>OZ029914.1:30511350-31111350 GCA_964023275.1 Norana najaformis | reverse complement strand
TTGTTCATTCGGAAGAGGCGCATTGCAACAAGATGCCTATGTTTAAACAGTCAACTTCTGTTTGTACTCATATCTGCCTACTACGTTATTGATGATGACCAGATGATGATGATATTTTATGGTGGTGATGATGATTTAAAGAATCGCAATTTTTTTAGGTCGTATGAGTGGATGTCCTGGCTATCTAGGAGTGACGATCAACAGCCGTTTGGACTTTGAGGAGTTATTTCGTTATGAGCTGCTTATTCTCTGCCCAGCAGAATTCAATCTCACGTTCAAAGTCCCAAATTGGGGCCAGCATCCAGACAAGACCTTTGATGTCCAACTGCAGGATGCAACCAGAAGCTATACACTCTATCTGACACAACTTGTGTTTGAACAGGTTTCTCCGTTTTAACACTTTCTGTTTGAACTCATGTTTAATGTTTTCATATGAAAATGTTATTACATTTAATTGTTATTAATGTTATTTGAGCATTTATTTAAGTAAACCATATTGGCAGATGAAACTGGGATCCATGCCTGTGACCAAGCAATATCAGAATTAGCTAGAATGGATGCTATAATGAAATCTGATAAACAATTAAATGTTTGTAAGGCATAAAATCATCTGCCTATAATAATATGTTGTCTTTAAAATCTTTTACAACAAAAACCAAAGGCACAACCAATTTCTAGACATGCACACAACCAGTTGTTTTCTTTATCCCACTGATTGGGACTTGCCATATACTTACCATATACTTACTGATGTCAGTAATTTATATTATTAATTTAAAATTAATTTAATTTAAATAATATTGCTTGCCATTCTTGATGGCTAAGACAAATGAAATGCACTTTAGTTGGCTTGCCTTCTACTAAATTCAATTTTCATGGCCCTAGGCGATAAGAGTTGTTTTGTCATCATTTCTATGCAGATGATGCTCAGATTTATGTTTCATTTGAGAGCCTGTCTTCTCATTCAGATATGCAGCTGTTGCCACTGCATTTGAGGAGGTGCAGTCTTGGATGGTGGCTAATAAACTCCTCCTCAACCCGTCAGAAACTGAATTTCTACTGTTGGGCACTCACTTCACAGCAGCTTAAGAAATTTGAGTGGCTTAAATCGTTAAACTAAGTGACTCACTTGTTGAGTTGGCTGATTGTGCTTGTAACATGGGCATTGTCTTTAACTCTACTATGTTCATCACAGTCTATATGAATAGTATTTGTAAATCATCAAACATGCATGTTTGTGACATACACAGAATTTTATGGCGTTATGTCCCTATGTCATTCAGAATATTTCTGGCGATGGCATTGGTCTCCAGTCACTTGGATTACTGTAACTTGCTTTTTACTGGTATCACAAAGTCAGATATTTGCAGAAACTCCAGAGAGTTCAGAACTCTTAGCTAGAGTCATCACTGATATATCAGAATATGAACCTACAATAACCCCTATGATTAATTCTTTGTATTGGCTTTCTGTTTGACAAAGAATCTGTTTCAAATTGGGGATTTTGGTTTTTAAAACATTGAACTGTAGCCAACCACAGTATTTAAAGTCACTCCTTATTTCTGTCTTATCGCTATTCAACTAGGTCATCTGATTGCCTATCTGTGGTTATACCTAAAACTAGAACTGTTCTTGGTGAATGAGCTTTTTTGATTGCTGGACCTAAATTTTGGAACTCTTTCCTTGTATCTCTTCATTCTGCTCAGTCACCTGTGTCATTTCATTCTCAACTCAAGACTTAAATTTTTCAGACAGCTCATCCACTGCAGGCTGTCTCTCTGTCTCTGTGGATTGACCTTAAGGACATTGACCTGACTGCAGTTTGGATTTGGTATACCATCGGCTGTAGCCTCGTGCATTAGACGCTGGTGCTATGGAAGTTACTAATGAACAAGCTTTGTCAAAGTTAACACTGTGGTATATCAGAACAGTTTTTATGGCTCAAACTGAAGCCCTTTCCACAAAGTCTTTCGATGCAGTCCTGGTTAGCAGCTGAGCAGTCTACAGACGTTTTTCACATACTTTGGCTATTTTAGATGCACCTTGAAACTGAACCAGAAGCAATGAACACTCCGAGCTCTCCAACTGTTCCTCTGACGGTCTTTGTGGCATTTGGTGCAGTCGTTGCCATTCTTCTGGTCACATTTAGCGCTGCCTACATCTACAAGGAGATCAACAAGACCAGGTTTCTCAACACCAACCAGAAGACATCTGTCGATCCAATCGCGACCATGACCGGCATGGACAGCCCAAGATCGCATGCCAAACCAGGCAGAAAGCAAGCACAGAGATGGCCAAAAGTCATTGCTGGGATGTACTTCACATTTTGGGCCATCTACAGCCTCGGCTTCACCTTCACCGTGTTCTTTGCTGTCTTGTCGCTGCTTACTCATGAGGATGCTGTCCGCGTTACAGAGGTTGGCATCTTTCAGGCAGAGATGCTCAACATCTCGGCAGCCACGGCCGAAAAGGTCAAGAACTATCGGGTGAACGAGCTCACTCATCAGGCACAGGCCGTTACCCGAATGCAAAAAGCATGCAGTAACTACATCAGCCAACTCTTCACTGGTCTTGCGTTCCAGATTGAAAAGATAATTGGAAGTCAGCATCTGAAGCAAATGTATGGGCCACAGACGTCCATCAGCCGCCTGGTTGCTGATCGCAACAACCAACACCTGACCGCTTACGTGAATAGACTCAGGCAGTTTACAGACGAGTATCGGGCAAATGTGACAGCCAACATTGCCTATGCAATTACAATGTACCGTAAATACCTCCAATCGGTCCTCTACAGCGACTGGTTCAGTTTCCCTCAACAACTCTTCAATAGTTCGGACTTTGAGCATCCTCTGGCAACAAAGGGTGATGATCGTCATGCTCTTCTTGGATATGAGGCAGAATTTGGAGCTTTCCTCGAAATTGAGGAGGTGGAAGAAATGCAGCTCTGGCCAAGAAAGTTCTGGGAAAGGTAACATTTTGCATAGACTTTTGTACCAATTACCAGGTGATGTGAAATGTTGGCATGAGGGGATTTAGTTATTGTGTAGTTACCTTTTCTTTGAATTTCTGAAGAAACTATAATGTTTTTGTATCACTTCATTTTAGAGACTTGCATATCACTAATTGTCTTTTCTTTTGGATATGTAATTAAATCAGTACACTATTTCAATTTCGGATCAAATTTTGAATCATATTGAGTCTCAGTGTTACAGTATTTGGATTCAAAATTTCAATCAAATGACACTTGCACTCTTCTAATAAATGCAACTGTGATAAATCCTCACTGAAAACAGATGGTCCAGTTTGAAGTTACAAATCAGTCTTCTTTGATTTGAATCAAATCATCACTGCTGGTTTGAAATTGAAACAAATCTCAAAGCTTTGCAGTTCCTTGCTTCATTCATTTGGTACTGCTGTATTTGGGACAAACACAGTTAGTACTTTGTTCCTCTCAGGTGAAATGTTTCCTCATCCCTGGTTGTCTTATTTGATTGCAGCAGTGTTCTTTGAGTTCATTGCATTAGTCATGAGTTGGGAAGTCAGTAATTTGTCTCTTGCACCTTATGCCTAAATAAAAGGCTGTTAATCTTGCCACAGTGCTCTGTTCTTTATTGCACACCACTGTAGTTTTCATGAATATTTTGCCAGTTTTTGCTGAAGTGTGGTAGATTGCAATAAGGGTGTGAATTTTGGGCTCTTCAGAATTCAGAATAGATGGATTCCAATTCTGATAGAGAGAGGAACAGAAACAGAATATGCCAAATTGAAGCCATGCCTTTCTGTGACCAGTTCCTCCACCTTTTCCACAGAATAGTTCTGTAAGAAGCAGATGCCAAAGAATCTTTCCAGGAGAGAAATTCTCATCAGTTCAGAATTCAAAATGTAACATAGAAGACAGTTTGCATAGCACAGCTCAACAGCAAAGCAATTGTAAGGATGCTTAACGGAGTCATGTGAAGCAGGCATATGTCAGCAGCCATCTGATCTGCTAAGAGGAAAGTAAGAAGACCCTTGGAGCAAACAAGAAACTTGGTACATTGAGTCTCAACCAGACCATTCTAAGGTCTAGTACCAACCACAATGAAAGCACAATCATCAACATGTTGCCCAAAAACCTGCAAACTTTCTTACATTTTATTTTGTCTTGACCAACTTCTATAATTTCTTTTTCATTTTAAAAACACAGAAAATTTATAACCACTCAAGTTTTTCAGTCATTGTTATCTCGTACATAAGTAGTTGTATGTAATGGCCTCTATGCATATATTAACTTTATTATTACAAATATTAAATTGCAGCATATGTTAAATTGTTTCCTTATTTTTTCTGAAGTTGGTAAATGTCTGTTTTAAAGTAGATGGCCACTACATATGGTAATTTTATTAATGCATATATCTTAAATTGCTACATATATTAAATGGTCCCCATGCCTAACGAAGTTGACAAATGTCTGTTTTAATGTAGATTTTCCAATCGGCTTCCAGAAAGACCGAACATGACGGTTCCTTTGGTCAGTCGAACTCTTCCACAATGCTTGGTAGATGGCAGCCGGAGTGTTCCAAACATATCCAGACTGGTTCAGCTAGATCACTTGGATTCCTTCCATTTCTTTTCCTCTCGTCTCTCTTTTGAACCAACCCCTGGAGGCTTGTCCAGTGAAACAACTAAGAGTGTCACGGAAGCTACACACATCGAAGAAAAGTACCACCTTCCGCAGAATGCTGCACTAGAACTGGAAGAACGGCATTGGTCCAGGGATCTTCACGACCTGCGGCTCTTTAACGAAGTCAACGCTGACATTCTAAGAGTTGTGTTCCTCATTCTTGATGCTCTGCTTCTAACATATCGATTCACAAGTATGTACACAAACGGAATCACCGTCTGGAAACATTTTAGCAGCTCCATGTCTAGCAACTTTGAATCATTTCATGGCCCTGATGGCAGCATTCTGACTGAGCCCTCAGTCACACTGCCACACCTCGAGCGAAAGCGGAAACCTCCTGATTTCCACACGTCAGGCTTTTCATCCCAGTGCAACACATATGTCAAGGGTGACTATCACCATCCATTTGACACCAATGACTTGATTCATGGGTGTACCGAGCAAGGAGCGATGGAAGAGCCCCAGACTGAGGCCATTGACATCGTCTTTCCCCCAACACCTTCCACAGAGCGAAGCCCAGGTATGATAAAGAATATTGTGACACAGATCCTGAAGAGTGGTGTTCTTTTGAAACTGATTATTATGGGCATATTACTTCTTGGCTGCTACGTCGTCATCAAGAGTACAGTGTTGTTTCTAGATGTCAGAGTGTTCACAAGCTTTGACTGCTTCGGCATGTACATTAATGCAGTCCGTGTCCAAGTAAACCAGAGCAACTGGTATCTTACTGATGAGGCTCGATATTTCAATGGGGTAACAATGGGCTATTACAAAAACCAGATGGAATCAGAACTTGCAAGTCTTCAAGGATTGCTTCAATTTTTCAACTCAGGTAAGAAGCAACGTTTATCAGATTCCTATTTCGAAACCACCTGCTTAGTCTATGTCTGGGCTGCTCTTGAAAATCTGCTAAACAATTCATGGTAAGAACTCCTGAAGCCACTGACAAGGGTAGCTCAGGGGAGGGCTTTCTGGCCGTGCCCCTCACATTGATATTTTTAGGGGATGCCACTGAGTTGCCAGTTTTGGCAAGGGATGTTGACAGAAGTTGTAAGTTAAGAAATGGCTTTGATAATACTGTTAATAAAACAGTGTAATGAGGAAAACTGGAAAACTAAAGTAAGGTTTTCAATTCTGATTGGTTTATTGTGTTGCTTTTGATTGAAAATTGAAAAATGTGTTTGATTTCTGATGAAATGCAAGGCTTTGAAAACCCAGTGTATACAAAGGTAATATCTTCATATTTTAAATATACCAAATAGTTAATACATGGCACTTACAACGACATTTGCTGTCTTTATTTTCATTTCCACTTCAGAGCAGAAACGACTGGTGACGAACTACGTCGCCGAGGCGTGCGCCATTCATCAGCTTCCTCAGGTCAACTGGTCATGTGATATCAACATCGAATTACCGCAGCTGGAATTTCCCATCCTACCATGCAACTTCATGCCCATCCAGCCACTTCTATACACAGGTACTAGTTTTGTAATTAAGTCAGACTGTAATCAGATGAGGAACAGGATACTTCCCTGATCTTTGATGTGCATTCATTTTCCAGTCTTTCTTCAGATTAATAATTAATATAATGCAGTAACAGCAATAATATAATTATTTTCTCTGCTACCTTGGGTTAAAATAGTAATAATAAATAATGAGCCAAAGTGTTAATGCTTCTGAATAGATATCTTGAAGGCAATCGGTTCTCTGAGTAAATAAAACAACAAGAAAATACTGAAATCTTACCCGTAAAAATTAACACTGAAACTAATAATGGCTTCCATACATTTTCAAATTATTTTGAGTTATATCTTTTTAGATTATCTACAGAGACGTGGACTCACCTCCGTTCTGATGATCCTAAAAGGCACAAAATAACTGTCCAAATACATCCAATTATTTGGCATTAAAGTGTGTGATTTCTGACTGGCTCCATTGGTCCAGCAGGGCTTGGGCCCACCCTGTTAGGAAGTCGCAAGATGGTCTGAGTAAGTCACGATAGTTGGAAGATAGAGGCTGGGCGATGCTCGGGGAAATACGAGTAGACAGGTCTGTGTGAGCCCAAGGGGTAACATTTGCCGTAAGAGAAAACCTGTGACGACATAGAAAACTGGTCCGTGCGCTCCTGAGGAGGTCGCAACCGAAACAAACCAGTCTGTGTGATTTCTGACTGGCTTCGTTGGTCCAGCAGCGCTCGGGCCCACCCTGTTAGGAAGTCGCGAGATGGTCCGAGTAAATCACGATAGTTGGAAGATAAAGGGTTGTGCGAAACTCGGGGAAACCCGCGGCCGCGGTAATCCCTGTCGAAATTCAGACGGCAGGAAGAGATAAGGGGAAGACACCGCGTATTCTAACGCAAACCAAGAAAAGCCCCGGTACATCACAGTCCGGGTCGTTTCCCCGATAATACCGGAGTTGAGACGGAAAACACCGACTCCTCTATATGCTTGTCGCCACACACTGATCAGAGAGCCCCCTCGTGCGTAGGTCAGTACGAAGGTCCTTTTGTTTTACAGAAAGTCAGAGAGGGGGCCTTCTCTTGAGTGTTCCATAGGGGTATCCTATCCTCTGAAGCAGTGTTGGTCGATAACTGCCAACAGAGACCTGGTATGGAAACTTACTTCTGAAATCGTATACATGGAAATGGAGCGAGATAGTGGGAGATGCATCGCCCGATATCTATGTGCCTAGGGCGGAAAGACGCGGAGGCTCGTCGTAAGGTGTCCCTGTTCCCAGAACCGAGAAAACGACTGGTGTCTCGGAGCGGGCGAGTTACGAGATGTAAAATGGTGGTTATGAGAAAGTTCTCACGCAGAAAGGGAACGACTATTGCCGGTAAAGGAACGAACCCTGTTCTGAGTAAAGGCCATCCTCAGGACGTTGCCCATCCGGCGACCGCGGAAGAGGCAGAGTCGGATCCTGAGACCGTGTGCTACAGTGTTGATTCACTTAAGGAAGCGGCTCATCCTGAAAGTTCCTTAGGGAGAACGAACAATACGGGCAGAGACGATACGGAGAGGCCATTTTACAGTAAAAATACAAGAGGCAGTGAGGTGGGTGGTTCTGAGCGTAGAACTGGGCTGGAGTACCCTCACCCTGTGGACAGTTAGCCCGACCGAGAACGCCACAAAAGCAGTCAAAAATTGTTTGCCTAATTTTAACCACATTATGAAACAGGAGGTGTTTCTCAATGTCCAGTGCGATTGTGTGGGCAGTTTTTATGGTTAGCATTCATTTGCTGTCTGCCACTAGTTATAATTATTGACATTTCGTTTCCAAAATAAAAATGGTTTTTCTGTTTCAAAGGTTTCCGATTGGGTGAGTACGAGACTCAACTGAAAGTTGCCTTGACCCCATATCTAACCTCAGCAAAAAACATCATAACACGGACACTGTACATTCTGCTGGCAGTCGCAACCACGGTCCTTGCCGTTCACATAATTGCTTCCATACTCAATTACCACTTAAACCTGTATCGCTCCACAGCACTGACCAATGCTGTCTGCGGAGATCCGACTGCACATACCGAACTCTTTGAAAGCGTTTCACCTAGCGAGGGACTAAACACAGAAAGCGGAGAGGTGATTGGGACAAGCGTCGAAGAGCGTGATAATCAACCTGGTGCAGTGACTGCCTCATCGAGTGTTAAAAACAGCTCAACTCTGCTGACAGATTTCAAGTATTCGGAAACGAACGTTTAACCCATGACAAAGGTTTTGTGGCGGCGCCGTATTTTCCGGTCTTGGTATCATGATTGATGAATAAATTCATGTGCTTTATCGTGAGCCTACAATTATCAAGCTTCCTATCATTATCGTCGTCGTCGTCATCATCATCACTATTGTATTGAGCTCATATTTAATAATCATCACTGGTTCAGGCCCGACCAACACTGGGTTGTCGTCCGACATAGCAGCCTTGGAAACGCATTTTCAGCAGTGTTGCGTTTTCCAGATGGCAAGAATCAAGAATACACGGGCTATTTCCGAAGCCCACTTGGCTCCAGCATGATCAGCCCCCCCCCCCCGATTGACGTCATATGGCTGACGCTAATGGGCTGCCATCTTGCAAGTAGACAGAGTCAAAGCGTTCTTCTTCGTTAGTAGTGTAGAAAAAAACGTGCAAAATGGCTGAAATAGAAAGTAAATCTAAATCTAAACGTTGTACGAAAAATTTTGTTGCATTTGGATGCAGTAACGTTGCCACTCTGGAATCAAGAACGGGCAGGAATAACTTTCCATGCGTGAGTATTAGCACGTTTACACTTAGCCTCAGTGATCGTAATCGTAATCCTGAGATTTCTACAGCACCCAAATAAAGCCGCGTCACGGGGACCATCTTATTCACAGGCGCTCAGTCAAAACAAAATCGATAGGCAAAATTGTTGGGATAGATAGCATAACTTCATGTTGTGATATGGAGGAGTATCGCATCTCATCGCCTACAGAGGAAGCAAGGCGTTACTTGTGTCCATTCTTTAGGCCTAATTATGTTCCCCAAGTTACAAGATTACCCCATTTTGATGGGTCCCCGAAATTTAAATCAGGTAGCCTTGCAAAAAAGTTATGGTTTACTCAAACAAGACGAGTCTGAGCCCAAGACTTGTGCCAAGTTTAATTTATGTTTATCGATGAACATCAAAACACTTCCTTAATTCCAATAATGTTCAACAAAAAGTTTATGATAAGCTGCTGATAGTTTGAATAATTTTTTTTCAGATTTCCAATGTCGAAGCCAGATCGTGTCAAAGTCTGGGAACATGCAATGCGTAAACTTCTAAGCCTCTAAATGGTCCTGTGTATGTTCTGTAACTTTACACCAGATTGCTTTGACCGCAGTAGTCAACTGAGGGAAGGCGAATGTTACAAATGTTTAGTTACTATATAAGCTGTATGTTGCCAGCCACGCCAGCCCGCTTCACCATTTTGTTACCCTATGCTGCAGTGTCCACATGAAAAATGTTAAATGTTTTCATTATTTTGTGTAGCGACCATCTTAGCCTTGACCCTGCTCACCTGGTGAAGACATTTTATTGGGTGAGGTTCTTCATCAGCACTGCAAGCCATTTTAAGTCTCCATCTATAGACTAGTCTGGCCTGAGAAATAAATAGATCCTTAAAACAAATGAAGCCATGAGCAAAAACCCTTTCCAGAAATCTTGTCAATTCCAGTCTTTAAAGTATCTGTCAAATGGAATATTCAGAGCTTATACTGTGATATTTACAGATGCTGTTCCAACCATCTTCAATCTACTGTCACATCTGCAGAAGCACGGTCAGCCACGCGGAGCTCCAAAAGACAGATCTGTGCCAATGCCTGCTGTTTCTGGATTACTACATCTCCCTTCAACAGAACCAGTGCAACAGTTACAACTAGCACATCTCGAGATAATGCAGATCACCCATATTCTATGCCAAGCCCTCGGACACTAAAGCGATGCGTGGATGAAGCTCATCAGAAACTGGAAGTCATGCAAAAGCGTCTGAAAACAAGCCAGCAAAAAAGCCGGAGATTAGTGGTATGGGTTCATTCTATGAAAACTTTGATTTCTGATCTGAAAAATAAACAAATGTTTTCACGGCAGGGAGCTGACAACCTTTGTGCATTGTTTTCTGGTCCTGCTTTAGATTTGGTAATAAGCTGTTTGAAGAAAGGTTCTGGTGAACTAGTGAGGTCACATCCACCAGAACTACGTGCACTTGCTCTTAGTTTACAATTTTACTCTTCTAAAGCTTATGATTATGTCCGACGAACATTTAACAAATGCTTGCTGCACCCACAGACCATCAGTTCTTGGTACAAATGCATTAACGGGAACCCAGGATTTCACGATGAAGTATTTTTGTCTCTGGAAGGTAGAGCAAGATGGTGTGTTGGTGGCAGAATGTTGTGTTCTTTCATGATGGGTGAAACTGCTATTCAGAAGCAGCTAGGCTTTGACTCTGCATCAGACAAATTTGTAGGATATGTGGAAATGGGAATTGAAATTGATGCTATGGCTGGTCTGCCTGTGGCTAATGAGGCACTTGTATTTATGATTGTTTTTCTAACCGATAGCTGGAAAGTGCCAGTGGTCTATTTTCTTGTAGCTGCTCTAAATGGTGCTGAACGTTCAATTTTAGTGATGTTGTTTAGAAAAACTTTTTGTTGTTGGTGTAGATGTTATGTCACTGGGTTGCCGTGCAAATATTACCATGGCCAAGTTACTGGGAGCATTGTCAGATACAGATAAAAATTTAAAACTCTTCTGCTACAGTTAAATTTATAAGGATTATTGATAGACTTTTTGACATTTGAACAGTAGGGTAGGAATAGACTTTTTGACATTTGAACAGTAGGGTAGGAATCCTTTGGCAAAGGGGTGTAAGGCGCCGATGCGCTTAGAAAATGAAGGGGTTTGGTGGCCTTTTCTTCTAAGTGCTCTCCGGTATTTCATGGGACTAAAACTTGCCGATGGGCAGTTAATTAGCAACAGTTTGCGAAAGACAGGAGTGATAGGTTTTGTGTCATCTGCTCAAAGTGCTATTTGACAGTTTAGTGAAACAGGAGTCACTGATGAAATATCTGTTAACATATAAATTCTGTCAAGATCACTTGGAGCTCTTCTTTGCAGTTGTACTTAGTCGTGGGGCAGCAATAATAACCCATCTCCTCTTCAGTTGCATGCTACTGGTAACTGTGAGCCAATGAATACTTGCAAACTGTTGACAATTAATGACTCCATTGAGAAAATGCAGAGCAGATTGAATGTGGACATTGATAGTATTTCTCATTCCAGGCTAAATGATGTTGTTAAGGAATCCGATTCAGTTTGTTTTGACCATGACTATCTGCCAATATAGGAATCTTTGTAAAAATTTGTTGATAATGTTGTTGTTTATATTTCTGGTTTAGTTGTGAGATCATTATAATCTGACCTGTTGTGAGGTATGTCTCGGTTCACTACAATCTGTGAGACAAGATGATGTTAGCCAAAATAATTTTGGCTTGATTGAAATTAAGGACAGAGGTGGTCTAGTTTCTCCATCACCTGATGTTATACCAGTGTGTAAATCAGCTGAACTCTGTGTCCGTAAAATTATAGGACCATGTTAGAAACCTATTCTTAATAATAATGTAATTATGCATATAAAGAATGATATTTTGTCAACTTTTATTGGCAGCGAGATTTTTGTCTCTTGCTGAGCATGGGCTGGAATGCATACCAATGAATAATCACCAGGTTAATCTGACCATGTCCATTGCCTCACAATTAGACTGCGTCACCAATGCAAAACTTACTCTAGACTTGTACAGGGTGAAAACTGTCATTCTATATGCAATAAGAGAGTTGCTTTTAAAGGGCAGTGAACTGTTAGTTGCCTTTATGTGTTTTGTAATTGAGAAAGTTTTATGCATCATATTATTATTGCTACTGTTTTTATTGACTAGGTTTAGTGGAGATTGCTTTAATAAAGGCAACTTGAAGTTACATTATGTTTGTTACTTTCAGTTACTGTGATGATGATGATGATGATGATGATGATGATGATGATGATGATGATGATGATGATGATGATGATGATGGCTATGATGATGTTAACAAATTGTACCAAAGTAATCAATTTAAGTGGATTTCAAATAAGGTGATAACTTACTTTGTCCAGCTACTATGAAAGCCTACTTACCACAATTGACCCTATTCAAAGACCTATAGAGTTATGCAATCAAAGTACTCTAGGTGAAGACGTGCATTGTCAGGGACTTGTGAAAAATTAAGTGTACACGTTTTTCCATAACGACCCTCGACCCCGATCATTTTTCAATGAATTTATCGGGTGAGATCCTTCATCACCGCTGCCCGTTGAAAAGGGTACCACGCCATGTAAGGTCCCCGTGTAGGGACCGTGCTAGCCCGAGATTAAAATCTCCGAAAAGGCCGGATCGGTCCATGAACCGGCATCCTCACGCAGAGAGGCGCCTGAGAACATGTTAACGTAGGCTCAATTATTCCACCTACGTAACGAAAACACAAAATTAACGTCCCATACGTGAGTTACAAATAACAAACAAAATTCAGTGGGGCTAGAGACAAAGATATTTTTGTTATAAATTTGGGCAAATTCCACATCCTAATTGCCTTGGCAGAAGCGTTGTTGACAGCTGACCCGTTTACCTAGTGATACGTCACTTCCGCAGCAGTAAGCCCAATACACCGCAGCATTTCATCTAGTTCTTCTATTACCTCGTTGAGGACTCCGAATATCAGAAAATTGGATTTCCACGACAAAACTGGTAAGAATTTATTATTTTATCTGTTAGGCCTTATGCCCTAGTGACATAAACACGAACTAGAAGATGGAAAAGATAAAAGATAAAAAGTAGAAGATGGAAAAGATAGAAGATAAAACATTTTTAATACAATTACTTCAATGAGACGGTGACTGATGGTTTGAAAGTAGTATGTGGGCCTTACGTAAGAAGCAAGTGTCAAATGTCCTTTACATAATGGATGTTGTTGCGCATTTTATATTTTATTTCCTAGATGTTGGTAGAATTATTTAGTTATCCATCTTTTAGTTTGTGTTCATGGATTTATTTCTATTTTATTAGCTAAATAACAGCAGAACTATCAGTAAGAAGATCAGCCGGCGAGGGAGAGCACTGGTCACTTGTCCTAATATGCTCAAGATAGCACGAAGGCGAACTTTAGGCTGTATCATAAGGATGCGCGTATATGCTTAAGGTAATTTTAATAGTATTTGTCCCATTTTTGGCTTTATCATGGCCGATTAGTTTAAGCGCTCCTTCTCACTCCACACCTGTTAAACGCGGTCACGGTTTACTGACCACACTCAAGTTCAAGACCCGTCTGTCATATGCAAATCGTTTGAAAACAGTCTTGTGGCACGCTGGCCGATTGGACTGAGCACTCCTTCTTTTCGCTCTACATCTTTTACACACCGTCACGGTTCGCTGACAACGCATGACCCATCTACAGTATACAAATCGTTTGAAAAAAGGCATGTAGTAAGCTGGCCGATTGGTTTGAATGCTCTTTCGTTTGACTTCACACTTGTTAAAAACGGTCACGGTTTGCTGACTACATTCAATCAAGACTCGTCTACGATATTCAAATCGTTTGAAAACAGCCATGTGGTGCGCTGGCCGTTTGGTTTGAGCGCTTCTCCTCGTTCCAGACCTCTTGAGTTATCCAAGGTACGACTGTTGACACGCATATACACTTGTACGTCGATCTGTGGTTTGAGCGCAAGGGGGCAGCACCGTACCTTTGTATTTGGATTGATTTTGAGTTGATATTGAGAGACGCGTTTTATTCGAATAATTAAAAGGAAATAGTTTTCAGTTTTGAGTGAAAGACCAGCGCAGATATTGCAAGAGTTCATCAAAATTCACCAAGAGTTGGAGAATTCGTAAGATTGGTGCAACTCACACCGAGACCATCCCTTGCTCTAAACTGAAAAGGCAAGTTTTCATTTTAAAGCTGTAGGGTCCTTGAGCAAGTCCTTCACTTGCTCAGCCCAATCAATTGATTTTAGTCATTAGATGACGCTGCTCAATAAATGCATAAATAATAAACACTAAACCGAATCCTTCCCCTTATACCGACTCCAGAGGATGGTGGTTGATTGGCATAGATGGCTTGTTCTGCAATGGACCTTCTCCCATCCAAGTGCTAACCATGCTTGACATTGCCTAACTTCACTGTGCTTGCCATGCTGTATCCTCAGAACGAAGAATCTATCATTAATCATGTAAAACTAGTGCCATTATCTCTAGGCTGCTTAATTCACCTGTGATTACAATTTCTTGAGATGTTTGGTGTTTTTTATAGATCCAACTTCAGCAGCGCGAGCATCACATGCAATATCTTCAGCATGAAATGGATGAGAAGTAGAAACGGTGACAAGAAGAAACGCTGAATGAGGAGCTGACATCAATAGAGGAAGAACCTGGAAGCTGCTAGTGAGTCTAAGCAATCCATTATCTGATTTTAAAATAGTTAGAAGAGGAGAAGGAGGAGGGGGAAGAGAAAGAGGAGGAAGAAGTTTAAGAAAAATGAGATGGAAAAAGGAGAAAAATGTTGAGAATGAAGAGGTGTAATCTAATAAACAAAGAAAGAAGAGAAAGAGATGAGAATATGAAGAAAAAAAGAAGAAAAGAAGAGTTGAAAATATTGAAGATCGATTCAGAGAGCAAACAAAAGATAGAGGAAGAAAATGAAGAAAAGCGAAGAACAGAAGAAATGATTGGAATTAAGGGAAGTGGAGAGAGAGTGAGACAAGAACAATTAACAGAAGAATCGTTGTCCTGTTAGGAGCAAAGTTAGATAGATGGCATTACGTGTAAACAAGGTCAGGCGTGACGTAGCTTTGTATCCCATGGATTCCCAGAACAAGCAGAGCCACATGCAAACCACCCGAGCGAAACCTGCGGACCGTGACTGACGTCGGAACCCGGCATCGGTTTGATAAGTGAGCAGTGATGCCAGTATGAGACTTTGGCGTTAAGGGTTCCAGGGACTCACTCTGCTGTTTATACAAGTCTCAATGATTGAGTAATTGAGGAGTGCATGAGTCAGTCGGTCGCGGAGTTAGTGAGTGAGTCAGTGAATTCTGTCTGTCTTGTCTGTCTGTCTGCCTGCCTGTCTGTTTGCCTGTCTGTCTGTCTATCTATCTAATTACGTTCAATTCGTTCCTGCAGAGTCATGCTCGTGGAGCTCCAGTTCGTATGATGATGTCATCAACTCATTTCCGGTAACGTACTCTTCTTCCTGTCTGAAGGCAAGACGAGGCAACTGACTTTGTCACTGCTGCGGTGAAGTCGGGTGATGATCTTCAGCTGGAGTTTCCATTTGTTGTGGCTACTGTTCCTCACCCTCTTCTGACAGGACAGTCGCCAGAACTCAGCTACGGTAAGCGTCACTTACCATAGTAGATCTTCATTTCTCCCCAAATCTTCTTAATCGTCATCTTCTTTTTCTCTTCCTTCTACTTCTTCTGCTTCTAGTTCTTCTTGTTTTTCTTCCTGTTCTACTTGCTGATTTTCTTCTCATTCTTAATTCTTCTTCAATCCTTGTTCATGTTCTTGTTCTGCTTGTTTTTCTTCATAGGCATCAATGCAGTTCGCTCGCTCGCTCGCTCCCGATACCTCAATAAATTCGCACAAAATGGCGAGCGATGAAAGAATCATTATTATATATATTCGAAGCTGGATTGATAAATGATGTAGTGCCCTCTAGCGAATACAATAACGCTTCTAGTTAAATTGCATTCGTTGGATGGCAGGTGGTTTTTTAACAGTCCAGCTTCTAATGTTTTATGGATTTTTTCATCGCTCGCCATTTTGTACGAAGGAATGAAATTCTCAGGAAATTCCATTTGCACGGCCACACTAGAAACAGTTTATTGGTTTTCGCGTAGTTTTTGAGCCTATGTGAAATATCCTTCATTCAGTGGATCCTTTTACGCGTGTTAGATTGTATTCGCTAAATGTCAGTAATTTTTTTTAGAAATTGAGGATCTCGTTTGTAAATTATTGATGACTCTGAATATCAGAAAATTTGATTTCCACGGAGAAACTCTTTGTCTGCCTTATTATGGGCTCTACATATGGTGAGGCAAACATTACTCACAATTATGTCTTTGTGCTGTTTGTCATTGAAAGGGGCTATATGAATGTGTAGTAACTTGCTTTATGTTGATGTCTATCTAGATTGGTTTGCATCTGGAGAAGTCAGGTGATGATCTTCAGCTGGAGTTTCCACTGTTCCTAGTTG
The DNA here is from genome assembly GCA_964023275.1 of Norana najaformis. Taxonomy (NCBI): domain Eukaryota; kingdom Metazoa; phylum Annelida; class Clitellata; order Crassiclitellata; family Hormogastridae; genus Norana; species Norana najaformis. The sequence continues at coordinate 31,094,908 of OZ029914.1, read as the reverse complement.
CCACTGTTCCTCATCTCTTCTCCCAGGACAGTCACCAGAACGCAGCTACGGTAAGCGTAGATATTTTTTCCTCCCCAACTGTCCTTCTTCTGGATCTTCTTCATAGGCATCAATGCAGCTCTCTCTCTTCAGAAAATTCGCACAAAATGGCGAGTGGTGAAAGAATCATGATTAATGATCTTAATGATTCTAGTTAAATTGCATTCGCCAGATGGTTTTAGCAATCCAGCTTCTAGTTTTTTTGTGAATTCTTTCATCGCTCGCCATTTTGTACGGAGGAATAAGATTTTCAGGAAATTCCATATGCGCCGCCACACTAGAAACAATTTTCTGACCCCTGTGACAAAAATTTAGAAAGAATTACTTCAAAATGACGGTGGGCGATTAGTTTTCGCGTAGTGTTTTTCAGCCGATGTAAATATCATTCAGTGGATCCTTTTATGCATGTTAAATTGTATTCGCTAAATGTCTCTCTCTCACGCAGATAGTATCGTCGTCTCAGGTAGTATCGTCAAATGGTTTTTTGTATGTCCGGTCTCGTTGAAGTGTGTTGCCATCGGTGTGTCGTTTTTCATTTTTATATTATATTTGTGATTAGATAGTCTTGTTGCTAGTGGTCTACTAGTTTCCCCGACGTATTGTTTCTTACATTTTTTTGCAGGTAATTAGATAGACTATGTCTCGATTTTTAGTCTGTTGTGTTTTATGTTGTAAGTTCTTCTTGTGTTGTTTTTCTAGAGTTGTCTTGAGTTAATAATTGTCCCAAGTTTTTATGTTTTGTGTAGGCGGCAATAATTGTATAGTATGAAAAGCCTTCTTTCTTAAGTATTTGTCTCTTCCATTCTGTGATTAATGTGTGCCTATTGGTGAATATGGAATGACCACTGGTAATAGGATACCCCTTTGTGTTTGCTTTTCAGTTTGTGTGTGATAGAACCATATGTCCCTTTTCATTTTCCTAAACATTCTCTTATTGTAGCCTCTTTTTCGTAGGGATTTAAAGAGGGTAAAGCATGCATTGTCAAAGTCCGGTTTGAAGGAGCTGAGTTTTTTTGAATCGAAGAACCTGGGATTTGAGAACTCCCCGTGTGGTATGTGGAGGGTGAAAGGAAGCGGTGTGAAGAAGCTGGTGCGTATCCGTTTCCTTAAAGAAAACCAGTGTTTCTAGTGAGCAGATAGCGTCTCTCGTATGTTTAAAGACCGTGGTATCCAGAAAGTTTACCTCAGACTCGTTCGAGTTAAGAGTGATTTTTATGTCCGGAATCAAGTTGTTTAGGTATCTTTCGTATTCTGCTAGTTCAGATCTTGTGCCTGTCCATAAAAAGAAGATATCATCGAGGAATCGAAAGTAGAGGTGTGGCTTGATGCGAAAATGGTTCATGGCTTTGTCGTCAAAGTCCACCAGGTAGAGATTGGCCAGACTCGGGGCATAAGGTTTACCCATAGCAGTGCCAAATATTTGCAAGTAGAGTTCGTTACCAAATTTGAAATCGTTATTTTTCATTGTTAATTCTAGGAGTTCTATGAGTTCTTTATCTGGTCTAGATGGATCCGGGTTGTTTCTGAGTGTTTCTTTTGTAATATCTATGGAACGATCAATGTTCATATTTGTATACAATGCTGTAATGTCGCCTGTTACTAATAAGCAATTGTTAGATACTTGTTGTCCTCTGATTTTGTCGATATATTCATATGTTTCCTTAATGTATGAAGGATGTTGGTTAGCTAACGGTTTGAGGAAGTGGTCCACATAGTCGCTTACTCTTCGCGATTCCGTGTTACAGTCTGCTACTATTGGTCTACCCTCTGGCATGTCTTGTTGTGGCCATTTTTCTCTCAGTTTGTGGACCTTAGGTAGTAGATAAAAGTTTCTTTCCTTATCCATGTGTTTAGCACTTAGATAATCGAATTGGCGTTTAGTGATAAAGATCTTGTTTTTTAATCTGCATAGTATGTTGTTGATTTTAGGTATTGTTTCAGTTCGTCTTGGTGTATCGATTTGTCTATAGTATTTTGTATTACCCAATTGTCTCTATACCTCATTTGTGTACGATGTCTTGTCGGGTATGCAAACTAGACCGCCCTTGTCAGCGGGTTTTATAACTATATTTTCATTGTTTTTTAGTTTATGTATACATTCTCGTTGTTCTCTGTTAAGATTATGTTTGATGTTCTTCAGTTGGTAGTGGTTGTTGTTATTTATTTTGTATTTGAGTAGCGTTTTTTCTGTTATTCCTCTTAAATCGGTGATTAGTTCCTTAGTTGCTGTTGATATCCTATTAGGTGTCCATGTACTGGGATTAGTAAAGAGTTTTTTGGTTGAAATCGGGTTTGGGTGCCCCTCATCATCTTTATCAAAGTAGTCATCTAATTTTAGTTTTCGTGTAAATCTACCTAATGAATTTTGGATAGAGTTCGCCGGTATGCTGCTAATCGAGGGACGAAGGAAAGGCCGAGACTAAGTGTTTCGATGTCTGTTTGTGTGAGCGTGTGTTGTGATAAGTTAAGTATATTTAGATTGTCCTTATGTTGGATAGAGATTAGAAGTTTTTCTGTTGCTTACCTATATGGCTGATGATGTTCCGCCAGATATTTCTTGTGGTTTCCGTTGTGTAGTGGATTGGATCGGTGTCTTCCGTCATCGTTTCCTACGGTTTCAGAGGTTGAATGTATTTGTTGGTGAACATTCGGTGAAGACGTTGGTTGATCTGGACCAGGTTTTCCTTCTCCGTTTGATACAGTCGGTTGCTGTAGGATACTCCTAATGTGTGGACTTTCGCGGTTAGTGAGGTGCAGGCTTCGGTCAATCGGTTGGATTCTCTGCAAGTGGTGCGTTTGAAGTCGCCATTCCTGTTGTTAATTCCCACGGAAGTTACGAGGTGTTCGATATTGTTGGAGGGTAGGTTTTTGATCACGTTTGCCATTGTTGCAAAGTTGGCACCAGGGAATATGTCGACCTGCCAGTTCTGTGGGATATCCTCCTCCGGTAAGTTTCTGAAGTTTGAGTCAGTGATAACGAGTACCTTTGTGTCTGCCTTCAGTTTCACCTTCCAGTCGGCTTTGATGCGGTCGTCGTGTCTTGTCTTCCGTCTCTTGTTAACGGCGTTTCCTTGTGAAGGTGCGGGCGTTGTCGGTGGTAGAACGGGTTCCTGTGCTGTAGGTGTTTGCGAGTTGATTTGCTCCGCATGAATCTCTGCTCGGATGACAATTTGTTGGTTGTCCATCGCTTCCACCGGGGTTTCTTCTTCCATTTCGTTCGCCGTTCCTAGCAGTTCTTCGAGTGCGGCTTGGTCGGCCAGTACCTGGAACTTCCTCGTTGTTGCTAGGTTCTGGACGCGGCTTTTCAGTGATATCTTTCTTGGAAGAGAGGGAGGAGAGGGAGGAGTGTTGCCGTGGCGCGTCCTTTTCGAGCGTGGTGGTTGTATGCTCCAGTCGTTGTTGCTGTTGCCTTCATCCTCCGTTTCGGTGTCTTCCACTGTGTGAGTGGTTCGTTCTGCGTTTGGACCGGTTTATTCCAACGTTCACGATTTCCCTGTTTAGAGTTGTTTTGATGTTGATCGGGCCCATCTTCCTTCGTAAACATTGGTTGAGTCTCCTTCAGACGATGTCCCTGGCTCTCTCTTTGTCCTGAGGGTTTACTGACCTGAGAAAGTTTCGGTTGAATTGCAGCCGTTGTTGGAGGTGGTTCAGAACGCATGCATGTATCTGGGTAGCGGTGTCGGTGAAGATCGTTTGTATCTGTTCTTGCAGTTCAGTAGTGGGGTCCGGTGGTGTGATGTTGGACGCTAAATCTTCTAGATTTCTGACGATTGCCTGTGGAAGGTCGGTCCAGTTCTCCGTGTGGTGTTGTATCTGGGCCGTCTTGTAGAGTGCCCGACACATGCTTTGGAAGTCTGCGTTGCTTGACCTTCTCTCCTCTGTTCTTTCTTCGTTTCTGTTGTCACTCTTGTCATTCCAGGATCTGCTTCTGCTTCTGTCGTTCCATGCCCCGTGGTTGTAGTTGTTCTGGTAGTTGTTGTTGTTACGGTTCCAGTCCTGGTTCCCGTTGTTTCTTCCGTTGCGACTGCGGCTACGGTTCCCGTTGTTGCTTCTGTTCCGGTTCCAACTCTGGCTTCGGAAACGGTTGGATCCTTGGAACCGGTTTTGAGTCCGATACCCGTTGTTGTTCTGGTATCGGTTTCTGCTTCGGCTTCGTGAGATGTTGTTCTGCCGATTATCATAGCGGTAATGATTCAAATTCCACCCGTTGTTCGGTGGGTAGCGCTTGTAGCGTACTTGGTTGACAGAATTTCTAAAGTTATTCTGTCTGGGGTAGATTTTCAGTAATAAAAACACGTACTAGTAAAGTTGAAAATTTATTCACATTCGACGTTTCGACTTTATTGTAAGTCTTCTTCGAGAATGATTAAAAGTGTGAAAGTTAGTGGTATATATACTAGTACTAAAGTGAAGCGCTGTACAATTGGCTCGGCTAGAAAACTATTAATGTCCATTCGGTGGCTAATGTTCAATCAAAAGGTGCGAAGACATGACCTTCAATTAGTCTAAAGTTCTAAACATAAAGTTGCGGTACAATTAAAACATGGTTAGTACTGACTATGTAGTTCAATGTGCGATACAAATACATAGTGTTATACAAATTCAAAGTAATGATTAAAAATTCGTAGGCTAGATCAAAGTGCGGCATCTGATCAAAGTTCAAAGTTCCACATGCGATAGAATAAGGTGCTTGACAGTCCCTATGCTGTGCTATTTACACGTCGCTTGTTGCTTTGAAGTCTTCATGTTTCCATTTTCCCGATCTTTCTGTGGTGGGCATCTTTGTTTGTTTTCTTGTGTCTTTTGTCGGTATATTCTGGCGTTTTCCGGTTGAACCAGATTTTCGTATCGTAGAGACGTGAACATCGGGCGGTTAGTGAACGTTCGGTAGGCACTGGCCGAAAGGAGATGAGAGGGATTCGGGCTTAGGATAGCCCTGAGAGTGCACTGGCGCAACCGTCGGTTCTCCCGTCCCAACGTTTACGTGTGTATTATTTGTGTTTTATGTTTAGTCCGAACGGGATGTATGTCGTCAGTTCGTTCATCCAGTATTGTTCCCGTTCTAGTAGTTCCTTTCTGTTGTTTGTTTGTTCTATTGGTAGTATCGTCAAATGGTTTTTTGTATGTCCGGTCTCGTTGAAGTGTGTTGCTATCGGTGTGTCGTTTTTCATTTTTATATTATATTTGTGATTAGATAGTCTTGTTGGTAGTGGTCTACTAGTTTCCCCGACGTATTGTTTCTTACATTTTTTGCAGGTAATTAGATAGACTATGTCTCGATTTTTACAGTCTAATGTGTGTTTTATGTTGTAAGTTCTTCTTGTGTAGGTGCTGGAGAATTGCTTTGCTATCGTTACGAGGGGAGAGAGAGAGAGAGAGAGAGAGAGAGAGAGAGGAGAGAGAGAGGAGAGAGAGAGAGGAGAGAGAGAGAGGAGAGGAGAGAGGAGAGGACAGAGAGAGGAGAGAGAGAGAGAGAGAGAGAGGAGAGGAGAGAGAGAGGAGAGAGGACAGAGAGAGGAGAGGAGAGAGGAGAGAGAGAGGAGAGAGAGAGGAGAGAGAGAGGAGAGAGAGAGAGAGAGAGAGAGAGAGAGGAGAGAGAGAGGAGAGGAGAGAGAGGAGAGAGAGAGGAGAGAGAGAGAGGAGAGAGAGAGGAGAGAGAGAGAGAGGAGAGAGAGAGGAGAGAGAGAGAGGAGAAAGAGAGAGAGAGAGAGAGAGAGAGAGGAGAGAGAGAGAGAGGAGAGAGAGAGAGAGAGAGAGAGAGAGAGAGAGGAGAGGAGAGAGAGAGAGAGGAGAGAGAGGAGAGAGAGAGAGAGAGAGAGGAGAGAGAGAGAGGAGAGAGAGAGAGGAGAGGACAGAGGAGAGAGAGAGGAGAGAGAGAGAGAAGAGAGAGAGAGAGAGAGGAGAGAGACGGAGACGAGACGAAATGTGTAATCGTTTGCGTTATGTTGATGTCTACCTAGATTGGTGCTCTTGTAAGGTATCTATCATTAAGTCTTTCAAGGTCATCCACACCGTCGAGAGAGAGAGAGAAGGGAGAAAGAGAACCCTAACGCTGCCTGCCTGACTGTCTATCTATCTAATTCCTTCTGTTCGTTCCTGTAGAGTTCTTGAACTTCAGCTGCAACTGCTTGGACTTGCTTGCTTGCATTGCTACTGATTTAATTGCTAACCTGCATGCTTGCTTTTCATATGCTACTAATTTCATTGCTAGTCTGCATGCTTACTTGCTCTGTGTCTCTCTTTTTTCCCTTTAAGACCTTTAAGAGATGTGTGTAATCGTTTGCGTTATGTTGATGTCTACCTAGATTGGAGTCGGGTGACGATCTTCACAGCTGGAGTAAGAAGAGACCCTTGGGATTCGTCAACTGAACGGATCAAGCAAGGGCCTAACAGGATAAAGCAGCATAAACTAAGTAAGTTCCAAGGCCGGAGAGGGCTCTCTCTGTCTCTGTCTAAGTCTTCAAAGCCATCGACTGCGACGCAGTCGATGACCTTGAAAGACTTAGTTTATTTCGGCTCGGCTCGGCTCTCTCTTTCTCTTTCTCCCTCTCTTTCTCTTTCTCCCTCTCTTTCTCTTTCTCCCTCTCTTTCTCTCCCTCTCTTTCTCTTTCTCCCTCTCTTTGCCTTGGAACTTCTAAGTTCCAAGGAGAGGGAGAAAAGAGAAAGAGAGGGAGAAAGAGAAAGAGAGGGGGAAAGAGAAAGAGAGGGAGAAAGAGAAAGAGAGGGGAGAAAGAGAAAGAGAGGGAGAAAGAGAAAGAGAGGGAGAAAGAGTAAACTAAGTCTTTCAAGGTCATCGACTGCGTCGCAGTCGATGGCTTTGAAGACTTAGACAGAGACAGAGAGAGCCGTCTCCGGCCTTGGAACTTACTTAGTTTATGCTCCTTTATCCTACCTTGATCCGTTCAGTTGACGAATCCCAAGGTCCTGGACACGGGGCCATCCATTGCAGGACTTGCCTGGTACCAAATTCTGCTGCTTCGCAGAGTCGTTACACGCAGTCAGCAGACCCGAACCAGAAACCTATCAAAGAAGAAATTTATTAAAAGAAATATTTCTTTTATTATTCTTCTTCAAATTTTGCCTTAGATAAATATTTGCTACGTTATTCTCATTCCAATACGCGGAGGAGCAAGCAATGAAGAAAAATACTTGTAGAAAATGGAAAGGCACTGAAAAAAATTCACTGCGTGATTGAGTAAATAAAATAAATGAAAAACCATTATGCGACGACTATTTTTTGATACAGTTCAACCAGCACATCCAAAAATATAATACACGCTAGGTCTAGGGGTTGGTCAACGGTATCTACATAAAATCTACATGTATCAATTACAGCTTGAAACCTTGAGTACAACTAAGCCATGGGACTCTTCAATAAAGCAAGGGAAAGCGAATATATATACTCTAGGGCTACTATATATAATCAATTTATATAGCACCCCATTGCCTTTTAGACACAGACAAGCACATGTACTCGAAATATACACATATAATCAATTTATATAGCACCCTTTTGCCTAAGATGCTTCAGTTAAGCGCACACAAGCAAGCATATATAAACTCTACATACACATGAACAAGCTTTAAATTGTACTAGGCCTCTCTCTATTAATCACCCCTATGCCTTAATTATGCACACTCAACTTAGATGCTTCAGTTAAGCACTCACAAGCACATATATAACAAGCTTTAGCAACCTTAAACATGCTTGAAATTAACACTGGGCTTATCAATTTATATAGCACCCCATTGCCTTAGAATCTTCAACTAAGCACACAGAAACACACAAGCACATATTATACTCGAAATACACATACCCTATAATCAAGTTTGAAATTAACACTAGGATTACAGTTTAATCAATTTATATAGCACTCCTTTGCCTTTATACACCAGTTAAGCACACAAAAACACAAGTGCATATATACTTAACCTACACACATACTTCAGGCAAGCTTGAAATTAACACTGTAGGCCTCTATACATAATCAATTTATATAGCACCTATTTGCCTTTATACGCTTCAGTTAAGCACACAAAAACAAGTGCATATATACTTAACCTACACACATACTAAAAGCAAGCTTACATAATCAATTTATATAGCACCCCTTTGCCTTTATACGCTTCAGTTAAGCACACAGAAACAAGCGCATATATAATGTATATATATGATGTATATATATATATACTCCAGCTACACTCAGTAGTCAGTTTATATAGCACCCCTTTGCCTAAGATGCTTCAATTAAGGACACAAACAAGCTTGAACAAGCTTTAATCAAGCTTTAAATTAACACTAGGTCTCTATTCGATTTATATAGCACCCCTTGCCTTAGACTTAAATTATGCACACCTATATTCCCAAGCTTAGATGCTTTAGTAAGGCACACACAAACACATATACTCTGTAAATACACATTAACAAGATTTAACAAGCTTAAACATGCTTGAAATTAACACTGGGCTTATCAATTTATATAGCACCCCATTGCCTTAGAATCTTCAACTAAGCACACAGAAACACAAGCGCATATATACTCGAAATACACATACCCTATAAACCCTATAAACAAGTTTGAAATTAACAATAGGATTACAGTTTAATCAATTTATGTAGCACCTCTTTGCCTTAGACTCTTCAGTTAAGCACGCACAAACACACAAGCGCATATATACTCTAAATACGCATACCCATTACACAAGCTTGAAATTAACACTAGGCTTCTATACACACTCAATTTAGTATAGCGACCCTTTGCCTTAGACGCTTCAATTAAGCACAAGCGCATATATAATCATTTATATAGGGGAAATATTGTAAAATTATGAGTTCACTTACTACTACTGTCTTTCTGGTGGGTCATGGGCCTCATTCCAATGCGAGGAGGAGCTACTGCGTCTCTTGCATGGTGTCCATCTTCTCTCGTCTGTTCAAAGGAATCAAGAAAATACTTTTAGAAAGTAGAATTAACCGAGAATGCAAAATAAAAAAGCTGTGAAGCAAGTAAAAATGGAAAGACATTGAAAATTGACAGTGAATAAATGAATGAAAAACCATTCTGCAACGACTATTTTTGGATACAGTTCAACCAGCCATTATTCTTCAGTTACTGTGTAGAACTGTAGAAACTGTTTGACGCAGCTGATCAAGTTTCTATTTAACTGAACTATTGACCGAATCAACTAGGCACGGCTACGCTGGTACTTTCATAATAGACGCTAGGTCTAGGTCTAGTAGATCTAGATGTGGCGCTTTCCTGATGTCCCGCTTATGAGTAGATAACCCGATGATGCGCTAAATAATTAACCGCTCAATGTCAATGGTATTTACATGACTTTCAAGCGCTTGAAACCGTGTGTAAAACTAAGGCATAGACTCTTCAGTTAAGCACACACGAGAGCATATATACTCAGTTTATGTGGAAACACTCTTCAATTAATATTTTCAATAATTTTACCATATATCTCAGGCGGATAAACAATTTCACTGTATCTACACAACATATATGTGCATGGCATACACTCTTCAATTAAGCACACACACAAGCGCATATACAGTACACTATAAATACTTGATAATGCTATTAATTAATGCGTGAATAAACAATTTGCTTTCTTGGCCTTGCAAAAACAGAGATTGGAAAATAAAATTAAAAAGCTGTGAAGCAAGTAAAAATTTAAAGACATTGAAACTGAGTGAATGAATAAGTAAATGAAAAACCATTTTGCAACGACTATTTTCGGATGCGTTTATAACAGACGATAGGTCTAGGTGTGGCTCTTGCAAGAGGTCATTCTTTTGAGTAGATACATGAAGAGGCGCTAAATAAAACATCTGCCTCCAGCATATCCGTCAAGCATTCAACTGTCTTGGTACAGAATAGTATATCTACGTAATTATCTCGTCCATGTCAATGGTATCTACATAACAACTACGTGTATTAATTACGTCAAGAATTCAAGCACTTGAAACCGTGTGTACTACTAAGGCATGGACTCTTCAATTTCAATTAAGCACACGCAAGCGTGTATATTCTAATTACATATACTATTTAAACGGGCTTGAAATTAAGACTAGGCCTATATTTATAATCAATTTATATAGCACCCCTTTGATATGTGTATACATATATATCGGCACTTACGAAGACGGAGGCCTTGGAATGTTAAGCGCTTTTTCACTTCTCAGGCTTTCTGTCCCTTCAGTCACGGCCTCACTTCTCCAGTCGACCAAAACTCCTCCTTTGAATCGCCCGAGTTCTTCAGCTCGCTGCAGACCGTCCGAGCGAAGACTCTATCAACTCGCCCAGTAACTTGTAACCCGCAGACGTCTCCCTTCTTCGTTCAAGCTTCGGACCCATCTACTGCATGCAAATCGCCTGAAAACAGACAGGTGTGTCTTGTGGCTTGTTAGCCCAATCGAGGGTCACGGTTCACTGATCACACACAAGTTCAAGGATGAAGACAGCAAACGTTCTGCCTCAACTATCACACAACACCAGTTGAGTTCGTATTTTCCCACCTTAGTGACCACACTCTCATCTATACCGGGTACATAGATATATACGTATATATATGGTATATATATTCGGTATATATATACCGGGTATATATAGGTCACATGCAACACATCATTTATTCAGCGCCGAAATATAATGACATCGTATCAACCGTAGGCGCTGAGCAATTTCGCGTTCAAGCCAATCGAATACCATGCCACACAATATATTTGAGAGCAGTTCAAACAAACCTCAACAATTATGACAAATGACTCAGGCTGTCATTTTGACTACAACATTCTCATTCATTTTCCATCAATACTGGTATTGATTTTGGTTTAGCTGTTTTATTCATTAAACCGTTGCTACTAGAAGCCACTACATAACCGTTCGATTATATTACCTTACTTTAACTCACCCATTCAAACGATAAAACAATTTTAACAACTCTATTAGGCAATGGATTTATATAAAATTGTGTCTTAGTCTTCAGCTATTTAAAAAGCCATCCACTGACCGTCTATAAACTTTGAGACAAGATGGTTCTCATAAATTCATAACAGTTAATGTGCTGTTGTTGGACATTGCAAAAGATCTCTAATGTCAAGACATCGATCTGAAACTGACCCTTGCACCTTGTACTTACTGAGTCGAGCTGATTCATCCTGACCAAGAAGCACGTTACACTGATGCAACTCATTTATGGCTTTAAGAAGCTAAGAAGCGCTACATTATGGTAGACCTAATAATAACAATAATGATAATATTAGGCCTAATATCAATAGGCGTAATAATAATAAAAGGCTTCATAATTGTAATAGGCCTATTAATGGTCATGGTCATAGTCGTCGTAGTAGTAGTAGTTTTTGTTGAACTGGCATGTAGCAGTAGTAGTAATTGCTGAATGTACGTAAGCATTATAATATTTGAGTACACATGTATTTCCATTCAAGGACCTCTCGGAACTGTTATAATTTATATATCTAACGAATCTTAACTGATGCGAATTAATATGTATTGAGAATCGGTTTTATACGACGTTGATTTCTATTATCTCTCATTGAAGCTGCATTTCCCAATACATCGCCCTCCCGTCCAAAGGTCTTTCTCCCCACTGGTCCAGACTAAATATTTCCCATAGAAAACATATCTTCCCGTACACTTCGCACCTCCTAACAGGTTTTTTAGCGCCGATGTTTAACTGGTCTTCCTGACGCGGGTTTTGTGTAGCCTAGGCGGTTCGTCACCTCCCTCTCTTGGTTTAAACGTAATAAATTTAGAAATACCGCAACAGATTCTATTCGCACCTGCATGCAGCACACGTGCCACCTGCCTAATGTGAACCAACTCCAGGCAGACAGACAGACAGACAGACAGACAGACAGACACACATACATACCGATTGTAAAGGAATGGTCAACACCTAGCCACCTAGCTGGGAAGGAAACGGCAAGTCCGGCGATGCACTGGCCTCATGTCCAGGACATTGGGATTCGTCCATTGTCGGCTCAATGGTCTAAAGAAAATTAAATGAGCGCCACTTTAAATCTCACTTGTGGCATATGCGAAAATTTACTTTACTGCTGACACTATCCCACAAAGTAGACGTCTTCCTCATACATAGTTTCACTTCTCCCAATGGGTCTTTTAGCGCCACTTTGTAAGTTGGTCTCCCTGAGGCGCCTTTTGTGTGGCGCTAAGAAATTTTGGAGGTTTACATTTACATATAGGGCCTATCCCAGTGGCGGATTTAGCTATAGGCGCTCCCTTTTGGTTAAATGCCTGCGCCTCTCAGACCAGACCCGTGCATGGAGGACTGCTAGAATGTGGCCCCCTTGGAAATGCTCTTGCCCCACGCAAACAATCCTGGAGCCGCCACTGATATATTTTACCTCTGGTTCTGGCACTATGCCATTAAAAAGTAACGGCGGGAATCCAGATCTGCGACAGCGCGACAAAACTATTTTAAATTAGCAGGTCCATAACGCAAACGAAATCTGAGAGCATCTGCGCTGTGGGATGGGCAGCCTAGAACAGATATAATTATTTGCAAACAGAAAACTAAAACGTAATAAATTTCGAAATTGAGCCAACAAGTCTATTCGCACCTGCATTCAGCACACGTGCCACCGGTCCCGCCAAATCCGACTCAACGACAGACGAACAAACACAGAGACAAACAGCCATAGAGATTGTTAATTAGTGGTCAACACTTGTATGCGATTCGTGTAACCAGCGCGCGATTTAATCTAATGGACGTTTTCAAAACTGTGCTGCCACCTAGCTGGAAAGTAAACGTCAAAGTCCTGCGATGCCCTGCCCCCGTGTCCAGGATTTTGGGATTCGTTCACTGTCAGCTCAAGGGCCTAATGAAAAGGATTGAGCGCCTCCTCTACGTCTCACACTGTGGGATATGGGAAACGTGACTTTATTGCTGAGACTATCCCCATAAAATACACATCTTCCTCATACATTTCGCTTCTTCCAGCGGGTCATTTTTGATCTCCCTGACTCGGTTTTTGTGTGGCGCTGAAAAATTTCGGAGGTTTACATTTACATTTAGATATGTCCCACTGCTTCAGACTACCACCTCATCACCCTCAATTAAAAACTGATCGGCGGTTATACAGCTGAGACAGAGCGGTAAAATTAATGTATGTAGGCAGGTGAAAAACGCAACTGGATTTGGCGGACTCGCGCCGAAATCTGAAACCAGGTGCGCTGTGGGATGGGCAGGAAAGATGGATAATTACATGCAAACCGAGAACCTAAGCTGACTAAATTAGAAATGGCGCCAAGTCTATTCGCACCTGCATGCAGCACACGTGCGACCTACCTAATCCGAACCAACTCCAGATGACAGACGGATAAAGGAGGAATATAAAGGAGTGGTCAACACGTGTATGGAAGTCGTGTTACCAGCGTTGATCTAATGGTCTTTTTCGAAACTGTGCTGCCACCTACCTGGAAGGTAAACGGCAAGTCCTCCGATGTGCTGGTCCTGTGTCTTGAATGTTGGGAATTTGGAAGTCATCTACTGTCGGCTCAAGGGCCTAAAGAAAATTAAATAAGCGCCTCCTCTACATCTCACTTGTGGGATATGAGAAACTACTTTACTTTACTTTTGAGACTATCCCCATAAAATACACATCTTTCTCATACATTTCGCTTCTCCCGAAGGGTCTTTTAACGCCATTGTATAAGTTGGTCTCCATTACGCGGCTTTCGAGTGGCGCTGAGAAATTTCGAAAGTTATATTTACGTATATCCCAGTGGACGGATTCAGCTAGAGCCACCCACTCTTGGTTATGTGCCTGCGCCCCTCAGTCCAGATCCGTGCATGGTGGACTGTGAGAATGTGGCGCGAAAAATGCTTTTGCCCCACGCAAACAATCCTGGAGCCGCCACTGATATATCCTTCTAGTTCAGGCTATTTCCTATTTACAAGGGATCGGAGGGCATACACACCTGAGAATTCATCGGGTGAGATCCTTCATCACGGCGGCCCGTATGAATGGATACCACGCTATTTAGTCTCCGAGTAGGACCAAGCTAGCCCGAGATTAAACCCTCTTAAATATAATCACTATCGGTACATGAACCCGCACATGCTCATGCACAGAAGTGCCCGACGACATGTTAACGTGAGGCTTAATTATCGTAACGAAAACACAAAATTAGCGTCCAACAGATGAGTTAGAAATAACAAACAAAATTCAATGGGGCTGGAGACAAAGATAAAACCTTTTTTAAAATTTGGCCAAATTCCACATCCTAATTGCCTTGGCAGATGCGCGGTTGACAGCTGACCGTCTACCAGCTGGCCTGATGATATGTCACTTCCGCCAGCTACAACTGCCGAAAGCCCAATACACGGCAGCCGTTTCTCTAGTTCTTCTCTTACCTCGTTGAGCCTGATGGCGGCATCGTATCCAAGGGGCAAAGCCCAAAAGTAGTCTAATTTTTGAAAGCCTTTTATTTGATTTATGACTTAAAATAAAACATTATAGCAACACTTCTAAGTATGCTAAGTTGTTAATCACTTACTCATTTAAAACTTGATTCTTGGTTTTATTGCCTTTTTATGTGCATGCTTTTGCATAAACAACGGCCATCCTGACGGCTGCTGAGAGGACTCCGCCTCCCTACTAGGAGCCAAACATCGCACTTTGGTCACAGTTATTATATTTGCTTCTAAGAGGCATAGCAGGTTTTACCTGATACCAAAACGATATCGCGATGTTCAGAAAAACTGAAACCGATACCGAAGTCGGTATCGGAAAACCTAAAAATACCGAAAACCGAAGACAAAATTGAAATATCGGTATTCAGAGAAAGGGAATCTAGTTTTCCTGAAGAGGTATTATATTTCATTCACCTGAATTTCTTAACAGCGTGGAAGGTTTTTATATTGACTGATACTTTTTGTCCCGCCGCTAAAAAACGACCCCTTGCCTATAATTGGACATCCGTATTGTACTTTTGCTCACTGGCGTAGACTTCCGAGGGCCCTTGTGCAAACTGAACTTTGGCTATTTTGCTTTTGTAATTGAGCAACCGGGCCTTGGCCCCTTGGGGCCCAGGCGGCCCCTGGCCTCGTGGGCCCTTGTGCTTTGCACATTCTGCACAATCTATTGCTACGCCTCTGCTTCTGCTTACCCACCGTGGCCTAACTTCTGGATTTCTCAGACCTACCGGATTTGGGTTCGATATGGCTTCTCCAACGAATTACAGTCTGATTACGACTTCGCTTTAAGCGGCTATCGCCTGCCTTTGGTATTATGATAACAGCGCTATAGAAGCCATTAGAACAGAAAAGTACCGTTAAGGATGACGCTTCAATAGATTGCTTCATTCCGTATATCAGACATATTAATTAAGAACTGATAACACAGTTGAACACATTAAACACAATTTTAATTTATAACACACAACTTTGTTACAGTGAAACAGCACTGCATACAATACAGTTGCAAAGTGTACACCGCACAATACTCGGACTATAAACTTGAAGCATAAATAGGTCTGCTGTATCCGTATTGTACTTTTCTATAGAAAACAAACACCGCTTCCGGTATTGCAATGGGCCTACTAGCACGGTCCATGCACAGGGACCTCGAATGGCGCGGCGCCTATTCAAACGGGCAGCTGTCGTGAAGGACCTCACCCGAGCCAGGTCGAGGCCAATTCGGTCGCTATAGAAAACCGTGTACAATTACATTTACTTAGAAAAAATCGAGAAAAAACGGATTCCGACCCATGCAGCTCTAGTAGGCTATGCACACAGTCACTCCAGTTTCTCTATTATGACGAGCTGTTGTACTCACTTTGACCCTATTCAACTTGCTTTCAACTGTTCATCGTGACAAACTGTCCTTGAGCGAAAACACGATGAAAACCTGTAGCATATTGCTTGTTCGGAGATCGGGCGGCGTGAACAACGAAGTGTTCCCTTCCTCCACAGAAAATCGAGATGAGCATCGCCTCTACATACATTTGGCATCTCAGGTTTACGTAAGTCCAGCTTCAGCACTCGTAGGATATGGGTCGACCTCTATGAGTGGCTTCAGTCTCAGAATGTTAAACCTGCAGTTAAAAATAATTTTTAGTATTTTTAAAGTATTCTGTTTACGCAGAAGGGGACAGGCAGATGCACAAGACAGACATTAGGCTAACATTCCGTTTAATATCTACCGTGACAGAGAGTAAATAAATGACAATTCTTATACAATCTATTTAATACCAATCGTGAAAGCCACGTTCGACGGGCCCATATTTGCCCAACAGTGGTAGAATGTGGGCCAGTGAAAGTGTGGGCTGTTTGGGACACAGTTTGCGTTGAGTAACTGCGGTTTACCTTTGCAAATAGGTCCACATGACTGTATCGAGGAGGTCGGTTAGAACTACGACGCCGAGAAAAACGACCACCAGGTGGCAGGAGTCAGCAACAAGATGGCGGCTGGCGTTGATGTAGGGAGCAATCGATTGACTGAGCAGTTCACGGAAGTTTGAAAAGTCGTGCCTTACACTGAAATATGAAAATAAGAAATCGTCTGTCTGTCTGTCTGTCTCCAATATCTTACCTCCTTTAGGAGGAGCTAAGACAATGGCCTTATTATTTAGGATTGCCTCCTTTAATTCGATAGGCCAATTATTGCTGGTACATATTGCTGTGATCTTTGGTTCTTTGGTGCAAGTGGATGGTAGCAATGTCTTAGTGGATACAACCAGAGCTTTTAAGAGGAGATTAAGAGAAATGAATTACTGAATTGTAGAAGGTACGGTAGCGCTAACACAGATGAAAAGTCTCCTGAACGACCTTGAAACCCATGTTTTGTATGTTATGCCAAGTGATTTGTTATGTTTTGTCATTTTTATGTTTTATGATTTGTTATATTTCGTTAGTATTTATATTATATGATTTATTATTTATGTAAGTATCTAGACACTTAATATAGCGCATTTTAAGTACCTCACAAAAGCCTTTTCTCTGTGCTAGCCTAAATATCTTATGTGATTTGTTATGCTGTGTCTATGCTATGTTATGCCATGCTATTTGTTATGCTAATGCATGTATGGTGTAGGCAATACCTTTGGTGAATCTGTGGTAACACGGGTGGCAGTTCACATCCGTCGAACTTGAGTTTTTCGACGCTGATCGTGGGACAGTGGCACGGTTCCTCCGGAGCCAGCAGCCTCTTCCAGGCGCAGAACTCGGAGCTGCGGAGGAAGCTGGTGCTTCTCTGAATCTCGGCGTACATCTCGGCCATCAACTGGTATCGCTTCGTCCTCAGGTTGGCCAGTTCCTCGTAGAAGGGATACTCGAACTTACGGATGCGATAGGCGTTCGTTCGAATGCGAGTCACAGCTAACTGGTAGCTCGTCTCAACGGGTGCCATCTGAAACAAAATGCTCTCCAGTCTTATCTAATCTTGTCCAGTTAAAGTCGTGCAGCGTGTAACCCTCTGTAAACATATTACCTACCTAGCAATTTCTACCATCATTTGTAAATTATACTAATCCAGTTGACTTTACTCAGTCTAATATAACCCCAACCACTATCCATATATCCAGTGTTGGATTTACCGAGGGCAAAAACACCACTAATTTGGACAATGGGGGAAAATTGAAGGTGTCAGGGATTATATGCTCCCTAACGACTACGGGTCTGAGAGCGTCGTAAGCTCCTCCAGCGGGGTCCGAGGCGGAGCTCGGGAAGCCAACGCAGTTTGAAGCATTTACAGTAATGTGGAGTTGAGAACATTTAGGCAACATATTTGTACGACTTTTTCTAGCCAGGAGGCCCAGTACCTGGATAAAACTGAGGGGTCTTAGAGAGCGAGCGCCGATGGCGAGACCCACCTAACGTCGTCAATTCCCCCAGCGAGTTCCGGGGCGGAGCCTCGGAAGCAAAAACACCTTTTGCTGGAAACAAATAGGCCAAGTAGCCAATACGTGAAATCGACCTAGAAAATACTCTTTATTGTATGACACTCGTATCGTCGACAGGGAGTACGCCTAAACAATCTGTTCGGATCTACATGAAGCCCAGGATTCATGGTCTTGACAACAGAGGGTCCGAACCTCAGGACCTTCCACCCAGGTACGCCACTGAATCTATGGGTCCGCGTGGCCTTGCAAGTTGTGACCGAACCCATATATTTGTATAAGAGTGGACCCAGAGTCTGCTAAATCAGAAACGGCCTTTTTGAAGGGGTGTCGAAAAATTCCGATTGTAGTAGCTCCAGTTTCCAGCAATTTTAGAACACATCTTTAAAAAAATTATATTGAAAAGTTGTCTTTGCAAGGGTAATGTTGCATAAATGACTGGAGTTATCTAGGGGGTTAAAGCCTGATACCCTCCAGGGTCCTGAACTCTGAGAAACCGTGACTTACCAGCGCGTCAAAATATCCGACGGAAGCTAGAGTTCGCATCGTGAGCAGTCGATCGAAGACGATCAGAACAACGTAGACGCCGCAACAGACGGTCACTGAAGCAACAGCCTTCGGAACAAAGTCCGTCCTCATTATCTGCAACAATAATTAACACAATCAGCTGCCGTTAATTAATTATCTGGGGTTTATTACACAGTCGGTTGGTCGGTCAGTCACTAACTGACCCAACTGCTTTGGCCGATAATCTTTGGCCGCCTGTTTTAAACCCTTTAATTGGCAAGTTTCCATACCACATACCACATTCTTCTCATTTCTCATCAGACCTTCAAGCTCAAACGACAAATAAAACTTTAAATTCTATTTTTTCTCTTCTCTAAAAGTCATTATAGACTCCTGACAGCTATGTTTTTCGGCCAATAGCTAGCCCACACTTTGCCAATACTAGCAACGGGCTATCAGCTGTTGGTCCAGTGAAAGTAGCTGTCTAGGTCCAGACTTCATGAGCGTCTGTGTGTTCACTTACCACACCTCTGGATTTCGACTCCAGACCAAACCTGACTCGATCATTGCGTCGTTGATAAATTATAATTATTAATGAGTGGAGGCCTATGATTAACCTATCCTATGATTAAACTATCCTATATGACTGACCTATCTTATGATTAACCTATCCTATGAAGGAAGGCCTATGACTAAACTAAGCTTCGATCGTTTCGATAGCTGCTGCAGATAGCTACGACTTACCCGGAAGTTGAGGTCCTTGACGAATTGTAGACATCGCGACGACTGTGAACCAAGAGATGCCAGTCTACGTAAGGACCCGTCTGTTGACCAGAAAACCAAGACATTCTGAAATGCAACTGCGGAGCAACGGCGCAACATCATGCCTCTCACTCCTACCCATCTTATGCTCTGCCTCTCAGACTACTGCTTCCGTGATTCAGATTCTGCTGACCGCCACTGGAATCCAGGCTAGTTAATTGACCGACTAGCCGAGGGGCAAACTGATTGAAGAGGTGAATGAATAATGAATGAACAGATGAATGACAGAAGCAGGAACGACTGAACGAGAGAAAGAATAAACAAATGCATAGGTTAACGAACAACCGATCAGAATACAGATTTTATAGAAAAACAGCCTTAGACGAGTCCGTGGTCAAGCTGTGTCGGCCGAAATCGAGCTGAATCGTGATGTACTGTTTAGGGAGTGCTGTATCGTGTCTTCATAGTTCATACATACATATATATATATATATGTGTGTGTGTGTGTGTGTACAGATGAATGACAGAATTATATATATATATATATATGCATACTCTGCGCTGATTCAGCGCATATAGTTCATACAGAGGACAGGCAAGAGCAGGCCATCCACAGACTGTACTGTATATTCAGCAATTTAATAATCCAACCGGATGAAATTCAACTGTTAAGCAGTTGCTTCAAAGTTGTAGTAGCTGCCGCTGAACCTTCTCAAAATCGGAACAGTTTCTGGCAAATGTTTTCATGGCCAGTACTTAGTTAACAGGGAGCAACACGCTAATTTTCCCCAGAAGGGACATTTTGGCTGAATTAGCGCGCAGAATCATTGCACTGGAGGCGCTAATAGGCCTAAATAAAATTTATAAACAAAACGACCGAATAATTATCCAAACGAACAGACCAAAGGTTCCCAAACTGAAGTTGTATGATCAGTTGACCTGACCTGCCACCTGATGACATTCTAAGTAGGTCGGGTGACCATAGAGAAGAGTCTTGGCCGTCGAGTAAGTCCTCGCCATTCGATGGACGAACCAAACTACGTCGATCAACACAACGATTGCCATCAGAGTCGTCCAGCTCATGATTTCTGTGACCTTGACCTTCAGGTCATACTCCGATCTTGCCCTCGACGCCCAGACGCTCGAGACTGGCTTACGCTCGTACTGGTAGTACCACTGGTTGCGTGGTAGTACGACCTCCTCTGGTGTGGTAGAATTATCGCGTTCCACCGCCTTCGGAAGGTCAAGGTTGAGAAACTCCGTGAGGTTTGGCATCGGAAAGTCCCTCAAAGACAGATCTAAGGATCAAAGTAAAGCAGCATGTATTCTGACGGTCAGCGATACAGTGATTGCGACGACAAAGATGGTCATAACAGAGGTTGGAATTGACCACGGTCGATATTTGGGATGTGAAGTCACATTAGGTTGAAGGGCGCCAAACGCCCGCGGCTCAAGGGGGTCAAAGAAATTCCGATTGTAGTACCTCCAGTTAGCAGCAATTTTATAACGTAGTTTTAACATTTTTATATTGAAAAGTTGCTTTCGCAGGGTAATGTGCGCATAAACGACTGGAGTTTACAAGGGGGTTGAAGCCTGAAACCCGGCCTGAGCTTTTCAGCGATTAATCAATCCTGGGGTGCTTGACTTTTATACGGAACTCAGCAAAACAAAACAATAACCCAAAAAACGTTTTGGTAGTTTTCCATCAGCTGCTTGCAACTCGCCGTTTATTTTTCGCTGTGGTGCGTGAGCAGAAGGACAATCAGTGGGACTGAATTTAGGGAGACCGGACCCACGAAACCCCCGACAAATCCAACCATGGTCCTAATGATTATGACGACAAATATGGTAACAAAAAGAGGATACAGATGCCAAAGATGATTATGATAATAACGGCTAATACGACAACACGGATGACGATGCCAAATAGCGATGACGATGATGTTGATGATGGTTATGATTGTGATGACTATGGCGGCGGCGGCAGCGGTGATGATGATGATGATAATGATGATGCTGAAGCGATGACGATGATGAAGATGACTGTTGATCGATCGAACCTAGACTGAGTTTGTCGACTTCGTGTCTGATTGCTGCCCAGTCGGCGAATGACTTCGTGTCTCTACCCTGGGCGGATCTCTTTGACCGGACGGCGTCGTAGATGAGTCGGGCACCGGCCAACCACTTGTTGTTCTCAATCGCCGTCGACGTCTGTCGCATGCTCCTCAGCAGACGATCAAGCGACTTATTCGCATAAGCAGCAAAGTCCTGCCTTTTGACAAACAACACAACAAGAGACGAGCGAATGTGCAATTCTCTCGGTTAACTGTATCCACTGTGGAGGAATGTTCCAGCTTAAGCCCTCGTCACAGATTCTATACACTCCTTTTGATGGTGGATACTATGGTGCTACTAAATGATAGATCGTCATGACCTCATACTTAATATTCATGACCTCACTGACTTTCACATTAATGCATAACATATACTATATATGTATGGTTTACATTACTAGATTTACGATGATTGAGCATTTGAAGTTCATGCACATCTGATCTAAGCTTATCTGGAAACTTCTATAGAGCCCTTCTCGCAATCAATCGGTCGTCGCATTCCTGAATGACAATCCATTGGACAGAATCAATCGAGATCTCCGAGACCCAGATTTTGGGGGGTAAGTAATTCGAAGAAATGATGAGTAATTTAGAAACAGAAGAGCAACATTAGTTATGAACAAGATTATCATCATTTTGTATCAACAAACTCAAGGACTATTATCGTCATCGTCACCGTAAACGTGATCATTACAGTTTAGCAATACCAACTTGAACTTAATTATATTAGTTGTCAGGTTGAGGATCATAAGTTTGGTGTATTGTAGCGCCACCTGGCTGACGATCCTATCGTCGTGACTGTGCTCCTTAAGATCCTGTTTTATCTGCAGAAACAAACATAGAGCATGCATCGTGAGCCATAACCAGAGGAGACACGATGCACTGCCACACGGGTCACTAGCTAATGAGTGTATTAACCCGTCAGAAGGAACCCCGTGGCTGACAAAATTTAATACACAAGCGCCTAGGAAATCCACTCGCTGAGAGTATCTCCCTTCTGCCAATAATAGGGAAGAACATCGGGAAACGACTCCGCTGTGAACAATTTTCCTTGGTGGAGAATCGCGGCAGGAGCGGCTAACACCCACACACCGACACACACATACATACACGCATGATTTTCCAGTTAACATCTTTTGTTCACCTGTCCTTCTGTCTGTCTCGCTAATCCTCTTTTTCGCATTCACACTTTCTGTCTCTCTACGTCTGTCTTTCTGTCTCAATCTGTCCGTCTCTCTCTCGCTGCATTTTTCACACACACTCTCTGTCTGTCTGTCTGTCTGTCTGTCTGTCTGTCTATCTATCTATCTATCTATCTATCTATATCTCTCTCTCTATCACTCTCTCTCTATCGCTCTCTCTCTCTCTCTTTCTCTCTCTCTCTATCGCTCGCTCTCTCTCTCTCTCTCTCTCTCTCTCTCTCTCTCTCTCTCTCTCTCTCTGACATCTCTCTCTCTCTCTGACATGCCCGAATTAGTTAAATGTCCTCTCGGCGATTGAAACTTTTTGACTCGTGCAAATGACTCGCCTTTTCCACCTTCGTCCGAAGGATTATGAATAGTCAGTTCAATACGTAGGGCCTAGGCCCTAACTGTTTGCTACAACCTACGATTTTCAGCCCAATAGAAAGCATTAGTTTATTAGGTTCTTAGAACACGAGCACACGATTGCACACCACGACGAATAGGGTGAAATGTCAAACATTCTTTTTCATTGAACAGTTAAGTCGGATACATGCCTAATTAAGTCACAGAAGTGTAATCGTTGTCGTAATCGTTAACTCGAGATATCTTCAGCGCCCAGAGAAAGCTATGTCGCGAGAACCAGCTTATTCACAGGCGCTCAGTCAAAATCAATAGGCAGGTAAGGTCAGATTAGCTTCCAGGTCAAGCAGGCAGAAGGTCAGACGGATACGACGCATAGTATTTAGGCTTGGAGCGGCGACAGAGATAAGCAAAATAAAACAAACGCAGCCTAAATAGG
This sequence comes from Norana najaformis, assembly GCA_964023275.1. Taxonomy (NCBI): domain Eukaryota; kingdom Metazoa; phylum Annelida; class Clitellata; order Crassiclitellata; family Hormogastridae; genus Norana; species Norana najaformis. Next base: position 31,071,612 of record OZ029914.1, on the reverse strand, counting down.
GGTTGATAAGAAAGCATAGATTTATTTAGCGCCTGTAGTAAAAGAGGCGTTCCTATGAATACCTTATCGAGTGTATTCTGAAGGTGGCTGAGTTTCTGCTCGCAGGCATTCTTCGTTTCATTTGCCAGACGGTTCTGTCGCAGAATCTCATTGGAGACAAACGCCTGAATCCTCTCCAGCTGCTGCGTCTGGTTCACCTCCACCGAACGCACGAAGCTCGAAAACTCGCGCAGAACAGACACTGAGTCCCTGGAAAGACGCCATGAAACTCTCCATGCATACAGCAATATGATCTGAATTTCTCTATGGCCATTACGATGATAGCAATGACGAAGACGACGACTACGGTGATGGTGGTGGTTGCGGTGGTTGTTATTGTGGTGGTGGTGGTAGTAGTGGTGGTTGTGGTGGTGATGGTAGTGGTGGGGGTTGTGGTGGTGGTAATGGTAATGGTAATGATGGTGGTGGTGGCAGTCATTTTAATCACTCGCTCTGAGTTTATCCGTCCGTCCGTAGGTCCATTTTTTATTTGTTATTCGGAGTTAATTTTGTAACTGAGTTAATTGTTAGTCCTTGATGCTGACCTGTTGGCGTGCCTGATTAGTAGAACGAGGACAGTGAACGTGACTACGATGGAGTAGGTCGCTCTGAAGGTCACGTAGCAGACGACGAAGAGAAGACGTCTCGAATGAAGAACCACTTCCGTCCGATAACACTTGGGACCTTCGCAGGAAACAAGCAAGACACGGAAAACTAAGGTAAACGAAACCAAGGTTAAACCGAGGTACCCGAAAAAGGTAAGTGAAAGTAAATGGTAAACACTGATTGGAAAGGAAACTAGGTAAAAAATAGAATCATGTGCCTCTAACAACTAGGCCTATGGAGGAGTCGAGAGACATAGCTGTGTGTAGTAAAAAAAATAGAATCATGTGCCTCTAACAATTAGGCCTATGGAGGAGTCGAGAGACATAGCTCTGTGTAGTGGAATCTTTCAGTCGAAATGCAGACAAACTAACAGCTCGCCAACAACCGAAAACCCTCAGCCTACTCCACGGTTACCCAGCTCAGTAACAACTGTCGTTTTCGGAACGAGCAACAGGAATCAAACGGCGTACTCAATGGTAATGCTTTGGAGAAACATCGAAACTCGTGCGCCAATAACAATGAATCACTATAATCTCAACTCACTGAATCGAACCAAACTTTAGTGAACACACAAACAGTTTGATGACAATATAATCAGAAAGCCCAGTATTGGGTGTCAAAGGGAAAAGTCTGGAGGTACCAAGCTGGTCCCGCCAATTAGAGTTCCCCTGTTACAAAATCCAGCTGCATATGTTACATGGTCTGCCTATCAAGGCTAACGTGCTTGCATATGAAGAGCAGGGTTCTATTTAGCAGCCGAAGTCCCAGCTCTCACCCGATTCCGTGACTACTCCAACTAAGAGCAGGATGCCAAGAATCGAGATCAGAACGCAGAGCATCGCCACGAATGGACTGAAGATCGTCATAATCGTTTCATGAGCCCCGACTCGCGACATGGGAGGAGAGTTCCCTACACAGCGAGACAACACACATATAAGTAATCGATTATTTATTCCACCAGTAGATCTGCCAGTAAGTCGGATGATATGGGCAGCCAACCCCAAGTCAGATATCAAATGTAATGCAATGTAAATCTCCAAATATCTCAATGCAACACAAAAGCTGAGTCAAGCAGACCAACTTATTTACTGGCGCTATATCAATTCAATTAGCAAAGGTCAAGTGGTTGGGTTGGTTTCGGTGTCAGGACAGAATCTGAAGAGTCAGGCCGTGAAGACATCGGGGTGCTAAGGTGGGGCCAAGGTCGGTTTGTCCACACACTGGAATCCACTAGTGTTCACTCTACAAGTCGCCCACTTTAATATCTTCAATGCAACAGAACATGTTTCAACCCGTTAGATCACAACATCGTGAGGTTCCTAAAAGCGTGCGAAATTAATGTTCATATATGTATGGCCTAGCCAGGGGAACTAATAAGAAAGAACGGAGCACTGCTTGCTACGAGATTTAATATAAAGAACGGAATACTCACAATGTAAGAAAGCAAAGAACGTCCACAGTCGTCAACGTCCGTGTTCTGTCGGGTCTCATTCACTCCGAAAGTTTAGCTCAGACAAGACTCTCAAATTACCTTTCCCAACGCTTATATAATTTTCTGTCCTTAGCTCGTCTGCTAATTTGGAAGGTAAATGGCTAACGCATTTCTGCCTATTATCCCTTAAAATCTTCCCTTTAGGAACTATCAGTTACATGGGGGCGGATCTTCCGGCCGTCGTCTTCCCGGCCCGTTGTGCGGCGGAGTCGTCCTAGCACCGGGCTATGACGTGTACAGCAACCCTTCTTCCCTGGGCTACTTCTCCTCATCCTTGTGTAGATTCATTTGCACTACTTGTCACCCTTATTAGTAATCCCCAGCAACAACTCGACTCACTACGACTAAGGTTGTTGCTGTGCCCTTATCATGGACTCTGTCCTACCCTCCGTCTTTGTTCCTATGTCTGTGGGTATGGTTCTCTGCCCTTGATTCCATCCCCTCGTCGTGTTATCGTCCAACTCTATCAATTACTGATGTCGGCGCCCTTTGAAATCGCGCCTTATCTTTTGGCTGATCGTCTGACTTCTCGGCTCTACCCTCGCTGCGATCGGGTAGGTCCTTATCTTGCTGGTGTCGCGTATCAGTGACTAATTCTGGCGACCAGCGACTGATCTCTGGCAAAATACCATTACTCAATACCTTACCCAATCTCATAGTAATGCGGCTTCTAATGCGCCATAATGTCCTCTGTCATATATGGATCTTAGCATTTCACTGATTTAATCCCCACTGACGCTCATGTGCAGCGTAAATCGAAAACGAAACCATTTGGCGTTGTAGGATGTAACACTTAGACCCCATCCCTCATTAACCCTCGCATGCTGCATTAACCCTTCATCCACGCAGCGCAAGTTATAGTCGCTTACCGTTGTAAGAGGTCGTTATCGTCGAGGCGTTCTGCGCCGGACGAAAGACGGTCATCTTGATTGTTCGATAGGAATCGATCAGATCGATACGCAGAGTCTTGTCATATGTGTCTGGTCCTTCGGTTGGAATTGTGCAGTCAACCGTAAACTTCTCCGGACAACTAACTCCGAAGTCGAAGTGAAAAAGCGGTTGTGTCGGATAAGCGGGGTCTCGGACTATCAGCTCAAACGATCCTTTGAAAACAGAAACAATGCTTCTAACAAGAAAAAGCATTATAGAGTGTCTAGTAAACGAAAAATACAAGTCATAGTCATAAAAGGAAAATGATTTCCCTATGGCAGTTACATGGAGTCGCCTATAGCTGTCTTTTAACAAGAAAATAGATTGTGGAGTGTCTAACAAAAGTGGGTTGTGCTAGAAAAAACTGTGGAGTATCTATCAGAATTAAAGATTTTCGTGGCTTCACTCTACAGTATGTGTGAATAACTAAGTAGGAAAGTGGTTCTGTAGATAAATTGAGTCGTGTCCATTCTTTTTATTGTTTCCCTTCATTTTCTGAAGACTTTTGCCAAATTTGTTTCCTCTACCCTCCCAGAAAGCCACGCTCATCGGGCGCTGAGCTGGCTTGCAATGTGCCACATTTGGCAACTGGTGTGGGTCCAATATCGGTCCAGTGACCATAGCTGTCTGGGTTGCAGCATCTAGGCCTACCAGCCACTTCCGAGTGGATCGTGCAGACGATCCTCAGGCATGGGCAAAGCTTTACCTGGACAGGCAAGAAGATGACCTTCGACGTGGATGCTCCACTCGTGGTCCTTCCGAATGAGCTCCGCCCTAAGGCTGTCGTCGTCCTGGACGGTTGTTGGAGGGTAGACCGGACGCAGGATGGACTGATCCCTCGGAATTTCGAAGTAGATGAACGGAGGACGTGACTGGGTCTTGTTCAGGAGGCGGTAGGTGAAGCGGGAGACGAACTCGACCTCGAGGTGAGGGTCCTGACGAAAGGCGTCCAGATGGGACAGACTGTCGGGCAGGACGTTGAACTCGGACAACAGCTCAGTGTCACAGCTCTCCTTCCCTGCACAGAACAGAAAGTAAAGGAACACATACAAAGGCCTCGTGTCCCATATATTGTAAGACTTGGAGAGGCGCTCATTTCCTTTTATTAGGCCACAAGCCTTCAGTGGACGAATCCCAAGGTCCTGGGCACGGAGCTAGTGCATCGCAGGACTTGCCTTTTACTTTCCAGCTCGCCACGGACCAGTTATACTGTTTGATAACTGATGCACATGTATGCAAACAACTTCCCTATGGTAGTTACATGGAGTTGCCTCAGCAGGTTCGAACTCACAACAGTTAGGTCACAGACCCAGCGTGCTAAGTTAATACCTCATCCCACAAAGAAAAAGACGACCAGACTCCATCTGACCTTATCTCAACCCACTTACTCCGTCTCACTTCATGAAAATGCAGACGGAGACGATGGCGCTGATGATGATTTATATGGAGAAGAGGGAAGTATTCTCCTTGCTGCTTCAGACCACTGGGATTTAAGCTTTCTAGAGCCTTACACCCCTACAACCCACAGGTCTTACCACCCTACTGGTTCCAACCACATATCGCATGAGCAAACAAAATCTAACCTAGTCCAGCCCGATTTATTCAGTGAGAATCAAGCCTGCTTGTCTCAATGAATAACTTCTATACAGGTCTGCTTAAGCCCAAAATAAATTGCAATCAAAAACAAATTCATATGCAAAATATATCTATAAAAGCAGTAAATAACAATGTTACACCTTTCACCTGTGTTTCCATGATTAAATAAAGGTAGCGACACGCATGAATGAATGTCACACGTCATCGGTTTTTACCCACGATTGAGTTTCACGCATGAATGACTTTCACGCGTGAAGGAACACGACGCAATGCTTCAATTTTATACACGAATGAATGTTGATTCTTACTCCAGATGCTGGACCCAACAGCGAAAGGCCGTCGTGGTCTGAGGTAGAGGACCTTTGAAGCGATTTCCTCCTTCGATAGACTGGTTCCAGTCGCCTGGTAATATCCGACGCTGAATTTTCCGGTGGCTGCGTTTCCTTCGAGTTGATCCGGCGAAGCAGTGACTTCTGACCCGTAGTGAATCAGCAGAAAATTGTGACTGAAAAAATGCAAGAATTGCAATGAAAACTTATGCATACTCAGAAAAGTCACGGACGGATGGACGGACGAACGGACGGACGGACGGACGAACGGACGGACGGACGGACGAACGGACGATTGATTTGACTGATTCATCGATATTTGAATAAAGTGATTGAGGAACGCGTAATGACTCACATGTCCGCTGTCTTGTGAGGCAGACCGGATCTGTGAAGCTGTGTGGCAGATATTTTGACTTCATTAAGAACGTCACCGCGGTAGATGACCGAATATTCGATGTCATACACCTTGTAACCTTTGACCTGCTCCGTATGACAGGCGAATATTGCCGATTCAGGCGGGGGAAATATCGGAGCGAGGACGAACTCCGCTACATTACCCGTCATGCACCTGCAATTATTACGAGACTGTTGAGCTCAACACGAGTGGCGCATTCGACCAATGAATATTAATTTTATGGAAACAACCCTTCTGTAACTCAATAGGCTTAGTATTCTATCCTTTCATGGAGCAAAAAATCACTGCACAGTAGCGTAAGCAAGTAAATATGTATAATAATAATAAAATAATAATAAATTAGAAACTTTTACAGCGCCAGTGTCTAATGCCCAAGGCATCAACCGATGGCGCATCAAATTTAAGCCGCATTCAGGTCAACATCCAGATCAGCCCACTAAGACAGGCAGCCTACGGTATGCATATATGCATGTATGTGTACACACATATATAATTATATATGCATGTATGTGTACACATATATATAATTATATATGCATGTATGTATACACACATATATAATTATATATGCATGTATGTATACACACATATAATTATATATGTAGGTAGGGCCTATCCGTCCAATCGTCACTCTGTCTTTTAGTTTGTACAGCCCATACATAAGTCGTCTTTACTACTTTGTTTATCCATAAATCCGTCTGTCTGCAGAAACTTTAAATATTTATTCGTGCAATTTGTATATAAAAATACCTGATAGGTTGGCACTCGCGGCCCTGGTAGACCTGACAGACCTTGGAACAGTCTTGGACGCTGCAGCAGGTGAAGCAGAACTGGAGCCGCGGCGACTGGCCATTGTCCGCATCATCAGCAGTGATGTTGCACCTGTGGCTGCCATGGTAACCTTGCATGTGGCGCGCGCACATGACGCTACACGAATCGCAGCTGGTTCTCTGCTCAGCACACCTACACACATCAACATGCAAGAGTCGAATTCGGTTCAATGTTCAAACGAATCAGTGAGGCATTTCAAAGACACCCTTCACTGTCAACTTTACCTTACACACTTATTACAATATATATATATATTTTTTATATATATGTATGTATTCATATATTTGCATTGCCATGTTTGCAGCTGTCATTCGACGCAAAAATTAAAGTCCGCAGAAGAGATTGGGATGATTAGAGATCAAATGCTTTTCTCACTTAATTATGTGCTATTGACTCATCATCATTCATGGCGATTGATAATGACAACAACGACGATGTGTTTGTATTTATGTATGTATTTATGTATGTATGTATGTAGCCAAAAGGCGCTATATATTTTCACATACATACATACATACATACATATACATACATAATACATACATACAATTATACATACATACATACATACATACACATATACATACATAATACAGACATACATATATACATACATACATACCATACATACATACATATACATACATACATAGATACATATATACATACATACATAAGACCCAGTTTATCTGGTTTGGCAGCCGTGCCCAGCTTTCTAACATTGATCTGGCCAGATTACTTAGGCCCTTCCCTGATATCTCCTTCTCTTCCTCAGTCCGTGATCTATGAGTAATTTTGGATCAGGAACTTACTATGAAGGAGCATGTGAATAATGTCTGTCGAACGTGTTTCTACCATCTGCGTCAACTGCGCACTATCCGCTACTCTCTCACGACCCAGGCTGCTACCATTCTGGTCCCTGCGTTTATTTGTTCCAGGATTGACTATGGCAATGCTGTCTTTGCTGGCTTGAATCTCTCCTGCATCTCGCAACTACAATCTGTCTTGCACGCTGCTGCTCGTCTGATCGGAGGTATCCCTATGTTTGGCCACATCTCTGCTTACATGAATGTACATTTCAGGGGAGCTTCACTGGCTGCCTATCCAGGAGCGTATAAAATTTAAAATCCTGGCTCCTGTACGTAATTGCCTCTTATGTTGCGCCCCATTTTATCTTAGGGAGCTCTGTGTTTTGGCCTCCTCCATTCCGGACCGTAGACTACTTCGTTCGGCGGTACGGGGTGACTTGCTTGTCCCATCGGACAGAACAGCTACGGCCCAGCACAGAAGTTTTGCTGTAGTGTATCCCGCTTTCTGGAATGGGCTTCCTAATGACCTACGCCAGGAACTTCTTAGTCTATCTCCCCCTCTTTTCCGCAAGCGCTTGAAGACCTTCTTATTTCCCAGTGCTTCTGGGCTGTAGGGCCGGGAGCGCCTCTGAGGAGTTTACCTCGAAGTGGCGTTTTATAAATTTTTGATTACATTACATTACATACACACATATACATACATAATACATACATAATACATACATAATACATACATAATACATAAATACATGCATACATACATGCATACATACATGCATACATACATACACACATACATACATACATGCCTCACTCAAAAACGCTAAAGTAGACGAAGCTGAAGCAAAACTGAACAAGAAGCGAGTAGCAAGGACTAGAACAAGAATACATCAAGGAGCAAGAAACAGAACAAGACCAGCCGAATCAGGGGAAGACGAAGATGTCTACTAATTCGGTTAGAAAAGGCGACGTGCTTTATCGGGTTGAATTACACAACGGATGCACTTCTGCACTTTTATCACAGACCCACATAACAAAGCCAGCGGAAAAATTCCCGGAATCCCTAAGTGAATGAGTGCCGATCGCTGTCCACCTAACGACCGCCAGGAACAATAATTATTCATTCGGCGCTTCGTCGATCCCAAGAGTCGCCGCGCAACTGACCCTGAATACGTATCTGCTGCTCACTTGACGGACTTGTCGACGGACATCGAGGCGACGTCTCGCAGTTCATCGCTGACGCCGAAGAGATCGGTCAGCCGTCCAGGCTTCACGCACACGACGCTCCAGTTGTTGGCGTTGAGCGCCGGAAGACGTCCGAAGACGCTATACGTCTGACAGCTCTCCCTCGGACTCAGGTAGAAACCCGGCTCCTCCGGACAACGCACTCCCTCTGCCCCTGCTCCTCCTGCTCCTCCTCCTCCTCCTTCGGCTGCAGGTCGAATGTCTTCGCTGCCACAAGGCATGCTGGGACGGGCTCTCGTTGTGACGCCCTGCAAAACAGCATGCACATTAAACTGCACAGCCTACTATAGTAGGCTTATAGTATAGTATAGTATAGCATAGTATAGTATAGTGTAGCATAATACAGTATAGAGTACTAAAACACAGGCTACATAGCGTAGCGAAACTAGCTAAACTCTGGCCCACGGGCCAAATTTGGTCAACGGCATCATTTCGGTTGGCCGCGGGTTGACTACTTTAAAATGGTTGAATGGTTGAATTCATTCTCGGTTCCAATGTCTTTTCAGATTTTCAAGGGGTGACGTTATTTATTTTGTTTTCCTTTAGACTTCTCTCCAATTATTATACTATTATTGGTTCCTTAAGCCTTACAGTGGTTCTAGGAATTCGATCTGGCTTCTACAATCGATTATGATTTTGATTACGATTTCACTCGAAGAGACCATCGACTGAAGCCTTGACGGAGTGGAAGCGAGCTTATACCGCTTACGCCAGTGAAGCTCAGAAAAAGATGCTTGAAAAGAGCAAAGACTCTTAAAGAAAGCATCATGGGCTCAGGATGCTGGTTTGAAAGCCAGCTGTCTGACTATAGAGGCTAATGATAGGCAGCTAAAGCCCCATTCCAATGGCGAATTTGTGATAGAATGCTTGATTGCAACCAAGCAACTGTTGACGTCAGAAAAGGTAGGCCTACAGATGACGTAAGGTATATCGTTTAAGTTGCATACCCCGGTTCCATTCATACAAAGCCTTTTTCTTCAGCCTGAAAGAGTAATAAACTCAAGATTGGCTTTGGGGGGGGGGCGGACCCTCGAGACCTCCAATACAAATCCGACTTGGATCGTGAGACGGGCCATCCAATCTTGCAGGTCTGACCCATCGCCAATAAAGTTTCCAGGCCTGACATAGAGTAGGCCTATAGTGTGGTGTAGCATAGCACAGCATAGCATACTGTAGTGTTGCATAGCGTTTTAGAATACGACACAGTACAGGATAGTATAGTGAAGCATCTATAGTACTGAAGATACTAAAGACAAGTCCTAGAGTATTAAGTGTGAAAGTGGTGTAATGTTGTAGGCCAAGCACCTGGTGTAGTACTAGTGAGAACTGGTATTTGTCGGGCATCGGATGTGAACAGTAGTCTTTCAGGATCTTGGCGTCGCCTTGGAAAGCATCGTTGTCATTGGATACGGAATGGTCCACTGATCGAAAGAGGGGTGCTAGGTTGAGTTCTTTCAGTGTCACTTGCACAGAAAACCCAGAACCTGCAAAAATTAATTATCCGTGAGAAGTCATTAAATGAACGTCAGGGCTTACCAAAAAACTAGCAGTAACTCCTCTTCCAATGAAACATAATAGTATGATAGTTTCTGTCAATAATGAAGAACGATATATAGGCCCTAATTAAAATTGTTCATCGTTAGAACATTGTTAGGCCTATAGTATGACAGCGGCTGTGGACCTCTTTTGAGGTGAATAGTATTAGCGACAACGTTTATTGTGGCGTCTTGTGCGATCACGTGAGAGACCACTTGTTTGACGTCACGTCGGTCTTCATATATCAGGTTCGAAGACAGCGATGGCTTCGGCAAGCTTATCATATCTACAAGAGAAAAGATATATTATATATCTTACTACTTATGCATATATAGCAATATTAATATATACGACGCATCTTTATTATTAATGTGTTAATATACGAATAACAATATATTAATAGCTAATAATATGTAGGTCAATTAATATACAAGGACACGCCTTTTTAGAACTGTTAGATAGCCATGTCTCATTGCTAGTGAGAGGAAAAGAGAGGCATCTAAAATGCGCTATATAAGTGTACAGATACATGCATTACTGTTTTTTATTTATTTATTTATTTATTTATTTATTTATTACTGACGCAACGTAGAGTGATAACTGCGTCAAAATTTACAACTTAGGCAGAGACAGAGAAGCAGGCAAACAAGAAGACAAATAAAGAGACACAGACAGATATATCCAGACCGACACAAATACGCCTAAACAGCTAATCAATGAGAACGAGCACAAAGAAGAGGAGGGGAGCGAAGGAAAATGAATGGGAATGGAATGTAGAGATGTAAGATGGAAATCGAGCGAGAAAAACAGATAAACGGGACAGATAGCCTACATAAACAATCGTATCGATTCTCTTCCAATGGTCTCCTCTTTATGGGGGCCACACTCCTGTGGCACTGTGCTCCCGCACAGACGCAGGAATCTCCATACAGCCTTAAAAGCATTTTCAATTTGAGTCCCGCCTTTTCCGATAAGTCACTAGAGCTTCTGAGAGGCCGCTTAAAAGGCGCCATGCAAATTTAGAGTTATACTATAGTAAATAAATAGTTTCATCCATTGATAAATAATTAAATGGATTATCACATTTAGTAACAAATAATCTGAAAAATATATTCACGGCTTAGGTTGAAACAAAATTCGGATTTTTTGTATCGGTAATCTTATAAAGCACAAAAAATTTAGCTGTGTAATATTGAACAGTAATTATGGCCTGTAGGCCTAAGCATGATCCATGCAAGACAGGCACTGGGGAGCATAGGTCAGTGCTGATCATGGCACATGCCATCCATATGTGAACCCTTGCGTTTCGCCCTGTATATACCTTCTGTGTATCCTGTATACGTGTATACACGTCTCTCTACAGCCACCTTGTATCACTGGTTCTGCTCATGTTTCAAGGATATTATCGGTCCGTCACTACACCGGTCCTTGTTTGAATGGGATCAATTTGGGTCTCGCTTTAGGTCTCCAAGGGCGCAAGCTTTGACCCTTATAGACGAATCGTGCTTTAGTCCGAGACACGAATCTCTGAGATACAGTCACGATCAGGTTCAGGTGGCCGCCCTCACTGAAAGTCGTCTGATGCGTTACCGAAGTACGTAGGCCGTCTATGTAGCTGGCTATTTGTATAGCGCCGTTAAAGAACCTTGCAAAGGCGCCAAGGTTAAGCCATATTGTGGCTTGAAATGTAACTGTAGGCTGTAAAACGTACACCGGAGACTCATAATAAGACGCGTCCTTATGACATGAATTCTCAAATAACACGGTCGATGACATGGATGCCAAATTATTTCATTTAGATAGAAAAAAATCAACTCGTCATAACAATACCTCGTTGATACTCGTTTCCTAAAGACAGCGTTATAGCAAGTTTTAGGTGTAGCACACTCATACACACGCCCCTACAGATCGCAGCTCCTCAGAGTCTTCTGAAAAGCTTCTGAGGTTCTTTAGCATACACATGCAGTTTGTAAATGCGTGAGTATTGTATGGCAACGCTGTAAGTTTAGGATTAGTGTGTTGTTGTTGTTAAATACCTTTGCACTGTCTGTCCGTCGAATCGTAGCAGGGGACGAATTCGTATTCATATCGTCCACACTTGGCTCGGCAAGCTGCAATAAACAAGAAATTATGAAAGCCATGTTTTGGTTCAGCGCCCAATATGCATATAAGGCTCGCTCAAAGATCTATTCATTCTCTTCGAAGTCAATCGTCACCCTAGAGAGGCAGTAGTCAAAGTAATCGTGCAAAAGAATAAGTCCCCTTCTCATATATGTATATATGTATGTATATGTATATATATATATAAATATATTGTTACATGTGACGTTCAATCAGAGGATTGAAAGGGCAGAGACAAAGGTGTGTTAACTTTGCGCGGGAAACAGACGAACTCTAGCGGCGTGAGTGAGAGTTAGGCAGAACGTTTGCTGTCTTTGGTCTGGTTGGACTGTTTTGGGGTTTGGTTCATAGGAATCGTTTTCGTGTTTTTGGTCCGTAGGACCTTTTTGAGGCTTTGGTGGTGTGGCACGTTCTCTTGGTTAAGTCCTTGTAGTTACTTCGTTTTGATACCTCAAGTACCTGAATACTAAAAACTATTCGATTCTTTTTGGACTCGATTACTCGCAAGTACTCGACTACTCGCCGCAGCCTATAATTGTGGCCCTCTAATCCTTACACCTCACAACAGAAATATTCAACAACCTGCAGACAAAACCTCGGCGCTTAATAACTTGGCCTTTAGAAATCCGACTGAGGTCGAAGTTCGGCTTAATATATGCGCATGCGTCTTCAGAGAACGCGAGTAACGAAGTCGAACGAAGGCGGAATCTATCCTCCTCCGGAAGTTAGCTCACCGACACCGAATGACGCATCTCCGCACCCAGCAAATAATCCCATCCGCAATTAATTAGGCGCCAGTGCTCGAGAACAGGATCCAGTCGCATTAGACTGATGAATATACATATACATTCAATTATATATGTACTTATATATACGAATAGTCTTCAATACATATATATGTAAATATATGACTATAATATTTGTCTATATATATATATATGGCAGACTATATGTGTGCATCAAGGTCTATAGGCCTATATATATATATATATATAGAGTTGATTGCAAATATATACATATATACAAATATCTATACACATATACATTTACAACTCCATCAGCGTGCATTGAGGAACTGAAAAAGCCATTATGACCGATTGACTGCCGTTGAAGGAGCTGCCTGCGCGCCCTCTGAAGTGGGAAGATGGCTGTTACAGTAAGATTCATCGTCTCTCCGCCGAAGAAATTAATTCAATTGAAAGCCGTTAGAGCCTTTCAGGATCAGTTTACCGTCTTACGGGACGAGTGAAGAAGACGGAACAGGAACGAGAACCTTGATCACTATCCTCCGATTTAACGATAATCGGACAGACATAGGCCTACACCGAGAGGTAGACAGACGAACAGAAAGGCAGACAAAGAGACAGATGAAAAAATACAGGCTGAAAACCTCGCACCAGTGGCTTCACAGTAGGCTTCTGAAAATTCTATTGTAATTTGAGAGGGGTAGCCGCTGTGTTAAAACGGAACCATTCGGTCTAGACTAGGGTGGTTGATTTTTGAGCCACTCAGTAAGCTTTCCAGCGTGGTCCAGGGCAGAAACCCAACCGAAACAGGGTTGGAAGCTTATGTTTTAAATATGAAAGTTGAAAATTTAACTTTAAATTGACAATTTATACCTAAGTGACTGCGGGTTTCCCGAGGAAAAAACTGATCCGTGACATGATCGTTTCGGTCAACACTAGACTGGGTTTGTTAACTTTTGATGTAATTATTAAGTTTTCAGCATTATCTGATGAAAATTTCTATCGAATACTTTTATCTATCAAAGCTATTTTGGAAGTTTCTACTAGCATCTGCTCCTGATCCAAGGCTACGATGAAGCGAAACAAAAACCTGAAAACCCTCTATGTATTCTCCCGTCAGCCGCTTGCAATAATATTTGACATCATCATCATCATCATCATCATCATCATCATCATCATCATCATCATTATCACCAATCATCATCATTATCATCAACACCAATCATCATCGCCAATCATCATCACCATCACCATCATCATCATCATCATCATCATCATTATCACCAATCATCATCATTATCATCATCACCAATCATCATCGCCAATCATCATCACCATCACCATCATCATCATCATCATCATCATCATCATCAACAACAACAACAATTCCTGACGTCAGTCTTTTGGCGACTATGGGTGCGAATAACTTAACTCCATTTTTGGTCATATCTCGCGTCCCCAGTCCCCCCTCTCGTGTTTAGTCCAAGTCTGATTATGTCTTCGTTTATATACTGTCCATCCATCTCAGTCGTGATCGTCTTCCGTTGCTTCCTTTTCCTTCGAATCTTGCATGCAGTGCATCGTCTGGGATTCGATCAACATGCAGTCTTTCCTCGTGGCCAACCATCGGAGTCTTCTCCAGCGGTGCTCTTAAGATATCTAATAAGTCTCTTTTTTCGTCATGTATAATAGTCATGAAATTTCCGCAGTTTACCGAAGTCAACTCATTTCTGCTGTGAGGATTCTTTTTTCATCTAGCTTTCGCATTATCCAGCATTCTGATTCATATATATATATATATATATATATATATATATATATATATATATATATATATATATATATATATATATATATATATATATATATATATATATATGAAAATGAGTTGTGTCGCTGCTGCCATCTGCGGTTATAATTAATTATTAGACCTCCAAGATTAGATGAGTTGATCCATCCACTCAGTAGCGTCTCCTTGGATCACAGCGGAGCATTATTCGCTCCAGAGTTTGGACTCCACGTCTGTCTGTCTGTCTGTCTGTCTGTCTGCCTGTCTGTCTGTCTGTCCTTCCGCGTTTCTCACTGTCACTCTATAATTCTGCACGATCTTCGCAGCCAATATCGCCATTTGCAGCCGTACGAAGTCGCATTCACTCAACCAGCCAATCAATCAATCAACCAACTGGTCGATCGATCAATCAATCAGTCTGTCCATCAATGAGTCGTGTTTGCTCTAGCGGAAAAGAAATTAGGCCGAGCGGCCAACGAACCGTTTGTCACGGATCGTGTAGAAGCGGCCACCCTCCTTCTCTTCCACCCTCCCTCCCTGTCATCGCAACCACCCTCGTCCTGCCGCTGCAACCCGGGTGGGTAAGGCGGCGCCACTCGTACTCATCCCCCGCCTCCTATTCGAATGGACGAGACTCGGTTTCGGCCGAAGGGAGAACGGAGTGACGACGGAGAGACATCGACATCATTAGGACCTGACCTGAATGCCTCACGACCGGAATTCCAACGACCCAGACAACGTCCAGAAATGATCGAGATTATAGACCGACTCGATGGGTGACAGGAAGGGAGGGAGAGAGGGAGGCAGAGAGGCAGGGAGGATTGGGAGGCAGGCAGGGAGGGACCATTGCATTGGAGGGGTGGCAGCAACCGTCGAACCGACTGCCAGTGAAGGACATGCCAACGGATGACATGCGCACGCACTTAGGATCGACTACAAGTATAGGGAACAGAATCGGGAAATCGGGAAAGGAAGCCTTCGGATGGAAGTTAGGAAGAAAGGAAGGAGGGAGGAAAGGAAACAAAGAGGGAAGAAGGGAGGAAGGGAATGAGGGAACGAAGGAGGGAAGGATGGATGAACATGACGATGAACAGGAAGGAAGGAAGGAGGGAGGGATGGATGAACATGACGATGAACAGGAAGGAAGGAAGGAAGGAAGGAAGGAAGGAACGAAGGGAGGGAGGAAGGAAGGAAGGGAGGAAGGGAAAGAAGGAGGGAGGGAGGAAGGACGGACAGAAGGTATATGAAGAAAATAGAGAAGGATTGATTGAGATAGGAGAATTATGAAGGAGAGGAGGGAAATTAAGATTGACAGAGGGAAGGAATGAAGGATGGAATGAAGGCCGGAAGGAAGGAATAAAGGAGGGAAGGAGAGAAAAGAAGGAAAACGAAAGAAGGAAGGAAGCGGAAAGAGAGAAAGAAGGGAGGAAAGAAGAGACAGGATGAAGGAAGGAAGGGAAGAATGGAGGAAAGGTAAAAGAAACGGATAGAAGGAGCGGAAACAAAGGGAAAGAATTCAGAGAATTAAGGAGCGAGGGATGGAAGGAAGCAAATGAGTCATCGAAAAGTGTCGGGGTTCCTTTGTGAAGCGGAAAAGAAAGAAGGCGAAAGGATAAACATTGATCCGGACTCAGCTGGACGCCGTTAGCGGAACTGACCAACTGTAAACTGACCAAGAAGAAAAGTCGTTGTGAAGACAGAAGACAACTGCATCTAATTTTGACGCGCCATCGGTTTGATACATCGACGTCATCATTCGATCGACGTCATCATTCGATTAGACGAGATAAGATTAGATAAGAATGGCTGTCTGATGAATATATGGAAACATAGCTTGCATTAGACTAAACCGGTTCAAATCAAAACATACTTTTACATAGACTGGATCACCTGTGCTTTAACCTAACAGCAATTAGGAAAAAAGCATACAAGAATGCAGCATTTGCCTTTCCTGTTGCGTTGTTTCTGTTGCTTAGGTTTTTCTGACTTGGGTGGGTTGCAAACCCACTCCAGAACCCTCCTTCCTTATCCTGGCTCGGGGCAGGACCAGTCTTCGTCTGGAGGAAGTCTGAACCTGATACTAGCATTTGTGGACTCCACAAACATTTGGAAAAAACGGATGCAATATGAAGCCATAGGTTTATCTCTATGAAGCCATAGTATCAAGCAAAGTATTGAACTTTGAAGACTGCATTGAACGGAAACCTGGCCAATGACGACAGGGAAGAGGAATAGACTAGAGGCAGCAGATCATAGTGGCTGCAGAGAAGCTTACACATTCCATGGCGTGGTAAAATATCAAATAAAACAATAAGAGAAAGGATAGGACAAGAGAATATGGAGAATATCATTATAAAGCAAAGACTGAAGTTGATGGGCCATGTAGTTCGTATGGACAAAGATGGAAGAACCAACCAATCGACGAATTGGATCCCTGAGAGGAAAATAAGAAGGGGAAGACTGAGAAAGAATTGGCTGGAGATCGTCAGAGATGATCTTAAATGCCTCGAGATGCCATGGAATGAGGCAAAGGGACTGGCGATGGACAAGAATGAGTGGAGAAGCTGCGTTGTACAATGTACAGCTGCCCAATGTACAGACTTGAAGAAGAACAAAGTGCTAAGTAAGGTGTAGAATCCTCAAAAGGGACTGTAAACGGCTACCTTCGAAGGGAGCTTCTCTCCCTCTTCCCTCCCTCTTCCGCAAGCGCTTGAAGACCGTATTATTCCCCAATTCTGGGCCGGGCCGGGAGCTACCTTGAAGCGGCACTTTACAAATTTACGATTACGATCTAACAGACCTAAATGGTGTGACTTAATGTCGGTTACATGTTGGTGAATGGCGAAAGCGTTTCCTCGGTCACCATGCTTATAAACTTAGCCTCTCGTGTAGGCAATGCGGAATACGAATGTGCACTTATCAGGGTATGAACTTAATAGATGACCTGAGGGCAGATGCAAGAGCCCGTCGCGACTTGGTTGTGCTCCTGGATGGAGTGCTATGTCCATGGTTGATAACCTGAACTCCCTCTGAAGGTTTTGCTTTTGTCGTCGTCAGATAAGGGTCATATCGGCGCAATCATTCGTTAAGTGTCACACTGACCCTCATCCAATTGTTCATCTTGACGCACCTTGACAAGTGATGATGATGATCTCTGCCCAAAGGCAGGTCCACTGGCTTTAAACCACCCGGAAATGAGTGAGGTGGTTTCTCGTTGCCTTTCTCACAGACAGTTGTGTGTGAGCAACTTGTCCAAGGTCGCTACGCAGTGGCTTGAGGCAGATTCGAACCCGCGACCCTCCGGTTACGAGGCATGGACCATACCACTACACAACCTCGTCCCAGCTCCTCGACAAGTGCAATTCCATTATCATAGGCCTGTCGAAGTTCTGAATCCGGCATCAGTTCGTCCTCAACTGCGTTCGCAACTGCGACTCATGATTAGTGGCCAATGTGCCGAAGCTCTCTCATACTATATTCGGCATTTCCTGTCGAGGAAAGAATTAAGTTCCAGATTCTCCTCATGGAGCGAGCCTAGCCCTGAATCAGCTCGGCTGACGATCGGTCTGCTCTGAGGCCAATTGCAAATGCCGCACTTCCGTACATCGACCACAGCCTACGATGTAAGTGCATTTGCGGTGTATTTGGTTGTAATAACTTTTGCTTTATAAATCTTATAATAATAATACAAAATAAAAATATAATTCATTAATAATATTATAATAATATAATATAATTCACTCCTCGTTTCACATGATTTTATCCCCTTGGCCTTTGAAACCCCTGCCCCATAAATAACACCGGCTTATCCTTCTTCTCTGAGTTGGGACGCTGTCTATCTCGCATTATTTCTAAACGTGCGTTGCATGCATTTGACTCAGTTCAACTGCCTTAAAACGCACTTATTTAGATCAGTTAGAAAGTCACTTGTGCAGCGCTTCGAGACGTAGATAAGAGGCGCTATATCAAGTGACTTCCAGACACACGCTCGAGACATCCCAACATACCTTTCGATTTGATACCGGACACAGTGGCCTGCTTCGGCAACGATGCCATGCATAGGAACAGGTAAGCGACGAACAGATGCGATGCGATGGAGTCCGGTGCCATGGAAACGTCTTCAGCAACACCTCTTTACTTCGCAGGCGCCTCCTCGACAGAGGCTTCTATCCGGTGTCTCCACTTCCGCCGCTTTTCCCTAAACGAAGTCGGAGAGGCGTCACTGGAGGCGGGGAAATGCCTACTGACGGTACGTGCATCCGAGCGACTATATACCCGTCGACAAGAACGTCCACTCGACTCCGTCCGTCCGTCCGTCCGTCCGTCCGTCCGTCCGTCCGTCCAGTCTCCCACCCGACCGACCGACCGACCAACCGATGATCGACCGATGGACTGATGCGGTCCACAGCATTAAGTAGACGACGACGAAGACGAGGGGAACAGGAGAAGGAGCAAGAGGAGCAGGACAAGAGGAAAATTGTGTAGGAGAAGAAGGAGGACAAGTGGTGGTGGTGGTGGTGGTGGTGGTGGTGGTGGAAGAAGGAGCAGGAGGAGTAGGGTGATGAAGAGGGGCGGCGGTAGTAACAGAAGGAGGAGGAGGAGGAGGAGACAGAGGAGGAAGAAAAGACGGAGGAGGAGAAGAGCAGAAGGAGGAGGAGGAAGAAGAGGAGGAGGAAGAGGAGAAGGAAGAGAAGAAAACGGAGGAGGAGGAAAGGGAGGAGGAGGACGAGGACGACGACGACGAAGAGGAGGAAGAGGAGGAGGAATAGGAGATTGACGAGGAGACGAGAGGAAGGGAGCAAGGGTAGAAGGAAGGAAGAAGAAAAAGAGGACGACGAACGGATGGAGTCGATGGCATATAGCAGACGACGAAGACGAAGACGAGTGTAAAGGAGGAGTAAGAGGAGAAGGAGGAGAACGTGAGGAGAATGATAAGGTGGTGCCGCGCGGAGGAGAGGGGTGAACAGCGGGAGGCCGTTATCGGAGGCTGTGAGAGCGCGACCGACATTCAGAGGGACCCGGATCCAATCCATCAACTTCTCTCGACTGAATTTTCAATAAGTCCGCGTGTCATTAGTCCACTGATGCCCCTCCTCCCCCACACCCCAATCCTCCCTCTGCCTCCCTCCCTCTCCGCTGAGCCCATCATTATTCAGCATATATAGAGCCAGCATCGCTTCCAGCCATATCCGTTTGCTCGTCCATCCGGTCCTCCTCCGCCCGCCCCTCTCTCTTACTGACTGTCCGTCCGTTCGTCCGTCCGTTCGCCTGTCTGTCTGTATGTTTGTCTGTCTGTCTCTCTGCCCTTCCGTCTGTCCGTCTGTCTGTCTGTATGCCTGTTTTATAAGCCGATCCGTCCGTCTGCCTGTGTGTATGTTCGTCCGTCTGGTCTGTCTCTCTGTCCTTCCGTATGTCCGTCTGTCTGTCTGTCTGTATGTTCGTCCGTCTATCTTTCAGTCTGTCTACCTGTCTCCTTCTGTTTTCTTCCGTCCGTCATCCTTCAATCCTTTACATCTGTCCGTCCGTCGGTACTTTTCCCCCGCTCAGTCCGTCGGTACTTTTCCCCCGCTCAGTCCGTCAGTACTTTTCCCCCGCTCAGTCCGTCGGTACTTTTCCCCCGCTCAGTCCGTCAGTCGCTCCCTGGCTGTCTGCCTGCCTCCGTGCCTCCGTGCGTGTCTGTCTGCCTCCGTGTCTCCGTGCGTGTCTGTCTGCCTCCGTGCGTGTCTGTCTGCCTCCGTGTCTCCGTGCGTGTCTGTCTGCCTCCGTGCGTGTCTGTCTGCCTCCGTGTCTCCGTGCGTGTCTGTATGCCTCCGTGCGTGTATCGTGTCCGTGGATGGGTTGACCGAGGCGCTGACCTGGCGGCTGTTTGGTCCGAGGCGGCGATGCGATGGATGCGATGTGCTGTCAGTTTGAAAAACGTTTAGGCGTCGACCAATTTGGCCGACGCCTGGATAACTAGAATACAATGAGACGAGAAACTATTCATTAGCCACGGCCGCTGTCTCTCGCACGCGCGTCGGATGCTGATGCTGGTTGCGGTGGTGGTGATGCGGGATGCGGCTGCTGGTGCCGGTGCTGCTGCTGCTGCGAAGGCCGACATAACTCACGACGACGACGGGAAAACACAGAAGGGAATTTCATTAAAGCCGACTAATGCCACCAGTCGTCGACAGATGCAGATACGAACCACAGGGGAAACGCTTAAGGACTATAGGACTGGATGGAGGAGGAGGACAATGAGGAGGAGGACGAGGAGGAAGAAGAGGAGGAAGAAGAGAAGTGGAGGAGGAGAAGGAAGAGGAAGAGGTGGAGGAGGAGGAGAAATTGGAGAAGGGAAATACGAGTAGGAGGAATAAGAAGTAGAGAAACCGGAGTAACAGAATAAGGAAATGAAAGAGGAGCAGGAACAAAAGGAGGACGAGAAATAGCAGATGAAACAATAGGCGGAACAGGAGGAGGAAGAGGATAAGGAGGAGGGGAGGAGGAGGAGGAGGAGAGGAGGAGGAGGAGAAAATAGCGAAAGCAGAAGAGACAGAAGAGGAAATGGAGAAAAGGAGTAAGGCGAAGGCAAGGAAAATGAGGACGGAGAGGAAGATGAGGATTAAGGGTGGAGGACAGGACGTGCTAAGGCGGCTGATGAATATGTGAGGAAGCAGAACAAGGAGGGAACTAAGTCTACTGAAAGCGCAAAAAGATAAGAAAGAATGGATGAAAGAGGAGCACAAGTAGCAGCAGGAAACACCAGAGTAAGAGAAGGAGAAGGAACATGGAACATCATATCCTGCTGATATTCAGATAGACGTACACCACCACCACAACCGCCACCACCACGACCACGACCACCAACACCACCACCAACCACCACCACCACCAACCACCACCACCAACCACCAACCACCACCAACCACCAACCACCACCAACCACCACCACCAGCCACCACCACCGCCGCCGCCACCGCCACCACCAACACCAACACCACCACACCACCACCAACACCACCACTGTCGTGCACTATATCAATATCACTATTACTACCGCTGCTATAGGCGTTTGATAATATTATGCTGAGTGTCGTCATTAGAGAATGATGAACTGCCAGAGAGTCTGATAATCGGTCTTTTGGATCGATTTAATTCACGCCATCGTCGTCGCCACAATGCACAGAGTGAGGATCGTTGAGTGAGGATCGTTGAGTGAGGATCGTTGAGACAGGATCGGTGGGCGAGTGAGGATCGGCGACTGAGGGTCGGCCAGATAATACGGTGCCTTAGATGCGCAGATGCTAACCAGCCCCTCATTATCCGTCGCTCCGCAGGCATCGTGTATTTTAAAAGCCATAAATTCACCCGTTTATCTGCAGCGGCAGGGGCGCGGGGGACGACTGAGCCCCCAGTGTGGTCAGTGGTCAGCTGTCTAGTTAATTTACGACGGACAGTGAATCGACTGACCGTTGCCGTTAAAGGCGGCATTCATAAGCGACTGCAGAGGTCGCTTTCATTCAGGAACCGGAAATGAGGACGAGCGCTGGCCGACGGGATAGGTGGTGGTCAGACGGTGACGACGATGATGCGGCGATAATAGGAGCTGTTATCTGTTCGATGGGGTGACCGGATAGAGCGCGAAAAGAACAGGAGATGGAGAGGTGGGATTGGGAGAGGAGACCGGGTCGAGATCCGTCTGGGTTTCGGTCGCAAAGACGGCCTCTGGGAAATGGCCTATGCATGCAGAATCGCTGTCGGGAACACGCCGACAAAGAAGGGAGCGAAACACGAAAGGACGCACAGGGAGAGAGTAAAACAATGGATAATGCAACTTGGGAAGAAAAAGTAATCTAAGACAAAGAGAGACAGACAGACACACACACATGCAGACACTCAGACAAACAGACACACGCACAGACACGTACACGCAGACACACACATACAGACACGCAGACACACGCGGAAAGACACAGTTACACATAGACACATAGGCAGACAATATGCACACAGACATACCGAGAATGGCGCGAGACAAAAATTATACAGAGGAAGAGAATGATATGAGAGAAACGGACGAGATAAGGCTGTTTAAATCGAAGGAGAGAGACGAGTGGAAGTAAGGGGTGAAAGAAGATGGAGCAGAACAGTTTCTGGAATAAATTCCATTCACTCCGACGCAACCGATATTCGCACACGTCGGTGGATCAGTTTTAAGTAATGCGTTACATAAATGCAACCGTGCAACCCCCGTCCCTAGACGCGTCCACTGGGGAATGGACTCGTCGAAAGGAAGGGGTTACGAGGTTGCGCCTAAGACGCGTTCTGTGGACTTCCGCTCGCTTTATCAAGGACAGAGCGAAGACAGCACAGGAATTTTTCCACGGATTTCATTTTCGTGATGAACAAGAGAAACAGAGCCCAATCCCCGTGAGGAGGGCCGTCAAAAAGCTTCCAAGATGTCAGCAACGTGTATACGATTAGCAATACACTGACGCAAGAACAAAACGGTTAGGGTCCGTGAAATTTCAAAGGCGCCGCCATTTTCCATTGTGTTACAATATGTTCTGATGTGACCCTACCTTTAGTATGATTTCATATATCGCAAGTTTCGTCTAGCGTGTGTGTGGTCAGTGAACTGTGACGGTGTGTAAGAGGTGAGAAGCGAGGAGTAGGAAGGAGAGTCGGAGCTTAGACGCGAATCGGATGAGAATTGCTAATTGAAAGATTATATTTATAAATAGAGATGTGTTTTAATAAAGAGAGTACATTAAACGGAACTCGCTTTCCTGACACCTTGCATATCCTCTCTTGAGTCTCCTCCCCTCCTCTTCCCTCCTCTACTGTCACCATAAATGCATTTAAAGTGCAAATATATACGTATGCATATGAACCTGGCTATATATATATATATATATATATATATATATATATATATATATATATATATATATAATTATTTACCCATCGGAATTCAATCTGACTTCTCCAACGGATTATGCTTTTGATTGCAATTTCACTAGAAGCGACCATCAACATATGTTTGTGCATTATGATAACGGCACTATAGAAGTCTTTGGATTGGATTAGACAAGACTATATCTAAATATATAAAGAGATTCAGAGCCAGTGACAGAGTGAGATAGAGAACATGGCAGACATATAGATAGAGTATAAGAGAAAAAGAGACAAACAGGAGAAGGAGAAGAAGAAGGAGGAGATCAGAGTGGAGAGGATGTTTTATCCTTTGTTAAGCAGTGGAAATTAGCTTTTAGACGCTGTCTTGCGATTAGACAAATTCCGGACATGATTGGAAGTGGAGGATTGCAAGGGGCATGCAGCATGAGAGGACCACAGAAAGGGGTGGAGACAGACTTAGGCGGAGAAAGAGACACACAGAGTAAGAGAGAGAGACAGAAACCCTGAGTCGCTGTGCCGACGGGGAAGCATCTATAACCGTAGCTACAGACATTCGCAGGACAATGATTTATTCCTCAAAGTAATTTGCTCTGCATGAGGCAAAGATGTATTACAAAATACTACAGGACTACAACACAATCAGTCGCCAGTCCACCACAGCCATATGGACCACAGCACACTAACCGATGATCAACGCTCATCCAACTATCGTCCATCGACATAAATCATACACTAATACGCTCAAATGTTCCTATATAATATCTGTCTTATATAAACTATATAAGTATGTATGTATGTATGTATGTATGTAATCGTAATCGCAGTCCCGAGATTTCTACAGCGCCCAACGAAAGCCACGTCACGGTGACCAGCTTATTCACAGGCGCTCAGTCAAAACAAAATCGATAGGAAAGTGTTCGGTTCCAGGTCAAGATCCAAGTCAAGCAGAGAGACAGCGTGGCAGCTATGGTGGGTGATTGGGATTGGAGCGGAAAGAGGGATAAGAGGGAAAAGGGGATTCAGGATAGGATCTGTGAAAGAGGAATGTTTTCAGTTTTGAGTGAAAGGCCAATGCAGAAATTGCAAGCTGTGGAGCATTGGTGAGTTTGTATGATGGATCAGATAACTGTCGCAGTTCTGAGGGGACTTTCTCCCAGAGTGGTGGGACAGCTATGGCTATGAAGTGATTGCCAAATTTTAAGGATGAGGTGACGAATGGGTGGAGAAGTGTTAGGGCAGAAGAGGAGCGGGTTGAACAGGAGTGATTGGATTGTAAATAACTCACGAAGATAGGAGGGTTGGGAAGATTGAAGTGTGTTGTAGGTAAGTGATAGGACTTTGTACTCGATTCGTACTCGTATATATGCATGTACACCATTACAACATTACAAATGACTAGTAAATACTGTAAGTTAATGCTAAACTAGTAAATGCTAATCATCGTAATTGCAATTGCATATTTATACAGCGCCTCTTCAAAAAACTACTCAGAGGTATTCCCTATCTGATAACACAAGACAACAATCAAACAGAATGTTCTTCAATCAGTGGCGAGACATAGAGAAAGAGAGAGAGCGAGAGAGGAGAGAGCGAGAGAGAGAGAGAGAGAAAGGCAGATAAATGGCAAGAAGCTCACAGGTTGCGGGCTGCATATCCGTCTTTTCCACATAGAAGGGAAAACCATGGCGAAGCTACCATGTTGCAATGCGCAAGTACGAGATGGAGGGACAAACAGAACACCTTCTGCTGCAGAGCGAAGAGGTCTACGGCAGGGTCAGGCGACACTGAAATGCATAGTTCTCTGAGACACGGTAGAGCTCTACTAGACAGACATTTACGCATCAGCAAGAGGATCTTAAACTCGATACGCCTTCACATGGACAACCAAATGCAGCTTGTCCCGTTTGTAAGCAGAAATGTGACCGAACTTTGGAACAGTACCGATTAACCAAGCAGCAGCGTTTAAAACGGATTGAAGTTGGTTCATGAGAAAAAGAGAGGCCTGCATTGATCGCATAATAATATGGCTGACCATAGTAGATATGAATGCGTACTTCAAAGTATAAGCAGCCTTAGAAGAGAGTCGCTGGTGTACAGTGCGGATCTGGAGCAAAAGCATGTCGTACATATTGTCTTCCCATGCTCAGAAAAGGTCAATTCCTGGTCCAAGGTCACATCCAGGTCACGCACAGAATTAGAAAAGAAGTCATTAGGAAAGTGGAGCTGCAGGTAAAGCAAGTCTATCTTTTGGAGCGGCCAGCGGGTATACCAAGCCAGATCAATTGGGTTTCAGAGGGATTAAGCGGGGGTCGGTTAGACAATATCCAAGCGGAAAGCGTCTCAGATGTAAAACTAAGGCGAATGCATCTACAGCTTGGCCGCGAATGTCTGCCTGAACCATGGACTCCTCTATAATAGCACAGCTGTGCTATTATAGAGTCCATGCCTGAACATACTGATGAGTGGCAACCCGCAGGGAGGAAAGAACATGGCTGAGGTTAACTGTATAAAGGACATAAAGCAGAGGACCTATCAGAATGGACCTTATGGACTAACTCCGCCACTTCCTTTAGTCGGGTAGCGCCAGTTCCAAGCCTGGATAAAGAAGGAGGGTGACGTCAATGGCCTTTGATGCCATAAGATGTCGATAAACTGTAGCAACCAACCAACCTATCAGAATGGTACCCTGTGGTAACACAAAAGAGACCAAGGACCAGGTCGATCTGGTGGAACCAAAAACCACCTCTGAGTGCGCACTCAGAAGGGAACAACGCAACTACTGCAGACGACGACCGACAACATCGATTTGGTGACGTCATCAGCATCCAAATAATCGCCTTTTTGGGAAGAGGGAAGGGACCCCTCACTTAGGCTGATGCGTAACAACAAAACAAGAAATGGCAAAAATCATCCACAATATTCTTAACTGAGAACGGTGGTAATGGATTCAAATCACACGACTTTGATGGCGACGACAGCAGCAGTTTACGAAGTTCTTCGGGAAGGGGGGACAGAAGGCTTGTAGCTGTGACATCATACTGTCATTTGGAGAGAATGTTTGCGGTGGAGCGCCTTCAGTTGAGTGGCCGACTGATACAATTTTTCACGCATAAATTCTAAACAGTCGCTTCAATTTAATGATAGTTCAGTTGGACTGTTCATCAAAATCGGGCGACCAAGAATACTGGACAGCGAAGATCACAGTCGCCGCAGGCTATCCGAGTTTTGTTCGCTCACCTTCACCCTTCTTCCCTCTTTCCGCTCCTATCCGATGTCTCTCTGCCTGATTCTTGGAACGTTACCTGGAACCGAACACTTTTGCTATTGATTCTGTTTTGACTGAGCGCCCGTGAATAAGCTGGTCCCGGTGACGCGGCTTTCGTTGGGCGCTGTAGAAATCTCGGGATTACGATTATGACCACCCAGAAGAGCAGCTCCTTCTCCCGGAACACGCCACGCATATGTCTAATGCGATGATGCGTCCAGAGAGAGTTCGGTCGTCAGCGCAAAGCGTTCGTGTGTAACGTCCCTCGAGTCGTAAGACATGACGGAGCTACGACAGGCCCCATCAAATCATGGAGTGAGTGGTCTCTGGCGGGCTGCCACAGTCTCAAGGGAAGGAGACGGTTGATCAGGGTGCTCATTTAAGACTCGAGGATGTAATGTAATGACGACAATTTATCTAGCATCGTAAGTAGCAGGCTACTTCTAGGGTGCTTTACAAAGTCAAGGATGTCGAAAAGTTTTCCGAGGAACTACCTTTCATCGTCGACAGGTCCTTACAGGGTGGCGGTCCTTACAGAGTGGAGGTCCTTAAAGGGTGGAGGTCCTTAGAGGGTGGACCGTTCAGTGGACAGTTTGGAAGACATTTAGGGCCAGACTGTTCCAGCCCCGCATTGTCCTGACCACACAGACTAACTACGCGTGCAGATAAGGCAGGTAACGAGTAGGAGACAGTGATTTAAAGGGATGGTGATTCCACCCACTGACTGGAGATGACTACGCCTCCCAAATCGTGCGTGGCCCTGACACGTGCTGAGCCAAGCCGGACTGCTGGATCAGGTCACTGAACTGGGCAGTATCAGGAGAATCAGGGTTCCTCAAGGTGAATGTTCAGGTCACCGGTGATGATCAGTTGACTTGTAAGTTGCGATTACCCCCAGCATCGAAACGAATTCACCGTAGAATGCAAGTGAAGGAACTGAAGAGCCAGTTCTGTAGCTGATGAGCAGCATCAGTGGACAATGGCAGTAGCATATAGAACAGGCATATGGCCTCAAAGGTACCCAGGCCGATTTGGGAACGGAACGATCTTGAACCTACAAGCGCTCTTGAATTATACAGCGATACATCCGTGGTTCCGATCTGAATCTTCTTATTTAGCATTCGTCAGATTGCAACATGATTAGCCCTGTGGTGCCGCTCTTCGAATCGGAATATCGGAAGAGGAGGAATGCCACGACAACTCAGTTGCAACAGCGAGAATGTCAAGGTCGTGGGCAACGACGGTGTTGGCAAAGTCGAGGAATTTACTGCCAAACGTCCGAAAACTCAAGGCTGCGAGCCACCGACCACATCTATCGCGGCTGAAGGGTCTTATCCGCCCAGACATTGACGGGGTGGCATTTAGACTTGGAGGAATAGGCCAAGTCAAGTGTAACGAGGAGGAGGCACGAGCTGCCCTAACACTGGCCGGCTGCCACAAACGTAGCTTGAAAATAGTCTTACGCGCGCATTTTAAACCTTAAGACGACGCAATAATAGGCCTGCTATATTTAATGTGGCAAAAAGTATTTTTACTGGCAAATACTATTATTGCCAGGACGGGTTTTTCCATCGGCCGTCAAAAACTTGCCAAATTTGATGATGCGATTGTTAGCATGCATATAGCATATATGTATATATACAGTATGTATGTATATATATATGTGTGTGCATATACATGTGCTTCTTATGTATACAACAGCATGCGCTACTACTGGAGTGTTTCGGAGAAGCCAGGGACTTCCAGACTGAACGAACAGCCTGTGACGACGAGATAAAGTCGAACAATTAATCGCCATTGCGACAAAATCGCATGCCAAATAAATCACATATGTTCTAATAGAACTATATACATACAAATATACATGTATATACAAATACAAACACATATATACAATATTATACATTTACATACATATATATATATATGCGTGTACAGCACAGTGTTAAAGGGCTCTTAACAGGGTCTGCCGCTAGAGGCGCTACAGGCGCCATCTGTCGGGCGGTCTGGTGATCAATCTTCGTCGCAGGTCAACGACCTGTCTCTTTGCATTGAGCTCCAGTTCTTCGCACAAGACCATTAAACTGTACGAATAGGTCGTCTGCACCAGAACTCCTGACGAAATGTGTCTAACACAGCATGAAAGCATATCTAATATATTATAGATTAATAATAATATAAAATAGATTAATATAGGCCTCCGCCATAGTCCTTCCGGAGTTATCACTGACCAAAAACTATTAGCCTGTATACGACTACGCATGCGTGCAGTGTAGAGCCATCTATGTACAATCAGAGGAACTAATGATATGGGTAAAGGCCTGATGGAGATTAGTGGTGGTTCGGTTTAACCGATACCGAACCGATTAATTCTGCGTAAATACATACGTACATATCTATAATTAACTGAGACAAAATCAATATCGCGATACAGAATATATAAATGTTTATATAATATGTACATATATGTGTAGAAGTGGGAACCATATGTGGAAGAAGACTGGAGTCTCAGGGAGGGGAAGACAGTTGTGGAGTGCAGTCAATTAGTGAGCGAATTATTAAAAACAGCATATTAACGGTTTGCACGATAGCCATTATTTCCGGAGGGTTTCCGGAGACCCAAGCGAGACCGCTTTCCTTTTCCAACGTGTTACCTGCACAGTTCAACGTTTTAATTCGATTGCCTTCCAGGGCACTTTTGAGGAGCCAGACATCAACGAAGATTAGCCGTCTCAGAATGCAATTTTTCATCCGGATTATTTTTTTAACTTCCTGAGGGATCACAAATACCTCGGGGCAAAAATAATAATGATGATAATAATAATAATAATTCATCTGTTTCAATTAAAAAGCAATACTGACATCAACCTACTTGGTATCGGCGTCTTACTTAGCTGACGCTATTAGATAAGTTACTTCTATATTTATATATTTATTAAGCGCCACTATCTATAGTGACTAAAAATCAATCGAAGGCGCTGAGCAATATAATTGTGCGGAAAGAACTTGCTCAAGGTCCCTACTGCATACAGTGGCCTAACCGTCTCAGAGGAGGAGACTCGAAACCGCACACTTCGCGCTACAAGCTTAACGTGAATGTTCAAACCAATCGGCTAATGTGTCACGTGATGTTGCCGGATATCTTCAACCTCGTTTCTACGCTGCTGAAAAGCAAGGGTTTTATAGGCTTTCCGACCTTATTCCAGAACAAAAAAGCATCCAAGCCAGTCATGCTCCACAACGTAAGCATTATAATATTAAAAGGGTGTGTTCCAGTCTAATTCAGTCTTGAAAGTTGCAGCTACGTGTATATATATATATATATATATATATATCAATCACGGGTATTAACGTTGTCATGCAGTTTAAACTGTCTGCTTCAATTATTGTAGTGATTTCAACTGATTTTCTTTACTTTTAACCGTAAAAATAAGGCAATTGCCGCTGACGAAAGGCCACTCGCATTAAAAATAAAGCGAATATCCGTTAATAATAGGCTATAAAAATTTGTTTAGCATGCTAGACAACCAACAAAAATCAGGGATTCAAATACCATTGAAACTTTCTTTTCCACTGGCGTCCTCCAGCGAACTTGAATATAAACTTGGAAGAACTGACTGCACACTGTCTGTCGGTGGCAGGATTTTCCATTTAGGTCTGTCACCTTTCACCTTTAACAACAGAAAAAGCATCACTTAGGTGATGAGTGCAGTCAAAATGGTAGAATAGTGCGTTTGTAACTGAAGGAGTAAACCTAAATTGAAAACAATGCGGGTGGTCAGTTTTAAAAAAGCTTATTGCCGATTAGCTCAGTTTTGAAGCAAATTTGCTCCGCCAATTTCAACAAATACGGAAAATAATTAATGATGTGCAGTCCGGAAATATTTGGATAATTTATGAGAACTTTTAATCATACATCTGTACCGATTTTTGATGTACTTTTGATGTTTAATGAACTTTAGACCACGGGCACTATTTGCACCATATTATCGCCCAACATCAAATAGCATAAAACTCAAAAATAACTACTACAATCTAAAATTATTACACGACCATAACATCATAAAATATCACAAACACTTGCGTGTCTAGTCTCTTGCAACCGAAAATTAAATAGACAAGTCCAAAAAAACAGAAGCACTTCTTTTGTGAGCATACAGAGTAGGCCTATGAAGGGCTAAACAGGACCACCATTTCATACTACCGCCACCTAATGTATGTCAGCAACAGGCGACACTTCAGAAACTGCGTTAAAACGTGTGAGTTGGCACTCTTGTCCTTCCATGATAACTATGTTAACCACTCGCTAAAAATCACTTCCACAATATGTTAACCAATCACTAAAAACTCACTAAAAACTCGTTATGTTAACCACGTAGCAGTTGTTCTTCTCTACAAGCAGTCTTCGATTTGGTTAAACGGAAATTATGCTACACTAGGCCACCTAGCGAGTGAACATCGAACCTCTACCAGCATAACAAACATCATGTAGGTGTGGCGAAGCAGCTGGTGTAAGAACTTGTAAGAACAGCGGCAATTCTCTCCACATACCTGCTGCAATATTTTACATTACAAGAAGACTCGAAAAACTTCTACGGACAGACCTATAGGAATGAGCGCAATGCATTTTCCAGCATCTCACATGATATCGAGGCCTTGAGCCATTCCTTTTAACACACAACAAACACTGCCTCCTATATAGTGACAGTATTTAGGAGCAGTGGCGTCGATCCTATGGGTGCCCCTGGGGCCCGGGCCCCGGCAATATTTTGAGCCTGGGGGCCAGGCCATTGCTTGGGCCCCGGCAACATTTTAGCTGTAAAATCGGTACAAGGCAGCTCTGGACTGACTAAAGTTGTCATTCTTCACTTTAAGACTTTAGTAAACAATCCCAGTCCGTAATTTCCGATTGTACGTACCTCTCTAGGTATTGCTGTCTATGCCTACTTTTGCTTAGGTAGACAAACGGACAGACAGAAAGACAGATACATGAATATGTACTACAACAGTACATAATTATATGCAGGTCGACCAAGCGAAGTGAGTCACAAGCAGTTGGACATACAGTCTTTAAGCCACACAGGTCGCCGGGGGCACAGATCTATAGCAATGTTTGACACAACCCTGAAAAATTAATGGAATGCAGGTCATACAACTTGCTCTCACATCAAGGCTATCGCCATCTGGATGTCATCTTCGACTAGTCAGGCAGTACAGATGCAAGCCGACCCGCTAAATTAGTCTCTTCAGTTACAAAACCATATACATGTACCTTATGTACATATGGTTTTTTAATTATGGGGTGGATACATATATACCCATATTCGTATAGTCGCCCTTTATAATTATAATCCCCACACAGTCTCTGCATCGCTAACCGAAGAAAGCGCCCTCTGTTAAGTATATGAATATAAGATTTCGTTAATTTTGAACAAGTCAATATTGATGGTGAAATTGCACTTGTGGAGGTAGGCTCATCAGCTTTTCATCACTGTTTGGTGTAGATGCAATGAGGTGAAATTGAAAGCCAGTTACTTAGTTTCCCAAGGTTCAACTCCAGGTATAGAAAATTTTCCTAGTTCACTCAACTATCCGTCCCATCTGTAGAGGTACAAGAAAAAAATCACGTAAGCGGATTATATAATGTGCTGACATCCGGTTATAAATGAGTAATTAATAAATTTAGAGCGTTTTGAGAGGTTATGCGAGGCGCTTTACAAATGCTGTATTACAACAATATGAAATGTAAAATATGAATTTGTTTTCATTTACACAGTCTGCATTTAAGGCAGGTGATTCAACTCTGTTCTGACACTGGAGTCTTAAACCAAGTTCAGTCATGGATGACAGAAAATGGATTGCTCCTAAACCCATCCAAAACTGAGTTTCTCCTTTTTGGAACCTCAGAGCAACTGACTAAATTTAATTCTTTGACTTCTGTCCATCTAGGCATCTGTGTCGTACAACGCAACTGTTCAACCCACAATCTGTGTGTTGTATTTGACTCCAACCTGTCATTCAATGAACGTATTAATTCTATATGTAGGTCTGCCCACTACCACATCCGTGATATCCGTAAAATTAGGCACCACATTCCCTTCTCTGCCCTGGTTTGTTTGGCTAATGCTCTAGTCTCCAGCCGTCTTGACTTCTTACTGGCATTTCTAAAGCTAATTTGTTGAAGCTTCAAAGAGTTCAAAATACATTGGCAAGAGCTATCACTAAAACTCCAAAATATGAGCATACATCACCAATCTTAAATCGTTGCATTGGTTGCCCATAGAAAAGCGCATATTTTTCAAGACTGGACTAATTGTATTCAAGACTCTACATTTCAGCCAACCTCGCTATCTTCGCTCTTTTCTGACTCCCAAGACTTATCTCTACTCGACCAGGTCTTCTAGCTGTGTAAATCTGACTATTCCGTGGACAAGAACAGCTCTTGGAAGGCGTGCCTTTTCTGTCGCTGGTCCTAGGCTGTCTCTGTGTCTTCTGGACTCCTCTTAGGCTTTTCGACCCGGACTCACCATAGAATTTGACTTGGACAATGATTTTTTAGCAGCGACCATCGAATGATGACTTGAGCATTATAGCATTGACGCTATTGAAGTTCTTAGATTAGATTAGAGTGATAAAAACTGAAGTAGATGACAGGCAATCTGAAACCTACAATAGCGGCTAAGTTTGCTATAAGAAGCACAATCAGGAAGAACATTTTGGGCAAGTTCATTTTCGAATAAATAATTATGTGCTCATATAGCGCTGCTTTAGCATTACTGCCATATAACTGCTGTGTATAGGCCTACTTAAGTTGACATTCCATTGTAAATAATATTAGCGACATTTCTCATTGTTTGTCTTCCGAGCTTTGGGCTTTGCGTCTGTCTGCATTAGGCCTACTTCGATCTTGACCCCTATACCAGGGTCTTTGTCCCTGAAGCCCAATAGGGCTTCGCATCCAGACCCCATTACTGGCCTGCCCCCCCCCCCCCCCAATGTTTACGACGGATCGACACCTCTGGGAACAATCATTCCACCCCGAAGACATGGGCGGCGGGCCAGACCCGAAACAAAGCTCGTCTAAGTAGGCCGGCTGTCATCACCAGACCCGCAATAATATCTTTAAAAAGTATTGTGTGGGATGGGCAGTCAGTGAAGTAGACACACGTGCATGCAAAGGATACTGCCTAAATTTAGAAATACAGCCAACAAGGCTTTTACACTTGAATAAAGGCATACGTTCCAGCTGCCTAATCTGCCATAAACATAGATAAACAGACAGACAAACACAGAGACAGACAGACATCCAATCAGAGAAGCAACGAAAAGGAGTAGTCAATAGCTTACGTGTTTGGAATTCGTGTTGAAACTGCCAGCTCAATGGGCTTTTGAAACCGTGCTCCCACCTAGCGAATGCAAATGAACCATTTTCAATAGGCATGCGTCTTTTCACAATCAATGTAGAAGACGCTGTTTACTTTCTACTTATTTTCGAAGATATTTCTTTTTGCTAAACCATGTTTTTATTAGTAAAATATTAGGGCATAACATCAGTTAAAGTAATTTTATAAGATGCGAAAGTGGTAAAGAACAAACTTGTTCATTCCATGTCGGATACACGCCGACACCTCTATTTTTAAGTAAGTTAGCTGACCTCCCCACGCATATTTTGTGTAAACGCATGACTTTAATGGTAAAGTAAGGTAAAGGTCGACGTCAACGACCCTGGCAGCCATAAGATGTTAAACACTGGAAGCTACTGCAATAAGGCTACCATGTCCAACATTAGGACGTAGGGGACACGTTCATTCCAGCTCCGCTGATCCTTGAGCCGGCAATGGATGAATCCCAAGGTCCTAGACACGGGCCCATTTACTTTCCAGCATAAATCGTTACCAAATTTGACTGCCTGGTGACAAAGTTGTAATCGTAATTCTGAGATTTCTACAGCGCCCAACGAAAGCCGCGCCGCGAGTACCAGCTTATTCACAGGCGCTCAGTCAAAACAAAATCGATAGGCAAAAGGGTTCAGTTCCAAGTCAAGATCCAAAAGTCAGATGGAGAGACAGGGTGGCAGCTACGGGTGGTGGTGTTTGGGGTTGAAGAGGAGAGAGAGATGAGGAAGAACGGGTGTCAGGGTGCAATCTGTGAAAGAGGAATGTTTTGAGCTTTCAATGAAAGGCCGAAGCAGAAATTGCAAGCGGTGGAGCATCGATGAGTTTATATGATGGGTCAGAAAACTGTGGCAATTCTGGGGGGAGTTTATTCCAGAGTGGTGTGGCACGTGTGTGCAAACATTCTTCCCTCCACATCAGTTTTTTTCTATATTTCTCACCGAAGATTCATTTCCTCCAACATTTTGTTCCTGCCCTTAAGTCTTCCCCACTTAATACTAGTAATAATAATAATAATAATAATAATAATAATAATAATAATAACAACAACAATAACAATAACAAACAATAATAATAATAATAAAATTTATATAGCGCCGTAGCACAGCCGAGGCCAAAGAAAAGGGCGCTGTTCAGGCTTTTCCCATTTAATAAGGGATCGGTGACCAGCCAGATCCGAGAAAGGGCGGCAAAACTATTTTAAGTAGGCAGGCGTATTACGTATGGATCTGGCAACGCCACACTCACAGCGAAACCTTTAAAAGCAGGTGCTCAGCGGGATGGGCAGGAAATAACATACATGACTAATTATACGCAAACAAAGAAATCAAGCGTCCGAAATGTAGTAATAACGTCAACAATCCTTCTCGTATCTGCAGGCAGCACACTTTCCAGCTGCCTAATCCGCCATAAACACAGACAGGCCGACAGACAAGCACAGGGACAGCCAAACGTACAGTCCGAAGGAATGTGAAGGAGTGGTCAACACGTGCATAGGATTCGTGTAACCAGCGCGCGATTTGATCTAATGGTCTTTTTCAAAACCGTGCTGTCACCTAGCGAATATAACTGACATTAATGAACCTGTACTGCCATCTTGCTAATGCAATTAAAACATTTTTGAAAAGAATTATGGTTTTACTTTTGTGTATGCTCAAAGAATTGTCTTTAGGTCCAATCCAAGGAATCTATATGGGTCCAATCCAGTCTTTATTAACGAAAAATTTGGGATCTAGAATTAAATAAGTAATTTTATTAGAGGAAGTAGAAAGGAAAAATGTGTTCACTAAATGTGGCCTATAGTTCGACACCTCTATTTGGGAAGCAGTTACGCTGGTCTTTCTGATGCAAATTTTTTTCTTGCGTGCTACTTCACAGATTTACATTGACACCAATGTTCCCAGAGGCGTCAATCATATGGGTGCCCCCGGAACCCGGGCTCAGGCAATATTTTGAGCATGAGAGCTCGGCCATTGGTTGGCCAGCAATATTTTACCTGTAAAATCAGTAGAAGGCAGCTATGTGCTGATAAAGTTCTCATTCTTCCTGTATTAGGCCTATTCTTGACCCCCATACTAAGGGCTTTGCCTCTGGAACCCGACAGGGGCTATGCGCCCAGACCCCCACTTTAGGCCCGGGCTCCTCCAATGTTTACTACGGATCGACGCCTCTGTTTAGGAGACACGCGGTCTGACGTCAGCGAAGGCCTGCTGATGTAATTCTAGAACGGCGCTACATAATCAGATTACAAATAACTAAACAGAGGACTACATTTACTAAAGCGTAGCGGTAGAAACGCTTTCCAGGTCAGCTGGTCTCTAGGCCGTTTAGCTGGTGCTCACGAGACTCCATTACCCTGTGTATACGATTCCTCGTTCAGCCGACAGATGTATGACGTATAAACAAATGCGTTACTTACTCACTTACATTTAGGCCGTATAAGCTCAAGCATCTATGGAGTTTGCGTTAAATCGTTATGAGGGCAGGTATTGGTCACTGATGCCTTGGCATATTCGTAACCGTCTAGAGTTGACTAGTCGCTGGTTCTGAGATCGTATGCCCCAAAGGCAGTTAGGCCCAATAATAATAATAGCAGTAGGAGTAGCAATCGTGATGATGATGATGATGATGATGATGATGATGATGATGATGACGATGATGATGAAAGTGGATTCAGTTTGATGAACTTTGATTACTAGGAATCGTCTCGATGTTGATCACCTGGACAACTTAATTAATACGTATTAATCTATACTCAGCTGCAGGAAACATTCGAGATATTGG
Organism: Norana najaformis; assembly: GCA_964023275.1. NCBI lineage: Eukaryota > Metazoa > Annelida > Clitellata > Crassiclitellata > Hormogastridae > Norana > Norana najaformis. Next base: position 31,034,787 of record OZ029914.1, on the reverse strand, counting down.
TATGGTTTATGATTTCTGAAAAACTGAAAGCGAAAAAAGAGAAACTGCATAGAATTTTAAGGTAAAGCAGTTAAACTTTAAGAACATGTGAGGTTTTGTTTATAATGTGCCTTCGTGTTTTTTTTCAAACATATCGCTAAAATGAGGCAGTAATTGTGTTTGAAAGAAATGTTAACATCTGACGAAGAATTGGTGCTCACAAATTAATTCATGGAAAAACTTTGCTCACGCAAGAAAAATTGCCCGCAGCACCAATATCCTTAAAGGGAACATTGGTCTTAGGTATGACCAGAGAAAGACAATCAGATGACCTTGAAGAATAATGGTAAGTCTGGTGGATAAGAACTGACTTCAAGTATTGTGGTTGACCGGAGTTCAATGTTTCATAAACTGTAAGTCCAAATTTGAAACAAAGGATGGCCGTTGTTTTTATATAAAAGCATGCAGATAACATGGCTGAGGTTTAAGCTCATGGATTATATGCTCACATTTTGAATATTAGTTATTGCCATAGCCAAGGAGTTTTGAACTCTTTGGAGTTTCTGCATGTTTGACTTTTTAAGACCAACACAAGAAGCGAGTTACAGCAGTCAAGGCGACTGGAGACCAATGCGTTTGCCACAGATATCCTCGAAGACATGGGGACATAACGCCTAATTCTGCGCATGTCACGAATATATATGTATGATGACTTTAAAATACCATTTACATAGTTTGTGTATCCGTGCTAGGATATATAACTGATTAAGCGTGCGCGAGGCAGGTCATTTGCAGCTAAAAGAACCCCATTTGCCAACTATTAACAGTGGACACAACTTATATGAAGACACTGGTTAGCACTCAAGAAGTGCGATGCAAAGATGTCAACTCCGTCACATAAGGTCAACTCTGTCACACAGTTTTTAATTTCAGATCATAATTTAATTATTTTGCCCAGTTAAAGTGCAATGAATGTGGCTTAAATTATGTTTTAAAAACAAGAAAACCATTTATAAACGCTTTCTATAATAATGTTTCTTTCCTTCAAGAGGGCAAATTGTTAAAATGTTACCGTTTAACATTTGGTGCAAATAGTGCTACATAAAATTATATTTTTCAGGACATGTTAGCATTAAGCTCTGCTAATTGCATTTAGGTACATAAAGTTGTTTGTTGTACAATGTAATTAAAAAAATTGAAGAAAATTTCTTTTGCCAGCTTCTTGAGTCAAGGCGACCATTTCAGTGAAATGACCCTGACGCACCGGATCGTTTATTTAGAGCCTTTTGTTCGTCGCCGTTGGTTTAGCTTTCTGCCAGCGCAACAATCTATAAATAACTCTAAAATGTCGGCGACAACAAAACGTCTGGCGGTTTGGTTGAATCCATGTAATCAACGACAAGACTCCAGTTAAGCCCGGCTCGTTTGTTCAATCAGCAGCGTCTATGAGCCGCGCTTAAACCGTGGCGTTGGTTAGATGGATGGCAGTTGAGTTTGTTTAGGCTTAAGCCAGTTTGGTTATTGCTGTGTTACTTCTAAACCTGTGTCAGCATGTGAGAAACTCTGGTCGACAGCTTAGCCAGTTACTCAACATATGACTGCGTCGGAAGTCTCTTAGTCTGTCGTTTACTTGTGAACTCAATACGTCCTTGACGACTGATTACGAGATGAAATCGAAACCATTTTTGACAAAGAAATCTCGGTCCTTGCCATGGAGGTTATATATTATGTATCGTTGGTCCTTGCACCCTGGAGGAGCGCCGTGGATAACACTTTGCCCTGTGCAACAGCCGAACAATCTGCGGCACGTGATCAACATGACTATTGCGCTGGAGATCGTTTGTATGTTAGTCTGCAAACGTCATAATGACGTTAATATTGACGTTAATAACAGCGCGCAGTACAATAAACATTTCCGAACGCCGCCATTCCGTGCACATCAGCTTACGTTTGAGCTACGCTCGACCTCTATTTGTTGGGAATTCAAGATCCGTTGGTTTAAAGCAAAGTCCTGCTGTCGACAGACATTACCGTCACTCGAGCGAAATTAATGAGCATCTGTATTCGACACGAAATCGTTACCTGAAAACAAGGCCATAAAATGCAGAGAAACTCGACCTGGAACAGTGTATAGTGGCGCCCCTAGTGGGTGATGTTTCCGTACTCGTGTTTATGTTCTAAATGTTTTCTGGTCCAGTTCCAAACAGATTCAAAACACGTATCGATTGACTACCCTTGCGCGCCAATTAAGCAGACGACTTCATAAATTGGCGCTATGTCAGTGAATGCTTAACTAAGCGTTTGCAAACAGAATTTATGAGCTTGGACGAGACAAACTTTCGCTAAACGAACGCCTGAGACATATCTGGAGAGGGAAAATGAGTCCCAGTGGAAGAGTCTAGCGTCTTTCTGCTGTTGATTGATTTTATTGGCGTTGTGACTCGTCCGTCTGTGAACGCCTTGACTGTATTGACCATGCAGTTAGCGATCGAGCTTTAACGTCTTGGTCTTTCAACGCCTGGCTGGTGGTGTTCGACCCCAGTGCGTCTCGTCAAAGTAGCACTTCGTTGTTTATCCACGCAACCTGGTGAGAAACGGCGTTAAGCCGTTGGTCGGCGGTCACGGCTGTCAGGTTAACTTATAGGGAAAAGTCTGGTGATCCACTTTTGCGTTAAGTTCAACATATATGCTCGCTCTCGCTCTCTCTCTCTCCCTTTCTATCTTTTTTTCTCTCGTTCTCTCTCTCTCTCTGTCTGTCTGTCTCTTTCGTTCTCTCTGTCTCTGTCTCTTTCGTTGTCTCTGTCTCTGTCTGTCTCTCTCTATGTATGTGTATGATGACGATGATGAGTTCTCCTTCGCCCTTGGCTTTTCGCCGCCCAGGGATGAGATGAGTGAGGCGGTTTCCCGTTGCTTTCTCAAAGTGTGAGTGAGCAACTTGTCCAAGGCCGCGATGCAGTGGCTTGATGCATGTTCGAACTCGCGATCCTCTGGTTACGAGGCACATATCATACCACTATACCACCGAGTCCGTCCCACTATATATAGGCCTATATATATCTGTAAAAGGTAGAGCTACAAGACTGCTTCTAGCCTTGCAGCTTTTAATTTCCCTCTAGACTATATACATATAGGATATAGGGAAATTATAAGCTGTTATATATATATATATATATGTATATATATATATATATGTACTATAGGGAAATCAGAACCTGTGAGGCAAGAAAGGCTTGTGGCTCTACCCTTCACAAATATAGGTCAGATTGCTAGGTCTACCCTTAACCCCAGAGGTCAAAGTGGTATACGCTGAACTATGGGCGACTCGTGACATCTACAAAACGAGATCATGGCCTTTGCATGCGGTGCTGCACAAGCGGCATAAAATTAAGACATTTCAACTTACTTCGGTCCAATCAATCGGCAGACGAAATTCAACTAGACGGGAAAGAACTTTAACTAATTGCTCATGCAAATGGTGCTACAGCATAGCAAGGAACTCTCTCAAGAAACCTTTGGTCTATGTACCGTCGCAGAAAACTGAGCTGAAAACTGTCGTCTGTATATACAATGTCGCTTTATAGTCCCTAGAAGATGAAAGGAAAGGCGAAGAAAAGTCTTGTCGAAGATCCACTGTCGATACGCCTACTAGTTAGAAGCAGTATCTAAAATTTCATTAATATTTTTGCAGTATTTCACACTCCTTTCGGTAGCCACCAGCAGCAGCAGGCTAGAAACATTTCAGCGCGACGATTTTCAGCTTAAATCCTAAACCAACTTTTATAGTATAATTTCCCCAATCTGTCTAATTTGTCATCTATGCGCATGTTCCAAGTTGTGTAGGCCTACTCACAGTCGGGCATCTAATCTAATCTGGGCATTTCTGTAGCGCCATTATCGTAATGCACGATGCATCATCAGGCGGTAGTCGCTACTAAGAAAAGCCGATCTCTGAATTCAGAATCCTTTTCACAGAACTGGTCGAAATCCATCAGGTCAAAGAGGCCGCGAGACGAGCTAGGCAGGATAAGATTTTTGCTCACAGGGCCTACCTAAAAGATCTTTAAGTCAGAGAACTGTCAAAACTACCAACGACAGGTAGCGAATTCCACTCTCTTATCGGCAACCAGGAATACCTGCCTACACAGCAGGCCTACTGTTTTAATTCAGGGTAAAACAGAAGTCAAATTGTCCCACGAGCGAATGCAGTATCTGTGAGTCTGAGGGGTGAGCGTAGGCGAGAGATAAGTTGAGTTGCTTGTGTACGCTGGCTTCTTGTGGTATCGGTTGATGACATTCGAAATCGTGATGTAGGCTACTGATCCATTACATGATCAGCGCCTTAGGACGAAGGCAGACAGCCAACGCTTCCTGCCTGAATCTACGTGCAATATGAGCCCTAAACGGCTTGAGGTCATTCTAACAATGAAAAGAAATCGCTTGATCTAAGGCTAAGCAGAAGTAAATACTGCACTTAGGTCTTCTGCGTGCATCTTCTTACTGAAGCCCGGTGAGTTCTTCCACCATTTATATGACCCATAATGTCTCCTGCTATAGCGAGCTTAAAGTGTACTTGTGAACAATCATATACTAGGCATTAGTGGGTATTATCAAATTATAATTGCATTTTAAATTGGTTAGAGTGCATGTAGGCGATTACGGAACGATCACAAGTACTGATACATGTAGAAATTATTTTACATATGAGGATATGTTCGACCAGCTGACACCATTCGCAACCTTGGGGTCCGCTTTGACAGCTGCATGACCATGTCGGCCCATGTGAATCAACTTGTACGAGGTTGCTTCTATCAACTGCGTCGCATTAAATCGATCCGCAGATTCATTCCCACCTCAACCGCTGTCACTCTGGTCAACAGTTTCATCGTCTCCAGGGTTGATTACTGCAATAGTCTGCTGGCAGGTCTGCCGACTTGTCAGCTAGAGCGCATACAGTCAGTGCTAAACTCTGCTGCCCGCCTCATCTATGGTCGGACACCATTCAATCACGTCACTGATCTGCTGCGCGACAACCTGCACTGGTTGCGTATTCCTCAGCGGATCACCTACAAACTGTGCCTAATTACATACAAGGCTCTCAATGGTCTTCTACCAGACTATATATCCGACTTCTGTATTCGAACAGCCGACAACCAGAACACATATCAGCTACGGTCCTCATCGAGGAATCAGCGGCATGTCCCGCGTTCTTCCACGAAGTTCGGCGAACGTTCCTTCACTGTCGCCGGATCCACTGCGTGGAACAGTCTTCCTGAGAATGTGATGAATGCCCCATCGCTGGACACATTCAAGTCACGACTCAAGACACATCTTTTTAGGAGATCTTATGACTGCAGTTGATTTTTGAACCCTTGTACAGCGCCCTTTTCTTTGGCCTCGGCTGTGCTACGGCGCTATATAAATTGTCTTATTATTATTATATATGCATCATGAAGGACGTGAGATGGTTCTTACGGAAAATCCTATTAAACGGAAGTCACGTTCAATTTCGGTAGACCGAATTTTTGCCATTCCTATTTGTCTTTTATGTGCGCTCACTCGTGGCCCATGACCCTCTAAATATATGGGATATACATACATACATATATATAGTTCGTGCCTTTCATGTAGCCCGGTTGCTCCGGATATGACATGAAAGGATTACCATATATAGGTCTACACTGTAGTTACGCCCCATGACTCGTAACATTCCGGAGTCACGACGCTGCACGCGGTCTTGACTTTGCGGAACATAAACTGCGGAAGAATTTAGCCCAAGATTCTGTTTATTGTGCACAATAAGAAATTAAGCAGCGTAGGAAAGCCTACGTACGCATGGAAAGTGGATTCACGCATGCTGATATATCGTAAGCCGTTTGGAAAGAGTAACATGGATGCAGTAATCTTTCCCTATCATTGAGCTTTTCGCCTCAGTTTCATGCTTCGCTTCATCGGCTCTTTGGACTTTGGGTTAGATCTCTACCTACCTAACGTACAGCGCTGCTGGAATTGACTTATTAAATCCTGGATAGCGCATATAGTAACCAGGTCTCAATAGGCCTATCAACGAACGATGGCTAAGATTAAACTTCCCGACAAACATATATCGGAAGAGTTCAATTTTACCTTAGCACCAAGTATTGCTAAAATTATAATATAATTTATTATGCACATAATTCTGGCACCTACCGTTGTTTTTGCAACCGAAGAACACTTCCACGAGAGGATTAGCGAAGAGTTAGCGAGACGAATTTACTTCCCAGAGTTTTCTGTTTCAAAAGTTGTTACGAACAGCAAGCGGAAGATGTCAGGGTAGACCTAAGCAGAAAAGAATTCACCAGAGCAACCTTGTCTAAAAACTGTCACCCATGAAATTTTGTGTATAGAGGAGTGATAAACTCCTGTCCCTTACCCGTTCATAGACTGAATTTATGCGAGTCCTTTTGCAGTTACGGCGCGCACTACCCCTCATTGCCGCCTAGTCTACACAGGTCTACTACCATAATATCGTGGCACTTCATGTCATTGTGGCCGATCAGCACAAGGTTTGTTTGCAGGTAGGTTTTTAAAAGATATTATTTTTTTATTCCACTGATGCACTAGCTATATAACAGTTCGATGTTAAACTTGCTTCTTGCGTTTCAGCTTGTTTTCAGACATTTTTACTGATTTATTCTATTAATTCAATTTAATAATTGATTTCTTCTGTTATCCCGCCTTTGTCCAATAATTAATTGCGGGCGTTCGATCAAAGAGACGTCAGCTGTCCCTTTAGGCCAAGCACAGCCTAATTTTATGAAGCCCTTAATATAATTCAATGCTGTATTCCACGCAAGAGAGCCGGAGTGACGAGCTATTTTTCATGATAAGCACGGCTAGCATGCAGGTTAAGTAGCGCCGACCAAGCCACACCATAAGAGGCAGGCAGCGCGAAGGCAGTTGAATATTGCCTTCCGCACGTTGCAAAGTTTTAGACGTAGAGTGGCGGCTACTGCATTCCACATATAAGAGTCAAAGCAATTTGACCTCATTTTGTTAGCGATATATACAGTGCATTCGTGTGCTGGGCGAACACAGCATATACAAATCAGACTGGGTTCGGGGCAAGTTACGAAATATATGTTCGAAGAGAGGGTGTCCGATAAATTCTAATCAGTGCGCTTCTGAGTTACAGCTAAAATAATCACTGTCTGCTTCCGTAGCCGGCACCGCTGATCCGACAGGGTTCGGACCCACCCTGTTGTGAGATCGCCAGACGGTCTAATTCCGATATTGAGAAGATAAAAAGGTTGTTCGAAACTCGGGAAGGGCACGATCGTTCTAAATAAATAAACAAATAAGTAAAATAAACAATATATGTAAAACGAGGGGTAACGCCACGGGAGCTTGCCCACCGGTCCCGTTCGAGAAACAAGTCTGTCTAATCTATTTAGCAGGACCATGGAGATCTAACTACGAATTTAGATGTTCATTCAAGGCTACTGAGATCTAAATAATATTTAGATCTTCATGAGCAGGGATCGTGATTTGGGAACCTGAGTTAACCCGTTACGAAATATAATACTCCCATATATACATGTTTATACTAGTTGAAATGCGATGTTGAGTCGGTGTCTATAACAGCATATACTTTGTAAAATGAATGCAACCGCAACACTCGCAATTTGTAGTATTTCTGATGCATTATTTTAAGGTTTACGCGTTGTATTATAGCCCTAGTTTGGGTTTTCCACCCCAACACAGCAGACGACGGGGCCTACTCGGCGGACTTACGGTCCTTCTGAGGAAGACTACTAGAACTGGATCGTCAGGAAGGTAGCGGCAGACCACGAATTGCGAAAAGTAACAAGAACATCGAATAGCTTCAAGATCTTGTTTTGAGTCAAGAGGATAAACTGCAAATTCATCTCACACAGCGACAAATAGGCCTACCCGAGAACTAGGCATTTGTCAGTGTTCAGTAAACGAAATTGTGAAGACAAAGACCTCGGATTAAAATGTTTCAAAAGGTGTAAAGCGACTGCACTCACGGAGTCCAACAAGCAGGCAAGACTTGAGCGCTCAGGGCTTTTGTTAACACGTTACCCCGCGCATTTGGTCCAGTTCGTTTGGTTCGCTGATGAAAAGCTTTTCACTGTCGCTGCACCATCGAATAGTCCAAATGATCGTCTGCCGTCAGTTCTCGTAAGAAGAAGATCCCTGGGAATCGTTTGCTTCGCACTCGCTCGACTTTTAGTCACTCGCTAATGGTTTCGGTAGGTGTGCCTGCACTTGGCAGAATTGGGGTACACTTCGTGGAACCTGGCGTTAAAATTAATGATGCTTACTACCGGATTGTCCTGTTAACGCAGAAGCTCTAACCAGATCAACGAGAAATGTCAGGGTATAACTGGCCTAGTTAGTCACATCGGTAGATGCGTACGCCAGAGAGCTTCTAAGCGTGACGATCCTCGGTTCGCTTCCCGGCAGTGGCTTATTTCAGAGATTTAAATCTCCGGCTATAGTACGGTCCGTGCACGGGGCCTTAAATGGAGTGGCGCCCATTCAAACGGGCAGCGGTGGTGAAGGATCTGACCCGATAAATTCATGAAAAAATGAGTAGGGTCGAGGCCATAGGGTCGCTATATGAAACCTATACATTTCTATACATTTCACATTTCAGCAAGAGATCTAAATATTAGATTTAGATGTTCATAAGCAGGGATTGCGATAGGGGAACCTCACCGGGCTCGTGAAACCGTCGAACTGTTGATGAACGAGACTCCTGATTTCACACAACCTCCACTTTGTCCTGCAAACAGTCCAGGTCTAGCTAATGTGGACTAAAAAATCAAGGGATTAATGCAAGAAAAACTCTACAGAACAAAAATTCGGAATGTCGATGAGCTACATCAACGAATCAGGCAGAGGGGCATGGGATGAATGGGATCAACGCATAATTGACGCTGCAGTAGGTCAGAGGCGGGCCCGCCTCATTACCAGCGTCAAAGTCAGAGGAGGCTATACTGAGCACAAATTATATAGCTTAATGCATCAAACATAATAGTTACATTGGTAATTGTTCAAAATTTGATAATATTTTAGTTGTTATTCATCTTGAATGCAAGTTATTATGAAGTTTTCCACGGGATCGCTTTTTTCCAATCACCGTGTGTGTGTGCATATATATATATATATATATATATATATATATATATATATATATATATATATATATATATATATATATATATATATATATATATATATATATATATATATATATATATATATATATATATATATATATATATATATATATATATATATATATATATATATATATATATATATATATATATATATATATATATATATTGAGAGAGGGACGGAGGGAGGCAGCAGTGAGGGAGAGAGGGAGCAGCTTCTCCTTCCTGAGACGGCGCATGCGAATGCGAGCGTTTTCTGGGCGGTTTATCGGGTGTTCCGCGGGAGCTGGAACCGAACATGCAGATCTAGAATTTATGACCTCTTATACCGCGGAATGAAGTCAGATGAACGGCCGCGAATATTACATGTAAAACGACCAATATTGCTATTTCATTGGAATGCTCGCATTCCTCCGCAGTTTCCTGAAACGCCCGACCGTTCGTTCGGCAATTTACAGAGCTGTTCAGCGCCATTTGCAGTCTAATCTAAAACCGTTGCTCGGAAGAGGGCGCGAGTCTGTAGGACACAGTCAAGATAGATGGATGGACGCAAAGGCAGAGATGACACAAGTACTTAGCTATCAAGTACCATTACGAGTACAATTACTTTGGTTCAAGAATCGGTACGAGTACAAGTACTTAGATTATAATATAAGTAGGCACTACGCGTAGTTACCGTTAAGACTAACGCTAAGATATCTGCTGAACAGTTAAGACTAAATCAAACGTGTATCTTCACAGATTATGCCATAAGACACATGCAATCATTTGGAATGGCTGTTAAGCCGGGATGCAGTCTCCGTCTGGAGACGGTCTCGAGTCGTAGGCCTACCTAACGTCTCGTCTCGGACATACTGGTCAAAGTCTTGGTCTCAGCTCGGTCAGAAGTTTCAAACAATAAGATTCAGAACACCATAGCTTGCTACTGTGCCAGGACGATAATAACACTATGCTTACCTTCTCTCTGCCTGGCATTAGAAGTCTGAAATTAAAAACACAAGCTACATTATGTAGGTGGGAGCTTCACTAGTAAATAAGCAGGAGCATGGTGGAGAAAAAATTAAAATATAATAAAAGCTAAAACAAAGATGAAATAGATAGCAATGTGTATTGCATTACAATGTATATAACTCCGCCACCTCCTTTAGTCGAGTAGTGCCAGTCCCAAGCCTGGATAAAGGAGGAGGGCAAAGTTAACAACCTTTGATGCCATAAGATGTCGTTAAACCTTGGAACTACTATTAATGTTTACGTTAGCATCATGGAAACAAATCCTCCACTTTGCCAAAAGACGGGGTTTGTCAGTCATTTGATGAAATGGTCATAAACTTTTTACGCAAATGATAAAATGACTGAATTCAGTGAAGTAACTGAATTTGGAGTTTTCCATTTGACTGCTTACAAATGTTCATGCGTGGCTACATTTTTCTACAATCAGTGTCACTCGAATGTGACCCTGTTCATACATCTGGATCGATCCATATAATACAGTGCATTTCTGATTATTCCATGATTATTGCATGAAGTGTCGAATGACCCGATAGGAAGAATCTCGTTTTGACCCGTCTGAGCATAAACAATGTGGCCGCCCCAGACTGCAAGAGAATAGAGTGCTTTAAGCTCCATGCAGTGATTTTCCAATAAATACGAAAAGGGTAAAAACGTTTATGAAAAAATTTTATTGGTTGAAATGCATTACAAAATCGGTTAATACATACAGTAATATTCTAGAAAGCGTTTTGACTACGAAATGCAGTTTATCCGACTAACTCCTTCAGATACGTTGGAAACAAATTGTATTTGTGGCACAACTGTTTTTCCAGTTTTATTACGTATATATATATATTCGTTTATTCATCAAAATATTCTGGGTGACATACCGCACCAGAATTTACAAAGAATTAATAAAATAACAGTAACAAAAGAAATGACAATAAACATACTTGAGGATAATAATAACACTGGCCAACAGAAAAAAATTTTTTTTCTTGTTGCCTTCGGTTTTAGACCTGTTCTTGGGGTAATTTTGGGCGCTGATTCAGAAAATGTAATTGGATTGAGTGCATCAGGTCTAGTTTCTGAGATATCGTCGATTTTGTAAAGAAAACCCAGTCCACTCTTTAAACGACGTCTTTGGCAAAACTAAAATGTCATAATAAGCTTTATTTATGGCTAATTATAATTCTTGCTGATTCATATAATGCCTACATCCTTATAATGTAAAATCAGCATATCTTGCCGCGTGCTGAGATATTGCTGATTCAACGAAATAACTATTCCGTAGCCTACAGCTTACTCAGCACTAAATTCATGGCCTCATTTAGAATTTATTTGTGCTTATACAGCGTTTCATGGTTTCGAACTATGTAAATAGATTATGCTGAAGTCAGCATTTATAGCCTATATAAACCGCCTCCTGAAAGCTAGAGCAGCCGCAGTCGTCTTAGGGCATATTAAGAGTTGGTCGCAAGAACAATCTGTGAATGTGAGCATTAAATAACTACATGTTCTTACTATTTTTTAGGTTAGTCATTTAATTCCTCAGATGCGAACATCCTTAAGGTTATGGCTACTTCCAGACGGAGCTGCATTAACCATCCAGACATATTCTGCTACATTTGTGGGAAATACACACTAAAAGCAAACAGGAAACCGATTTCTGAGTTTGTAAAAAGAGCATATGTAGGTTATTTTGGTATCAAACTTGGAGATCAAGATAAGCAATGGGCTCCTCATACAGTATGCAAAACTTGTATTGAACAATTGCGCCACTGGACAATTGGAAAGAGAAGCTGCCTGAAATTTGGTGTACCGATGGTTTGGAGGGAACAGATAAACCACTTCGACGACTGTTACTTTTGTATGGTTAATATCATAGGCATCAATCGAAATAATCGTCACAAGTTGTCTTACCCTGATATACCTTCAGCCAGGAGACCTGTTCCGCATTCGGATATTGTACCAGTTCCACCTTTTCGCGAACTACCTCAGCTCTCAGACGATGAGACTTGCATGTCCAATATCGGACAAGATGACGAAAGTGAAGAAAGTGGGGGCAGTGACAGTGATTTCCAATCAACTTCACACAGTGAACGTTTTGACCAAAAAGAGTTGAGTGATCTGATCAGGGACTTAAATCTTTCCAAAGAGTCCTCTGAATTGCTTGCGTCCAGACTAAAGGAAAAGAATGCACTTCAGCCTGGAACGAAAATTACAATTTATAGAAACAGAGAAAAGGATTTGCTGCCATTCTTTACCGAAGACAACAACCTAGTATTCTGTAATGACATCAGCAACTTATTGAAGAAAATTGATCTGTCGGATTACAGCCCAGATGAGTGGCGTCTTTTTATCGACAGTTCAAAACGTAGTCTGAAATGTGTGCTTTTAAATAACGGCAACAAATTTGGTTCTATTCCAATCGGTCACTCCACCAGGATGAAAGAAGAGTACAATGCCATCTCTTTAGTACTGGAAAAGATAAAATACAAAGAACATCAATGGGTAATTTGTGTAGACTTGAAGATGGCAAATTTCCTCCTTGGTCAACAAAGTGGCTACACAAAGTATCCCTGCTTTTTGTGTCTTTGGGACAGTAGAGCCAAGCATGAACATTGGACAAGAAAAGATTGGCCTTCGAGGAAAGACATGGTGGTTGGAGCTCAAAATGTAATCAAGGAATCTTTGGTGGCACGAGATAGGATCATACTGCCACCACTACATATTAAGCTGGGCCTGATGAAACAATTTGTCAGGGCTTTGAATAAAGAAGGTTCATGCTTCAAATACATAGTACACAAGTTACCAGGAATTACAATGGAAAAATTGAAGGCTGGAATCTTCGATGGTCCACAGATCAGGCAACTTATGAATGACCCACTTTTCATACCATCAATGAATGAAATCGAATCTTGTGCCTGGTCTTCCTTTGTTCTTGTAACTAAAAATTTTCTTGGCAACAAGAAGGCAGACAATTATGCACAACTAGTAGAGGATATGCTTCTTCATTTCAACAAGCTTGGCTGCAACATGAGCATTAAAGTCCATTATCTCCACAGTCACTTAGATCGCTTTCCAGAGAATCTTGGTGACTTCAGCGAAGAGCAAGGTGAAAGATTTCACCAAGACATCAAAACAATGGAAAATCGATATCAAGGAAGATGGGATGCACACATGATGGCAGACTATTGCTGGAATATTATGCGCGATTGTTCCGGCAGATGCCACACTCGGAAATCGTACAAAAGGAGCTTCTTCGGTGTCGAATGACTTGAAATTTTTATAACAAACTTGTTCTGTTTGGTATCATATAAGTACAGTTTCAGGTACTACCATTTTCTTTTAAGTATTTGTATTATTATGTTTATTTAGTGTATCACATAATAAATTGAGCACTACATAATTATAGCTATAGCCTTATGTTTTATGGGCGAGCAGAGGCAAGGACTGGTATATGGCATAATGTTCTATATCTCGAAAACTAGACCTGCTGGGAGAAAACTGGTGCCTTTTCTGGAATCAGCAGGTCAAATATACCCAGAAACAGTTCTAACATTTGAGGCAACAAATTATGTGTTGGCCAGTGTAATAGGACAGTAATGCTTTTATCATAAAGGAATATCAATCAAGACATGAGATATTAAACATCGTGTAGCAATTACAAGTGTTAATATAAGTTTTTATATAGCATATGTGTTATAAAGTTTTTATGGTCTTTAACAGGTAAAGAAAATTTATGAGCTCTTTCTCGCAAATTATATTGTTGTCTTTTTACATCCGGTAGTAATGGATGTAACATATGCATGTCATCATTTATTATGCTATGAAATAGCTTATCTTCATGTAATTCTACAATGTCGTTAACAATCGGAAAGGAATTAGGTAAGAAATCCAAACGCTTCATTTTATTAATGAAACCCACAATTTTATCTCTATCAGCAGCACTAGTGAAACCCCACCAAGCAGGGCTAGCATATAAAAGTTTGGCCATAGTAGTTGCCTTAGCAACTTCATGAAGCACATCTCTAGACATACCATGAGCTCTCAGAATTTTTAATGCATACATAGAAGAAGAACAGGATTTGAGAGTTTCAGAAACATGTAGGTTTTAAGATTATTTTGAATGCACACACCGAGAACCTTAATAAATTCAACCTGCAAGATATCTGAACCAACAGGATAGGCACATCCTATAAGTCTTTATGAGACACCATCATAATTGAGGTTTTATTCTGATTAAGAAATAAATTGTCACTTTTAGCACACTCATTAATATGATCTATCTCAGGTTGCAAAGTTGAAATTTTAGAAGAACCAACTATAAGATACATATCATCCGCGAATTTAAGCATTTTGTTAAGCGAGTTTATTGGGTGGAGGTCCGAAGCAGTAATAAGAAAGGAGGGAGGGCCCAAAACAGAACCTTGTATACGGCTAGCATTAATCCGTAGCACTTCAGAAACCTGAAAATTAAATTTAGTGGCATGCATTCTATTATCAAAATAATCAACACACCATTTGTATATATTTTCATCTAGATCAATAGATGAAAGCTTACATAGAAGAGTAGAGTGCCGTACCGTATAAAAAGCTTTAGAAAAGTCCATAGACAAAACATTTACAAAGTCATTTTCACGTAATAACTCTGTAATGTGATGTAACAGTGTAACGTCTAACACATATCCACGTGTTCTTAACGTCTTCTGCGTGTACCTCATCATTACCGTCCGACACTACGAAATTCCGTTCTTGCAGAACAAAAGAATGCATCGAAATGCCGTTTTCCAAGTTTCTAGATTGAAACAAGCTCGCCATCAATTATATGTCGAAGTCTGATCACTTACTTACTTATTTATTGGCGATTCTCTGTGGAGCTTGCAGTTCTCTAATCTCTCGCAATCTGTTGCGACCATATTGTTTATACGTAGGCGGCCAAAATGAGATTCAGTCTTATTCACGGGACGTCCGTCTGTTAATAAGAACAATGCAATTTATTCTACAACAGTACTGCTGCTAACCGCAATTCAAAACGACTTGTTTTATATCAGTTTATATTCTAGTCTCAACTTTATACAGAATTCACCAGCATGAAATTTGACACTACCTGGTAGTCACATTCCGCTGTCCGACTATGTCGTCTCACCGGATATATCGGATGAAACGTCTGAAATAACTTATAAAATTGTTTTGATACATAATGGAATTATTAACGTCAGATGTAACACAGGATTAACGAATGTAATAACGAAAATCTCCTTAGAACTAAATTTCTATTCCACAACAATCATGACGTAACCAGCAGAAATTCAAAATGGCTCCGACGCGACATCTAGCGACTAACACGCCGACGTTTAGCAATCGCAATACACAGTTGCAGTAGGTGTAATGCGTTTAAAACGCGTCAAATTTAGACTGTTTAGATGTTAACCTAGTTTATATATTCATTTACCGCCACATCAAATAGACGCCAATTTGACGCATTCTTGTTTATTAAACCTGATGGCTATTTGACGGCTGTGCAAACCAGTAGGCCTATACTGGCATGCAACAGCCTTGTGGCCAGAACACGTGGTGTACAACACGTCCATGGTCATTACACGCGCTCATCTCATATGTATCATAAACGTCCTGTTCGCATTACTAGTAGACAGTTTAGTGTTATAATTTGTGGACTATCATTCTGGAATTCTCTGCCAACTGTACTTACGAGCTTACCAACTTTATACCGGTTCAAAACAAGTCTAAAAAATCAACTACACGATGCACTTAGTTGAGTTTTTGTTGATGCTTAGTTAAGTTTTGTTTGTTTACGCAATGACATTGATTTCATTAATTACTCTTATATTCTAGATTATTAATTGATTTGCTCAGTATACTACTGTCACCTATTTGTAATCCATGATGTAAACAGGTGACGAAAAAGTGTAGAACAAGTAGCGGGACTTTTTGTTCACTTTCGGCCAACCCATTGGCACCAATGTATGTGACAGACTGTGATTGTAACTGTTAATTATTTTGATCAATAAAAATCTCTCTCCCTCCCCCCTCTCTCTCCGTCTCTCCCTCTCTCTCACCAATGTATGTGACAGACTGTGATTGTAACTGTTAATTATTTTGGTGATCAATAAAAATCTCTCTCCCTCTCTCCCTCCCCCTCTCTCTCAACACGTCAAATGAACATGTTGTTTAGATGTTAACCTTATTTGACGTAAAACCACATCAAAAACACGTCAGATTGAAGTGTTCTTGTTTACTGGGTATGAGACACAACTCTGCGTGTTAGAACGAGCTCATAGTAAGTTGGCCTATAATGTTCAGTTCAACAAGGAAAACGTGTATCTTACAATCAAACAGGTCCTACTATCAGAGAAAGGCATCAGTGTTGATCCGGAGAAAGTCAAAGCTATATTAGAAGCGAAGCAGTCAAGTTACAAGAACGAACTACTTTGCTTTCTTGTGGTGCTTACCTTATTCAAAATTGTATACCAATGTTTTCAGCAGAAACACAGCCACTAGGTGCCCTGCTAAGAAAGGGAGGCCTTCGTCTAGGATCTGGACAACTCACCACGAGTCGACATTTCAATCACCGAAGAAGCAAATAGCCTCGACACCTGTTCTACACTTTTTCGATGTTTCCCGGCCAGCGTCTGTCGAAACAGATGCCTCATCGACGAATGTGGTTTCGTGCCTCCTTCAAGATGGACGCCCTGTTTCCTACGCTTTTCACGCACCCTAACAGACGCAGACACACTGTATTCGCAGACTGACAGAGAACTACTGACCATTGTCTTCGTCTGTGAACAGCTCTCACAATGTAACTACGGTCAGATAGCAGTTGTTCAGAATGATCACAAACCACCCGAACCAATATTTCGCAAGCCCACCGGTGCTACAGCTCCTCGGTAATATCGTATGTTGTTCATTCTCTTCAAACTTGAAAAGCGTGCATGCCAAGCACATGCACTTCGCTGACATGTATCACGTATGTACCTCGGTACTCCTGCCAGTAACGCATTCCTCAAACCTGGAGACGTGGTGCGAGTAATTTCTACAGAGCCCAATGAAAGCCAAGTCGCGGGAACCAGCTTGTTCACAGGCGCTCGGTCAAAACTAAATCGATAGGCAAAAGGGTTCGGTTCAATGTTCCCTCTAAGTCTTTGAAGTCTGTGTGCGTATAACATTTCTTTTGTGCGACATTTTACAAGGACGTGTTTGAAATAATGTCATGTGCAAAAACATGTTTTGAAGGAAGACTTTTCTTGTGCACTCCATGTTTTCTTGTTTGCGCTCGTCTCACGACCTGTGCGCGCCCGCACGCGCACAGCTTAGCGGGAACAGTGGTTCGGTTCTAGGTAAAGATCCATGATTTCGTCACAACAACAAATGGGCAAGGGGCGTGGTTTACTCGAAACATCAGACGCCTCGATCCTATTACGTCATGAACGAACATGCTTCGACGCTCAGAAGAAATCGTCGAGACGTTATCCATACCGCGGAGGACTCATCGATCACCAGGCAGCCGGTCATAGACGATCCTGTTGATCCTCCAGCATCAATTGATGGACCAATATCGGATCATTCATTGGAACCGCCGAACGATCGACCAGAGGAAAACATCCAGCGTCTACAGCTATCGAACACGGACCGGTAAACTTGTCAAAGCCCAGCATCGATACTGATCCACAGACGCTTCTTCAAAAAGGGAAGGTGTCATAATATATCCGTTAAAAAACTGTCGTTATAAATGCGCTATATAATTGTCATGTAGTGATGCGCTTTATAACCGTGACACTGATACACATGCGCACTAAACACTGAAGTTTGACTGCTAGCACTATGGGCAGAGATGATACGAAACGGCCATTTTGCGTCGAGAATAGAACTGGCCGGAGTCAACTCCCCCACTCCCCCCCCCCCCCCCCCCCCCGTGAAGTTTCGTCCAGACTCAGAACGCCACACTTTGGTGACCAAATGGCTTGCACTCTTGGAGGAAGCAAATTTTAATCAAGACATGGTCCATTTAAACACCAGCAGGCTCCAACGAAATGCGAAAATGTCAAAATTGTGTAACTAATGATTAATTGGTAACCAATAAGAATATCTGTAAAATTCTATCAGGTTGCTCATCTGGTGTATGTTGTAATTCTAAAGAACTTTTTGTCACATGTCAAGTCTCGAGTACGAGTACTTGAGTTGCAAGCACGTCCAAATTCTTTGGTTTTAAGTAAGACTACAAGTACTTACAAAATGTGCTCAAGTTGTACTCGAGCACTAGTATCAAGTACATCATCTCTGGTTGTAAAAATATAGAAAATTGTTTACACTTTATTAACAGTGCCGTGCCTTTGGCCCATGCATATAGGCTACATATAATACGTACACATATACACATATACATGCATAATTATATCCATTTGTACTCACTGCCAGTTGGCACTGCTTTTTGCTTACGGTAAGATAATATGCACAACAGCCGGTATTAGAGTTAAACAGTTTGACTAGAGGGGCCCAAACTGCGTTGAATGGCTATCTAACCCTTTAAACTGGTGGATGAACAAACTTGGGCACAGGAAATGCGGAGCGATTCTTTATTTTTTTGAAACACTGCCACCCAGTGTCAAATACGTAATAAGCTTATCGGTCAGCGTTGTCAAAGAAACCTTTTCTCTACCCGACCAATCTCTTCTCATTTCTCTCCCCTCTTTCTCTGTGTCATGCAGGATTAAATAATGTGCGTGCCAGATGAAAACTTCTTCCCTCTATGGATTAATAAAGAAGAAAACCCATCCTTCAATGACCAAATTTATGCCTGTGATGTTATTCAGGCCCAAAGCGTCAGGTTGTCGCATAAGGCATATGAGGCTTGGCTCACCTTTCCCTAAAAGCCAGGGCCGGCCTTAGGGGAATTTCAGTGAGGCGTGGCACCAAATCATAAAGTCGTGGACTAATTGTAAGGCGTAATATCCAATTTTATAATTTTTTGTTTACCACTTTGTGCATATCGCTTAACTGTCTTTAGAAAAAACGAAGCGACCGAAATTATTAATGGAACTTAGATCAGGAAATGGCAACAGGAAAGAGTAACATCTGTAACAAGTTCCATGGGGTTTATGGCGGCTTTTTTGACAGGCAATAATTCTTCAGCAGTTTTAGATGGCCAAGACAAAGAATCCAGCGTGCCAAAGCGCTTTCGTAAGTCGGTAAATTGAGCTAAATGATATGGGAAAAGTCTGGATTATTCTGCCACTGGACTGCTCAAGTACATTTCATCAATAGGATTAGAGGCATACAAGACTCTGGCCACGTCTCTTAGATTCTGTTGACATTGTCAGCCTCAGAACCCTATTAATTTTGAACGTTCTTTCATTCCTTCGGCAAAATGAACCTTACCAAATCCGCTTACAGTCTGCATCGTCAGAAGAAACAGTCACAAACTTTGCTGTTCTTTCCCGTGAGGAGTAGTCGCTCCCATCAATTTTTATAGCGCAACTCATGGCATTTATCTAAATTGCTGCTTTCCGATTAAATTAAAAATTTCTAGTTTTTTGAGGGGGGGGGGGGGCGATTGCTATCGCTAGCCTCGGGCTCCAAAATACCTGCCTGCGCTACTGTAGAAAGCCCGCCAATAGACTCCAACATGACCCACCCCCTACCCTTATCCACGAATTTCTCAAATGCGCCACTTATAGAAAGATAATGCTGACATCCTAAATACTTAGGAAATTAGGTGACCCTGATAGCAGAAGTTAGGTTCTTGATGGTCTGCATTTTAAATTGAATAGACCTAATGTTGATACAGTCAGAATTCATCTTGTATGACAGCTGGCATACTAACAGAAAGATGTGCGATTTCGTTGTAGTTCGATTTTCTTCTGTTTGAAATGAAAATTCAACCAAGTGAAGGAACAATATAGTAAACAAGGAAGAGGGTGTTTTCCGCTTCCTAGAAATCGTCTTATGCAAATAAGTAGGCCTAAGCCACCCCTTAGCGTTCTCTCTCTGTCTCTCTGTCTCTCTGTCTCTCTGTCTCTGTCTCTCAGTCTCTCTCTCTCTCTGCGCCTACGTTTTAGTTACACATGTTCAGGTATAAAGGCCTTACCTTTATTATGCCTTCGATAGCCTAGAGGAGAATTTCATTCTGTTGCGGGCCTGCACTTATAACATGCCAAAACAAATCTGGTACATTAATCTTGAGTACGATATTCCCACGCAATCTGTAATTAAAAAAGAACGAAGTAGGCCAGTTAGATGTCGCGGCGATATACCCGAAGCCAGCATGTATCAGCCATATACGGGATTAGACGGGCCAAGATGTGCAGGACTTGTGCGCTGGTGGGATGTGTGCGGTAGGCGTATGCGTTGTATCGGATTTATTCTCGTCGAGACAAGAAAGAAGCCATATAGGCGCAGCTGTGGCGTCATATCTTTGATGGGAGACGACGAAGACGATGGGTCGCCAGAAGCAGTAGACAACAGACGCGCTCGATGTACATCGGCTAGATCTTGGCAGAGGGTAGGAAAGTTTTTTGGCTGACGACTACGACGCGCTCGCTAAATCTCCGCACACAAACAAGACATTCGCGGCGAACGATTATCATATCCAGCGAACTTCTGGGCTGGGAAGAACATTAACGCCACGGAGTTAGCCGACAGAAACGACAGTCTGCTTGCTCGGCCGTTTAGAAGGAAGTTGTCGGTCGAGGAGCGATGGTGATCAGTTGGTCACTCGTAAACAAAGAGACCACACCAGTTATCCGCCTTTTATCCGGTCGATACTTGGAACAGTTTGTCGGAAGTGTATAGTCTACAGCCATCCAGAAGATCTCTGAATAGTTTTCCCGATGCGCTGCATGTATCTGCGGTGTGATCGCTCTCCATTCCGTCGTATGCCTACGGATTTGTTATCGCTATGACGGCAATTGGTCCGGGGCGACTTTATCGCCCGTGGTTTCGGGTTCTGCCCGATTGCAGGGTGACAGTCTTCTTAGCGATCATATCGGCCGATTGTCTTCTCGCCTTAGCGAGCCTCGAGGACTTCGAACAGAGGAGAAGTACGGTGAATATCGAGACGGCGGAATCAGTAGGAGAAGAGGGGGCGAGTTGCGAGGCGGCCAGAGTAAGACGAGTAGAGACATTTCACATCGACACGAGCAGCGTCGATCTACCGGATTTATCAGAACTACATATACGGCAAAATGTCAAGGTCAGATTTCACGATTTTTACGGATCTTTATACGAAGATCCAATAGCACACTGGACAACAAATTTTTACAAAAGCCATGTTACTGAAATGAAATTAGTCAGTTCTTATCAATTTGTATGTGCTGAACACGAATATGACAGTGAAAATGCCGAATTGGCTCTAGTTTTTTTGTAATCTGAAATGAAGTAATTTTATATCGCACAATGCATGCCAATAGTGATACACTTACAGTTAATATTTGTAAAAACCAGGTCATAGACTAGTTCTTAGATTTTTTTGCCTGTCTCTTGTACAGCTGTTCGGGAGCATCTCTGCGGAGTGTCCAGCAGTAGTCAGCCAACATTGTAGTGGACCATTTCCCTGGTACCTTTGCTCCATTGTTGCGATATCTTGATGAAAACGTTCGCCATGTTCGTCACTAACCATACCACAGTTGTCAGGGAAGAAATCCAGATGGGAATGAAGGAAATGCATCTTCAGAGACATATTGCAGCGAAATTTCTGGTACTGCTTGAGCATGTCTTCTACTAGTTCCTTGTAGTTTTCTGCCCTAACATTCCCCAGAAAGTCTGTAGACACTAGACGAAAAGCATTCCATGCTTGTTTCGCATCACCCTCCAGCAAGTTGTTGAAGCGGTCATCTTTGAAGAGTTCTCTAATCTGAGGACCCACAAAAACTCCCTCTTTAATCTTTGCTTCGCTGAGTCGAGGGAATTTTTCATGCAGGTATCGGAAAGCTGGCGAAGTGCGGTCCATGGCTTTCACGAAGTTCTTCACCAAACCTAGTTTGATGTGAAGGGGTGGTAGTAGGATTTTGTGAGCCTCGACCAGAGCTGGGTGCTGGATATTCTTCTGTCCAACTGCCATGTTTTGTCTGGGAGTCCATTCCTTCCGCACGTAGTGCAACTCTCTTGCTCGGCTATCCCACTCACACAAGAAACACATATATTTTGTATATCCTTGCTGCAGTCCCATTAAAATGGCAACTACCTTCAAATCACCACACAGGTGCCATTTGTACCTGTTATAGTCAATGGAATGCAGTAGCTGTTTTAGGTTATCGTATGTCTCTTTCATGTGGACAGCATGCGCTAATGGAATAGATGGAAGACGGTTTCCATTGTGCAAAAGCACAGCCTTAAGACTCAGTGTTGAAGAGTCTACAAAGAGCCTCCATTCTTGTGGGTCATGAGTGATCTGTAAGGCATTCATGAGGTCGTCAATATTGGAACAGAATACCAGATTACCTTCCTTCATAAAGAAAGGTTCCAACTGCTGATGGCGCTTTCTATATGAAGTAATTGTGACATCTTCTTCTAGAAGATTCCATTGTTGGAGTCTTGATCCTAGCAATTCTGCCTTGTTTTTGGATAAGTCCAAATCACGAACAAGGTCATTTAGTTCTTCCTGTGTTATTCTGTGTGGGGTTGATGATGCACCACAGTGAAAATCGGGATCACTGCACGCTGACGGACCAGGAGAAGAACATGTCGGCTCACCCTTGTCCTCATCAGATGAATCAAGGAAAATATATTCTGCTGGAGGTTCTGGAATAGGAAGTCCATCACCATGTGGAACTGGTCTCAATGCTGACGGAATGTTTGGGTAGACTATTGTCGACTTCTTTTGCTTCGTTATTCCACCGGAAAGAGGAGGAACCAAGCAGAAGTAACAGTCATCTACGTGGTTGCTTTGCTCTCTCCACACCATGGGAACTGCAAACGGCATTGATGGTCTTTTGCCATTCAACCACTGTGAAAGCTGTGTTGTACATGTAGCACAGCATATATGCGGGGCCCATGGCTTGTCTTGGTCACCAACCTTGCATTCGAAGTAAGCATGATATGCCTTCTTGACTTGATAAGTGATATTTTTCTTCTGGTTGGCAAATGTCACTTCCCACAAATGTAACAAAAGTTGTCCACAGTATTTACGCACTTCCGAGGCATTACTGTTCTGTATTGTATCTAAATGGATAAAGTAATAATAGTTTTATAAAACAGTAACTTAAACTGTCTCGCACAAAGTCTGTAATATTGTAAATGCTCAACCGTTCCGACTCGCTTTATATAGTACACTGCTGACGTCATCTTACGTCAGCAGCCGACTGGCTGTAGTTTTACATTGCATCAGAAAATGACGTAATCAACTGTGCATGATGTGTCCATGATGGGATTATGCAATGAGGTGGAATATTACATCATTCTAGACTTATTTAGGATATTGTCGCAGTCCTACTGCATAAATTTACATGGTGAAACATAAAAAATGAACTATATGAAATATTTTCAAAACGAGAGCCAATAAAAAAATTTTATGGTTATATTCGTGTTCAGCACACCAAGCTGCTACACATTAGGGCCTTTTCCAGTCAGTAACGATTTCTATGTTGACCAGTGTAGTCTAATCGGTATTTTCCTATGTCAAAATCAACAAGTGCGCCAACCTAAGTGAATGAGTCAGTTAACCAGATTGCACTGTAAAATGTTTGAACCTAGATTTCGTTAATATTCTGTTGCTTCCTTCTTGCCCGTTGACTTATATAGGCTTGTAATAAGTCTATAATTGTATGCATATATTTATATACATACGTATTTGTATATGTACACATGTATGTATGTATGCATTTATGTATGTATGCATGTACACATGTATGCATCTGGCTATTACTACAGTTCCTGTTAAGAACATAATCTGCTGATCTCTTTATGTTGCCCAGAGTCCGGTGTATTAGGCATTCCTTGGCATTTTGTTACAACTCTACAGGTTTAATCTGAAGTGGTAGGACAGAGGGGCCATTTAGTCCAGGCCTCATCCTCTATGTACCCTTCTAATTTATTAGTGTTATAATGTGGACTTTTGCCATACGATTCAATTTGAAACTTGAATTTATCCAGTACCCAACCTCAGAATTGTCAAGTGGTCCGGTATCGTCAAGCTCTGATTGTAGACGAACACATCCAGTGTATTTCAGTAGAGTAATAAGTGATATATTTGTAGATATGTGTAATGTATACTTGCATTTGGAGATTTATGTAGTGCCTTTTAAGGACCTCTCCAGGGTTTTCTCTAGTATGAGCGCTGTCCGTGAAGTCAGATGTCAGTCAATCTGCTGCTGTCTCAATCCGATACGATGAGCAGTTTCTTTCAGTGTGAATTTAAGAATTTTATTTGTTTGGACATCCTTTACTGCATTTCTACTTTTGCAGCGGTGTGCCACTTTATATGTTAATCTCATGATGTTTTTTGATGGGTTGCTGAATGCAGATACATAGATGTGACTTGAATATTGGTTTCTTGACTTGATTTATTGCTGGGCTATTCATATAACCTGCCTATCATTTACAAGAGTTCTTCTGTGTTCTGACATGTCCAAGATGCAAGATGTACATTAGATATTTGCAAATTCATTTCTTTTTACATGTTTACTAATATGAAATTTCCATGTCTGACCTGTCCACTTGTGTCTTGCTGACATTATATCTTGCTAATGACCTGTGTCCAATTTGCATAAGGAAAAGGGGCATATCCCTTGCTGGTGCAGACTGAGATGCATCTATACATTGATTTTGCCTGTGTCTTTCCCACACTGCTTCCAAACGAAATTGCACTCTGCTAATGACTGATTCCACTTATAGCATGAGACTTTTTGCTCATTAGTAGCAAGTGAGAGAATATTCTAACAGAAATCCTTCTCAGATCATGCCTTTGTGCTTGAATTGTAAAGAATGATTTGGCGAAAGCCACGTGGCTACCAAACAGAAAATAGATTTCACACTGGTTTAGCGAAGAATTATTGATGATCCTGTGTTACAGTTGAGTGAGCAAATTGATTAAGCTTTCATTTAATTAATGATAAACACATTTCATTCCTGGCCTGTTTTATTTTGACAAAATGCATTTGGTCCAGGGCTTCAGCATGGACCCCACTGAGGAGCTTATGACCGTCCTAAGAACCCTATTCCTTAGTGGCTTCTTTATTTACATACAAATTAAAAAGTAATGCAAAACACAGTAAATAGTTAGGCATTTTGCAAGAAAAAAACAACAGAAGGCAGTTTGAGTAATGGTAGTAATGTGTCAGTATATCATGAGAAAACAGTGCCCTTGCCTAACAGTCTGTTATGACAGAAGTGTCTGAACTGTCTAAGGAACCACTGTCATCAAGGGCAGGCAACACCTTAACCAATTTTAGGTGCTCCCCTTGGTCTTTTGGATCTGCATAAGCAATTAACTGAGAGGAATAACAAATGTACCCTGTGCAACACTCCAAAGAACCCCATTCATTAGCCGCTTCCTGTCTTTGACACTTGATGTCTGAGATACCCTCAGTTTTCATCAAGGTACTGGACCTCCTGGCTAAAAATGTCATGCAAACCTGTAGCCGAAATGTGCTCAGTTTCGTACTAAATGCTTCAAAATGTATTGAGTTTGGAGCTTCTTATTTTTAGGTCAGTTGCGTGCTACTTGGCATTCTTACAGTGACAAGGCCCTGGGGGGGTTGTGTGCTTGCAAACCCTTTACCCTTTTCCTAGGCTGACAGGTAACAAAGACCCATAATTATAATTATATTATGATGCCAACGTATTACACATGTTGCATCCGGTGGCATACCTGGCTGGGGCGTCCTAGAATTCAGACTCCTCTGAGGCCAAGACCATAAACCTTGGTATTTATGTTTAGAGCTGGTGAGATTTTTTAGGTGTACCTCCCATTCATTGGTGACTCTTGACTTTGCTTTTCAATGGATATGAGTATCAAACAATGAAGAGTAGTTTCCAAGCTGATTTCATGTTTTTGATTTGTGACCTGTTTTATTTCAGCAAATTGCATTTACTTCCAGGGCTCCAGCCCAGACTCCTCTGGGGGCATATGACACTCCCAAGAACCCCATTCATTAGCCGCTTCCTGTCTTTGACACTTGAGGTCTGAGATACCTTCAGTTTCATCAAGGTACTGGACCTCCTGGCTAAAAAAGTCATGCTAACCTGTAGCCGAAATGTGCTCAGTTTCGTACTAAATGCTTCTAAATGTATTGACTTTTGGGGCTTCACCCCACACCTCTCTTGGGTAGCTTATAATGCCCCCCCCAGGCTTACTAGTTGTTAGGCCCATCACATCTTTAGCACTTGCTGTCTGACACCCTTAATTCTCTCCCAGCTACCAGACCCCCAGGCTAAAAAATGTCACATACACCACTGGTTGCATTCATTACATTAGCAAAAATCCAGTTTAAAATCTGTGTTATTATTCACAAACTATTAATTTGTATCAGTTGACAAGTCTCTGCTCTGCTGACTTCTCATAAAAACAAATATTGCACTTAATCGAGGGATGATTCTTGTTGTGCTGTGGACGAGGGCAGCGTTGGGCTCTCAGGTGTTCTCTGTGGTTGTTCCAAAGGTTAGGAATTCTGCTCAGTTTGGCACATTCTGTCACTTTTTTAATGTCATTCAGGTATAAACTTAGGACTCATCTGTTTCTACTGGCTTACTTACTGTATTCTGTAGCCGAATTTCCGTGGCCTGTTATATTTCCACTGTGCTTCACCAGTGGAGTATGATTTTGATTATGATTTCACTTGAAGTGACCGTTGTACATTCTGATAATGGCACTCTGGAAGTCATTAGTTTAGACCCATGAGATGTCAGGAAATGTAATTAGAAATTAAGGCAATATGCAGAAGGGTGTACTTGAGTTAGAGTTCTGGTGAACTTGTTTGCTCTTCCATTTAGCCTTGCACATCAGTCTCGGGCTACTGAGACTTTTGCAAAAGAACTTAAGAAGGAGAGATTGTACAATTTATTCTATTCATTCCTTCAGCAACATACAGATGGGGAAAAATTTTTCCATCTTTCACATTTGAGGCAGTAATGCAACAACTTGGCTCAATTGCCATAATAATACTAATTAATGTAAATGCCAATAATAACAAATTTATTGTAATGATAATAATACCAATAATAGTAGTAGCAGCTTAATATTAATATGTTTTAACTAATAATACGAATAAATAAAGCTAAAAATAAATTAACTAGTAACAATTTGCTATTAACCTGCTGATTAAAACAATTGGTTGTGTAACATCCACATAAGGGAGTAAAGACATATTATGTTAGTGTTGCAAGTGCAACAGAAGTTACAACATTCTAAACAATATACCAAAAAAGAACAACTACAAAAATTGTTTATCAGTGCATTGATTCGAAAAGTAATTCCGGATAACAACCTGCAGGATTTAGACCCAGGTCATTTTTTGCTGCTGTCCTTCTTGCACCCAGACAGCTCTCGTGCTTAAAATACCTTCCTTTACATTTGAGGTATTTCACAGTTTTGTTGACTTACTCAACAATAAATACTTCAGCAGTTAATGAAGATTTTGTGTGGGTACGTCAGTTTGTGTGTTTGTACAACCGTTTGCGTTTGTGTATAAGCTAACGTACACGTAACCGTGTAACTGTATGCATCTTGCGACATGCATTGACTTTGATGCAGGCCTTGCTAGGGTAGCAGCTGGCCCGATCATTCCCCCAGTTGTTAATACGACCGGCCAATGCGCCATAAATGAAGGACTAGTGTCGCATCTGTCAGACCCTGTTTGCATCGTCTGAATTATTGCGGTCTTCGCACGTCGTGCAGCATCCGAGAGAAACCAGGCGCTGTGACCAATCGCTTGGCTGACGGCTCCCTTATCTAGTCCAGATGCGTCTACCTGGATGCGTTGGGATTACGAGCGGTAACGCGCACATATCATTTATGTCTCCATAAAGGGATTTTATGCAGTGGATAGTTGGTCTCTTCGGATCGGATTTTGAACACCTGTTTGCAGTGATCAATTTTTTTAATCTTTGACACGCTGTAACTGGCCAGTGCCAAGGTCATTCATATTCAATATGTTATACAAATATATATATATATATTTGTGTGTGTAATATATTCATCTATGTTATACATACATACATACATACATATATAGTATATATATGTAAGTAAACTAGACACGTATGTCATACATATGTATGTATATGTGTGTATGAATGCTATATGAATATATAAGCAGCTAGTGAGAAGATGATTTATATAGATCATATATAGGGTGCACAATAGTCTCGTGGTCAGCATGCGAGGCTGTTAACCCATAGGTCTGTGGTTTTAACCCTGCCTGCTTCACTTACTTCCCCTAGTGAGCTGTAAAATGAGTACACAGACTGTACACTGTCCCTGGGAAGATCAGACGGTGAAGGAGAGAACTGGCCATCTGCCCACACATGCCGAGGTTAAGGATGTGAAGTTGCTGTAACTTCATATCTCTCTGCTTTTCTTGTTCTTGGTCTCTTCTTTCTTCTTATTCTTCTTCTTGGAACAGTAAGGAGTGTTTTTTATTACTTATTATTATTATTATTATTATTATTATCCAGTTATTGGTTCTGCACCCGTGAAGACCATCCATGCGTTCAGTGCGGTATTCACTAGTTCGTCTGAGGTATCGATTATTATTATAATTTTTTTTAATATTATTTTTATTATTATATTATTGCTTTTTTTTAGTAATTATCATATGTATGTATATATATGTATATATATATACTTATATATATATGTTGTGCAGGGCAATAAATCCTCTAGAATTCTTTGTGATGAATACTTCTCCCCAATCAGTATGGCCATCTAGCGGTTGTTCTATACATGGGAAGAGATTGGGGTCAGTGTGGGTCAAAGACTGAAGTGTTTATATGCATTTGTCTTCCACATAGAAAGGGTTATAAGAACAGAAAGGTACTGGATCTTCCAGATATTCCGACAAGGATGATTTATGGATGTAATAAATACATATATGAACAGTGGCGGCTGTAGGCGTTTCTAGCCAGAGGGGGGAAGGCCTGAGGAAGCCAAGCAACTGAAGGGGAGCTGGATGCTAGAGGTTTTCCTGAAACTCAGAATGCTCTAAAATAGTTCACACTGAGTGACAAGTTGACAAGAGATCAGAATTTGAACTACATGATTTCTTCACCTCAACTACTTCAAATTAAAATGCAACAATTGAAAACACAATCACTTTGTTTTAAAAATATAAGCTAAGTCAGATTGTGTATACTTATTGAAGTACAAGTTTAGGATTGTCCACTAAAACGTCCATTTTAACTGACTCTGCACAAACAGATTCAACTAACAACATTGCTATACTGCTTAAGTGAATGTCAGACATAGTGCTTTTAGATATGTTTCAATTAATTTTTTAGGGTGAAAAGCTTCGCTTACTAGCTGCCTATGGTACAAATCCATTGAGTGTCACTGTACCACTGGGTTGCCTCACCAGTTCCCCGGGATATAAGTCATTCTGTGCTTCAACCCATTTTGTATGTATATGATAACTTGAAGCAAAAATGTTTAACTATTCAAGTAATGCAGAAATCCCCTAGCCTCCTAAACAGATTTACATACACTAATCAAAATCAAATTCAGCTTATTTGTATAACAATGAATATAAATGGCTAATGAAGCTGACTGCCTTACTAACTGCTGGATGTCCTTATTCACCCCGCTAATTACATTTACACCCTTATAACCTTTAATTTTAAAATGAGCTGATGTCTAACCCATATCGCTGGAAGGAAGTCCCGACAATGACTAATCAGTTTGCAGGTTTGAAATCTAGAAAGCATTCGTGAACTTTCTTTATAGCAAAAATCATATAACAAAAGATTGCCGTTTCTCGTGACGAATATCTTTGTTTCATCGACAAGAATAGAAAAAATAGACAGATTTCTTCACTTCTTCTATTATCTGTTCCATAAACATCATCTGCCAATGTAACAGGATTTCATTTTTGAGGGTTACAGAGGGTCAGACACTCAGTGGGGCGCTGGTTCCCTGTGGAGCCGCCACTGTATATAAGGGATGTTATACTGTGTATGATAGATTATATGTATGTACTCAGTGTATATTTTATAAGAAATTAGAACAGTGAAGCCCATCGAAAGATGCAGGCTCTAAGCTGCAAAAAGCAGTGGTGGCTTTCTAGAGGAGGCCAGGGATCCATAGTGCCTCAACAGAATCCTTACTGCAGATGCCCCCCCAAGTTATAGGCCACTTCTTTGCATTTTAAAATACAAACAGAATTTAGCAGGAGTTGAAGACTGCTGTGTTCTCCCTTGGAAGCTCCTGGCTTCCCCTTGTCTTCCTCCCAAATAAGTATTGCAGTTACTTTACTATGGTGTGATGTGTACTGATTCTATGATGTTTTAAAATCTGTTACATTACATATAGGCTGTTCTGACAAGAATAATGCTGTTTGAGAATATTTTAGTTTATTGATGAGGTTAGCACCAAACTGCCTGGCCCTGGTCTGTTCGTTTCCCTTTAAGAATTGTGTTAAATTGTTTTGAGAGTAGTTTTATGACTAGTGGCTGAAGTGATGCATAAAAGAATGAAAATCGTTTTCTAAATGCATTAAAGAAAGCTTGATGTTGAAAATGTTCCAAAATGAAACGTAGATTGAACAAATCAACTAACTTACCCAGCTGTGTTTGTTTACATAACTTAAAACAATCACGTTCAATTGTTTTGTTAATATTTTAATGACAAACAGCAGAATGTATAAATGAAAGCTGGCTGTTGTAAATGTTCCAAAATGAAGATAGCTGGAAAGAATGAGTTTTGATTTCTGATGATGTTATAAAAGTTATTAAAATTTGCTTTAAGAATGAAAGAAAAGTTAAACAAGACCCATTTGTTACCTTTGTTTTTCTTGGATTTGATGGTAACAGACTGCTAATGCATTTGCCTTTCAACCTAATTTTGCGGATTTCATATTCATAATTCATTGTCAAACCAAGTAACCCAGAAGAATAGGTTGTACAGTTGTTAAATACCTGTTTTGACGTTCAATGTTAAATCTTAGGACCATTCCTAGGGTGATTGTGTTGATAGAAGCATGTAATGCTTGGATGAATACCTCACCTCACCTCACCTCACCTTATACTTATTTATATGCAACTCATTAGAAACTCATCAGAAGTCAAAGGTTTAAAGAAATCCAGAGGTCAAAAACACAAAGAATGTTTAGACTAGCGCAGTCCATACATGAAGACCTTAAATGGTGTGTCACTCATTCAAATGGACAGCAGTGGTGTCGAATCTCCCCTAATAAATTCATTGAAAAATGAGCAGAGTCAAGGCCATACAGTCATTGTATAATACCATGTACGTTTACAAACTTAACTACAGCAATCTAATCGTTAACTTGCAATCTTATGTTGGTACTCATTTACGAAGTCTGGGGAATGGTGGGCTGAGTTGGCACCAGTGACAGTGTCATACCATGGATGGTCACCAGTCCAACTACTTAACATAACATAACATAACATTCTTTTTATTGATCCAAAAAGAGAAATATAACAGCGAAAAGCATAATATTAATTTTAGGAAACAAAAGGAGAACCCAGAAGGGACCGAAGTCCCGCTTATTAGGGTCCCCCCTGTACCAACAGCTATTGCTAAATGACGAATGATTGACAGCATCATTAACTGAAAAAAAACATAGTAGAATCTGAACGAGTTGTAATGCAAAAAAAATGAACCAAACAAGAATAAACCTTAACTAGTGAAAAACTAAAAAACAAAAACATATTTTTTATTTATTTAGATCATTAAGGTACGCGCGCATTGCTTTCTTGAACAATATCAAATTAGGCTCAGAACGAATATCGTGCGATATATTATTCCAAACAGAAGGACCAGCACATTTGATAGAAAACAGTCGAGTATTGGTACGGGCAAAACTTGCACGGAAATCACCCCGAGATCTAGTAAGATGTGCATGGAGCTCAGATATACTGGAGAAGTAACCAATGAAAGCAGAGGGAAGTAGGTTATGAGCAAAACGATACATAAATTCACTAATTTGCAGTATATTAATCTGCTGAATTTGTAAAATATTGTAGTCGTAAAAGAGTTTATTAGAAGAAGAATATGGTGGGTTTCCTGTGATGATGCGAATAGCTCTTTTTTGAAGTACAATTAATCTCCTAAGCCGGGAATGGTAAGTTGATGCCCAAACAATATTACAGTATGCCAGGTATGGGTAAATAAATGAATAATACAGATTAATAAGAATATAACGAGGTAATAAATAACTAATACGTGACAATATTCCTATATTTTTAGCAATTTTAGTAGATATGTTCTTAATATGATCTTTCCATGTCAAGTGCTCATCAACATAAACACCAAGAAATTTAGAAGTTTTAACTTGCGAAAGTGTTATGTTATCGATAGAGACTACTAGATTCTGATTGAGAATTAATTTTTTATGAGAACGAAACAGGATATAATTAGTTTTCGACAAATTAAGCGATAATTTATTAGCCTTAAACCAGTCAGCAACAGCTATAAGTTCGGTATTCACATGCTCTAACAATGAATCCAAAGATTTATGAGATAAAAAAACATTCGTATCATCAGCAAATAAAATAAAGTGCAGTGAAGATGATGAATTTGGAAGGTCATTGATGTAAAGTAAGAACAGCAAGGGTCCCAGATTGGAACCCTGAGGAACACCACATCGACTAGTTCTTATCTGGGATAAGGTACTATTACACATGCCCAGTTGTTGTCTGTTACCGAGATAATTGGTAAACCAGCGAAGTGTAATATCACGTATACCATAATTTTCAAGTTTTCCCAACAGAATTTGATGATCAACAGTATCAAACGCTTTAGCCAAATCAAAAAAAATGCCAATAGAGAATTCATTATGATCAATAGCATACGAAATTTTGTCATGCATATTTAGTAATGACATTGATGTAGATGTACTGACTGTACTTGTGCTTCTAACTGTTCTTCCCAGCGTCATATCTGCAGCACCAAGCTGCCACCACAAGCATCCAGGTGGAACAATGAATAATAATTTAACATATCACAATAGGACACATTTTTGTCGTTTATTTAACAGTTGCTTAACATGTGATATAATTGTGGTACATTAGTTAGTGTAACTCCGGTAAACCAAACTGTTTAGCAATCTGATCAAACACACTAAAAATCATTCTACAAAGATTCATCCCTTTAGCTTTCATGTGGCACCACATGGCAAGCTGTTTACCCTCACGGATTGTTGGAAAATTGCCTGACCTGAGTTGACTGACCTGAGTTGGAGGTGATTGACCATATCGTTGTCACTGGGTGACAGTCGTTGACAAATGCTATCATTAAAACTGAATAATTCAAAATTATATGTTTGTGTACAGATATATAATTCAATGGTTATATGTTTGTGATTACAGGTTTGCCCACACGTATTGACACATGTGAAAGTGAATGATTGCTGTATAAAATGGATCCCAAGTTCACCACGAAAACAAATAATCAATAACTGCATGCGCTTCTGTTTGCAGGTCCACTTTTTCTTAACTGTATTCATACATCCACAAATTCAGTGACCGATGAAATCACCCATTATCCATCAAGATCCACCTACTAACCCTCCATCACTGCCTCCCTCCCTCCCTGTCTCTTCTTACCTCCTTCCTTATTTCCAATCTTTGTCTTTTTCTTTATTTCCTTCTTTGTGTCCTTTCCTTTCTTTTGTCTACCTATTCCTCAGATTATTTTTGCTTGTGGAAGTTTTTTTGCACCTTTTTGCACCCTTACTCCATTCCTATTTTCCTAGTCTGGCTCTCTGCATCTTGCCTTAAGTCCTAATGGTCATGCAGTATGGCCATTCACTCCTTAAACGGAAAGCTGTTGGTTTGTGGAGGTAAGTAGGATACGAATGTGATTTTAACACTGATGAGTATTTATGTAATGCTTTTCATGCAGTTTTTGCTGCTCTTATTCAGCCGGCGAGAATCCCTTGTGAACTGTTCACATTGCCGGATTGCATCAGAAGCTGCTCAGTACCATCCGTCCATAGGCACTTCGAAGTGGTGTGATTTATTCGTGGTGCTGAGTACGCATAAGAGTGATCTTGTGTTAGATGCATGGTTCTGCCAGCAATCAGAAGAGATTTAAATCTTTCTTTACATGTCTCTGGTTCCGTGTGGTTGCACCGCCACTCCAACTTAGCATTATGTTATGTCTAAATCTGAGCACATGTATGCGCATTTGCATTGGTGTGTAATAGGCTGGTTATGAGGACATGTATATTCGAAAAATCTGAATTATCTGAAATGTGTTTTAAATTTCCATGCATTGCCTATAGATAACTTTAGCTTGCTTACAGTGTCCAAAGGTTGCTCAAGATTGTCTGTATGATGGTATGACTGCCTGCCTGCCTGACTCTTGAATCTTGACCTGGAACCAAACTCTTCCTGTCTATCAATTTTATTTTGATTGAGCACCTGGTTGCCCTCTGACTTGGCTTTCGTTGGGCACTGGATAAATCTTGAGCTTACGATTATGATCAAGACATGTGTCTGTACCTAGATGACTTAAGATTAGCAAGGCTAGCTTTATCTGTAGGTCCTTACCCTGCAAGACCAGAGTTGTTCCTAGACTGGTTCTACCTGTGTGCCTGGCTGCATAGCATGAATCCCACGAGTCATCTGTAGCATTATCCTTCCTTATCTACTGAATAAGTACCGGCCAAATTACATAACAATACATTACATTACAATGTGCTCCGACACATTCTCAAAAGTTAAATGCATTTTGACAGTGGAACATTTCTTACAATCAGCTTAAATTTATCTGCCAGTTTTAAATTGATCTGTATTAATTGATTGTTGGTGACAACACACCCCCCAGTCAAGAAGGTCTGAAGGTCTTTCTGGCCAGTGGCTTCAAATTTTACATGAAATAGGCTTTTTGATTGTTTTCTTTAAAGAGGAGACGGGGTCCTGTGCCCAAGATTTGGGAGAAGTGTGTAATTGTCCTTAGAATCTTGGCATCGGATTGGCTGTGTTTAGATGACTTGACTGTGTATGAATTGCTGAACAACCCGAGCCAAATCAGTTGCAAAGTGCAGTTAGATACTGAATTGGTTAAGCAGCAGGTTTACAAACATTTGAAAACAAGACTTGGCGCGTTAAGATAAAGAAATTGGTTATAACTTTGCTGATCTTTAGATAGAAGAGGCTTTTTAGGCATATATTTAGACAGTTACTTGCAAGTAAATACAAATTATACAGTGGAGTTCTGTAAAAAGACAGAGCTATAATATATTCTGCATTGTCCCTGCTGTCTTAATCTGAATAGGGACACATGCAGGGGACACCTCTTCTATTCCTGCCTCATGTCCCAAGAGTTGAAACATAGAGGTGCCAATAAGGGGCTCCAATTCCGGAAATGGCATGGGATTTTTCTGCAGACTCATGTGCACCCACTGTTAGCGTGATAATTGTATTCTGGCAAGCGTGATAGAGTACATCAATAGACAGAGGCACTGCTGTGTGAGAGGTCGTCAGATCGCAACCCCACAGTGACTAGATTTTGTATGTATCTCGGTGTAGCACGTTAGGTGCCATGAAGACCCGAAATGACAGAGATCGAGAAAATACAGTCGCCATAGGAAACCTCAAAATCAAAACAATGCAGTACACAGAGAAGTATCTTCTGGACTATCTACAATCTGTGTTGGTTTATGTTTATTTGAACTGCAACTTTTATGCTAAGCTCCGAATTTATTTGGTGCCCAGGAACTGTCTGCCAGAAGACGTATAGCTTATTAACGCACTCTTTATCTGAGGCCGATCGAGGAATTGTGCTGCGCAGAGGAATTAGTTCTTAGTGTCATGCAGGCAGAATCTCTGCCACAGCATCTGCAGCCTAACTGATTTGGAAGCAGCTGGCACCAAAAGCCAAGCGTCTGTTGCTGACTGATAGACTTGTCATTTTGTGACAAGGAAGAAGACTGGTCATGGTCACCTGCTCCTCCTGCTCCTTCTTTCCTCATCCTTCTTGCTCTCCTTCTGCTCCTCCTCCTTCTGCTCCTGCTCCTCCTGCCTCTGCTGCTCCTGCTCCTTCTCCTGCTCCTGCTCCTGGTCCTTCTTCTGCTGCTGCTCCTCATCCTCCTCCTGCTTTTTTCTTCTCTGGCCTTCCTTCTCCTTCGTCTTTTTCTCCTTCTGCTCCACATCCTGTTTTTTCCTCCACTGGCCCTCCTGCTCCTACTCCTTCTGCTCCTGCTGCTGCTGCTGTTCCTCTTCCTCTTCTTCCTCCCCGCCTCCTCCGTTTGGACGATTCTTGATTTGCAAATTGCCTGCAAACATCTGCCGTTGATGCACCTTCCATTCACCAGATGGCCAGTGTCTCCGTTTTCAGTGCACGTCATCCTCTCCTATATAGGTCATCTGCATTAGACGAAGCAATTGCATTAAGAGCTGCGCCACGGATGTGGCAAGCCACTGTCCTACGGCTGCCCTCTGAACGGGTAGAAGCCGAGGCCCGACGGGTTGCGACCTGGAGACCATTGGTGCTGCTCAAAGTGCAGGAGTGATATTGCCGTGAGATCATTTCGCCAGCTGCATGCACGGATAGTTGTCGGGACTCCTGACAGAGTGAGAAACTCTTTGACCATATAACACAGCATCCAGGTTCAAATCTACTAGAAGAAGTGGTGGTTATCCAATTTGTAACTGGCAATGCTTTATCAATACATTTAGCAGCGATTGGTGAATGTATAAAGGGGAAAGGTAAAGGTAACACAAATCAAAGTTACAAGCTTTTTGGCAGCAATGGGTTAAGATATAAAGGTAAAAGGTAAAGGTAAGACAGTTCTAAGTTACAAGCCTATAGTTTTGAAACTTGTCAGAAGCCTGATCCCGAGGTTGAAGGATCATCAAGGGAGTAAGTGCAAACGTGACCACAGGAATCCAACAACTGGCCACCTGTTTTCAATCTGATGGGCTGAGTAAGCATCGGGTGGCATGCTACTCTAGAAATGGTCACCCATCCAAATCGTAACTGGATTTAACGTCATTGTAGTGCTAGTCAATGACACGTGGGATGTGAATGAATGATCTCCATTTATTCTGAACATTTGTCCGGCCTGGTGACTTTTCCTCATGTTTTGTTGTTGTCTTGTGTTTCATTTATGTGTATGTAACTGTATTTATGTGAACATTTGTGTAGTGCCTGTCATGAACCTGTGTCAAAGGCTGTCAGTTTCTGTAGGCCTTACCTAACTTTACACTGTCTGGCCTTTGTTCATGTTGAGTGCTGTTTGTTTGCATGAAAATATCTCTTAATCTGATCTAAAGACTAGCCGACCATATATTATCTAGTTGATGATGATGATGTGATGACGACGATGTGTTCTCACCCAAAGGCAGGTCCATTGGCTTTATGCCTCCCAGGAATGAGGTGAGTGTGGTGGTTTCCCGTTAACTTCCTCACCGGCAACTGTGGGTGAGCAACTTGTCCAAGGTCACTGAGCAGTGGCCTGAGGTAGATTCAAACCTGTGACCATCTGATTATGAGGCACGGACCATACCACTACACCACCGCATCCCATTATCTAGTTACAGGTTAATTAATCTTGTGATGGACTTTGTAATGTTGTAATTATGTTACTTGTACAGAAAACATGGAATTTAAATTTGTCTGTTATCGTCCTTTTAGCACAAACAGGGATGTTCATTATTACCATTAAGGCTGCATTAGAATTAAATCTGCTTTTAAAAATCTTTCTTTCCAACTGCTAAATAAAACATTCTAGCACTCCTATGCGGTTGAGACCAAGGTGATGATCTTCGGCAGTGATATGCAATCTGTGATACGTATTTGTTTGTGATGTTTGACGTGAACCATGAGTAAACTTAATGTAATGTAAACATATGTACAGCCTTTAAAAGGACCATCCAGACCTGCTGTAAAAAATATCTACTAATTTGTTGTCAGCTGACTGAAAGGATTGTAACGAATTTGATTGGACTCAAAAGGCAAAGTAAACACCCAATAAAGAAGGTAATACCGTGTTTCTTTTTCATCTGGACTTTGGTGAAGATAAAGGACAGTTTTAAGTGCTTACTTCGACCTTGAAATTACTGATCTTTGATGTCTTTGATGTTTTATGAACAATGGTGTCTACTTTTCATATGGGTGTTGTGACAGCTTTGGCATGTGCTCGTCTGGAATTTAATATTTACATGGCAGTGGATGATGTGCATAATTCAAGGCAGCTCTGGCTGCTGCCATGTGTTAGAAGTGCTTTGAACCCTTTGACCAGCAGAGGATCAGTTCCTTGCTTAGATTCTCTTTGGAGTGAGGTTGTATCCTGCTATGTGTATTTATTTATTTATGTGTGTGTGTGTGTTTATGTGTGTTTGTGCAGGATGCAGTCCAAAGGGTAAAAGTTTGAGTGAGTAGACTGTGAGTAGAAAGAAACAAATGCTTTTATATGATCTTCGTAGTTTGACTTTATTGCCAGGAGTGTGTAGCTATTTAAGTAAGAAAGTAGGTAAATCAATAAACCTGTTTGTGAGGTGTGTATAATTTAAGCCTGGTTTTTCTGTGATGTATGTTGTGTTGTATAGCTATCATATTGTATTATATAGAGAAGTAGAATGGTGGGTCAGTACTGTAGTGAGATAATATTTTATTATTGTGAACAGGTATTATAGTGACTATTTCAACAAGCAGGTGTTGTTATGAGCAAGTATTACAGTGAGAAGGTAATGTAACAAGTGTGTATTTCAGTGAGAAGGCATTGTAGTGCACAAGTATTACAGTGAGAAGGTATTGTAACAAGTGAGTATTACGGTTAGAAGGCATTGTAGTGCATAAGTATTACAGTGAGAAGGTATTGTAATGAGTATTACAATGAGAAGGCACTGTAGTGTGCAAGTATTACAGTGAGAAGGTATTGTAACGAGTATTACAATGAGAAGGTATTGTAATGAGTGAGTATTACAGTGAGAAGGTATTGTAATGAGTGAGTATTACAGTGAGAAGGTATTGTAATGAGTGAATATTACAGTGAGAAGGTATTGTAACAAGTGAGTATTACAATGAGAAGGCATTGTAGTGCATAAGTATTACAGTGAGAAGGTATTGTAGCCAGTGAGTATTACAGTGAAAAGGCATTGTAGTATGCAAGTATTAGTATGCAAGTATTGTAATGAATGAGTATTACAGTGAGAAGGTATTGTAACAAGTGAGTATTACAGAGAGAAGGCATTGTAGTGTGCAATTATCACAGTGAGAAGGTATTGTAACGAGTAAGTGTTACAGTGAGAAGGCATTGTAGTGCGCAAGTACTACAGTGAGAAGGTATTGTAATGAGTGAGTATTACAGTCAGAAGGTATTATAGTGAGTGAGTGTTGAAGTGAGCAAGTATTGTAGTGAGCAAGATTTCAAAGAAGACATCTGTGTAATTATTAGTTTGATCTCTGGTTTTTCTGATTTACCAGATTTGGACTGGGCTTCTCTCTAACGGATTTTTGATTTTGACTACAAGTTCACTTGAAACGACCATCAGTTGATGCCTTATGCATTATGATAATGGTGCTATAGAAGTCGTTAGATTAGATTAGATTAGACCAGTACAAATTATTTGCCTATTTTGAAATTAGATTGTAGTCAACTAAGTTTTATAACTTCGTTCAGATCACGTTATTTTTCAGTGCACATGCTTACAAATACATCTACACATGTTGAAGTTTAAGAGAATGTGGATGCAGTTCACAGACTGCTTAGCTTCTCTTTGGCATGGCTTACCCATAGTTGAAGATAGAGCTGAGCTGCTGTATCTGTAGAGTAAAGGTCACTGCCATATTAAACATTAGCAACCAAAGATTACTGAGAGTAAATTATCGAATGAATGGTGCAAATATTTAGGCATGCGATTATATTAATGTGCATTATGGTATCATTATACTATGATTATGCAACATGATAATGGTGAAGTAATTGGATTAGATTTTATTACCTTAGATAGGATTAGATTCTCTGCAAGCGGTCTTTATTTATTCTTTGTGAGTTCAAAACCATGTAACCCTTGATTTAATTTCTTAGTTGAGAGACTTTTTAGGCTTCTTGCTTATAGACATTCCTTAAGCTTCTTCTTAGATTAGAGAGACTCGGTTCTTCTTTGATCTTATAGAACTCTATAAAAATGTAGCAGTTTATTTGTTTCTAGGCGTCTTCCACCGGGACATTGACCTAGACACGCTGTCCCACAGTTTGTGTGGTATGATGTTTATTTCAAACTCACCAGTGATTAAACAAAGCCATATTTACTGTTGGTCTGTGAAGCACCTATGAAAAACTGTGTGGCACAGTAGTCTGTCGGTAAGGTGTTTGTCAATGATTTGCAGGTTCAACTCCATGTATTGTCCCTGGGCAAGTTGTTTGCGCACGCCGTGCCTCTGTCATCAAGCAACGGGCCTATAATATGGCGCCAGCATAAGCTGGGAAGTAAATGGGCAAGTCCTGTGATGCATTGGCCCAGTGTCCAGGACCTTGGGCTTCGTCCGTTGCTGGCCCAAGGGATATGGGATACTTTACTTTTACTTTATGAAGCATCAGACAATGCAATATATTGCAACTAAATTAAGTACTTTATATGCTGTAGGGGCAGAATATAACATATGTTGTATTGATATCATGTCGTATTATAGTGAGCAGGTAGTGCAGTGAGTGAGTATTGCAATGAGAAAGTGTTGCAGTGAGTGAGATTTCAAAGAGAAGACACCTGTGTAATTATTCTTTCACCAGAATGTTGGCAAGAAGTTGCTGCCACTATGATGTTTAAAGTACTTAATTCAGTTGCACCATATTGTATTCTCTGATGCTTCGTAGGCCTACAGTAAATATGGTTTTGTTTAATCACTGGTGAGTTTGAAATACAATATAGAACTCCTTGGCTAGAGCCATAACAAATACTTCAAAATATGAGCATATAACCCCTGTGCTTAAATCTTTGCATTGGCTTCCTGTTCAGCAAAGGATCTGTTTCAAATTAGGACTCATAGTTTATGAAACATTGAACTACGGCCAACCACAATACTTGAAATCAGTCGTTATTCCCCAGACTTACCATTATTCTGCAAGGTCATCTGATTGTCTTTCTCTGGTCATGCGTTGGGCTAGAACTGTTTTAGGTAAACGAGCGTTTTCGGTTGCTGGACCAAAATTCTGGAATTCCCTCCCTGTGTCTGTTTGTTCTGCTCAGTCGCTTTTGTCATTTCATTCTCAACTTGAAACTTACCTTTTTCAAATTGCTTATCCACCATAGGCTGCCTCTCTGTCGTGCGTACTGACCTTCTGGATATCGACCTGATTGTGGCTTGGTTTTGGTGTGCCATCGGTTGATGCCTTGTGCATTAGACACAAGCGCAGTAGAAGTATCTAATTATTATTATTATTATTATTATTATTATTATTAGAGATTTCTGTAAGATTAAAGAACTGAGTCTGTTCATTGTAAATACATATACTTGCTCACTGCAAATTAAAAATTATCTATGTATTTGTTGTGGTATGTATGTATGCACGTATGTATGTATCTGAACATTTTTATCTTGCATTTTAAGAAACTCCCAAAAGTGCCGAAATGTGGCTGTCTAACAGTTCTGAGTTTTATAAGTCATTTGTGCTTGAGCTGCTCAGATGATTAATAATTTTAATTGTTACACTTGAGCTGACCAGCCATATTTTCATAAATCAGCTGAACTAGACCTGCAACTCTGGGCCTATTTTTAATCAAAATAAAAGTGGAACCCTGCAATCTGAGCAATGTATTAGATAGAAAACTTAATTTTCTAGTGGACTGGCTTAAGGAACATCAGTAATTGGATCTCACTATAGACAAAAGGAATGTTGTTTTTCTGTGCCAGAGTTTCCTCATTAAAACTATCCAAGCACCTGAAACAGTGAAATAGCATTTGTCACAAGAGGCTTTTGTAATTGGAAAAAAATAATCCAATAAAAGACCACATGATGCATGCTTTTATATTTCTTTGAAGAATAAATAAACCCAAAGCTGTTATGAGCTCATTACACATATTTTGCAACTCTGGGTCTATTTTTAATTAAAATAAAAGTGGAACCCTGTATTTATGCTAAAAATGGACTTGGCTTATAGCTTGTCATTTAGAGGCTTATTAACCGTTTTTAAAGGCCCTTTTTTGGTTTTATTTTTTTTATAGCAATTGCAGTACTATATTTTTCAGGATGATATCAGAAATAGATGCTTTTATAACTGTAAAAATGTGGAGTTAGTAAGATTAGTAGTAATACATGTAATAATATTTTGGTAACTTTTGGTTGCAATTCACTGTGCAACACAGGCCAGTTAAAGCCATAAAGCCAGTTCAAGCCATAAAGCCATAAAGCCAGTTCAAGCCATAAAGCCATAAAGCCAGTTCAAGCCGTAAAGTCAGTTCAAGACATAAAGCCAGTTCAAGCCATGAAGCCAGTTCAAGCCATAAAGCCAGGTCAAGCCATAAAGCCAGTTCAAGCCGTAAAGCACATTTGAATGCTGAATTGGCTAAGGAAAAGGTTTGAAAACATCCGAAAGAAGATACTAGAAATAGTTTAATCACATGCATTTACTCTCTGACCTGAAGGCCCGTGTTATGACGTGTAACTGAAGGCGTTGGCCAATAAATTTTGCTTCATT
Organism: Norana najaformis; assembly: GCA_964023275.1. Taxonomy (NCBI): domain Eukaryota; kingdom Metazoa; phylum Annelida; class Clitellata; order Crassiclitellata; family Hormogastridae; genus Norana; species Norana najaformis. The sequence continues at coordinate 30,991,858 of OZ029914.1, read as the reverse complement.
TATAATTCAAGGTCCTGAGCAATGTTGTGTTGTCCTGTATAAAGTTACCCATAGTAAAAATAAACAGTACAGTATGGCACTGTAAGTACTGTGATGAAGGAGCCTTTTTTATCAACTTTGATGTTCCGTAGATTTCGAAATATGAATTCAACAATGGTGTATTGTACTGGTTTGTATTGTATTGTATATCATATAGCACAACTCAGTACAATGCTTGCACTATGCTATGGGATACTTGCGCTTTTCTTCATCAGAAACACGGAGAGTCTGTAATCTGTTGGAACATCTTGCCCTTCATTCATTACAACAGGCTGGCTGCACTTTATTGAATTAGAACATATGGATCATCTGTTGGTAGACTGTGGCAACAGTGTGAGAATTGTTTGTTATTTCCAAGTGTGATAATATGTTAAATTAAAAACTTGATCATTTTTATTGTGACTGTAAATCACTCACTGTTGACTGAGTAGATTTCATGTAACATGTTGTCACTGACGACGACCCAATTAAAGAATAAATCGATGAATGATGACTGAGTCACGTTCACGGATCACAAGGAATCGTATCAGCCGAATGGTTGATCCTGCTGAGCAGAACACTGAAAGAAGGGGATGATGTAGATGACACCGATCGACTCCTGTTCAGATGCAAAGCTCCTGGTGTCTCTTGGCTGAAATTCATCAGCAAGCAAATATGGTTTATGATGGTTGACTGATTTTAATAAGACTTCTTTTGTTTATATATTTCCAACATTTTCCTGGCATGTTTCATAAGTCGGGCGTTTATGAAGGATCTTTTAACAGAAACAGCTTACCATCTTTATTTGGGTTCTCATGTAAAACTGTGAATAGTCCCGGATTGATTTAAGATGAGCTGACTGTAAGCAAGAGTTTGAAGTAGTTTGCTTTTGATAGAGATGAAAATAAGTTTGATTTGTTTCTTACTGGATTAATGTTTCAGCTGTAGTTTCTGTCGGCTCTAAAATGTTTTAAATGTTAGTCCAGTCAGATGATGGTAAGTTGTTCATTCGTCATTGTACATTTGTATCATGCAGTAGGCAACTCCATTAAGCGGGACTTTTGTCCCAAATTTTCGGGTCTGCCTTTTGCAAGCTATGGCAGAGATATTTTGTATATGGTTATTATAATGTCACTACTGGGTTCAGTAAATAAACGAACGAATGAACGAACGAACGAATGAATCTTAGAAGAATGCTGTTGATTAAACGGACCCAAATGAAACGCCAAAGCCAGTAAAATCTGCCACTTATTCCAATCAGTAGCTTTTCCATCGGGACATCTATTCAGTGATGGGCAAAATGGATAAATTTATCAAACTTAATTCTACAGATGCTGCTGTAGTTCGCCTATGTTCAGTGCAGATTGGAGGTTTATCTGCATCAGATGTCTAGCAATCCATGACATTCTTTAAATCAGGAATTATCACAGATGGTTTGTGTAAAAGAATTTTCTAATTTAGTGACCTGTTTTGGCAATTAATCCTGCTCAGCGAAGTTTCACATAAGGGGTATTCGTAGAATCAGATCTCTTTTGCCTCATACTGTCTTAATCCTACTTGGCTGATACACTGGTTTCCAGCAGGCTTGGCTGTGGTAACTCACTTCTTATTGGCATCAGAGAGATTTGCACAAACTACAAATGGTTCAAAACTCTTTAGCCAGAGCCATAACAAAAACACAAGTATCAGTGTGTTACACCAATATTGCATTCGTTACATTAGTTACCCCTCAAGCAAACAATCCAATTTAAAATCTGTCTTTTAGTTCTCAAAGTACTACGTTTAAATCAGCCGGCCTATCTCTCTTCCATGCTCAACCGTCATACCAACAAATATTGCACTCAATCAAAGGACACTATGACTTTTTTGTCCCTCGTAACAGATCAGTGTTGGGGCCTAGAGCGTTCTCGGTTGCTGGTTCACGGCTTTGGAATACGCTGCCAGGTTCAATTCGTTCTGTCATTTCAGTTATTTCGTTTAGGTTTATATGTAAGACTCATCTATTTCAACTTGCTTACCCACCGTTGTCTAACTTCTGGTTTCCGTGATCTGTAGGAATTTGAGTTGGATTGTGATTTTAATTACGATTTCACTTGACGCGACCTTTGACATTATGATAATGGCGCTATAGAAGTCATTAAATTATGTTGGATTAGATTCAGAAGATATTTTATGATTGTATTTTATTACCAGTCAAAAATTTCCAAGACAGTGAGTATGGGACTTCAGCTTCTGTGTTTCGCTTATGTTTATTATTTGCGATTTTTATATGTGTTAAGCTTTCATGTATAATAATAATTGCAGTATTAATAGTATTAGTGTTAGTAATAGTAGTAGTAGTAGCAGTAGTAGTAGCAGTAGTACCATAGTAATAATTCTCTGGAGAATTTTTTATTTCTGAGGGATCATAGATACCTTGTGCAAAAAAATAATAATAATGATAGCGGTAATGATAACGATGATAATGATAATTATAATAATAATAATAATGCACTATTATTATATTATTATTATTACAGTATTATTATTATTGTTAGTATTATTATTATTGTTATTTACTGTTGCTGTTGTTAATTGCTAGTTATGATTAAACTCGAAGAAGTATGTGTTATCCATATGTCCCTCCCATTAGCATCTTAACATTCTTGTTTACTCCATGTTACCCATCTATTGGTTACCCATCAAGCAAAGAATCCAATTGACTTGGCAATTTGGAATGAAAGATAATATTTCCATCTGTCCATCCATGACCAAAAATGCCAGAACTCTAACTATGTCTTAGAACATGGCAGCAACTATATCTAAATGATTATAAGGAGGCTATTAGCATGTACAGTGGCTAACGCATCATGGACTTATTTCGTTAGCATTTAGCCCAGCATGAGCTCATAATTTCCTAGTTTTTGTGTTATATTTTTTATAAAACATAATTCAGGCCTATATTTCTTCATTTTGTAGAATAAATTTTTCTGTTGCATTGCCCAGTTTTGCTAAGGAATAAGGTGTGTACCACCTAAATTTAAATATTGCTTTAATATAAACGAAACCAATTGATGGAAGTTAGATTAGATTTACCGGTGTCATTTATTGCACAGTGTAAAACATTATGTTTATGTAGCACCTTTCATTGGTTCTTCACAGACAATTGCTATACTACTCAGTGAGTTATGTGTAATGCACATTGGCAGCAAAGGAACTTACATCACATAGTTTGCTGCTTAATAATAAATAATACTTCACTATTTCACCAGCCATTTCTTCACAGAAAAGGTGGCTTCAAGGAGGTTATATTAGGGTCATTCTAGGGTCAGATTGGTGTCGCCGATTCTGCAGAAATTATGGTAAGAGAGGTTGGAGGTAGAAGAGCATCCAGCCATAATATGTACACTATTGCCTTAGGTATTTTTCTTGTTGATCTGGAGAAGAGAGCTGGTTGACTCTGGTGTGCATGAAAAATAGCTGTTTAAACAATGTAGGTTTTTAAAATAGTTTTTGCATAGTGTACTATTGTTGGTGGGGGCTGGTAGTAAATGTGCTGTTACTTTTTCCTGTTTGATATGTGCAGTGATATTTTGTGACTTCTCTGTGCAGTATTGTGATTGCTCAGAACAGGTGTGCAATTGACAGGTGGTCTGTTTCGAAATGTCTCGCACATGAAAATGTCGTATTTTTAAGCTCATGTAATAAAATCTGAACTTTGGGCATTGACTGTAATTATTTAAAAATAACATTCTTGAATAACTGCTCTGCTGAAAGTAGTTATGTACTTGTAAATCTGCTTTTTGATTTTAACACTGTTATGAGGATCAGGGCTTATCCTTTCTGCTGTCATCATGAATACGGTTGCCAATGTCCTTGAAGATCATATCTGGATCGTGTTTTTATTTGGATCATGTTTTTATCTGCTTTCTGCTCTGTTTGTCTTTTTGGTGGGTGAATAAGACAATAAGAGAATAAGACAAGAATAGTCAAGGCGACATTTGGGATTACGTCTTTTGATTTCTTCTTCCCAGCAGAATTACCAATGTTGAATTTTTCAGACTCCACAGGAGAAGCCTGGGCGAAAACTACCTAATCCCTAGGCTAATCTTTGCACTCTATTCTTTCAAAAGTGGGATCAATGAAGAGATCAGGTGATTGAGTGGACATTTGGAGAAAGTGGCTAGAAACTCCTAATGAAAGAAGGCTGATAAAGTCCTGCTCTGCAGAGGCCGAGGGTAAACTCTGTGACGTATAGGGAGTCAAAGACAAATTGCTCATGCCATAGGGAACCACTATTAATGCCTTAAAGCATTTGCATTCTACACAGGTTCTGCTTGTTTGGTGGCAGAATTATTGCCTTTTGTTGATACTTGTATTTTGCTTTGAATCCCATTGCATATTGTGAAAACGGCACTTTGTTTTTGAGTTATGTATTCCTCAAGAAAAGATTATATTGTTGTCGAATTGCCATTGGATTTTCATTGCAGACTTCTGCAGGAAAATCCTTCAACCCCTGCAGCTTTGAGGCTTTAGTATTGATGACAGTTGTCTTTACTAAAGTTTGCCTATATTTTAGGAAGATAGTTTTAGAAAAAAAATTGGCTAATCTCTGCAATGCTTTGAGGTTTGAATGTTGATGAAGAAACTAGGATTACAGAACATGCAATATTTGATATTCATCATTTTTGTAAATTCTTGGCTTAACTTTTTTGTAAATTCTTGGCTTAACTCACACTTAGGCTTTTAAAAGCATGAGTTAGCTTTATGGACTGCTTAAGAAATGTGCAGTTTACACAGTCTGTAGTTTCTGAATTAAAACGTGGCTGTGGTAGATGAATGTTAGTGCAGCAAAATACCTGTAGCAATAATGAAATAATTTTAGTTGAGTCTCTGAGGAGTTTGAGATAATAGAAATGTTGGTAACACTTCCAGCAAATGAACTGCTTTATTAAATGTGTACTTTGTGATTCAATATGTAACGCCTTGTCAAAATCTATTCTAGTAGTTCAGTCCAGCTCTTTTTGTTTGCTTTTAGCTGCTGTTCAGAATAGCGATCCCATTACTCCCATTCTCCCTTTTTTAATATCCCTTTTGGTGGTGTCACAGTCCTATTCTTTGCTTGCACCGACAATGTATTAATGCTTTGTTGTGTTCGATGTGCATAGTTCCATGTAGATAGTTGGTTCCATGTGCAGCTGGCTCCATGACAAGTTGGGCACCACATCTGCTTTACTTACGTATCAGTTCCTAGCGACAGTACTTTAGTACTTGATACTGGTGTCATCTAGGTCCATATCTTGACTTTTTGTCTCAGAGCCAGTATTTATGTGAGTCTGTCTTGAGCATTGTGCTTGGTTCATGCTACTGAGACTTGGCTGTTTGTAGATATGTGTATGTAAGTAACTATGTATGTATGTATGTATGTATGTATGTATGTATGTATGTATGTGTGACTGTGTATGTATGTATGCATACATACATGTATGTATGTATTTCTGTATGTATGATGTATGTATGCATGTATGCATATGTATGTTTGTATTTATGTATGCATGCATGCACGCATGTGTGTATGAATGTATGTATGTATGTGTGTGTGTATGTATGTATGTATGTATGCATGTATAAAGGATGGAAGGATGAATGGGCAACAGGTGGTGTGGCATTCCATGGATGGTGAACCAGCTCCCAAGTACTAATCTTAACTGCCCAGCACCTGCCAGCATCATACAAACGAATTAAAACATACACCCACATAAACAAGTGGATAGACGTTGTACCATAAACAGAACTTGTGTTTTGGTGACAATTGAAGCCTGACTTCAGCAGATGTAGATGTCTGTGAATATTGTAGTGGCACTGTTTGTCTGGCAAAAGCAAACACTAATGTCTGCGATAAGCAGACACCAGTTTTAGAAGTTTATGCATATGCCTGGATTTTACAATATTATGGCACCTTTTATGGACCACTCATAAGAGCCAGAACATTATTGTCTGACAGATCTAAAAGGTTGCAGTTTAATGTTTGAGCTGAAAAGGCTTAGCCTATCTCAGATGCAAAGTTTGGGTGAATTGGTTGTTGCTGTAGAGCCTTGCCAAGTTTACGGTCCTGTCATGGGACACTTTTGACTTGTGGCTCCATCTAACACAGAAAGATTTTCCACTGTGCAGCATTTGTCCAATTTAATGATTGCCAGGAAAGGATCATTTGACATTGTGCGAAATATGTAATAGGACCGGACGTTTCTACAGACGAACATTCAACCATGTGTTGTATATGGGACGTTTATGTTGCATATTTTTGGAGCCTTTGTGTAAAGTGCTGCTGTGTATATGTGACACGAATGCGAAAGATGCTCCAGAAATGTGTTACATGCCGGCCGTGTCTAATGGCAGTGCGATAAGACTGTGTTTATTGATTTTTTGCATGGCTGTATCAGCGAATGTGTCTCTCTGGACAGATAAGAGGAAGCCTTTCAAACTTCTTGTCCCTGTGGGTGTCTTAGGATATCGCAAGGATGAGGAATTTATTGATGAAGATAACTGCATTTCCACGTCATGAGTTCTACAAACACTGGGGGTATTTTGTTGTCATTAATGATCCAAGACTCGCTTTAATGCACCATCAAGATACGGATTCGTAAGCACTAAAATATCGTTTTTAACTGAGGTACATAGTATGGACTGTTACTTCTTTATGTGCTGCAACCATTATGGTTACGTACCGTCAAGCTGTTAGCTTGAAACCTGCAAGTGAGAAATATGGAATTATCAAATCTGTAGTTTTTCTTAGAAAGTCCAGAACTTTCTGGCTGCAGTCCATTGTGATGCAGTTTTGTACCATAGCAACCGATTCAATGTTTACTAAACTTCATTAGTACCGTTTGATCAACTTTGAAATGAATCAAGTTGGGATGGTGTGCAAATTTGTCCAGTTTTGATATTATATAGCTCAGTAGGATAGGATACAGGTTAGAATTAGACAGGATGAGATAAGATAAGGTAGGATGGAATTATCCTATCTTTTTACAGACTGTCATATCTTAGCCTGTATTAGCATACTCAGTAGCAATTGTGAAGATCTTAACAGGTGTGGTATAAATGTGGAGATAACTAACTGACTAACTAACTAACTGTCACATTCTATCTTATCCCATCTAAGAGAGAGATCACTTCCCGTCCTGTTTTGTCTTAACCTTTATATCGTATCATATTGATCCAGTTGTGTAGTCCTATTCTATCTTCATCCTGCTTACAACCATTGTGTGTTAAATTGTCTCATTGTATGTATCTTTAAAAACTTTCCATTCCTGCCTAATTGTCTGTTGCCGATTATTTGGGCTGAGTGAAATAATTTGGTTCTGTCGTATTCAGGAAACTGACTTTGTTGTTTGGCCCTCATGATCTCATCAGTCTGATTCTCAGCTCAAATCCCATCTGATTTCCGCTAGCTAATAGTGTGGAAAAGAAACCGAACGAAGACAAGAAGCCTTGCTCTGCTGTTCTGCAGCAGCTGGTTGCGCAGCATCTTTGTATCCTAATGATCTTAATGTAAGAGTTGCATCTGTATTTATACTAAAAATGGACTCGGCTTATAGCTTGTAATTTAGAGGCTTATTAACCGTTTTTAAAGGCCCTTTTTTGGTTTTTTTTCTAACAATCGCAGTACTATATTTTTCAGGATGATATCAGAAATAGATGCTTTTGTAACTGTAAAAATGTGGAGTTAGTAAGATTAGTAGTAATACATGTAATAATTATTATTATAATGAAGATGATGATGGTGATGATGATGATGATGACCACGGTGATGAAGATAATGACAAACAGAGCTGACAGTCAGTTGATGCTGATGATAGCAATGGGATTGTTATAATTATATTAAGAAGAAGATTATTTTATAGAATGCTAGTGATATAACTTTCTTCATTTATACTGCACAAGCATTGGCACTCCTAGACTGAGGTAATGAGAACTGTACTACACCACCTGATATTTTGTTACTGGTTTTTGAAATAAAACTAGTATGCTTTTAAACCAATTGCGCTCCAAATACTAGAAAAAAGAACTATAAAATTCAGTACTTGCAAGGACTGTTTTTTCCTTATTAACACCTCTATTGATTTGCAGTTTTAATGAGTTTCTGTCTGTGAAACTAACGGGTTGGGCTGACTAATCGTAGATTGGCGTGCCACTTGAGTAGGATGGAAAACTATCTGGCAAAAAAGTAGATTGCTGATGAATGTGTAACTGTTGCAGAGCATTGACCGACTATTGGTTGGCATGAAAGAATAAGTACTTCATTAGATGCTGCTGCTGCTGCTGGCGATGATGATGATGATGACAGCACTGTTGCTGATGCTGTTTCACAGAGTATACTGCTTTGTTAGACTGATGAGGTTTTCTTGCCAGGATTTAAAGTGATTTTGTGGAGGTTTATTTGGAGGCTGCAATTAATCGTGGTTTCCAGTTGTCAAGAATGAGGTGCAAAAAAGTCCTTGAACTCTTCAATTTCATCATCTGCAGATTTGATCGAACTATTGCAACTCTCGTTCTTGGAAACATTAAAACAGTTCGCAAGCTGTTTATCCAGAGCCAACTTTCTAGACACTGCTTGCAGGTTATTGGATTTTGCACAGTGTTGGAACTATCCCGATGCTTTGAGACCATAATTTTTTGTAGTCAAAAACAAAAATTGTGATTCGCTTTCATTTGGTTTCATTGGCCAATCAGGATGCATTCTAGAGCATTTAAAAGTGCGTTTTAAGAGAGCAAAGCATCGGGTCTCACGGGGAGTGATTGGCTATCTCGTTTATAGTACCCAATCTGTTTTGAGAAAGATGGCAAGATGGCAGCACTGTAGATCCAATATATACGGTACTACACTATGAGTGGAAAAAGCGACCACCTACAACTGTTGTTTATAAAACTACGAAATATTCATAAATGTAAGGATATTCAAAAGGATTTTAATCTTGATTTAACGGCTAACAATTTTTGAATCTTGGATGGTCCCCCGTTAAGTAGATTTCACTTCTTTTTCCTGTTGTAGGTGATTTCTGACCTACTAGATTGCTTTTAGTGTTCGACAACCTTGTCTAAAAATTTGCTTATTTGATTTAGTTTTTTACTTCCAGATCTTGACCTGGAAACGTACCCTTTTGCCTATCGATTTTGTTTTGACTGAGCGCCTGTGAATAAGCTGGTCCCCGCAACGTGGCTTTCGTTGGGCGCTGTAGAAATCTTGGAATTATGATTACGATTAATATGTAGAAGAAGAAGAAGAAGAAGAGGAGCAGTCCTTAAGCTAGCCTTGAGGCAGCCATGGGTATGAGGTGTTAGCAACTTCATTTTTCTTAGCCTTGGCTTATGAGGGCAATTGGCTAGTCCTCTCTTTCATCACCTAATTTTCCCACTGACAGTGTACAGTCAGTGTACTCATTATAGCTAAGTTGGCTGGGGTGCATGTAAAAGAAATTTCTGCTCTGGTGGGGATTTGAACCTCTGACCTCTCAGCTGACAGTCCAGCACACCAACCACTAGACTGTCACACACTCTGCTGCCTATGTAGATGACTGCTTATGTAGATGACTGCTTATGTAGATGACTGCTTATGTAGATGACTGCTTATGTAGATGACTGCTTATGTAGACGACTATTATAATGTCTGATCTTCTGTTTAGTTTTGAAACCTTCTGTAATACTTTTGTTACACTATTGGTTGGTTCCAATGTCAAAGGCACTGCCCTTTGCCGTTATTTGTGGGTGTTGTGTATGTCTGTCAGGACTTGGGGTTTATCCTTTAAAGTTAGTTATTTTATTAATTACTTTGCCTATTAAACCTTTTATTTGGTGTAAGTTTGTATCATTTCTGACAGGTTTTAGGCTATTTTGGAAAAAGCATCCATCCAATTTGTTTAATTAAACCTTTATAATTAGCATACATGTTTCCATGATTTTGGAATGTAAATATATAAAATGTTTGTATTTTGTAATTTATGACCTTGATTGTGTGAATATTTTTGCTTACTTTTAGTGCATATCTCCATTTTAACATGCTTTTGTTAGTCCCTGTGGATGGCAACATTAATATTCAAAATAAAATAAAACGGCAGAAACAAAAAGATCCAAGTACTGCGAACTAACGCATCCGCTAGAAAATCCAATTTAACACAACCCTTGTTGATCTGATAGGCCTATATAATATAAAACCTCCCAAGACAAAGGCCAACCATCAGTGCCGTTTGCCATGCTTAGCATTGTCAGGAAAATCCCCATTGGGTCTGGACCGTTTTTTAACACCAAAAGGGATGCAAATGTTGGCAAGGAATTTTCGAGTTTTAGTGTTAACTAAGGCCCACGATAAGTAGGTTGCACCATAAAGTCTTTGGGCTGCACAAACTGCAACAGAATAGAAGTTGCCAGTCTCTGTTTAGAAAACGTCAATGGCAGTGCTGTTTGATATTGTAATCGTAAACTCAGAACTTTATGAAAGCTAAGTCAGTGAAAGCTAAGTCAAAAAACCAGCTTACTGATCAGTGCTCATTCAGTTAAAAACCATTTAGTGTTTTATAAACATCGTTTCTACAGCATGGGTGTCTGTATCACGTTGACAGATAGTACTTATACATCTGCAGCATGGACAGTGTGAAATGATATTTGCCTTATAGCAATTATTTTTTTCATGATGCAGATATGTTCAACGTTTATAGTAAACTTTTATTTGTTAAGTATTCTAGGCAAATTAAGACCCAAACTGGAATGTACCATAGATACGACCCAGAACTTCTGTTCTGTAACTGTAATTGTGTAATTGTAAACGAACATTTTTAAAGCGCCACTTAGGAAACAGTGGCGCTCCCGACTTGAACAAACAAAAAGGATTTCAGGCGTTTGCGAGACTGGGTAGGAGAGAAACTAAGTAACTGAAGCTGCAGTTCAAGAGGAAGGCGGTTCCAGCTGGAAGGGCCAACAAATGCAAAGCTCCTGGACTGGGCAGTTGTAGTGCGGACACGAGGGACTACCAAGTGACCACGGGTAGCTGAGCGAAGGGAGGCATGGGCAGGCAACGAGGAAACCGGAATACAAAAAGAAGTTAAGTAGGACGGAGCAGAGCCTAGAAGGCAGTTGCACATAAGGATTAGAATCTTAAACTTGATGCGTTGACTGACAGGAAGCCAATGAAGTGAGTCACCAATAAAAGTAGATATATGGGCAGACCTTGGAAGACCACCGATAAGGCGTGCAGCAGCATTAAGTATAGACTGAAGCTTGGAGGTGTTAACTGCAGAAAGTTCAATATAGGCAGCATTACCAAAGTCAATCCTAGTGCAAATCAGGGCATGGACCAAGGTAGTGATCGCATGAAGAGGAAGCGAGCGACGAATAGAGCGGAGTTATCGTAGGTGGTAAAGACAAGAGCAGGAGATATTATTTACATGGTCAGTCAGAGAAAGAGTTTGATCCAGGATGATTCCGAGGTAGGTCACGGACTGAGGAAGAGAAATGGATATGAGGAAAATTAGAGGAAAGGGAACTAAAGTCAATTTTGGCAAGCTGGACATGGCCACCTAGCCAGATATATTGAGTCTTATCAGGATTAAGACAGAGGCGGTTAGAAGACATCCAGAGATCTAGAACAGAGGTGGCCTCAAGGATCCGCTCAACCATCAGAGTGGCTGAGGCAGCCGGGCCATGAGTAAAAGATTGAGTGTCATCAGAATAGTGGTGAGATGAAACACCCAATGGGAGAAGTATACTGGCGAGGTCAGCAGTATATAGGATATATAGAAGCGGTGCAAGTACCGAACCCATGAGGAAGACCTTAGGGAATGTGAGTCCAGGCAGAGCGAGTGGGGCCGAAAATAACAGAAAGAGAGCGATCAGAGAGAAATGAGCAAAACCAAAAAGAGCAGAGTCAGTAAGGCCAAAGGATTTAGATAGTCGTTCTAGAAGAATGGAATGATCAACAGTGTCAAAGGCAGCACTGACGTCATAGAGAGCAAGAAGTGTGACATGGCCATAGTCAAAGGAATGAAAGATTTCAGCTAGAAGACGGGTGATGAGTGATTCTGTCGAATGGAATTTCCTAAAACCAGATTGAAGGGGAGGCATGAGAGAATTAGATTCAAGGTATTCAAGAGAGATAGATCTTTCAAGGAGCTTCGAGAGGAAGGAAAGGTTAGAAATAGGACGATAGTTAGAAGGAGAGTTAGGGTCCAGGCCTTGGCGCTTGAGGGAGGGAAAAACAACTGCCCTTTTATGTGACGCTGCAATGGAACCCTGACTCATTGACGAATTACATAATAAATGTAGAAAAGGAAGAAAGTCATCAACAAATGTAGATGCCGAGACCCAATAATTAATTAAGCAGATTTGTTAATATCTAAAGTGAATGACCCAATCTGATGGTGACTTTAAGTATATTTATACATGATATATATATATAAATATATATTTACCGATAATATTACTTATTTGTGTAAATAATTCATCGCTTTCATGAACATGTGATATAAAATCGTCATGGAGGCAACTCGAGCTATAAAAATCTGTATATGGAAAAAAGATTTGAGAACAGAATGCCCTTTCATTTAAAATAAGATTATATGTATTTGCATTCAGTGTGTGATCCGCTGGGAGTGAAAACCAAAACTAGGGTTGTATTAACAGAGAAAATCAAGTTTGGATGTATGCTTGGGTCATTTTTCACAAAATAGGTATTTGCTAGTCTGAGCTTGTAATGATTCAAGAATAATGCTGGAACATCAGAATTTTATTATTGATAAAGTAAAGCATATTTACATGGCAAAAATGATAACAGAAGAGGTATCAAAAGTGTGGGTCAGCTTAATCTCTTCGTTATTATTTTACCTATTCTCTTTTTGAAGTTTGTCAGATTTACAAGCTTAGATCAAACATTGTTGGGTTATATATCTGACAGTAAATGCTGATTTACCTCTTTTAGAGTAAAACAGATTTGTTAGAAGTCTTGCTTGACTTTCATATGAATAGCTAAAGCCAACCCACTTATGGTAACTTTTCCATGGTTCTGCATTTGCTAGTCTGTATGTGTACATGTTAATATGAGCAGAATTTAGGCAAAGATAGACAAAATGGGAAGTGGATGTAGTATAGTGTTGTCTATTATTTTTCTTTTTTCATTTTGCATTAAGTATGTTTTTATGATGCTTGATACATTTGAAACCAGTATTTAGAACTGCAATAAGTTGCAGACACTTAAAAAATTGTGATTATAACACTCTTGTTCTACAGTTTTCACAGTGATGTAGATTGCATGATATTGCAAAAAACCTGAACTCTGTTGGTCTGGACAACACTGATGATCTCTGAGATGTCTTGGTGAAATTCTTATTTGAAGGCGCAGTGATGATGATAACAGTGATGATGATGTTGCAGATGAGAATATAGGAGATGCTATTTTGTCGTTCTTGTCATCCCAATCAACTTGGACCGTGATCAGCCTATTGTGACCTATTGTTGCAGAACTGTAACAGATGAGCTACAGACTCCTTTCTGCAGACTATAGCTATACAATTGATTCACCTGCCTTGTCTTCACTGGGTTTGTCTTGCTGGTGTCAGTCTTATTTCCTGCAGAGAATTTGCCAGTATGTGCTGGAAGACAACCAGAACATGCTTTGTTCACAGCCAGATTAAATGATTACTGAATCTGATTCAGAGCTTGATGCCAATGCAAACAGTTCAGTATAGTAAAAATTTGCTGTAAGTTCCTGTTACACATGTTTTTTAGTCAGAACATTGCCATGGCATTGAATTTTGCCAAAGCTTCATGTGTCACCACCAGAGTCACCAGAATATAGCCACTCCTAAATGAAAACCAACAAAGCAGTTTAACTGATGTGAAGTCGGACACACAAACCTGGCATCATAATCGTAAACTCAGAATTTCTAAAGTGCTCCTTAAAAGCTAAGCGCAGGGCACCAGCTTATTCATGAGCGCTGTGTCAAGTCAGCGGGAGTTTTCAATGATGCCATGTCAAGAACCAAGTCTGGCTGCCAGAAGACCAGAGAGAGAAGGTGGAGAGGCATCACGGTGTCCAGAAAGCAAAAGGAAAGTTTAGTCGTCTAAGTGACAGATTTAATTAACTCAAGATTTGTTTGGGCAGTTGAATGGTTTAGAGTGTACTTACCATTAGTGCATTTTGTTAGGAGATTAAATTGAACACCAATTAACTTTAGAACCTATAGTAAAACAACTACTGAATGCAAGAATATGTTGCTTTTGCCGGAATTTTTTATTATTATGTGACATTTTAGTAGCTTGCTGCATAGAGGTTGTGACTTGTTATGGATGGAACTTTACATTCTTTACAGGAAATTATTATATAACACATGTGCGAAGTTTTAGCCGCAAATATGTATAATTTTCAGAGATGTGATTGTTTAAATATCTGCAATTTCGATATCGTTTTTCTCCAAAATGCAGATTTTAGATGGTCTATTTGGAAATTAAGTTTGATAGTATTTCAAAGACATACTGAGATCAGATTCAGCAAATATATCTCAATAACTTCAACCAACTTGAGAGCATATTTAATCTCGAAGCCTCAACTTTAGTGCCTTTTCTCCCAGAAGAGAACCTATGGAGGATTTAGCTACATTTGTAAGCAAGAACAGGCCAAATGGCAGTCACTCTTTTTGAGAAACTCAACTGCTTGGCTGCTTTAAAGTGTGTTGAATGAAAAGCCTTATCTGACATTTGGTTTGAACTTGGCAAAAATCTTTACTAACTTATAGTAGAAGCAAAAATAAAAACTGGAGTTGAACACACATGAACATCAGCTTTGCTGACTTTTTGATGGTGGAACTGTGATGCAGTTCATGATTGAATCTGAATCCAGAACTCCAGTTGTAGCTGATTACAGAATTAGGATCTAGTGGGATTCTCGTTCCAGGTGTTCGTTGCCTCGGTAATTTGAATCCTTAAGAACTGCTCATTTCATAAAGCTTTGTGAGTCCTTCTTGACGACCGGAGTGGTTGCTTGGTATTGTTTGGTTGGCATGTGCTGTCCAAATGCCTATGGTATAGCATCTTGGCGAATGTGTTTACCGCAAACGCGCCGTTAATAAAAGCGTGTTTACCGTGTTTTTATGTGACAGAGGCAGGTGCAAATGTTTTATCTTGTGTTTATGTAATCCTTGCCTTGCAAGCTGTAGAAGGAGTGGGAAGTCGTTGTGCAGGATTGCAGGTGTCTTGTATGATGTGGTACTGCTCTTGTTTGTCCAGTGAGATGCTTGTGGTCTGTAATGGGTTCAGGAAATTTTTGCCTCTAGTTGGCTCTAGGGGTCGATTTATACGCTTCATGATCTTATCAGTGCTTTTTACTGAAGACCGCAATTTCCGTAAGATTTGGTTTGATACATGTAAGACCAACTGATGTTGTGTTCTGGATTTCTGTTCTGAGTAGATGACTACCACAGGAAGTTGGCACTTCACACGACCTTTGACACTCAACATTGTGTAAGAGTCTTGAACTGACTAAGAGGCCTATAAGTGGATTTGTGTCTTTAGCTGTGTTGACTTCATTGTTTTACATATCTTCATGTCTAGCATGGGCCGTACAGCAGGGTACATGGTAATAAATAGCGTTTGTAAATACTTCTAAGCCATTTAGCAACAGTTGCAAGATTTGAATAGATGGCAGTTGCAACACAACAGTAAGGAACAGTTGTAACGACAGTAGACATTAGCTGCAACATAGTTTGTGTCCCAAAGTATCAATTTGATTGTGTAAACTGGCATGAAAAGAGTCTGTTCTGTTATCCCTGTCTTAATGATGTATGCAACGTGAATGTTTCAGAGTTCTTCACTTGTGAGTTCTTTGTGTGCTATTGTAGTGATCAATCTAAATACTGGATCATGTGACATTATATCTTTTCGAATTGCACAAAAACTGGTGGTGGAATTGCTGTTTGCTTCTCTCATCCTTTATCATGGCACATTTTGTCTAGTTTATGTTTGCTTTGTTAATACTGTGCACCATCCAAGTTCTCGTGGTTGAAACACGGCAGAACAGTTGGTTTTGTAGTGGTTTGTAATATCATTAGAATTTGAAAAGACCCATGTAAATTCAGCAGTTACTGGTCTTGGCATCAGTTCAGTTAGTAATTGTAAGTTTAATTTAGGTCTTACAATAGTACAGTGCAGAACCGTTTATGGAGGTCATTAGTAGCCAATGTCACGGTGACCAAGTGTTAATAAACTGTGGGTTAAGAGGACAATGCTGAAATACAGTAGTGTATGACTTATGTTAGTTTTGTGTGGCTAGAAAGAGCTCAAAGATATAGGTTGTCTGACATGAAGGCTCTTGCACTGTAGCCTGCAACCAGACGATTTTGTCCAATTACTTTGAAAGACAACATTGCTGTCTTGTTACAGGCAAAAGTGATTATGATTTTATACCCCAAAATCTATGTTTCTGGCTACGATAACATCGACTCCTTCCAGACATTATTGAAAAGGTGAAGTCCCTGCTTGAGACCGTCATGCCTGTCGGTGCACAGCTGTTGTAACATTTAAGCTGCTGCCGGTGTTTGCTAGGCTGCCAGCGGCAGACAAAGGCACAAAGTACCATAATTCATCTCAGCTGCAGCTGCTAATAGATGTGGTCCATTTATCCGTTTTGGGAGTGGAGACGAGTGCAGCTATTTTAAGTTCACCTACCCTGCTTTGGAACTGTACTCTGCCCTGCAGGGCTTAAAAGCCAGCTGCAGTCAGCAACTGCTGCCACCCATTTAGGCAGCTGCTACAGGTGATACAGGTTGTCCAATATAATGGTGATGAGACTGAATGTTAGCCCATGCAGTGTGTGTGTATTGATTTTACAGAAATTGTGCCACGTGGTGTCCAGTTCCGGTATTGCATATTAACACATATCGTGACTTAAATAGGTATCGTTGGGAGCCAGACTGTAACTGTGAGTTCTGGGGATTCATTCATAACCGGGTCGCATGTAAACGGGACTGCACTGTACATGAGCTAATTTGATTGCTGTCAAATAAGACAATTGATGGGACTAATAATTACTATGCTTCTGATAACTTCTATAAATGTTACAATATATCTATTGATAGGAAGCTAAAGCTTGCTTATTGTTGTGCTTTATGTCACTTTGCACCGAGGGACTTGAATAAATGCAGATAAAATGCTGCTTTATATTATTGTCAGTTTTATGGTTCGAGGGAGGGAGGGAGGGAGGAAGGGAGAGCAGGGCAGAGCAGGGAGGGGCGGGGAGAAGCGGGGCAGGGCAGGAGACAGACAGGGATACAGACAACAGACAGACAGGTAGAGAAATGACAGACAGGAATAAGTTCGTTTCTTATTCCTAGAATGAATTATTTTTTTGCCATGACTGTAATAAATTACTTATTAAATGAGGATAGGGAGCTGCACTGCTGTTGCTTACGTTTGAGGAGGGGAGGAGATGTCATTTAGTCTAAACTGTTTCGACCTGCTTTGGACAGCTTGACTTTGATCAAACTATATTTCCACACTGACTTCTCAGATTTTTTATTTGCGGAATCAAGCATTTCTCCTCAAAGGCCCTACAAATAATAAAATTGGCCCAATCTCTTTGCTGCTCTTTAAATTTCCCAGTATTTGCACCTCACAAATCAGCATGTTCTTCAAATCGGATTTACCAAAATGTTGCAGGCAAGTTTTGACAATATTGCAGGTGTTTGCAATCTACAGCTGGGAAATTTTTTGGATATTTTGCCAGAGAACAAGAAGCCTTCAGAGTGGAAAAGAGGGATTGGGCCGCGGGCTTCAGCCACTTTGGAGACAAATTTCTACCTGCATTCGAGTCATTTCCAGGATTTATTTTGACTCAAACTATGGATATATCCACGGTCTTTTGCTACTTCGACCAGATCCTGGTCGACAGATTTTGACACCCTTACAAAGTGATGCCTTAGGCATAGGTGGCGACAGGACTTGCCATAATACCATTTGCACCAGCGTGGAAGTACTTTTCAGCACCGTACTCCAGAAGCAGCAGGAACTTTTCCCCCTCTTTAGCCGCGAGTGTGGGTTGTTAACTGGGCTCGTGGTTAGAGCAGTGTTTTCAGGCGCCGGCGTTGAACTAAGTTGTTCGTCGCTACACTGGACAAGAAATAAGGCAAAAGAAAAGCAGCTGCACACGTAATTACGCCTAGCTGGACGACTGAAGAATGTCACTTCTGGGACTGACCTTCAACGTGTTAGGTAACAACCGACCTTTGTTGCCGTGTGGCCCACGGCCCAATAGAGATGGTCAGACGGATGGATGGACGCCGGCGCAGCCGCGTTTGAATCCGGTGTGATGCTATATATGGCCCAAGGTGACAATGCTTTGCAAAAATAATGGTGATTGGTTCATGTGACCGATGACATCAAAAAACAACTGTCAAGCTTAAACCAAAGATTTGAGGATGAGACATTTGTAAATCTTTGGCTTAAGTTGCCATTACTAGGATTGTAAGATCTGGACGGCCAGACATTAATTTTTGATTGACATTTTGATTGACATCAGAGCACCAACATACCAGAAAGTATAACATAAAATACAATAAGCCATAGCTTATGCACATTGCAGGTGCAAGTCAACGGGTCAGCCGAAAAGGGTGAAACAGACCCGCTTAAAACTCGACTGGCTCATTTACAGTCGTAACGTATGGCGATTATGCAAACATGGTAACTTTGACATTTGACAACTGTGCGAAGATTATTGTGTATGACAGATTACAGATTACACAGTAAAAATAACATTATAAATCAAGTAATTATTTTCAACACAATCCAAAAGAGATTTATAGTAACTAATTACATGTTAACACACTAATACAGACTAATCAAGTATTTCTTAAATACATTAAATACACAAGATAATTATTTCTTTATACCAAAGACTCTTAATAAGACTTTAAATATTTTTGAGCAAGGATAAGTATGTAAGTAAACAGTTTTACATGTAGTAAGAAATTGATTAGTTAAGCAACTAAATAAACTTTGATCTGCATATTCCAGAAGATATCCAGGCCATATCCCTGAAGTAGCACTCAGTACAGAGGCCTTCAAAAGCTTGCAAGTGAGGGTGCCAGTAAGAATAAGAGTATTAAAGCAGTGCACATGCTAAAATAGAGAGAATCATTTCAAGTATAGTGTGGAAGGTCAGAGGGAGATTGGAAGAGGGGTAGAGGTCGTTTTACACTGTAACGTAATGTAATTCAACACATAGTCATATTTCTTTGTGCCACGATAAATTGTGATGTCAGTTTTATCACTTAAAACAAAACAGAAGCACATGTTTTTTGGATTTTTCTGTGTTTAGTTATGAAGGTTCTAACCAGCTAAACTAAAGAAGATATGCCAGTACTGTTGCTAGACAAAACTAGGACATTTACGAAGTATTGTAGATTTTGTGTCTCACAAAAATTCTCGCAGAAACTAGGTAATAAAGCTCACAGATGCGTCTGACTAGTGCAGCAAGTAGGCCTATGGCTTAGATTATTTTTATGGGTTGGCCTTGGTTTAAAAATGGCTTAGGAGACTTTTGGTCTGGGTTAAAGAAATGAGTGCATTAACCCAACCAGCAATGGTGTATTGGGCTAATGTTGGACCAGTGTTGCCCAGTATTGGCGCTATGTGTGTGTGTGCTGGCTGGGGGAATGATACTGTTAGATTCTGTGTTTATACGTGAGCCTGATTTAAAGGGGTACTTTCGAATGTTCACAAACTGTCTGGTTTGGACTGAAATTGCATGTTTGTTTAAGAAATGTGAAAAATATGGCACTTTTCATCATTTTGTGTGTCAGCCATATTAAATTGGCCTCGCCCGATTATTTCCATGGGGACATGCGATGGTTTTATACTTTAGTTAGCTCCCTTTGAATCTGTTGGGAACTGTATATCGGAAACTAGAAAGGTCCATAGCATGGTGGCCAGTAGATCATAATAATTCCCAATTTCCTTGGCTTGAGGAGGACGGGGAACCAGAGTAAACTTAGTGACTCGTGTAAAAATGGAAGATGCCCTTGAATTGCTTCATTTGTCATAACAAGGCAGAGCAAGAGAAGTTATGCAGAAGTTGTGATATCATAATGTTAGTAGCTTGTTCGTATTTTTCTTATTGTGTTGTTATGGCTGCATATAACAAAGCTAATTGGCTGCTGATCCATCGACTTGACTGATGTCCAGTGGTACAATACATCTTTCAATATGTGTGTCAAGTTAGAAGTCATTTTCATGTTCACATTCAAGTACATGTTGGAAGTTTCAAGGGTGGCTGCAGAAATGTTTGGTAGTGTAATGGAAATCTGATTGGTGTTTGGATAGTAGTAAAGGTAAATAATTGTAAGTTAATCCTCAAAAAAAAAGCTTCTTGCAGTCATGTTACTTGAAAACAATATGGCCATCCCAGAGTGCAAGAGGAATTAGAGTGTTATAAACTATCAGAAAGACTTTCGAATAAATAAGTAAATAAGTAATCGGTAATCATTTTGTTAGAAGTTTTTCTCAAATATTCTTATATGCATTATAGAAACTTACCCCATTTCTTAATTTATTGATTCCAATAAAAGCTTTGAAGAACCTTGTGTTACTCAGCGATTATCTTAATTTATTGGCACGAATGAAAGTATTTTGAAAAATGTTGTTGCTCTTACTTACCAATTAAAACACTGATCCAGACACAGAGTTCATTGAAAGAAAGAATGGTCTGCAGCCTCTCTGCAGGGTCAATTCAAGGATCGGGTTTTGAGTTTTGACTCAACATCTATTAACGTTACCAGTCCACTAAATTCTTTTGTTACCACTAACAAAGTAACAAAATTTTCTGATCCTGGAACTAAAGGATTCATTCCAGCAATTGTCACCAGGGAGCTGGAATGAAAACGAGGACTACCTTGTTGAACTGTGAATCGTGTTGGTGCTCAAGGTTGTGAATGTCACAGCCGAGAGAGGAGTAAAGCTGATCTATTTGTTACAAATGATGAGCAGCAGAAACTGTTTTTTACTGCAAGTCATTCAGGAGCTTAGCTACAAATTTCCTGACTCCAATAAGAAGAGTTGGCTAGCCGGACTTGAATCAAACACCTAATAATAATCTAAACTGGCATCGCATTGAAGACAAAGCAAGCTGAAGACAAATTTGTTACTTAACTTGCAATTTGTTGACTTAATAGTTAATAATTTATTACGGTAAGCTGATGTTTACAGTTTAAGTCATACTGTGAAACTCCTTAAACATCCTTTGAGCTCCCGTTCTGTATTCAATGACAATTTTGACCTGTTACGGTTCATGAGTTAATGTCAAATAAATGTTTAGACTACGTGCTTTTATTATTGCTCTAAAATCTAACTTAGAAGTGCTGTTTTTATAGGGGCGCGTGTTGATAAGGGATGGTGACGTTGGCTACAGCAAGATCAAGGTCAAGGTTCTTAAAGAGGGTGCCACTGAGGATAAACTAGGATCAGTTGCGTGGAGTCATTCTTTCTACAAGGCGGGCCATGGCGTCATCTTGGTACTGAACCTTGTGAGTGACAAAACATATCTACTTCATTTATAATAGCCAAATTCTTGTATTTGTAATTAATTTCTGACGTATTCAACTTAGTGTATCACAGCACCAGACTTTCACTTGAAGAGGTGCTATATGAATTCATGATTACAATTACAGTTACAGGTGTTAAATCCTTGGCCTGAAGGTCAAGGGTTTTGGGAAATCCAAACTGGCAGAAATTATTGCAGTGTTATATTTGCACTCAGTGTCAGTCATGATTTGACACCTCAGCAACTGCAGTTTGTAGTTTTGGGTTTGTTGTGATCCAGTGCTTGCAACAGACCACAACAAAAGTTGTAGAATATCATGACAGATGCCAGAATTGCTAACATGGTTTGTTTGAAAACATGTAAATGAACCCTTGATAACACTGGTTTTCGTGTAGGACCACACAGTTATAGAGCACTCAGTCCCTTATTAAGGAGAAACTGTCAGAGAGCACTTATGGGATGTATGTGCTTTTGAGAGGCATCTTAAAGGTACTATATAAATGTGACCTGCTGGGAGAAAAGGTACCAAAACTGGGGTTTGTATCTACAGAGAAAATCAAATTTGGATGTATACATAGGTCATTTTTCACAATTTGTGTTTTTGCTAGTCTGAGCATGTAATGATTCAAAATAATGCTGGGACATCAAAATTTTATTATTGATGAAGTGAAGCATATTTATATGGCAAAAATGATAACAGAAAAGGTATCAAAAGTGTGGGTCAGCTTAATCTCTTCATTATTATTTTACTTATCCTCTTTTTGAAGTGTGTCAAATTTACATAGCATAGATGAAGCTTTGTTGAGTTATATTACCAAGGGTAAATGCTGATTTACCTCTTTTAGAGTAAAACAGATTTCTTAAAAAGTCTTGTTTGACTTTCATATGAATAGCTAAAGCCACACCATTTATGGTACCTTTTTCCTGCAAAGTAGTGTAACCTGTGTTGGTAACCTGTATGTGTACATGTTATTATGAGCAGAAATCAGACAAGGATAGAAAAATTGGAAAGCTGATGTACCGGTAGTATAAAGTGCAGTATAATTTTTCTTTTGTCCTTTTGCATTCAGTATGTTTTTATGATGCTTGCTCCATTCCAAACCAGTATATGGAAATGCAATACGTTGCCGAATACATCAGAAGCTCTGTTGTCATTCTTGTCATCCCAGTGAGGCGTTTCTGAATCTCTTTCACCAAATTGGACCATGATCGACCTATTGCTGTGCACTTGCAGTTGCAGTGCTACAACAGATGAGCTACGCACTCGTTTCTGCAGATGCCAGTCTTTCACCTGCCTTTCGTTGTCTTCATTGGGTTTGTCTCACCAGCATCAGCCTATTTGTTTCAGAGCAGTAGCATAGCTAGCCTTCCGAGGGCCCTTGTGCAAACTAAACTTTGGCTATTTTGCTTTAAGTAATTGAGCAACCAGGCCTTGGTCCCTTGGGACCCTGGCGGGCCCTGGCCTCGTGGGCCCTCGTGCTTTGCACAACCTGCACAACCTGTTGCTACGCTACTGTTTCAGAGAATTTTCCAGTATGAGCTGAAGACAACCGGTATATTTTCTGTCCAAAGCCAGAATAAGTGATTGCTGCATTTAATTCAGAGCTTGATATCGGCACAAGTACAGGTAGTTCAGTATAGTAAAATCTGTTGTATGCTTCTGTTACACATTGTTATATATGTTCTTTAGTCAGAACAAGCCAAGGCATTGAATTTTGCCAAAGCTTCACATACTACCACCATACGAAATGAAAGCCAATAAAGCGGTTTAACTGTTGTGAAGTCGGACACAGAAGCTTGGCATCACAGAGTCCAAAGTGCAAAAAACAAAATTCAGTCATCTGAGTGGCAAATTTAATTAACTCAAGATTTATTTGGGCAGTTGAGTGGTTTAGAGTGTCCTTAGCATTAAGTATATTTCATTGGGAGATTAAATGAAACACCAATTAATAGCTTTTGGCCCTCTAGTAAAATGACTATTGAATGCAAGACTATGCTGTTTGTCGCTGATTTTCAATGATGATGTGATATTTTGATAGTTTGTTGCATAGAAAATTTTGACTTGTTATGTATGAAACTTTACATTCTTCACAAGAAATTGCTGTGTAACACATGTACAAAGTTTTATCCATTCATAATTTTCAGAGCTGTGGTTGTTTAAATATTTGCAATTTTCTTTATAGGTTTTATCAGAAATGCACTTTTTAGATGGTTATCTTTGGAATTTAAGTTTGATAAGATTCTGGGGACATGTTGAGATCAAATTCAGCAAAATATATACCAATAACGTCAACGAACCTCAGGGTATATATAGTCCAGAAACCCTAGATTTGGTACCTTTTCTTCCAGCAGGTTACATATGTTCAAATACATGCACACATAGTTACATGCATGTTGAGGTAGATGGGGTTGGAGACAGGTACCTCTTGTCCAGAAGATGAACTTTGAAGTCCTGCTGCTGATAAAGAAGTACTTGACTTCATACGGGTCATACCTTCTGATTGATGCACCGAATAGCTGTTTCAGCTACACTGAAGAAAGGCAAAGTTCACAGCGTTATGATTGCTTACAAAAGCTTTATCAAGTCAATATGCGTTGAGCTTTTTAAGAGCTTCTGCAGCAGCCGAAGTGCATTTCAAGCAGTGCTATGCAAATTTTATGAATTCAGAACCGTTTAACTATCTAATGACAAGGCATCAACTGATGATGTGAGCGTGCTGTACATTGCTTAAGGGCGCTGCCGACTGATTGCCCCAAGAGATGGCTTGCACCTGCTCACCACACTGCAAGTGAGCGCTCAACCAATAAGCCAATATGTCACACAAAAAGCAGTTTTATTGAGTTATAGAGCATGAAGTGACTACAAGACATGATTTGAAGTTGCATTATATTACATTGTGTCACTGTAAACCCCTCATGAAATCATGTTATAAATGTTGCATTCAGTATTATCAGCATAAGATTTTTCAGGGGATTTTCCTGCTTTGCTTGAGCACACAGCTGTTCGTAATCTTGGCGTTTTTATTGACGTATGTTTTACTTGGTTCTTTATGTGAAAATTTCTTTTCTTTACACCATGTTTACTTCAGGACTGCTCTTTTTTTGCTGTGACATCTTTAACAGTACATTTTCTCTGACTCTGGCAGACCAGTCGGTGTGCATTTAATTTAACTTTTTGATTGATTTCGTGCAGTTGGATATGGATCTTTCTGCTTCAATAATGAAGCAACGTGTAACATTTTCTGGGCGACACATGGCGCTGTTTTGCCTTGCCAAATTTGTGTCTGTTTGCTATGGTGTTTATTTGATATGGGGACTTAATCAACTGACAGCCAATCAGTCAGATTCTGACAGTCAGTCAGTTAGTTGGACTTTCACCTAACCAGCCGCCAGATGGTAACTTGGCTAGTTGGTCAGCCGAGCCAAAGGCCACTCGGACAGTGTCTGGTCAATTGAGTACTTATATATGAATACTCTTTTTTAGTAGTGCTATGTAAATATCTATTTACTGTAAAACCAATTTTTTTGAATGAAGGGTAGGATGATTGTTTGTAAAGTGTAATCTATAGTCTTTAATGGTGCCACTCTACTTACACGGTAGTCATCAGCTGAATGTGGCTCAGAAGTAAAGTTGCACTGTATTCCCCTGTAATCATAGTCCTATGGATGCATTGAATAGATCTAGTCAAGGTATGTGGAAGCTAACCCACAGGGTAGGGTGGATAGAAGTAGAGTGGTCCTTAGAACTAACCCTAAGAGACAGCCACTAGGTTGGATAAGCAATCCAACAATGATGAGATTTGAATCTGGATGTAGTTGGGATTAACTGTATACTCGACTGGCATCTGTTTCACAGTTTTTGCAAAACTCAGCATCTGGCTGAGACTTTGTTATCTGTCTTTGATCACTCATTTGACTTTGAAGCAGAAAAATACAAAGCAAATTAGTTTGACACATTCTATTAAATATTTACCTGCTTAAAATCTTGTAAATCTGATATTACCTGCAGCACTGTTGACCTTTGTGCCTTTGCTATCTTAATTGCACCCAGTAGCTTAGCTAGATATTTTGACACTCGGGTCAACTGATGGTATCGCTCCCCAATGGAAATTTTTAATTTTAAAGAAATTTATAAGAAATCGAAAAATCATGTGCAACACAAATCGATGACTTAATATTATGACACCTAACAAAAAATCAAGAAAACTCTTCTAGCCTTGAAAGCTGCAGAGTTTTTGAGAACTTCTCTGAAGTTGATGGAAGTGGTTACATCATTGTCAGTTTAATAAATTGAGCTCCACCTAGTTTCTGCTGCTTTGTTTTTCAAAAACGCAAGCGATGAGCACAAAGTGATGAACAGAAATCTATAATTGGATATTACATCTTACAAGTATTCGGCAACTTAACGACTCAGTGCCACTGCCCATGCCATCTTCTTGCCAGACTTCCCCTAAGACCAGCCCTGACCTTCTGGAAAGGTCAGCAAGGCGACTGCCAACTCCAACATGCTATATACTAGAACCTGATGCTTTGGGCCATAACTGACATTACATAAGTTTGCTCGTTGAAAGATTGATTTTTTCTGAAAGATTGATTTTTTCCATATTAATCCAGAAAGAGATGAAGTTTTGATCTGATACATTAAATATTTCATCCTGCAAGACAGAGAGAGGAGTGAGATGAAAGGGGAAATAGTGGCTGGATAGAGAGACAGTGGTAACCAATAAGCTGAAATATATAATACTGAGTGTGGGGCTTTCAGTAAAAGAGAGAGAGAGAGAGAGAGAGAGAGAGAGAGAGAGAGAGAGAGAGAGAGAGATATGTGTACAGTGTGCCTATGGAGTCTGAAGTTTAAGTTTTTTATCGGCACGGCCTTTGGGTCTTTGAGACGTAGGCTGTCATTGTCTTCTGTGTGATCCAAAATTTCATGTCTTTAAAAATTTCATTTTGCCACCCTCTTTACTGCCTCACGGACAGTGCATCTAGAGGCGGCCGCACTCCCCTCTTTAGGTATGCC
Source organism: Norana najaformis (assembly GCA_964023275.1). Taxonomy (NCBI): domain Eukaryota; kingdom Metazoa; phylum Annelida; class Clitellata; order Crassiclitellata; family Hormogastridae; genus Norana; species Norana najaformis. The sequence continues at coordinate 30,965,267 of OZ029914.1, read as the reverse complement.
ACTGACTGCACCACTAGGTCCAAGTTTGGTAGCATGCTTGGCCTTTAATTCTAATGAATGCAGTCTGAGCCTTGTGACTGCATTCCTCCTTCGGGTCGGAAGCACCTCTGTTGAGTTTATCCTCTAAGAGGCGCTTTATAAATCTCAAATTACAATTACAATTCCGAGTAACAACCTGAAGCCAGTTGTTTGTCTACATGTGCCTCAGTTGCAAAACAGAATAATTTGGTAATAGCGTGAGCCGGGAAGTAAACAAGAAGTCCTGCCTTCGCTGGTCCCACGTCCGAGACCTAGGGGATTCATCCATTAACAGCTTAATGGCGTAAGAAAAGGAAATGTGTACCGCACATATATCCCACTGTGGGATGCGGGAGGCCATTTTACTTACTTTATTAATCATTTGTAATCATGTTTGTTTCTTGAGCTATCTGAATAAATCTTTGTACTTTCGTATTAAAATGTGGTGCTGGTTTATTCAGTTCATGTTGAAACCAGCTTCACTGGGCATCCAAAGCTTCTTATTGATTGTCTGCTGTATATCTTCATAAGATGTTTCAGTCTTTGGGACTACCCCTGTAACTGTACTGAAACAGCATGAAATCACTATATAATACATGGTATTTATTAAACTGCTGGAATTCAAAAGGATTTATAATGCAGAACCTCTGCTGTTTAAAGATGTTTTGTACGTGGGCATTTCATCGGTTGGGGCCATCTTTGGTCCACAGGCTGTTGACTCTGAATGTGCGGTCAGCTGTCAACTAGGGATGGATTTATGCTTGCTGGTAACTTGGTATCTGTGAATGTCGAATGGTAGTGGCCATTTCCATTTCAGCAAGCTTCATTTTACTACAGCTAAGTCTCATCTTTGTTGACGTGATACTGCTGATTGCACTAAAACTTCTGAGAGTCTCATGAAGGTGCTCTTTAAATATTCATTTCCATTATCTTACTTTGGAGAAGTATTGTTGCATAAAAACTAGATATTTGTCTCAGAAAACCTGTGCGACTATGAAGAGAAGATTGTGTTATAAAACAAGCACACAGGTTAAATGTTTTATCATAATTTCTTCTCTTAACTGACGGAAAACAAGCAGAACAACCCCTTTATTTTCAGCACAGAAGAATCTTCTGCTGATGATGATTGCTTCATCAGATAAATGATGTATTCGGCGTCACTTAGGTGTGGAACCAGAGCTGCCCCAAGTGACCAATGACTCCTTTGATTAGCCATTCCTGCAATCTCTCTTGATCTTCCCGTACTGTTGGCCAGCTGTTTAGTGCTGTTTAATATTTCTTTAACACTAGAACTTTCTGTTGAAGTGAGGTCTTGTTGTAGCAACTCAGATTTATAATGGATGAAGTTGAAGAGTTTTTCCACATTGGGATCAGATGGCTGCACTAAGCTGGTGTGTCCAAAAACAACTCATTATTATTGTTATCGAGGGAAGAGCTGGAAACACTTCCTGGAAAGCTGAGCCTGTTTAAGAATTCATAGAATTTTTGAATGGATACTTATAGCTATTTGATATTGTATATCCAAGCAGTCTGGGTGTTCTGATGTAGGCGTTAGTTGTCGTGTAACATGTGCACTGACTCTGGATGCAAAAGCTTTTGTTTGTTTTTGTTCTGTCAAGGAGTTGGTTATCTTTTTGGTGTCGTGTAGATCAGTGATCTTATTTGGTGCAGCATAAATCGATGATCTTATGTTGTGCTATTTAAATCATTGTTCATATTTGGTGTCACAAAGGACTGATGATCGTACAGGTATTGTGTTGACTGAGAGTCTCATTTGGTGCTTAATGAACTTAATTGATGCTGCTTGGATCATAGATGATAGAGCACTGCTTGAAAACTTTGAAGTGTAAATCTTCTAAATGGTGTAATTACATCATGAAACTTATGTTCTTCAGTTGTTGGGTACAGGGCATGATATTGTGCTAGTCTGCTACTGCTGCTGCTGCCATCTTTGTTTCTTTCAGCTCAGCTTGTTTTGCCATCCAGTTAGTCTCCTTAGGCAATCCGGTGCAGAATAGCTCTTTGAGCTTTTATGGCGAATTAGCCTGGTTTTTTGGGCAGTTTATTTGCACGACCCTTACTTCTTATTGCAAACTCTATTAGCCGTTAAGCAGGCACTATGAAGTCTTTAATGTTCTCCTGTTGGAGGAGGAAGTCTTTTTGCAGAATGATTGTTCTGGAAAAGGTGCAAATTTGGCTGTCTTTCATACTCTCAGTTGTAGCTGTGGTCTCCATTTAGGAATAGGATTGACCTATGTTGTGTAGCTCAAGAGTTGATGCAGAAAGCCATATGGGAGAATCAGTTAATAGAACTTTGCGTCAGTGCCACAGGCAGTTGTGCTTGTCAGCTAAAGCTACTGGCATAGCTATACTTAAAAATAGCTGCTAAGGGTTAGTGTTAATGTCCCACAAATTTCTGTGGAAACTCAGGTCCCAGCTTGGCTGACTGGTTTGGCCTTTCACCTCTGTGCTTCAGTTTATGATGTGTGATGTCACTCGTTTCTTGTCACTTCAAGAAATTCTTTGTAAAACTTGGACTCTTAACAGGTGCTTTACTACTGTTTTATTACATTTTACAGTTCAGTACTGAAAAGTTGTGAACTTTGCCTTCAGTCGATGAAGGAAAGTGTGCAGTTATTATGCAACTAAAGTACCATTTATTTTCTTGCGGTACATAACAGTACCTCACAGCACTTTGCAACATTCTACCACATAGTATGGTACTTTCTTAAACTGTGACCGCCTGAGAGGTGTGCTTTACAAAGCAAGAATGTCCTGTTCTTTTGAGGTAATTCTGTTCAGTTTGTTATTTTCAGATTCAGTCTGAAAAGGAGTCTACGAACGTCCTGCTAGTTGCTAGCACCGCAGCTGCTATAGTGGGTGCAGTTATCTTGCTTAGCGTTGTAGTGGCTGTCGTTGAGAAAAAGTTCTTTCGCAACCGACTCCAGTCTTCAGTGTCTCAGGAACATGCAACGACAACACAGTCCGATAGCAACGAGAGGCCAGCAGGTAGGTGCAAAACCAAACTAATGAAAATGGATAGATGTTGGCCGCATGATGCTCGCATTTATATGTTCGAATTTTGCATGACATGCCATGTGGCTGGTGCTTCATGAAGGTCCATGGCTTTGGGAGTGCTGCCTGTCAGGATTCTGTCTGTTTGCCAGACATGACATTACAACTTGTGTTCATGGAAGCCACGGCTTTATTTCTTCTCGTCATTTGAAATAGGAAGATTGTGGGAAGATGGCCTTCAGATTTATATTCACCGTTCAGAGATTTCGGTTTGCCATTGTATTATAGTCTTGGTTGTGTGCACGGTCTTGTCACCAGATGTGTTGGATGTGTGAACCATTTGCAGTTGCTGGTGATGGGTGCATGGCTTGACTGAGCATCTTCAACCCTTGACCATGTATCTGAGAATTTATCTTTTCTTGTCTTGTCTTGTCTTAAATTTTCCTATCGTAAATTACCTTACTAAATAGTGTTGAGATACAGGGCAATTTTCTGAGTGCAGTTTGGAGCCGGACAATTCTGAGTAGACAGAAAAATGTAAAACGGGTTGTTGGGCAGTTGAGAGCCAGGTAATTTAGCATGGCTAATTAAATTAGTCGGATATTAGTAGTTAATAATGTGGTTGTGATTTGTTCCTTATAAGTGACTATACTGACTGTTTGTCAAGAGTTTCTATAGAAATATGTCAGTGTTATTTGCTAAATGCTTAAAAGGGTGCTAAAGTTCAATCTTTAAACTCATTGGCCTACTAGTGTTATTAGTGTTAATCCATGTTATTTCATACTTGGTATGTGATTTAATGACTTCTATGGCGCCTTTGTTATATTGTATGAGGTGTCAATTCATGTTCACTTCAAGTATAATTGTGAAAATGGTAATCCTTTGAAGAAGTCCAGTTGAAATCAAATTGAATACATCTCAACATGTGATGTGGTGGAACTGGACATCTCTGAATACAAGTCAACTGTCGACCCCTTATTGGTCAGCTTTATGTAGTATTTGCTTTATGAGTGACGGCTAATGGAGGAGACCCACTCCAGCTGCTTTGATGTGTAGTTCTTTAGAACTCTGACATCAGTTAGGTTAGCAAGGGGCTCCTTGGAGAGATTCTCAGAAGATGTAGAAATGGCTAGATATGTGCATACCTTTAAGGGTTTTGTAAATTAGTGAAAATAGAGAGTATATTAATGTTCAGATACATACATATTTATATACATACTATTTTCAAACTTTGCATTTGCAGAATTCAGATACATGTGCAACAGATAAACAGATGCTATAATCTACACAATTTATTTTAATACCAATATATATGTATATGCATATATATATATTTGTATATGTATACATGTGTATGTATATATATATATATATATATGCTGTTGGTGAGTATGTGTAACATGGAAGTTTTGCCTCAGTCTGGCCAAAACTTGAGTGTAAACCCAGGGCTATAGTTGTTCCCAACTGCCCTTGTGCCTTCCAGCCCCGTAATACTAGGCCACACTCCAGACACCCAAAAGCATGCCATCACACTTTACTTGTAATGCTCTCCAGCCAAGAGAAGGTGGCCAGAGAGCAGTTTAAGGCGGTGATGGAAGAGATGCTACAGGTGCAAATATCGGTTTAGATCTAGCCCGAGAAGAGGTATACGAGAGCAACTCGTGGATGCCTCAGTCAAACATATTAATGGCCTATTGCTATTGCTACTTGAGTAGAAGTAAACGTAATTCATTTCCTTACTCCTATGAGCTGTGTGAACTTCAGTGGCCATTGTCTGTTCTGGTCACTGAAGCACAGTCACAGTAGGCTTACAATGCCATCTGTGTGAATTTCACACGGGGACCTGACCCAGAATTTGAAGAAGAGTCAGAGAAGTCATAAGGCAACATATTAACTGCTTGTACCAAAAGTGGACTTGGAACACACCCCAGCTTACCGTGTCTCCTTGGTGGGATGATTTCAAACTGTCTAACACTTGTCACCGTACTTTGTCAATGTTATACTGCTATTATATCAGTGCTCTGGTTTGGTTGCTTGAAGTACTGCTGCTGTAGACCTACTATGACTGCAGCTTACGCTTTTGAGTAAAACTGTAAAGCAATGCTTCGAAAAGACTGGCAAAGCATAAGCTGTAACAGAGTAAAAGCACTGAAAACAAGACGAAATATTACTCACTAAAAGTGAAAGTATTTCCACTTTTTAATATTTTCTTTACAAGTAAAAGTACTAAAACTTTTACTTAAGTACAGTAATGTATTTACTTTTACTCTGTTATTGTTAGCACTAGTCTGTTCAAACAGACAGTGCCACAGGAGTTCATTTAGCGTTAATAATTTCATTACTGTTGTTGCTATAATTAACACAGTATGGTGTATTATTGTTTACAAATGTGATGTATAGAACTGTTTCCTCATGATTTAAAAAACCAGACATGGGGCAAAAGGAAATTCATGAAAATCAAATTTGTTCCATTCCTGAAGACCAATTGGAGTGATGATGGCTCTAAAGATGTTTGCTTTTGATTTTTGGAAACATATGGAAGACCTTGGGAAAGGATGTTATCTTCTATCGAGGTCTCGACTCGACTGATGAGGGTGCTAGAAAACTATGGAAAGACCTTGGTATAGGAAGTAAGCTCCTATTAATATTTTGACACAGTTTATGCAATAGCCCTGCACACACTGGAAGGTAATAGTAGTTCCAATGTTTAACGACATCTTATGGCATCATGCCATTGCTGTTGACATCACCCTCCTGCTTTATCCAGGCTTGGGACTGGCACTACTCGAGTATGGTTGTGGCAGAACTGCTGGAAGGTTACAAAATTTGTCCTGTGTTTAGTTGCTGTTGTCACGCTTAAAAAAGGTGTCCCGCAGCATTGTGAAGTAAAAGGTGGTCTTGTGGTGGACAGTTCCGCCTGTCAGTGGAATGGCTTTGGTGGGAGTGGAAAATCCACCAATGTATATATGGCTGTGGATGGTAAGTCTTGATTAATCATATGAAATGGTGGAACTTCCCACCAGCACTGAAAATTCAGCGCACGAATTTTGTGTTGGAGAATGTATTGTCAGTCCCACTACTGAAAATATATTAAGTAATAATGTGTAAGATTTACTGTAATCAAAAATTCTAATGCTGCATGAAAATCAGAAAATAAATAATAGAACGCTCAATTCTCTTTTTCTGAACATTAACAGCTTTACAGGACTTTGTAGGTTATAGTCATGCTTCACACATGCGGATTGGAGCCCTGTTGAATGTTACAGATCGCCTTTAATTATTTCTCAGATTAGGTAAGTAAGTAAATCATTAAGATTCATCTGGCAAATTGGTACATGTGTGTATGCAATGACGTATGTATGTTTGTAGTGTTATGTATGATGTGTGTGTATATGTTTGTTTGTGCATATTTATCCTTCAGGACATTCGTACTTCAGCGCGGAAGAACCCCTCTTATTAGCCCGAACGAGGTTAGAGTTCTAGTAGAAGAACAGGTTACCTCTGTAGTCAGTGATGATGTTCGCCTGGTAGCTTTAGGCAGACACAGCTGTTTGTAGCAGTGAACAATGTTTTGCCTGTGTATCAGTTCTTGATAACTGTTTTCTGCAATTGTTAATTCAATTCCAATCACGGCTGAAGACTTAGAACTCTATCAGCAAGCCTATTATGCTCACAGCATATATCATCTCAGCTGACTGCCTTGAAGTCGATTGGTGCTTTTGTTGACTACCACAGATGGTGTTGGATTATTATTGGCCGACATTCGTCTTTGATATTGGGAGAGGGATAAAGCAGATTTTTCTGACTAGGCTCTAAGGCTAATATGAAGCTCTGTATCAGGGATTTTCTTTGGAGGAATTGAGTGTTATTTGTTTTTATTTTGCAGAAAAGCTGTTAGGTAGTGTATCCATGTTATTGTATGTACTGGTGTGTTTGTATTAGGACATTTATATTGGTGTTGGACTTCAGTCATAGAACATGTCTGAATGCCAAGCAAAATCCAAAATAGACCCGAGGAAATAACTCTGGAATGTGGACACAGATACGTGAATGTACTTGAATTATGAAACAACTCTGCAAAAGATGAACTTGCCCAGGTCCAACGAGGCATGTGACTTCACTTGGCATGGAAAAAGTTGTACAATGACGATGCCATTTTGTCACTTGTGATTTAAAGTTTTGTTTTTGCAGACTGTCAGGTGCTTTTGATGTATGTTGCTTTGATCAGACACATATTGCTTTTCTCTATGCAAAGGTTGGAGTCTAGAATTGCGTGAAAGATCAACCAAGTTCTACTGCATTTTGTGTGGTTGTCTCTGTCTTTTTGTTGATTTGTTGTTCATTTGGTCTGTCTGATATCAAAGAAGTCTTAAAGACAAATAAAGTTCAGGTATCAAATCTGTTTGAATTAATGTTACTTGAGCAGTTTTCAAATTGTCAGATGATTGCCATCCCTCTTATAGTGGCCATCATATTTTATACAATGCTGCTTTTGACTGTGCAATAGTTGTGTGATTTTTTTAATTTAGTTTTCAGTAAGATCAGAAACAAATCAGGTATTCTCAACGGAATGACATTACTCAGACACATTGGTCTGACTAATTAGTTATATATTCAATGATCAGATATTTGGTTTAGCAGATAAAGTTAAGATCAGAGAACTATCTGTATCATTTCTTGTAGTAGGAGTTACTCAGGGAATATTACTGAGGCTATCATATTTGCAAATCTCTCAAAAGGAGAACTTGAATAATGATTCTTAATACTGTTTTCTGCTGTAAAATTAACATCTATAACTGGCAGGGGCACCAGCATGCTCTAATTATGAGGCAGAGGCAGTAGTTTAGTTATGGAAAGTCTGCAATATATCTACCAATTTCTTTAAACTAGGTGCCATCAGTTTAGTTACAAGTGATCTTCAATTTTGTTGGAAGCAACAGTCAGTGCTTTTGGACATCTCCCATAGTTGCTTTGATTTCACCAAGTCTTTCAGCTGGAAATTAAGTACCAGAGAAACTGACAGACACAAGAGATTGCCAGAACTAGAAGTGGACTGTCATTGGAATGCTAAGTTATCAATTTATATGTCCTATTTTATAACTGTGGTTAATGTGAAGTCACTGAAGAATGGAATTTGTAGATATCATCTAGTTCTCCATACTTCACGAATAGCTTCAATGAAAACAATGTACCAAAATCATTTCCATCATATTTATCACGTCAATCAGTGTTTACAATTCACCGTAGAAAGGGCCATTTCTAGCCACTTTATGCTTTTGGGCAGAGACTTGGACAAGTAATTTCTCTGAGGAGCCTTGTTTGTAGTACTGGAAAGATTTTCTCTGTGCATCCCAAGGTGGTCAGGTTTATTATTTAGACTGATGCGTAAATCACAAATGTTGTGCAACGTAAAATTTATGTAGCACCCAGTGAGACATTAGAGACTCCTGCTGTACATATACATTTTCCTTAGGTCTTCTGTTTGTGATAAAGGTTCTGCGTCCCATAGTGGCACTCTGGAGCATCGATACTGAAGCTGGTACTCGTATAATGTAGGCCTAACGTAAGTAATGCACGTTTGTTAACATACCATATGTCCATAGACTGGGCAAGGAATTGTAGGTATCTGGTTGATGTTTAGTTAAATCCAAAACAATGCGCAGTCATCAGATCTTATTCAAGAACGAAAGCGTAACAGCTGTCATTCATTCTTATTTCAGTGGTTCGGCGTTCCATAAAATGTTTTTTCCAATTCCACAATCTCCTTCAAAGCAGACCAAATATTTACTGTTTACTTGGTCAGAGAAATTCATATCTAAATTCAAAGCTCGAGCTGATATGGAGATAGAGTTCTTTTATCTACTAAACACTTGATAGCTGTATAGTCAGTCGTTTGGTTATAACAGAGAGAAATCTGCGATATTTTTGCTTCGAATGTTGCATATATCCAGCTGTACCACATTTCACATTTTTGCATTTGTCAGTCCTAAAACACCTTTCTTGATCTGCTTTGTTTTGCTGCTGCTCTGTCTCTTTTACGATATTCTTTTGTGTATCCTATACATACATCAGTGTGGCCCGTAATCTCTCCAGAACAAGTGCCGCTGCAGTCTTTGCTTATTCTGAGCAGAGAAACGTTTCTATGTTTTACGTTTTCCCACAGAGCGAATGCAGTTTGTCCGTTATGAGTTATTTCACCACATCTGAACAAATTAACAGTGACTTAAATATTTTATCAAGAGTTAGAATTCCGTGTGCGCTAAGGCGTATCTGCCAAGAAGGACCCCGGCAGATGAGAGGCAGATGCATCTTCGTTGGCAGCTGATAAACGTGTGGAATACTTTATAAGAACAATAGTTCGCTAGTACATCAGCAAACCGGGAAACCGTCGGGGTTTTCATTAGTTTGATAGAGAATTGGTAGTGCATTTATGCATGTTGTGGTAGTGCTGTGTGGCATGTTGAGTCCAGCGCAAATACAATTTTGCTGCCAGCTATGGGAATACCTCTGCTGGGCTTAACGGATGTAGGAACCATGTTTGACGTAGTCTGATCGTTTCCAAGGCTTTTTGTTATGATTGTTTGAATTGGTATGGATTTATTAAACAAGACAAATGCTACCCAACTCGTCTTTAGCGGATCTGTTTGCATGGTATGTATTGCAATTTTTATGTGTTTCTGCATGTGTTTACTTTTCAAAGATGTCTGTTGTCAGCGGGTATTTTTATACTAACAGTTTGTATAGCACACATATTATTGAAGTAGATTAATTATTCAGTGGTAAGTGGCTTTGATTTATCTGATTGTGGTTGTAATCTGGTAAAACTGTTTTTTAGGATAATACAAAGTTACGTAATCTACCGGTAGAGAGAATGTTCTTTTGGATGGTTTAGTAGAAACAAAAAGGATTATTACTTTTTTATGTAGTTAACTATAGAAGAGACTGAAATTGTTAGGAAAAACAAGGCTTTGTCTCTGCTAGCGCAGGTCCCTTTGGACAGTTGACGAAATGCCAGATCAGTCACGCATGCTTGGTGGACCTAACATGTCCTTTAACAGCTTCTTCCTTACAATGTCAACAGAAAAGCTACTATTATCTGATTTGATTTATCTGATGGTGGATGTAATATGGTACGGCTATTATGGTACAGTGGTGCTGAATAAATTTTTGTACGTTAATTCCAAGCACCATTCATCATAGCCGTCTGACTGTCTGCTTGCTTGACCCGTGGATGTTGACCTGGAATCGGATCTGTCCTTACCTGCCTATCGATTTTGGGTTGATTGAATGCCTGTGAATAAGCTAGTCCCACAATTTAGCTTTCATTGGGTGTTGTAGAAATCTCGAGTGTACAGTTACGGATGATTATGATTACGACTAGTTTGCCAGACAGAATGGTTAATACTTTTATTGTTATGATCATGGTTATCCGGATCATGATCATGATCCCCATTTTCATCATTGCCAATGTTTATAATGTTACATATGAGGTTAATACCATCTAAAACCCTGCAGGTGAAATGTGTTTTTCCATTCAGTTTCTCTCTGCAGCAGTTAATCTAATAATCTGACTTCTGAGTTATCTAGAAGCTGTGGTATGCATTCTACATACAGTGCAGCCCTGTGGTGCTATTTGCACAAACTGCAACGTTTTATATGAGACCTAGTTGCAGCCCCAAGATTGAACAGGCATCAGCTGAAACAGGAAACAGCCCCCTCTCTACATCATCTGCCTTTTCGTCCTTATCCCCATCAGAGGCAGTGAGCATTGAGGCATAACCACGATCTTGGTGCCGCAATGAACAAGTTGAAGACCTGATGCTTAATTCCATTTCCGTGTGAGAGTGGACTCTAGCATGGCAAGATGGAATCCGATTGAATTTTGGTGCATAAAAAGACAAAAATACACTCAAGTGGAGCACATTTTTTCAACCAATCCAGTTATGTACCGAGGTGGCAGCTACTTATTATGCCAAACGGATTTCTATAGCAATTTTTGTAGGACGTGAGAGACTTAGAGGACCATTAGACAGGTTACACCTCTTTTTGATGGTCAGCAACATTTATGCAACAGCACTGTTTTGAAATTTCTATGATTAAGTGAAGAGGGCAAAGAGCCTTTGCAATGTTAAATGCCTGCACAGTTCAGTCCCTGCTCACAGGAATTCTATTTCATTTGTTGTTGCTTTTAATATGTTAGGAGTTGGTATGAATTAATGTCTAATTAATGTTTTTTGGCCTGCTGTTAACAACATGAGAATTGAAGAAGTTTGAGGTACTGACCCAATCTATAACATAATAACCCAGTGTTGACCTTTAAGGTCATTACCCAATATATGAAGTCATGATCCAGTCTATAAGGTCCTAGCCTTGTGATCTGATGATCTTAGGCCAACTGAGGGGTCATGAACTTTAAGCAAATGTTATGTTATTTGTCACCAAGCAGTACAATTTAGTGCCGGGATCAAATGAGGAGTAAACGTCAGGTTCCTCTGTGCTACATTGCGTATTATAGAATGTTAGTGCTGTTATTTTTTGCACTTGGTGTCTGTAATACATGCCACTTGCAATAATCATTTAAATAGCACATCATACATTTCAGCTGACTGTCTGCCTGCCTGACTGTTGGATCTTGATCCTGGAACCAAACCCTTCCTGCCTATCGATTTTGTTTTGACTGAGCGCCTGTGAATAAGCTGGTTTCCGCAACTTAGCTTTTGTTGAGCGCTGTAAAAATCTCGAGCTAACAATTATGTGTACAACTTACGATTATGATTTCACTTAATGCGATTCCTCATGTAATGTTGCTAGTTAGGTCACCAGTAAATAAATAGGAAATTAAGCGACCCTGGTGGAAGAAGTTTGGTATTTCTGGGTTTACTTTTGGCATCAAAATTATGCTGACAATTTGTTGTGTTGCACCTACTATTAATTTTGGTATTCAGTGACAGATTTTATTGATTGATGGATTTATTGATTGATCAATCGACCAATAGTATAATATGCGTTATAGTTGTGGTGAGGATTGGGACAATGTTTTAAGGAGGCACTAAGTCCTTTAAATGTGTTGCTGCTAAGTCTGGGTAAAACCCTGAATACCAATCAGTAAAGCTCAATAATTTGGTCGTTTAGTGCAGTCATTTCAGTCAGATCGATCAAGCAGTCAGTCATTCAGTCAAGCAGTCTGTCATTGCCTTAGTCTGTCAGCCAGTTTCAGTCATGCGTGGCATCGAAATGCGTTGAAACAATCAACATGCATTGCTGTTATGTAGCGAACAGCTAACTGATAGAAATGTTCAAGACTAACCCAGTGGATAGAATTTGTTGGGACTTGTATTGAAATTGTAAATTCTCGTTGAGAGATTTCCTGTGATGGGTGGAACGGAAACACACGGGAACACTAAACGTCAGCAGTGCTAATGAAGTTGGCCGAGAAACGGTTGTGCGTTCCAAAAGACATAAATGATTCGGTTCATTGATTAATTTTTTTGTCAGTCCTGGTCATGCGCAGCAAAGCAAATAATTTTTATAGGCAATTTTCTTGGACATTGGGAGTGCCCAGGCGCAGGCAGCCACTGTTTTACGATCAGGTCGACCGAAATTTGTGCGGGCAATGATCACACTTCAAGGAATATTAAGTGTTATCTCAAAATCTCAAAACATGTGCTAGATTAAACTTTTTCCGATATAAGGTGTAGTGAATTTTCCTGTCTTTGTATTTCATCTACAATAGAAGTGTTAGCTGATATATATTATATATATAATAATATATATATTATATATGCATATATAATATATAATAATATAAATTAAATGAGGCTAGGTTAAATGTAGATAAGGAGGTCTAATTTATAATTGTCCCCAGCATCAATATATTTCTGTGTGTGTTTAGTTGTATATATGTGTGTGTGAGTGTAGATGTGTGTGTGTGTGTGTGTGTGTGTGTAGGTGTGCGTGTGCATGTGTGTTTGTGCCAGCATTGTAGGGCATAAAATAAATTGTTAATATTAGCCATTGAGGAAGCTATTTTGTAGGCTTCAGAAATTATGTGGAAAGCAGTCAGTTGGAATAATAATTTGAAAATAATGGTTTATTGTGAGTCATTTGGTCAGAAGCAAACGATTTTAACGAGGCATGGCAAGGTGCGATATGATTTCTTGATTCGTATGAAATTCATTGAGGTCACAGGACATCACTCAAAAAATCATCCTTGAACTCTGGATCGATCCAGAACGGACAGCGAGAGCGACAGTTTAATTGATAGCAAGACAGTCTGCACAGATATCGGATGATTGTTCACATTGCTTGTGTCAGGGTTAATTCAGCCGAGGTTTGCATAGCTTCAGAGGAAAAGTCAAATACGAGCTGTGACAGTTCGTTAGTGAAATTTGCGTTTCCAAGGCAATCATTGTTCTGAGTTGAAATTGACTGCAGTCTGGTCAATTTAAATGAGAAAGACTGTGACCGACAGCAGAGTCGAGTAAGTTTGTGAAGCTTTGGATTCAAATGCAATGAATCTCGGGTGAGACAAAGGACAGGAGGTGCTGGTCATTTGTCATAGACTGCTACAGCCTAAAATCCTACCGAGGACTAGCAGAAGTGTCTAAAGCTGAAGACTGTAGACTCTTCCGAGGCACCTTTCTAGACGTTGAAGGCCCTGCAATGCCTCCTAAGTAAAATTTGGTGCGTGATAGATTGCAGAAAATTGCCTTGTAGCACTTAGCTGATTTCTTTTTGTTTGTTTCTTTCTGTCTGTCTATGTGTGACTACGTCTTTCTGTCCCTTTGTCTGCACCTCTGTCTGTCTGCCTTTCTGTTCTGCCTAACTTTTGTCTTTGTTTTGGTGTGTGGTGGTGCTAATGATGGTGACGATCATTTTTGTAAAAAACTGCAGATATTATATATACCCGTATGTAAGACTGCCAACCTGGATGTAGAACTTTTTGAAATTACACAGATATACCTGATATATAACCGTGCTTAAGACTGTCAGCCTAGATGTAGAACCATAGTGTCTTCTCTTTAAATGTTTGATGAATTGTTTACAGAGAGATAGATTTACTTCATTTATTTAAATGTATAATGTGCATGAAAGCTAGGAAATGTGCATTATTGTTGGATGGTTCTTTTGCCTTAAAAAAGTCTTTCAAATGCATTGGTGGCTACCAGTTTCTTGTATCTGTGAGGCATCACTAGATTTGGTTAAACTGGAAATTCTTAATGAATGATAAGTGGTAGTGATGATGATGATGATGATGATGATGATGATGATGACAACGATGATGATGATGATTAATAATGTTGATAATTATTATAAAGATGGTGATGATTGTACTTTTAGATGTTGTAACTGACAGCAGAAACACAACTGACTTGGTGAAGCTGAAAATGGTGAGGCTGTTTATGAATCAATATTTACAATCATGTTTGCAAAATGGTGACCAACATACTTAGTTCTGTATCAAGACCCATTTCTCATGCCAATGGGAAGATGCACACATGACCTACTTTGACTGTGAACACGAATATAGTACCCATACATGTAACCTGCTTTGGGTTTGTGAACATACCGGTAAGTAAGGTGCCTCTACATGCAACCATATTTTGATGTACAAGAGGACTCGGCCAAAACTTCTGACAGTCCCCATTCTGGAGTTGGTAACATTGCTGAGTCGTTAGCTTTAGTATTATCATGGTTTGTTTCTGCATCAAAACTGCTTAATGGTTTAAAGCTAATATTTGCATCTATCATATCATACTATTAGTATACAATAAGAATGAATCAGTCGATAGTGCTAAAGAACTGTGTGCTGAAGACTTGTACAGAGCGCCTGGCCATCTCTGGGAGATGTTTGATCCTGCACTCTGCCTCACAAAGCAAGCTCTGCCAAACTGCGATTGGTCATACTGAAAAACTTGTCTGCCTCTTTAAAACTTGTTTATTTATGAATTATCACTAGATTTTGTATTATGCTACACTGAACTAACATGTTAATTTTTCTTCAAAGAGCTCATTCAGTTTGTAAGTGCAACCGCAAAGCTTGGTGTCATCATCTGTTTAGATTTTGATAAGACATGTCATGCCTGCCATGGCTTGCATGTTGCTATCGTGATCTCGCCCTAGAGGCCCGGGGGTCCTTCTTAACGTGTCAGTGTTAGACTTCGTTCTTTGATGATGGTGAGCTGTGTCAGCACGCAAACAGGTCTAAAATCAGTTTGTCCATGATTGTCGTGAACTGTGCGCTATCCAGTTCCTCCCTCTTTGTCTGTGATTCAGCAATATATCCTCATTTTCATGTGACACTTAAAGGTTTCCAAACCAGAATGCATAGCTGAAAGGCCAGCTCATTGCCCTTTGCCCTCTATCCTGACTGGGCCCACATTGGGCTGGCCACAAATTGCCACCAGTGGCACAGCGCGGGACAAGTATGGGTCTAGTGAACGTGGCTGTATGGGAGGGGAGTTTTCATAATATTAATAAAGGTTGTGTAGGGGGGGGGGAGTAGTTTCATAATATTACTAACGGTTGAAGTGTTTATAGGGCCTTGGATGTGAACGGAGACGAAGTGGCCGATGCACAAGGAAGGCGTTATTATCGATTGATGTCGTGGCCATGAGGGACTGGTCCTGTGGAAGCTAATGGTGTAAGGGTTTGTCAAGAGCCGGTCAAAGCTGTAAAAAATTCATTGGCTGAACGAAAGTCTTCCTTTAGCAATTCCTTTATCCTGCATGCAGTGTGACTGATGGAGACTTTGATGTCGAATTCTACATATCTGAGATAGAATTTCTGTATATATATATATACACACATATACATATATACATACATATATATACATATATATATATAAATACATATGTTCATGTGCATATTATCTGCAAGATTCTTTGTATAGATAAGTGCTGAAACAAAGAAGCACAAGTGTAGAAGTTGTCCATTTTCTTCATTTATTTTATTGATGGGTGATTTATGTAAGAAGTGTATTGGTGGCTCTGCTGTAGGGCCACAGTTTAGATTTGCATTTAAAAAATCTTTGAGATTTTTTTGACGGGAGGGAGAGAGCTGTATAGATTTCCAGAATTGGTTGATAAAGGCAAAGCGTTTTTTAGGATATACATATGCTGCAGAATATGTATGGATAGTTGCGGAGGAAGAGAGATCTTGGGATGAGTTAAGGACCTACTGGATTTATTAGAATGTTTGATTTATTGATCAATCAAACATTATTGGAAAGCTAATTGTTTTCTTATCGGATGAACAAATACACACCCACATGCATACATATACATACATACATGCATACATACATACCTATGCATACATACATACATGCATACTTACATACATACATACATACATACCTATGCATACATACATACACATGAAGGCATACATATAATAATGATAATGATAATAATAATAATATAATAATAATAATAATAAGACAATTTATGGAGTGCTATAGTATGGCTGAGGCTGAAAAAGGTGCTTACACATACAGTTATTTGCTGACTGCAACCACATGCAGCTGTAGTGTCAGAATATACAGCATACACTGTAAAACAATTAATGAATAAATCAAAACTTGGATTACATATGCATACATATAGCCTGTGGATGTGTGCAGGTGCCATGCGTCTGCACTTTAACGTAAGCCCATTGTGCCTTCTCATCTATTGGACCGTCCTTGTGGAACATTTTCCAGTCGCATTTACGTCCTGTTGCATTTGAATCTGTGCAGCATACGTTTTCAAACTGTTTGAATATACACTTGTTTAGATCAGCTAATAGATAATAATTGCAATTTCTGCATTGGCCTT
Organism: Norana najaformis; assembly: GCA_964023275.1. Lineage (NCBI taxonomy): Eukaryota > Metazoa > Annelida > Clitellata > Crassiclitellata > Hormogastridae > Norana > Norana najaformis. The sequence continues at coordinate 30,948,414 of OZ029914.1, read as the reverse complement.
TTGCTCAAAACGGAAAACATTCCTCTTTCACAGACCCTATCCTTCTTCATCTCATCCCTCTTTCTGCTCCAATCCCAAACATCACCCACCGTAGCTGCCACGCGGTATCTCGACCTGACTATTGGATCTTGACCTGGAACCAAGCATTTTTGCCTGTCGATTTTGTTTTGACTGAGTGCCTGTGAATAAGCTAATCCCCATTATGTGGCTTTTTTGGGTGCTGTAGAAATCTCGGGATTACGATTACTTCTGTGAAGTACTTTAAATGCACTATATTAAAGTGTCCTGATACTTACATAAATACATACTTACATACACATATACATACATACCAGTGTCTGTCGCTCATGCTTTTACCACCTTCACCAGCTTCATACCATCCACTGCTCTTTCTTTCATGCTGTTGCTACTCTTATTCAGCCCTTATCTGCGCCAGGGTGGACTTTGGTAACGCTATCTTTGCTGGACTCTTACTTGTTACTATTTTCAAGCTTCAATCTGTTCTCAGCGTCGCTGCCTGTCTTATAGCAGGTGTCCCTAGGTATGGCCATATATCTTCTTTTATGCAAGACACTTTGCACTGGCTCCCCATTCAGCGGCATAGTCAGTTCAAGATCCATACCCTTATGTATAATTGTCTCATTGGCTCTGCTCCATCATACCTTAGTGACTTCTGCACTTCAGTCTCGGTTCCAGGCCATAGCACTCTCTGGTCGGCTGCCCTTGGACTCCTGACTGTCCCTCACATGCACACTGATTCAGCTCATTCCAGAAGCCTTGCCTCTGTTGGATCTACCAGCTCCTCAGTTTGTCCCTTCTGCAGTTTCGCAAGTGCCTGAATTGTGTATTATTTGACAGTAGTCTCACTGGTTTGTGTCAGGACCTCCGATGAGTTTATTCTTGAAGTGGCGCGTTATAAATGTCAGGTTGCAATTACAATACCATTACATACTAGCATGCATACTTGCACTTACTCACGCATTCACAGTGTTTGAGAGGTTCCTTGAAAGCACTGCTTAAATGATGTCCCAAGAAATACACCCCTACATGTGCAGGTACCGAGGAAGCGGAATATCAAAGTGCGAGTGAATTCTTACATTTGCTGATGCATGATCATGGGGCGGATAAATTCGTTTTGTGAGATGATGACACTAAAGGAAGCAGGAAGCTGATTATTCGACTAGGCCATTTGTTGCCATCGGTATCTGGCGCCAGGCACCAGGAATGGCAGCAGTTGGCAGCAATGACAGAGGACAAGCAGAAGGAGGAGTAGGACGAGGAGCAGGAGGAGGAGCAACAGCAAGAGGTGCAACAGCAAGGGGAAGAGCAGAAGGAAGAGTGGGAGGAATAGGACCAGGAGCAGGAGCAAGAGGAGGAGGAGGAGGAGGAGGAGCAGTGGTGCAGGAGGAATAGGAGGAAGAATAGATGCAAGAGGAGCAGAAGCTGCAGTAGCAGCACCAGCACTGGCAGCAGATGATGAGCCGTGGAGGGATATGACTGAATGGGAAGTTGGAGATTATGGCAGTGGATCCAAACAAATAGCACAGCGACTGGCATGATCGTAATGGACGGGACACATCCTGGTCGTTGAAATGTCTCCACCTTTGCTTTGTCTTGAGGTGACTGGCATTGCTGCCCCCCCCCCAACAATGCATCCTAACTGTGTCAGTCCCTCGGAGTAGGAGAGGGGGCGGGGAAGACTGTCACTGAAAAGGTCATTATGTCCAGCAGCTTAACTCCTCCACATGGTTTCCATTAGTGGGAAACGAACTGTGATGAACATAATAATGGTTATGGCGGCCTTAGTTCTTCGGCAAATAACTTATTTTTCATATATGCAGTTTATATATTATGTGCACTGTATATTTAGAGACAGCCTAAACATATTTTGTAGGGTTTGTAAATTTAAAAGAAATAAGGTATGTTATTTATTGTAAGTATTGGTGCTAAAAGAAACACTAACATATCTATACATGTATACAGTAGATATATGTCAGCGTATATCTAATATATATATATATATATATATATATATATTAGTCTTAAGTGTTATTTTGTTGTTGATGGTCACCTGAACAGGAGTGGAAACAACAATGTAGCCTAGCTCTGGGGACAGGAGTGACCCAGACAAAAACTGTATGTGGAATGGTCCACTTAATGCACGAGACCTGTGCTAATGGTAAAAACTGGACCACTCATCTCTGCTATGAATTGCTTTATTGGTCCATAAAGTTATTTGCCAGGCATCCATCATTTGTTAATTATCAAGTATTTCAAAATAAAACAGTCTGTTGTTTCTGTCTTCAGTAAATATTTCTAGCATATGTTTCAACATTCATGTTGCTTACCATTTGAAGAATGTGGTCAGTGAAGGCATCAGTATCTTTATAATAAATATATGATTGACTTACCTGACCTTACCTTTGGGAAATTCATTTATTCTATAATTCACTATATCAGTTATTACTTTAGGGTCAGGTTTCTGTGCCGTATGTGAACTTGTACTTTGCCAGGGCTTTCTAGTTTGCTTGACCCTTAATAATAATAATAATAAGACAATTTATATAGCGCCGTAGCACAGCCGAGGCCGAAGAAAAGGGCGCTGTACAAGGGTTCAAAAATCAACTGCAATCATAAGATATCCTAAAAAGATGTGTCTTGAGTCGTGACTTGAATGTGTCCTTAGGTGTGGAATTTGGCCATGCTTTGGCAGTTCTGAGTGATGGGCTTAGTTATCCCGAGGATTATTATTTAATCAGTCAAGCGTGATGCCGTCTAAACAGCCAGCTTATTGGAGTGGCAGCTTCGCATAGGTGCACTGTGATCATCTTTTCAACCAAGACTTTAAGCTAAAGCCTTTTTTCAGGTCTTTTCTTTTCTCTGTCATTAGCCCAGTTCCACAGGTAGTTACGTGAGGTCATATTTTGTGTCGGGTCCACTGGTGCAACCACCATAAGGAACAGCAGGGCATGTCCCCCAAAATTAGAGATTACCCCAAAATTAGAGATTGCCCCAAAATTAGAGATTATGACGAATACATCTGTTCGTCCATAGACCCTAAGAGCTCTGCAATCTGTGGAAGATTTTAAACTGTGGATCGACTTAAAATACACTGTGTCGTTTGTATGCAAGGACACTACTACTGCAAACTTGTGGTTATAGAGAACAGTCATTTATAGTTTTGTGTTCATCCCTGCACGTGCATTTTATGTAAAACAGGAGATGACAGCCTGACATTTGCGTCTGACATACTCCAGAGATGTTTCCACATACAATTTCCTTGATATTTCCGCAGCGTATTCTCTGCAAGACAAGTTGAATGAGTGTTTAGCATATTATGCTGCTGTATTTGTGTCATGACGTATGAGAATCGGTGTTTTTGTGTCAGATCATTTAAACAAGTGCTTACTTGTGTCTGGTCATACGACGTATAAGAATATTTATATTTGTGTCATGTTGTGCACGAGAATTTGCATATTTATGTCAGTACTTTTGTGTTAGAGTCTATGCTAATGTGTGTGATACAGTGGCCTATCAGTAACGCATTTGGTCAATGATCATGCAGTTGCGGGTTTGACTGCGTGTATCGATCATGGGCAAGTTGTTTACACACAGCATGCCTCTGTCACCAAACAGTATAATTTGGTACTGACATAAGCTGGGAAGTAAACGGCAAGTCCTGCAATGCACTGGCCTCAAGTCCAGGACCTTAGAATTCATCCATTGCCTGCTCAAGAACCTAGAGAAAATTAAATAAGTGCCTCCCCTACGTCTCATTTGTGGGATATGGGATATTTTACTTACTTATGCTAATGTGTTTATTTGTGTCAAGTCATATGAATATGTTGTTTATTAATTGATTAATTATTTATTGATTTATGAAAAGCACTTGTTATGCATGCAAAGTAAGTAAAACTGAATCTGAGGTGTATAATGTGTCAAGTGAAATGAGAACATGTTTCTTTGTGCTGGGTCTTACAGAAGTTGTTGAATTTCTGGTGTCTTGCTGCATTACTATGCTGATCGGTGAACATGCAATCTGAGTTTAAATTCAGGCAGAACCTGTACAAGAATGTAGATAAGCTTGAGCAAGCTACTAACACAAACATGATATGGACATTTAAATTGTGAATCTGGCAACATCTGAATATGTGCCTGCATGTTGAAAACAATAATTATGGTACAGTATTTGAAGAATCATATTTAAAAAATGATTTTCATTTGCTTTGTGAGATGGATATACACTGGTACCGTGTGTAGCACTGTCTTGGACCTCATTTGAGGTTGTGTTATAAAGCTGAGCTAAATTTTGGATCCACGTGCCCCGCCATGTGATATCAGAATTCATGTCATAAAGAAGCGCGGTATTAAAAGGGTCCTGTGTATGTTTGCAAATTTGTATACCTGTCTAAATATGAAACCGTCATAAGATGCTTTAGGGTTCTTTTATTTATTTGATTACAAGAGCTTTATTGGCCAGCCACTCATCCACCAGAGAAGATTTGTGGCTTGATAAATTTCCTGGAATGTGAAAGAAAGTTGATATCATGTAGCAAGTCTTATGTCCTCAATTCCCTAATACTACTCTTGTCTTTGTTAGCACAGCTGATACCAGAATCTGGAAGAGAACAGAGCATAATCAGATTTCCACAGAATACAGTTCTTTAGGCGAATCTTGTTCAGATTTGTTATCCTGTTTCTCCGTAATCTCATTACTATTTTCATCAGATGATGTGCCGGATTCCAATTGCAGCAGCTTTCCTGCAATAAAAATTTAGGTTCTCTATTCACTTGAAGTGTGTGCCATCATGCTGATGTACAGGACAATGGAAGAGGCAGCTACAGTCATTGTTTGTACCCTTTGCAGAAATGCTGATTTATTTTGAGTCAAAAATTGTATTATTTGATTTCTCAACTGTAATAGCTTTGCACAACCAATAGTTTAAAAGCCTACTTGAGATCTAGATGTTATTATTAAGCATATTTACTGTTGATAAAATTATAATATTATTACCATTATATTAAAAACCAGATGTGAAGTCATAACATTTGTTTTGTTCCACTGTCTAGCTGTAAAATTTGGCACCAACTTTTCAAATGTTATTGTTAATGGCTCTTTTATCTGTGCAAGAGTATTTTCTGGTCAAGAAGGAGAAGATCCTGTGTTGTTGTAGTTCCGTTTGAGGGATTGAGTGACTGCTTGCAGCTTCTTATATGCACTGGTGTGAAATGCCCCTCCAGGATTTAACTTTAGAGAAACACTAGCTACAATGTCATCTCCAATATTCTGTATTTTAATGCATCAGGTTGCTTCCATTCTTAATTAATTACTTTCCTACCGTATACTACTGCTGCTGTTGTTGCTGCTGCTGCTACTATTACTAATAATAATATTAACAGTGATTATGATTTAACATTCAGTATATATATAATAATTTATAATAACGATAGACTAGAGAGTTGTTATAATACTGTTTATAGGAGCCAGATCAAGAACTGCCTTGTAACTACTGTAGGTCGTGTTATAACAAGTTTATTTTCTGATTTTATTTAATAAGCATAAACAGTAGAATTGCTAAACTAAGTTTATAATTAAGGTAAGAATGTGAGAACGGAAGGGATGCGTCTTCCTCAATGTTAAGAACGGATCAGTGCCAATGCTACCATGTGCGTGTTAATGTATGTCTATACTTTATGTAGTTACAATGCACATTGAAATCTGAGCCTTGAAATGTTTCAAGATCATCAGCAAGCTGGAAGAAGTAAATGTGAATTTTTTATAGCGACTGTATGGCCTCGACCCTGCTCATTTTTCAGTGAATTAATCTGGTGAGATCCTTCTCCACCACTACCCATTTGAATGTATGTTTTGTATACATGTACATATATGGTGCCTTTAAACACCTCTCAAAAGGGTTGTGCTTGCTAGCCTAAGTAGTGTTAAAGTTAATTAAAAACAGCAAGTTTGTGTGTAAGCGAATAATGTATACAATATACACCATAAAGGCAGAGAAATATGTGCATTATATACAGAAAGATGCAAAATTGGCAAACAGAATGATCATTTCTATGTTGCAACCTAGACATTTGAATATCATAATCACGACCAAGCAATAAAAATTCTGCACTGTAACAACAATAATGCTCAGATAACTGGAAAAGCCACCACTGTGGGTGAGTGCCGTCTGAGTTTGTGTTGAATGACAGATCTACTGAGATGTTAGTGATATGAAAAGGCAGGGAATTTTCTGTAGCTGAACAACTCACTTAGAATGAATGCTGATCGGAACTGGCTGATGCAGCAGAGTAAGATGTGATAGCATGGCACCACACAACCTTGACGATGCCAGTTTGCATACCAATAGTGATTATATTTCAGAGATTTAAATCTCGAGCTATCGCAGTCCGTACACGGGGACCTTAAATGGCGTGACACCTATTAAAAGCACCAGTGGTGGTGAAGCAAATTGAGCAGGATCGAGGCTCTAGGGTCGCTATAGAAAACCATGTACATTTTACATTGACATTTACCCAAAGATGACAGACCAGCGTATATGTAATTCTGGCCTAAATGTGGCCTATAGCAGATTCACTATCAAATACAAAAATCTGGCATTGGAAGCTTCAACAAGAAAGGTAATGAATCAGACTGTTACTAGATTATCTTTGGAATCGAATCTGGTTTGAAACCAAAATATGAGTTTTATCCCTAGAAAGCTGGCTGTTATCATTCTAAGCCATGCACTGATTCCGATCAACAGATCCAGCTGTATTCACTGTGTACGGTTTTTAACTATTTATATAATATTACGAGACACATCTATATAGCATCATTTGTTAGCCTTACATACAGAGGGGCAGATATAGGGGAAGGAGTGCAACTTGAGATAAGCTGAAAATTTATGTTGGCTTTGTAGAGTGGCTGAGTGAGGATGTGCTGTATAAAAACAGTGTAAAAGAGGCTGTGTTCTATAAAGGTATCAGATATATATCAGTTCACATGGAGAGACCTGAGAGCAGCTTCCTTTTATTACAAAATTGACTGTTATCGTCCTGTGCTCATTCCATAATTTGATTAAAATGCGCACTTATTGCACTTCGCGTGCCCGTGGACAGCTGAGATGGCAATTGATCAGATTTAGTATCAAGGAAAATGTGACTGTTTTTAGCAAATTTTACTGCATTTCTGCATTATGTATAATTTCCCAGGGTGCGGTTGCGGGTTCAACTCCGTATACTGACTCTGGGCAAGTTGTTTGCACACATGCGCCTCTGTCACCAAGCAGTATTATTTGGTACTGGCATAAGCTGGGAAGTAAACGGCAACTCCTGCTATGCACTGGCCCTGCATCCAGGACATTGGGATTGTCAATTGCTGGTCATGGGCCAAGAAAAGGAGATGAGCACCTCCCCTACATCTCACTTGTGGAATATGGGATACTTTTCTGCATATAATATACGAAAACAAGTTTATAGATATAAAATGCAGAAGTGCAAAAATATGCCAAAACAATTGCATATTTATATAAACTATAAAAAATTGTTTACTTTAGTCATATTTAAATAAATTTATTTTACGTGCCAATATTAAAAATACCTTCTTCCAATGAAACATTTTTGGAAGAAGGTAATTTTCTTCTTGGTAAGTGATTCTGGCATTGAAAGGTGTGGGAGCTGCTGTTGTTTGCTTTTCTTAGGTCCTGAATGGTAGTGGGACAAATCCCAAGGTTTAACGACACAGAACTGGTGCATTCCGATTATTTCTCGGCACATACCATTCGTAAATTAACTATGACATAAGTGTATAATTATAGGCATGTCTGTTATTCTCTGGAACTGTCCAAGGCTTGTCATATGTATGGCAGTGATCAGATCTGATGGGATCGTGCTCTGATCGATTTATAGGGCACAACCACTAGACTGTGTGAATGCTGCGTGCTTGAGGCGATGCAGCGAGGTGAAGGACGCAGCTCGGTGACCTTGAAAGTGCGACCTCTATCGCTAGGTTTTTACCGATATTTTAAGGATGGTTGTTCACCACTGATTAATGTTTGTGTTTTGTGTGAAGCATATGCTGTTTTTATGCGCTGAGTGAGTGTCATCGTATACCCTATGGAGCAGTCGGGTTTTGGCTTCGATGTCTTTTCCTTGTGCACAGTTTTCCATTTGTACTTGATTGAAATGCTGACTGATTAAATCTGGCCTTGGTCAGAGCGCTTCTCCATCATCAGATTAATTAATTGTGTCTGCGTTAATTGCACTTCCGAATGTTTCCGGCCACGTCTGCCAAACACTGATAAAGCAAAAAGCATAAAACCTGTGCTACGTCACTGCAGAAGCCACGGGTGTTGTTTATAGTAAGAGGTGAGAATGTTGCAGATGCAGGGAGGGGTTTAGCAACCATCAGACATCGATTCTGAACAGTCAGTCTCTGCACCTTCTTCACACACACAGACACACACACAGACACACACATGCAAACACACACACAGACACACACACACACACTCACACACACACAGACACACGCATGCACATATCTGCCGGTACGTAGGCCTAAGCTTAGCTTGTCATGACAAGTGCCGGCGCCATCGGAGCCAACAAAATGGAATGTGGGTCTGTGGTATTCTCTGTGTCCTGTGTCTAGTTCAGCACTCGTTCTAACGCCTTCCGGAGACTACATGTCTGGGATGGATTGTTTGACGGATGTTTCAGAATTGGTTTCCTTATGTGGTTTCATTAGGGGCAGGCTAGGAGCTACACATGATCCATCTACTGCCAATAAGATTTCAAATTTGCGACGCAGATGCCACTGTGGAAATTGTTTTAACTTAATTTTAGTGATTTGTAGACTTCGCAAAGCATTGCAAAGTTAGTGATAAGTTATTTATTTTTGTGCTATGCTCAAAATTGCTAAGCACCCAAGGATGATGTAAAATCAATCAGGAGAGAGGGAATTTTTTTGGAATGGGTATAACTTATAAATGTGAGGCAGAGGAAAAGTATTGCAGAAGGCGACAGTGCTATTAATAGGGCTAAGAGTCTCGAATACCAGTACATTGAAAGGAGTTGACTGTACATTGCTTTTTTTCTGGAGGCCTCTAGTTCTGCAGCTGCCGAAGCCACTGCAGTGGTTGCCTGCAATAAGAGGAAGCTACACTGTCAAATACCTTTACATCCCAGATCAGGCTGCGGCCATTGCTTCAAGGGATCAGGGTGAGACCATCTCTTGCCATCCATTCTAGACAGCATAAGTGGCTCTTCGATAACTGGAAAGCCAGCGAGAATGAGGCTTCGACGGATCGGGTCATTTAGAACGGCATGTTGGGATACACGGCCAGGGCCGAGACAGGAAGAGTGATCCGAGGGATAGTCATGTGGCTCACATATATTTGCTCCAAGGCGAAGGACGATAGCTATTCTTATGGCCTCGTTGTATGATACAGGCCACAAGTCGTTATCATAAGGGCAGAAAAGCCAATCGCCTGTGAATAAGCTGGTTTCCGCAACTTAGCTTTGTTAGGCGCTGTAGAAATCTCGAGCTTACGATTACGATTATGACTATGAAGATATATTTCTGCTTACGATTACGATTTTGACTATGAAGATATACTTCCCCATCCATGCATTTTGGTTCTACCCTCAAGTCATGTCCCTAATGCTACCTATCACCAATCAGACTCTGTCACTCAATGATGCAATGCCTCGTTTCATTCCTTTCATCTGCTTACTATTCCACCAAAATCTGCATTGCTGTAGTATCACACCGCGTAGGACTATTTTAATCCAGATGTGTAATAAACGAACGATTGTATGACCCCTTATCTGACCTTACTAAAATACCTAAGCAAGGTTAAGCCTGGCTTTTTGTGTGCAGCCATCTAGCCTGGCTAACAATTCCTCGATTGTGAACGGGAAACTTAGCAATGTGATGGGTTATTTTTGAAGGGCTGGTTTTAGTCCTTTCCCTAAGCATGGTAGTCCATTACAGGGCCATAAAGAGTGGCCTGAGTGAGGTCTGATAAGGTTTCTTGAGGTTGAATAATTTATTGCACGTCCAGTGCAATTTATAAACCTGTGCATTATGTCTGTCTGGTTGGTAGGAATCTTATTGTTTTCATATACTGGGATGTCAGTGTCCTGAATTTAATTAATATTAAATTAATTACACCAGTGCTTGTAGGTTGTACCGTTTTTGTTAAATGTGCCATTACTGTATCTGCTTTACTTTACTCTGAAGTTTGCAGATTTAATAACAGATAATGGAAAACTTTGTATTTGATACAGTAACGAAGAGTTGCTTTGACTGAGTGAAATCTTTGTATTGGATACGTTGATGAAGAATTGCTTTGACTGAGTGAAATCTTTGTATTGGATACGTTGATGAAGAATTGCTTTGACTGAGTGAAATCTTTGTATTGGATACGTTGATGAAGAATTGCTTTGACTGGGTGAAATCTTTGTATTGGATACGTTGATGAAGAATTGCTTTGACTGAGTGAAATCTTTGTATTGGATACGTTGATGAAGAATTGCTTTGACTGAGTGAAATCTTTGTATTGGATACGTTGATGAAGAATTGCTTTGACTGAGTGAAATCTTTGTATTTGATACATTAATGAAGAATTGCTTTGACTGAGTGAAATCTTTGTATTTGATACATTAATGAAGAATTGCTTTGACTGAGTGAAATCTTTGTATTGCATACACTGATGAAGAATTGCTTTGACTGAGTGAAATCTTTGTATTGCATACACTGATGAAGAATTGCTTGACTGAGTGAAATCTTTTTATTGGATACATTGATGAATAGTTGCTTTGACTAGTGAGGTGACTATAGTGAGGCTTGTAAGTTATTCCAATTTTATTAAACGTGCCAATAATATACCTGCTTTACCATACTCTAAAGTTTACAGAAGATATTACGGAAATCTGCTGTATTTGATACATTAATAAATAGCAATTACTTTACTTGGGTGACGTTTTTACTGGTATGATTAAAAACAGCAAAGTATGAAGTTATTGGCATTAAGTTATTAAATAATTAGCCTGCTGCATTGTAATCACGAGTTGAGGAGTATTAACAGTTATAAAATGTTTGTGATCTTCCCACTGACTTCAGAATTTAAGTTAGTGAATTTCTGTAACTGTAAGTTTTCTGTAGCTTTTCTGATAATCATGCTAAACAAATGTCAGAAAAAGTTGAACTAATTTGAAATAATGCATCCTTCTCATGTAGTTGTGACAGTTGTCCTGATTTGCCAAGAAGGCAAGAAATGCAAGTAGTTGAAATATTATTTTAAAGATTTAAGTATTTTGTGTTTAAATACTTTTCAAAGTATTGTCTTTTGTGGTTTTAAATACATAATGTTACCTTATTCCGTAAAGCCAATTTAACTCACTGTACTGAAATTAAGAAATACTTTTTAAAAAAGTGCTTCATGAGTACAAAAGTGCTAGTTACACTTGCTTGCAGTGGATCCAAATTTTTCAAAAATATTTCTTGAATTTTGCTTCAAGTTCTAAAATTGTTGCAGTGATTAATCACGCCAACACTGTGCACCTGATGACCTTGAAGTGAAAGAGAAGAAATAAAAGAAATGGACAAAGAAAACTACCAGAAAAAATACAGAAAAAATCCAACCGATGAGAATAGTGGACAGGGAATTGTTTTGATTTTGATTGATGTCGCAAGAATGCAAATGCACTTGATTGTGCTGACTGACCCTACAGTTTAGAGAAATGGACAGAGGGTATGTGAGTTCATGATATGGTCTGATGAAGTTATTGCCAAGTTTCTTCTCATGTGGGAATTTGATTCTAGGATAATAACCTCCTGGCCAAAACCCCGGGCCAATAACCTGCAGGCACTAATCTATGAGGAAACTAACCCCCAGTTTTAAACCCCCTTGACCAATAACCCTCATGGGTAGTAACTTCAAGAAAAATAACCCCATTTCAAACTCCCTGGACAATAACTCCATAAAATGGACAAGCAAGCACATGAAGAACATATACAACACTTTTATTTCTTGTGAATTTTCCCAAATAGAATATTCTTGATTTCATGCTTTATGAGTAATTTCATCAGGACTTTCTTTGATCTAGTACCACATATTAAATATGCTTTTTATGTATAAATGAATTTTGGGGGGATTATTTGGAGGGTTTTAAAGCAAAGGGTTATTTTTTCTTGGGCCCAGGGAGGTTATTGACCTAATACTTATTGATGGATGTTTAACTGAGTTTGCCTATCAAATACTTAATGCCTACCACTGCTAACGGTCTCGTACTAAAGTCACTGCCTAAGTTTTGCTTGCATCGCTTATATCTGCTGAAACTGCACAAAATCAAAAGATAGCACAAAAACACTTAGAAATGCAGACTGGGGAACGTGTCTATCTCCAGTATGTCCCATCTGTTCTTTAATGTTCCACATGTTTCTCCTCAGTTCCTCCCTAATGTACTTGTAAATGAGTCCACTGTTGATCGATTGTTTGCATATGTCCTTCAAACAAAATGCCATCCATGCATCCATCTACGCTGTTCTTATTCGGAAGAGAGGTGTGCTGAGTCGCTGGGGGAATCGCTTTGTCTGTAATGCTAGATTGTTTTGAGGAAAGATTTCGTGTCATTTTTCACGGAATCCGAAATCATGTAATTGGAAGGCTCTATGATTGATGCATTTCGATTAACGTTGCAGAAATCATCAAACGAAGAAGATAATTCGGAATCTCCAGGTGGCTTGGTGGGCAGTCGGGTCGTCGCCACGCACCTGTCTCCAGTGCCACCGCCACCCGATCCATTCTTGCACAGTGGCCGGCCCGGTAGCCCCCAGCTGCTCTACCGCGCCACAATGCTTGTCGTTACCATTCTGTCCGTGGTGTCTCTGGTGATGGCAAACTGTTCTACAGAGATGCATGTGGCACTCCTAATCAGCATTCCATCATCAGTACATTTACGTAAGGCTATGATTTTATTTCGGTTTATGATGGATGTAGGCAGTATCTCTAATGCAGTTAACTTTGACCTTTCCAGCTCTCGCTTGTCTGGCACTGTGTTCGCTCTGTCTCTTGCTTATGTGCTATTTACCTTCTATGCAGTTTCACTGTTTTGTCGTGAGACATCCCTCTGAGACTGTTTACTATTTCTTTGCCCTATTACATTACAGTTATAGATAAATTTCAAATATATTTAATAGCACCATAATAAGGACCTTCAGTGGAATGTTGTACCACATGCTTCACAGTCACGCTGTATCTATCATTGCAGTGTCTGCAGTTAAAGTACAAGTTTTTACATTGCATTTACATTCCACCGCTCTTCAAGGGATGAATTAAGCCATTATTTGTAGATGTAAATATCTGGTTACACTACGTTGCCATTAGTTTAGCATTGGCTTCACATGATGCTGTTTAAGTGTGTAGTTGTTGTTTGCAAACGTTGTGTGGTCTGTATCTGTTTTTGGTCCTACAAGCAGTTGCACAGGACCCAGACTGATATATTCTGCTAGATAACTGTCTGAGTGGACATAACCTAGGGCTTCCATGTAACATGTACTGTAACATTGATCATGTTATGCATGCATGTGTGCACACATACATACATACATATATACTATTGCCAGTGCATGAATACATACCGTTACATACATACATACATTCATACTGGTACATGTATATCACTACATACATATATATGTTCTGTTATATATATATATGTGTGTGTGTTTTATTTTGTGAAGATAATAATATTATAAGAATATTTTTGTGGTACATTTTGCAGTTTGTAATGTGTGAGTTTCCCCCAGAGATGTAGAAACATGACCCAGATTAAAGCCTGTTTTCTTCGGATATTCGAGTGTTTACGAGGAACATGGTTATTAGGAGGAAGCCATAGCTAAGGAAGTCCAATAAGGGGATTATATGTTTTCTAAGGGGATTATCTTCCAGGGCTTATCCTGCAAGCCTCACAGAGTGACGTTGTGCTTATTATGGTGTTCAGATAAAATAAAGGTGTTTTTCAAAGAAGGACAAACAACTGAAGTCAACACAGATGCATGGAGTCAGAGAAATGGAACAAAGATTCAGATATTCGGTAAGCTATCTAATCTAATTTAATCTAATTAGCTTCTCTCCCTCTCCCCTCCCTCGTCCGTAAGCGCTTGGGGACCGTATTATTCCCCAGTTCTGGGGCGATGGGACGGGAGCACCTCTGATGAGGCTACCTCGAAGCGGCGCTTTACAAATTTACGATAAGGATTATAGCTCTGTTATCAAAATGCCCAAGGCATCAAACGATGGATGCTGCAAGTGAAATCGTATTCAAAATCACAGTCGATTGGAGAAGCCAGATCGAATGCCTATAAGTCAGAGAGACCAGAAGTTAGGCTGAGGTTCGTTTAGGAGAGAAGAGATGGAGGAATCATATCTGAAATGAAAGTTGTCCGACCATTATAGCCAAGTTTTGTCTAGAACAAGAATACCTACCAGTTTATCTGAAATGTAATTTTGAAGAGAGGATGGCTTATTTCGGACAGAATGGATATTAAGGTGGAAAAAATGAATAGTTTTAGTACAGTGAAGACCAGGGTTAAACTAAATGTCACCAGAAGGAAGTTACAGAAGGTAAACTAGCAACAAGTAATTAATTCCCATGTGTAATTCCTAGGTGTAGAATTGGAAAAATGGGAGCATGGCGAGCAAACAGGCCGAGACAGGAAAGAGCTTACCGGTATACGGGTGGGATAAGGTAAAAGGAATGGGCTTCCGATACATGGTAAAATAAAATAGGCATTAGTTCCAACTATTTATGTGATGGCTGGGTAGACTGAGAACGTATGGGCTGACTCATAAGCTCATTGCAATTAAAGGGTGCCAGACCTAGATTAGATGTGGACTTGTGTTAAAATTTTCCTAAAGAAAAGGAGTGGCTTGCTGTATGCAAAGGTGTTTGGTGAAGTAAACAAGTCAGAGGGGGGAGAAATGAGGGAATGAGGGGGCTTGCCAAACTAGTTAAATAAAATATACAAGACCAAACGGGGTAAAATAAAATACTTCCTCGATGATACACTAGACTGACTACTAAATCTATCAGTTTATAAAATTCAAGCTAAGTTAAAATGTGTATAATATGAAATTTCACTAACAGAATTTAAGCCCAAAACAACATGTAGCTTAACTTCCACTTAACTCCTAGGATTTTATTGACTGGCTGTTATGATGTGACCAGCAATGTCGCTTTATCTATACAGTTGAGCAGTTCTATTATTAATGGAAATATGAAATTAAAGATATTGAATGATATCATGATATAATGGTGATATTGATTATATTACTGAAAATTATAATAGTATTACTGATATCGTCGTAGTAATAATAATGAAAACATTTGAGGAAAGAATAACATCGATGGTAATAGTTATGTTGATAAGGATATTGACAGTGTTAATGAAAATATATCATTAATGTCGGCACTGGTGTTGGTCATAAAAACGGTAGTAACATTGGAGTTACTATCAACAGTGAAAAACATGGCGAGATTTTTAACTCCAGTAGAAGCTATGGTTCGCTGATATCACGTATGGTAGAACCAGATTCTACGGAATCCGATGATGAACCACTGATGCTTGCAAGAGGGGTTGATAGGACTGTGGATTCCAACAGTTGTGCTCCTAGAATTTTCTTGACGTTTTAATTCCCGTCTTTGTGGTTTTAGTGGCTCTGGTGTAGAACTGTTCAAACAACCATGATGCAGTCATTTCTGCAACTTGGCTTTCCAATTTTCATCGCAGACTTGCATGTACTGTTTCTGTCGTGCGTGATATATGAATTTGAGTAACAAGACAAGATCTTTTAGGTTGATTTGTGTTACACCCGTTCACTCCATCATGCCAATCTCTACATATAGACCGAACGTGGCCCACTCAGTGCAATCTTCTCTGGGCTCATGCAAGTACCAGTCAGTAGGAAAATTCAGCGTTGTGCACTGTTGCAGTTAATTTTTTACCTCGATAAAAATGGGTTTCTGTCAATGCAACTGTGCACTTCAATTTGTTGCCACAATTGGGTTAAACCGTATATGTTTGTCAGGGTGTTTTCGTAGGTTTTGCAGCAGTGGGGAAAGGCCTCTGGGCAGGAGTGAAATATATGTGGGAGATACAGATGGTTTCTACCAGTGGGGGTGGAAGTTTTCCCCTTTGCCCACAAATCACACCCTGATGGTGCCTTCAGCATAGACTTGGTGCTACTTGAGCAAAATATTTCACTTTCAGTGGTTGTTTTAATATGTTGTTTCACTTCTTAGGCCATTAATGCCAACCTCGTAGTGTCATTTGTTTGTTTGTTTGTTTTGTTACTTAGCTGTCAGAATGAGCATGCATCCATGGAAAACCTTATGGCACTAGCTATCACTAGCCACTGCAGTCCTTCCTGATTTACACAGTTTCTGTGTGTAAGTAAGTAAGTGAGTAAGTAAGTATGTATAAAACTGACAAAAAGAAAAGCTGGCCTATTGTAATCGTAATCCCGAGATTTCTACAGCACCCAAAGAATGCCGCGCCATGGGGACCAGCTTATTCACAGGTGCTCAGTCAAAACAAAATCAATAGGCAAAAGGGTGCGTTTCCAGGTCAAGATCCAAAAGTCAGACGGAGAGACAGCGTGGCAGCTACGGGGGTGGTGTTTGGGGTTGGAGAGGAGAGAGAGAGATAAGAGGAAGAAGGGGTGTCAGGATAGGATCTGTGATATAGGTATGTTTTGAGTTCTGATTGAAAGGCCAAAGCAGAAATTGCAAGCGGTGGAGCACCGATGAGCCTTTATGACAGGTCAGAAAACTGTCACAGTTCTGGGGGGACTTTATTCCTGAGTGGTGGAAGAGCCTATAGCCTGAAACTAGTTGGACAGATGCGGTGACTAGGCTGTCATAATTATTTGCTTGAGGTTCTGTTTCAGATCAGTCATGTTTTTGCGACATCCATCTAGTCTGTCTCTATATCCATATGTCTAACCCTGCAGCATGTAAATTCACCCCTCTCAAAAACAGACCTTACATTTCTGAGCTTCTACTCTGACAATCTTGTAAAATATACGACTCATAAGAAATCGCAAAAGCTTACTTACTCATTCAAATCTAGAGTGTGATAGAGGCACCAATAGATTATATGTCAAGTTGCAAATTCCATGTTTTATGTTATATTGTGTTGAATTGCTATGTAAAAATGTGCTTCAGTGTTCCGAGCACTACAGTGTAATATGGTATGTTATGTTGCAACATTTGATTATGCATAATCACTTCATACAACACTAAACTGCATTCTGTTATGATGAGTGATGCCATTCTATCCAGTTTGTTTGCAAGTGCCAACTTCCATCTATTCATTCGGTGGTCAGGCTGTAACTTATGAGTTTTTCTGTGTGTCGTGTGTGTGTGTGTATGTAGTGTGATGTGGTGGTGTGGTGTAGTGTTTGTGTGTGGGTGTGGTATGGAGTGGTGTGTGTGTGTGTGGTGTGGGTGTGGTATGGAGTGGTGTGTGTGTGGTGTGGTGTGGTGTGTGTGTGTGGGTGTGGTATGGAGTGGTGTGTGGTGTGGTGTGTGTGTGTGTGTGTTGTGTGAGTGTGGTATGGAGTGGTGTGTGTGTGTGGTGTGGTGTGTGTGTGTGGGTGTGGTATGGAGTGGTGTGTGGTGTGGTGTGGTGTGTGTGGTGTGGGTGTGGTATGGAGTGGTGTGTATGTGGTGTGGTGTGTGTGTGGGTGTGGTATGGAGTGGTATGTGTGGTGTGGTGTGGTGTGTGTGTGTGTGGTGTGGGTGTGGTATGGAGTGGTGTGTGTGTGTGTGTGTGGTGTGGTGTGTGTATGTATATTATGTATCACTGAATTTGCAAAGTGCCTTTTAAGTAACTCACAAAGGTGCTGCAGCACGGCTACATAACGGTCTTTAAATAGGAACGTCTTGAGATGGGCAGAAAATGTTTCTTGAACTGTTGAACAGGCAAGGGATCGGATGTATGGTGGAAGAGCGTTCCAGAGAGACGGCCCCACAGTGATGTGGTGTGTGTGTGTGTGTGGTGCAGTGTGTGTGTTTTTGTGTGTGGTGTGTGTGTGTGTTTGTGTATGTGTGTGTGCTAGTTTGTGCTTGCAACTTGCACTTTGATGTGTGACCTTGCTATGGGTTGAACTATAGCTTTGATTCTTGCTTGTGTTGTGCTCGTACAAGTTTTAATTAATTAGGTTGAAATCTACTTCTACTGTCTGCTTCACGGTATGGCGCATTCTTTGCTTCTCTTCAAGCACTCGTAATTAATTTTTATGCTTCAAACTATTTGTTCTATAAAGCTGTGAATTGTCTTTGTATTGTTGGAGTTTACACAGTGCATATTCTCATCTGATCCCTTCGTCCAAGTCTCTTCCGGTGTGTCACCTCATGTCTGCAGACCATTCAGTGCCAGTCGTAAAATCAGAATTCTCTGCTGGGCAGTCACGCACTTGTGTCCATGGAAGTCAAGTCTTGGCCAAAGTTGGGGATAATAAAACGGAGCAAACATCCCTTGCAGTGGCCCGTAACGTTATTATGGCGGTTGCTTTTATTTTGAACATTTCATCGGAACAGCAACAAAGAAACAAGCAGTAAACCCTGCAGAACAGGCATCATTGCAGTCACCAGAGACGGGTGTAGTCATTGGGGCGGCCGCTAGTGCCATTGTGAGCACCTTCATTGTCATAACTATCAGCCTCTGCAGCAGCGGCAGTCGTAGGATAATTCGGTTTCTAAATGGGAAGGACACTATTCTGATCTAAACATAGACCAGAGTGGTTTCATTACTTTGGTGCGATGGAACTCGTTTGATACGGCGGTGCTGCCCTTGAAAGGCGGCCAATTGCTGTGGCGAGACCACTCTTTTTGTGGGGCCTTGTTTACGGCCCGGGTTGTGACAGACTGTGCCAAGTTTTGTGGCAGTCGGAGGATGTAGACAATGCCGAGGAGAAGCCTTTCAGATTCCAAATGACCTTCTCTCTGTTCGGTGTAGCTAAGACATCTGGATCGCTGACGATTGTCAACCGCCATTGTTTATTGTCTCTCAACTCGGACAACAAGTCTTTATTGTTGTTCCAGTCTCCTTGCGCAACAAGTCTGTTGTTGTTCCTGTCTCTTGGTCCAGGGACCTGTGGTCAGTTGGATTCTAATTAAGATAGCTAAAAAGCATATCTTTGGTGTAATATAAGTCTGATACTAATAAAGATAACTCAGCTATCTTGTACATTTTTAAAGTAATTCAGATGAAATCTATTGACTGTCTTATATGGCAAATGAAGTAGTTTTAGTGTTTTGCCAGTCACCCTTAATTTTCAACTGGCTTTGCATTATCATCAGTTTAACGATAAATAAGACTACCGTTTCATGTTAATTACTTTACCTGCCAATTTATTGTGCTCCATAAGGAAGAAATGGTGCAAAAATTAAGATGAAAAAAGAAAGAAAGTAAACAGAAAATATGCTATGCCCTACATCTGATAGCACAATTTGGCTTCATAAATTGTCTGAATCTAAAGATTAGCAGGAGACAGAGTTGATATGAGTTTTAATGTGGAACGAAACATTGACTGTGGCTCATTTGATGGAAGAAGACAATTATTTTTGTATTAGACATTTTTTGAGTACAAGTTTAGTAATCGACCTAACTGTGGAGCAGAGAATTACTGAAATTTAATATCTGCTTCTCCTGGATTTCAATAAGTTTCCTTATTATGAATATGTTATAGATTTAACTGTGGTGGTGGTGGTGATGGTGGTGGTGGTGAAGGTGGTGGTGGTGGTGGTGTTGATAGTGGTGGTTGTGGTGATGGTGGTGGTGGTGGTGGTGGTGATGTGATGGTGGTGGTGGTGTTGATGGTGTTGGAGGACGTGGCGGTGGAGGAGGAGGAAGGAGGGAAGAAGAAGAAGAAAAACAATAAATAGTAGAGTATAGGGAGGAGAATGAAGATCCATTTGTAGATGATAAGGGAAACAATGACACTGACGGATTTAATCTGTATTTAGTAAATCGATGCCATTTACATCGCTGGCACGTAATTTGCCTCTCAATTGATGTCTGAAGATTGTGGCTAAGACAGCACTTTTATCGTTGCTCTTAAACAAGTCCCTCCATTCTGAATGATAAATAGCTGATGCCCAAGGAAGAGCGATGACTGTAAAAACTAGCTTTGTGCAATCTGGTCCTATGGTTACATAGCATATTCCAAATTAAGGACTTGGAAGATCTGAGCTATGCTTTGAAGGAAAGGATGATGATGTTCAATGAATTAACGTCAAGTGATAATAATAATAATAATAGACTTGGGACGTATATTGTCCCTCATATCCGGAGATGGTAGAGAAACAGGTTACCTTTTTCAACGTTTATCTATAACATTACAGCGTTTCAATGCAGTCGCCTTCCACGGTACATTTGTGGTGCCGAATCCAGATGAGGATTAGCCGTTCCAGAATCCCTCTCTCTTTTTTTCTCCGGAAATTTTTGAACAACCAAGGGATTATACTTACCTTGGTAAAAAAATATAATTTTAATGATAATAACAGCCTTCACAGAATAATGCTTCCCCTAGTTTTTGTAATCCTGAGGGATTGTTTGTACTTTGGGTAAAATAATAATTGTAATAATACTAATAATAAATAATAATAATAATAAGAAGAAGAAGAATAATAATAATAATACTTAGGGATTTGCATACCAGATGTCAGACTTTAATCAGACGGACAGGCAGTTGGTCTTACGGAAGCAAATTAATGGATGGAGTAAAGATGAAACTACTATCTGAGGAGTTACTGAAATAAAATGTTTTGAAAATGAAATGTTTCTGCACGGTTGAAGGATGGAGTTGATGGAGCAGATCTTATAGATAAATGGATGTTGTTCCAAGTCGTGAGTGGGACTGAACTAAACCATGGGTAATATAATGATGCCCAGTGACGATGATGATGATGATGACGATGATGATGATGATGTTGATCGAGATCAGCTTAAGTCATAATTATCAGGATTAAGACTTTTTCGATCTGGACTGTATTGAATTGAAATTTACATCATTGGTGGGTGGTGATGGTGGTGGTGGTGGTGGTGGTGGTGGTGGTGGGGGTGGGGATGATGATGCTGGTTGTGCTGCTGGTGCTGGTGGTGATGATTAAGCTGATGATAATGATGATGGCAATGATCAAGACAGGGGACAATCATGATCATGACAACAACTGCTGTGCTATTTTAACAAAGAGGCCAATTAATTATGAAGGCCTATGCCTGTATTTTACTTGTCTGCTGGCCTTTCAAATTCGGTTGGTTCCAATTCATGGCTTCCATGGTCTTAGAATTTAGATAGTGACTTGTGAGCTGTAAAAAGTACTCCTACATGATTGCCTTGATTTGCCATAACAGTTTTTAGACTGTCTCCATTGGCCACTGGAAACTTGGTATTGTACTTGTGGTGTTGATAACACTGTTGACCTGCTTATCATAATTTGAATGCAAGCTATGAACGCTGAGATGCTGCGAGGCAGATTTTTAGGGCTATGGGTGATAAAATGTCTCTGGTGACGTCCCTCGTTAGCGACCGTTTCACAGGGAGTAGTCTGCGGAAAATTGCTGGTCACATCCTCGTCTGGTTTTATTACTTATCGTAACGCTTGATTGGGATTAGTTGTGCTTTTGTTGTGTTGGACTTGTGTAGACGTGATGCAGATGGGGTCAGCTGATTCACCGTGCCGAGCAGAATCAGTTTGTCCCGTTGAAATGTACCATCGTGATGAGGTTAGCTGTGATTCGGGTGGTAGCACATGTGTCTGCCAGCGAGGATTCATCTTGCATAACGATCTGTGCATTGGTAAGAGAAATTTGACTTGTTATCTGTGTGCTTCTGTACTGAAGCTTTGAAATATGTTTTTCTGGAAGATCACGCTTGAATCTTGCTTCCCTGAATTACTTTATGACAAACAGCTTGAGTGCGCTTTTACGAAATTTCAAGAGGAGAAAGTGTTAAGAGAATTGGAATATAGTGTGAGAAAATTCTGGCAATACTGGTGAGAACTCCACTCCAGGTAGCTCGTGTGTGTACCAGATGTTCTGGAGGATAGAATAGTAAATAATTAAATGGATAGTTCTGAAGTTCTCATTCAAAGCATAAGGTATTGAGATTCTTGGTAACTTTTCACTTTCAAAGTCTCAAGAACTGAGGTACAGTATATATAGTTTTGGCATTTGAGATATTGCAATGTGTAAACACCTTTATTAGACATAACTCTTCCAGTTTTCTCTTGTCATTCAAGATTTGAATCAGGACTCCTTTTTCTGACTTGTTTTTCCATTGTAACTTGGTCTCGTTGACCTTTTAGATCTTAACTCTACCTCTCCAGCAGACTTTGCTTACAAACTTTGATTTAATTTCGAAGTTTCCATCAACTTTTGCTTAACAGCACTGTAAACCCATGAGCTTACTCTGCAACAGATGGTAGAACCATCGCATCCATATTGTCACCTACCTGCTCTGTGATGCATTCTGATAGAATTTGTATGCAATTGTCAAGAATTCAATGTTATGAGTATCTTGCACTTTTCCATGCAGATGATGACGAGTGTGCGCGTGATCAAGACATCTGTGGCTCTAGCGCAACCTGTGAAAATCTCAATGGTTCCTATCTATGCCGCTGTCGACAAGGCTTCTACCACAATGGCGATTCGTGCAAAGGTAAATTACTACAGGTATCTTGTGTTGTGCCACCTCTTTGACCATGACAACAGTCGGATTGACTCTGACAGCCTTTTTGTTGCTTGTAAGTTGTGTTAATGGCCATTCCAGAAATGGTATGTAGACATTTTTATTCCCCATCATACAAATTCTAAGGGAATTTAGGCTTTTGTCACATTGCAATTACTCCCACACGGTCATTAAAAATGTAACGTGTACATCGTTAAGGATTCCATGAGGATTTGCTAAGGATTTGTTAAGGATTATTTCAGGTACTTTGAATGATGTCTGTGTTACAAATGTTTCACATAAAGCCTTACACCCAAGCTGACTTGAGGCTGTGTGGCCTATGCAGGGTAGTTTCACATCAGTCAGCAAAGCAGGCAATGTACAGAAGCCAGTGGGATTCTACATGATCTTGTCTCGTTCCTTGACACAGCTTAGAGCAGAGGATCATTGAAGATCATCATCAGCTGTCCTTCTTTATGGTTTCTTCACGTGGATATGGCTTTGCGTGCAACAGCTTTTTTATCTGCTGTCGTTGCATGCGTCAATTCGTCTTCTTGTTACAGATATCAGGCACTTTACTGCATTTATAGAAGTCCGGTGAACAACTGGAAACGTTTAGTCTTTTCATCGCTGTTGTTGGATGCTTGAATTCTGATGCATGATATCAGACTGAGTTCATTCTGGAAGTGGCACTTAATAATGTCAAGTTATAGTTACAATTAGAAACTGGCCAATTCAATTTAATTCATGCGTAAGGAGGTTTTCTGGTTGTTGTATCATCGTAATGTTGTGTTGAAGTCTGTGCTTCAGCATAAAGATCAGTCAAAGCTAAGACTGCACCTTTAAGGACTATGTTGGTAGGAGGACATAATTAACACTAACTTCCCGATCAGCCATGAAAGCTGCACTTTGTCGCAGTGGTTTGCTTTCAAGACTGCACTCCTGCACACGGCCACTTCAATACTGAGAGCCTAGGGGCATTCAGCTTGTTAAATTGCAGTTCCTTCCAAAGTTTAATAGTCATAGTGAGGTCCATACTTGTAATTATCTGATTGTGGCATAAATTGCTGTCTTGATTCAATGGGGTTGTGATTGCCAGCAGAGACCTGGTGCCATTTCTCTGCTAATGGCAAAGTGGCTGCCGTCTTTTCATTTCTTTGCTTTGTCCACAGTGTGACCTTGGTATACTCACAGCCATCAGCCATCCAGGCTGGGGGACGAGTCGACTTTCGACAGGCAATGGGTTCAGATTTTGTTGCCAGTTAGATACAACTGATTAAGTGAAGCAAGGCTCAAAACTGTAGATAATCAACAAGGTTCTGGCAGAGCTTTCATGGGTTTTGTTACAATACACTCACTTATATAGGATGTTTTGAGTGGTGGTAACTGTATTTCTCTCGTGGATCTTTTGGTTCAAAATAGAATCTCTGATAAATTCAGGCACCGCTGTGTGTGTGAATGAAAATGGTGTTGTGTTGTTTCTGATTTATGTTCAGTCTGTCCTCTATCCAGATCTCCTCCACTGACTTATGTTGTGCATAGCTGGGTGGCTTAAGCGGACAAGTACTTCATTGTGACTGATTACTCAAAAAAAACTGAAATTAGCATGGTTGCAGATTGGAACAAAAGTCTTTTCAGTGCGTGCCTAATGAAAATTTGCAAAATGCAAAACAGCAGACCTGATTTAATTTGTAAGATGTCACTTGCCTTTATCTGTAGCTCTTCATTTAGCTCAGTCTTAATTGTAATAATTACGGTAAATAATGATGAATGAATAAAAATACTTTAGATGTTTTAACAGATGAATATGAACTGTAATGTGTGTTCTGTTTGCTTTTTATAAAAAAATGGTCCTTATTCTTGGTTGGGAAGTTTTTAATGCAAAATACAGAGCATTGTTGGTGTCAGCCTTATATCCTTGGATATTTGTCTTAATAAGAATTTTAGGACCCTTTCCTTGATTTTTATTCATCTGCTGTTTGAAGCATGGTGCGACACAGTGGTCTGTTGGTAATGCATCTGGTCAGTGATCATGCGGTTGTGGGTTCGACTCCGTGTAATAACCCTGGGCAAGTTGTTTGTGCACTCATGCCTCTGTCACCAAGCAGTATAATTGGGTACCGGCACAAACTGGAGAGTAAACAGCGTGTCTTCCTATCACCTAGTTTTCCTACTGGTTGTCTCCCCTGAGCGACTGACTGTGCCTCTGATTCAGATTTTTATTATGCCAGCATGTTAATCTCTTAATATTCATTCATTCTTATTTATTCATGCGCTGGCCCCATGTTCAGGATCTTGGGAATCGTACATTGCCAGCTCAAGGGTCAAGAAAAGGAGATGAGTGCCTCCCCTACATCTCACTTGTGGAATATGGGATACTTTACTTACTTACTACTGTTTGAAACCAATCCCTTGCATTTGCTTTAAGTGATGTATTCTTAAATGTATGACTGCTTTGCCCAGTTTTGCATGTGAATGACCTGGCTAGTCTATTATGAAACTTAAATGAATTTTTATGGTGGTGTATGAAATGTGAATGATATTGATTTAAATAAATCATGTACTTTTTAAAGTTGAGTTTGACTCGCAAGCTACCACTGAAATACCAATGTGCCTGTATTTGTTTTAATGTCAAGTTTGCAGTACTTGGTGTCCAGAAGGCTATTACGAATCCATTCCATGCTCGGCTAACAAAGACAGAATCTGTTCACGTAAGGAAATTGCCTAATTCTTTAGAGTTATGCTTAAAACTGGTCATTGGCGCTTCATAAAGCCACATTGTCTCCATTGACGCTATTGTTTTGGGAATCTTTGTCGTCGTAGTGAGACAGAGTGATCTGTACTCTAATGATTGAGGTTTCGAGCATGCTGAGGAGACTTTGTGTAACAACCCTGGACAAATTGTTCATGCACACTTGCCTCTGTCACCCAGCGATGCAGTGGCGCATGTCCAGGATTTTGTGATCTTGTGATTTATCCATTGCCTGCCTAAGGACCAGTAAGTGGAAAATGAATGCCTCCCCTACGTTACACTATGGGATATGGTGGAAGCTTTACTTTTATGCCTTTTATTTATGTCGAAGTGACAGTTGTTGTTTTCACAGTAGGCACTGTCATCGTCATTTTCATCGTCATCATCATCATTATAAATTATAGATCTTTAGCATGAGTATGGATTGAGTTCTAGGCCATGGGAGCATTCAGACTTTTAGCCGAGTGACCCCAGTCTGGATAACTGTGGTTCTCTATCCCTTGGTTGTGTGAGATCCAATTTTCCAACTTGTGAAATTGTAAAAAATCTCCCACTAAGGCTGCTTCACGGTCTCCGTAGTACTACCCCACAAACTTTGTCTTAGTAACATCATGGAAATCAGTTTAACTGTAAAATTTGTTTACGACTGTTCAGTTGGGGAAACAGATTACTGGAGTGCATTTTGGATCCATGTCACAGCTGATCCAGGGGCTTTAAGGAAAGTTGGGCTGTCATTCGATTGCTGTTTTTATGTTTCCATTTTGGTAGAATCTTTCAGCCCATGGACCACAAGTGCCTCCATGGACTACTTTTGTTGCATCATGTGACTACCTAGCCATGAATACCTCCTATTTGGCAACGTTGCATAAGTTAGTAAGCAAGTGTTCATTTACATGGACTATGTGTGTTGTTTGTTGATTTCAATGTGCTTGGATGGCTAGAGGGAACTCCCTTAATCATGAATGCCTCTTGAAATATTGAAGAAATTCAGCTGGCGGTGAAAGTAAACAGCTTAGTGACAGATTAACAAGCGGCGGTTCAGTTTTTGTTGTGTTCATTTATTTAAAAACAGCTTGCACAGTTTGTGGTCATCAGGAGTCAGAGGCTGTGCCATGCAGTCCACTTCATAACAGACTCTGTTTGCGTAAGATAAACTTCGCTTACCATCCATCAACCAACACATGACTTATTTAACACTATGCAGTCATCTTCATACTTCATACAGTGAATTGTAGTTGTAATCTGACATTTATAAAGCGCCACTTCAAGAACAGACTCATCAGAGGCCCTCCCGACCCGAACCAGTGAGACCACTGTCAAATAATACAGACTTCAGGCGCTTGCAAAACTGCGGAAGGGACAAACTGAGGAATGCAAGCCGGAGCCCTCGGGAAAGGCGATTCCAGCTATTAGGTCCAACATAGGCAGAGCTTCTAGACTGAGCTGTAGCATTGCGCATACGAGGGACAGTCAGGAGTCCAAGGGAGGCCGACCGGAGAGTGCTACGGCCTAGAACCAAGGAGATCGAAATGCAGAAGTCCCTAAGATATGATGGAGCAGAGCCAACGAGACAATTACGCATAAGCGTTAGGATCTTGAACTGGATACGCTGCTGAATGGGGAACCAGTGCAGAGTGTCCTGCACAAAGGAATTTATACGGCCATACCTGGGGACGCCTCCAATAAGACGGTCAGCAATTGGTACATCTCTTCTTGTACAATTTATGACAGAATCCTGGGAACAGTAACAATGCCATGCACTTGGCTAAGGAATAACTAGATAATAATAATCAAATATGATATTATTAGTAAATATTTATTTTATAGTTCAGGTGAATAAAAATGTGTTAATGATACATATAGCATATTTGATATAATATTTATTGAAAATTCAAATTATTAGATATGAGTAATATTTGCTAATACTTATTGTTATTTATTAATAAATAATAAATGAATGAACACTAGTAATGTCATATTTACAGTTATAGTAGTACAATGCAGATGTACAGTTTCATGTGCAAAATAATAATTTCTTATAAATATCAAGCAGATCTCTGTTTGAGAGGCTTTCGTGAATCAGCTTTGATTAGTTTGATGGGAGTTGTAGCCATAATCTGTTTATTGGTTGTGAATTTCTGTTTTTTTTCAGATGTTACTTATCCTCTGCTGGTGGCTGATGGCAAGAGCTTCAGTGATGTTCTGCAAGGTAGTGTTTCAGAGTAATGTTTTCCATTCAAACGTATCTCACTAAGTGATATTTCTACTTATGAGGATTGCTGTGACTGACCATACAGGCTGGAACTGGTGATGAGAATAGGCTGTAATTATTGTACTGAATTATTTCATGTAAGAAGGCAGAGTAATATAAGTTTCCCTATTACACACTTCAGTTTACTGTACTTGATTTAATAGCCGTTAGTTTTTAATTCGTATCATTCCTAATATCTTAATCTGTCCGTTTGTGTACTTTTGCGAAACAATAGAGAAGGTAAAATTATCAGCAGCCTCATTGTATTGTATTGTATTGTATTGTATTTGATAACTTATATAGCACTTCTTACAGAACAAACTACTCAGAGGCGCTTCCAGCATGAGAGCCCCTGGGAAATACGAACGTCTTTAAACAACGAGCTGACTGAGCTCTATCAACATCAGTCACCCTTGCACGAAGCGATAGCGGAAGTTCATTCCACAGAAATGGGCCAACAACAGCAAAAGCCCTCTGCTGAGCAAGAGAGGACTTAACACAAGGAACAAATAGATCCATACGATCTAAAGAACGTAAAGGGTGGGATGAGGTACTAGAGTGTGGAGGACGGATAAGATCACAAAGATATTTTGGAGCCTGGCCCATGTGAGCTCTTATTACCAGTGATAATAGCTTAAATTGAATACGAGATTGGATAGGGAGCCAGTGAAGTTGCTGAATGATGTAATCAGAGATATGAGAGAAACGAGGAAGACGTGATATTAACCTGGCCGCAGAATTTAGTACTGATTGAAGGGAAGACAGTCGATACTTAGGCAAACCAGCAAGTACAGAGTTGCAGTAGTCAATGCGACAGCATATCATGGCATGAATCATAGTAGTAAAGACAGAGGAAGAAACAGAACAACGAACAACTCTTAAGCGCCTTAATTGGTAGTAACAAGACCGAGTCAGACTAGAGACATGGTTTGTGAAGGTAAGGTTACAGTCAGGTATAACGCCCAGGTTACGAACACTAGACGAAAACATAAAAGAGGGGAAAGCTTCAGATAAGCAAGAGTAGTCAATCTGAGCGAGACGGTATTTAGAACCAGACCAGATCAACTGAGTCTTAACAGGATTAGGACGAAGACGATTGCAGGACATCCATTGTTGAATATCGTGAGCCAGGGCATCAATCTTACCATCAAGAGCAAGTTGTGCAGATGGAGGTCCCTGAACAAAAGCCTGGACATCATCAGTGTACAAATGACCAACAGCCAAGTGTTTAGTAAAGAGGGAAGGGATATCAGCAGTATACAAAATGTATAAAAGAGGACCAAGGACTGAGCCCTGGGGAACACCAATATCAGCTTTAACTCTGGGTGTACGGGAGTCCCCAAGAATAACCATCTGTGTTCGACCGCTAAGATAAGAATGAAACCAGCGAAGAGGAGTACCATGGAGGCCAAAAGATAGCTCAAGACGGCGTAACAAAATATTATGATCAACCAAACAAAATCAAAAACCGTCTGCAATTCCTGTCACTCTTTTGAACCTTTCTGTAGAAGAACATCCAGCCACATTCGTAGCAACAACATTTGCCTTCATATGAAAGTTTTGGGCTAGGTGGTTCCCTTTACCACAGATAAAGTACTTTCTTTCCTTCTGAATCAAGGATCATTGGCTACCATTGGACCGTCGGTCAGTTTCAATCTGTGGTTCTGCTTTGTATCGTTACAGAACCACTTTTGAGTTTGTTGATTGAGGCATGAGTGTTTCTCTTCCAAATCAGATGGTAACTTGTGAATTCCAGTTCTTTTCTTTGGAGGTTCTAAGGCTATGTTGTTCGCAGTTTCATTCCTGATGTTGACGTCTGTAAGTGTCTGAAGCTGCTTCCAGACTTCCTTGCGCTTTTTTGGCATACACTTGAGTTGCTTGAATCGTAGATCAAGTGCTGTAGCAATGTTCAACCACGACAGTCTGAGATTCTGTTGCCAATTCTTGAGATCGGTTCTGAACATGTCCATCTGAACCGCACGATGTATCCTGGGTCATCATCAGAAATTTTCATTTCGCAAAAGAGTTGGCAAAGAGTTGGGAGAATCACTGAGCATGAGATGTGTTGTTCTCCACCCAGCAGTTAATTTCTCCCATTCGGCAACCATTGAGCATGTGTTTGTGATTTGATTGTTCCAATGTTGCCAGTACAGCCTCTTTGTTGTTGAGCGGTGCTCCATCATCTGTAGGGTTGAATTTCAGCGTGTTGAAACATCCTGGATCAGTGTCTCTGTTTTCTGATAGAGTTGAATTTGTTGGGTTTTCAACTCAGTCGTATTTACAGGGCTGTGTTTAAAGTGGCCAACAACTTTGCAACACTTTGCAAGTACACAGTCAATGCCAGAGAGCCGCAGGTTATGTGCTATGCATGGCATATGCTGAAAAGGTAGCAATTTGACTGCAGCCGTCACATTTCTTGCATTGTCCATCCCAGCTGTTGTTACTCTATCATAAATTTCCCATGACCAGACACTGATGTGAAGTTCTCGGCACAGGCTTCAGAAAAGTGTCTTTCTTCAACATTGAATGCCCAAGCGCAAACGACTTAAAATCCCAGATTTTGTCAGTCAGGTGTCTGGTCACCCCTAAGTAGCTATCATTAGCCACAGAAGACCTGTAGTCTGCCATCAGAGCTACAACGACTGCATCATCGAGCATCTGACAAATCCGTTGCTTCCTTTGTTGGTACAAATCGTCGATGCGAGCACTGATGAACGAACGTGAGGGAAGCGTGTAGGACTGATTACAAGCAGTGATACGTGTGATGCCCTGCGAGCTCGCGTCTGTTGCGACGTTGATGGGTCAGCCATTCATCACAATCCATTTTGCAATGGCTTTGGTTATGCCTTCGCATTTGCCCTGGTCCATCGGCTGAGCCAGCTCCTGCAGTTGAACTAGGGTTGCCTGGCATAGTGCAGGTTCCGTTTTATCATCTGCTGAAGATAACGTTGATGTCTTATCATGTGCAGTAGCAGTAAGTGTGTGCTTGGTGGGCAGATGATAGTTCAACAATGAATTGCTACAGTGGTACTTAAACTCACTTTTGCAATACCTACTAACGACTGTGTCATCCATTTAGAAAATAAACTGTCTATCCATATTTGTCTTTCCTATTTTCCTTGACTGCATTCTTTACTTAAAACTTATTTTGTAAAACCCGAATTCAACATCGCAATTGAATTTATGGAATCGACAAAGCCACAAGAAAGAACTGGAAACAGTACAACCATAGATATCATGAATGTTGACCCTGGCAAGCATCGAATATTTTCTAGATGAATGTTTGTCACGCTAATTATGGTTGACAAGTGCGTGTGGCAAGAAAGCAAGACTAAGTTCTTAACGCATTAATCATTGCATCAAAAATTTTAATTGCCCAAAATTCTAGCACGCTAATCGCACATGTTAACAACGATTAATCAACAGCTCCAATGAATATCCATTAAAACAGCATATAAGCAATGCAAGGTTCACCAAGAGTCTTTCAACATTCGACCAGTCAACTTCTGTCATAGAAGCATTAGTTAAGTCATAGCTTTATCATTTATTTAGCCTACTGATAGAGGCTGCTGACTGTATCTTTCCTACACAAAGGTCTATGCAAAACAAAATAGGCAGGTGATCACAATATGATTAGCACAATTCTTGTTTATCTGTAAGAAACTTACTGAAAATGTTATTGATAATTTTAGATTAGACTAAGCGGAGTGACGGATGATGCAGAAGACTTTAGATTTATTGAGTCGTTTGATTAGATTAAGCTGCATTGGTTTGATTAAGGTAACCGTTATGGTAATTGACTGGTTTCATTTTTAGAATTCAGCAGACCTCTGCCTGTGAACAAAAGACGAAAGCGTAAGCTTCCATTTTCCTGTGATCACGTAACGTAAGGAAATAATCCAGTTGTTTCTTCCATGCCACTTTAAACACTTAGCTCAGAGGTGTAGAAGGACATTCCAGCTGGAAGGCAAACATAATAACAGCAGTCCGACAACCATTTGGGTTACATGGATTAATGCCAAATTGCCAATTCCTTGTGACAAACCAAAATTTGAACCTTAGATGAAGAAATGAAAGACAAATCCAATGATAATGATATTTATCAGCTTCTATATTGCACAAAGCATGAAAAGATGATGCATCAAATATAAGCCATAGTCAGATCAATACTCAGAAACTCAATCCACTGAGACTGACTAACCAATCAACCAACCAACAAACTAACAAACCAATCAACCAACCAACCAACAAACTAACAAACCAATCAACCATAATGTAGGAGTAATTTTAAACCAGCCGTAAGCATTAGCATAGTTAGCAACAGTTAGCAATCTTGCACCTTGTCACCCTTGATTTGCCCACCAATCTGGTAACCTCCAAGAACCACTTGGCCTTGCATTGATCATGTTTGATGATGGCCTGGTCAGGAGTGCCACTGAACAGTTTTTCTGAAGTGGCACCATATAAATGTTAGATTACTATATCTTTTCCATTGGTCTGGTCTGGTGAATGCTTTTCTTCCGGAATTTAAAGACGAATTTGGCCAAAGTAACTGCTCATTAATGTAACGCATCTTCACTTAATGGAGTCCTTGAAGGTGTAGGGCGTACACTTGCAGGATCTTTCAGCTCAAGGGCAAATGCAGAAGTCATCCCGCAACTGGGCAACAGTTCCGTTGTTTGTTTGGCTTGGACAAAATTTTCAGGTCTGCAGGGTATACCTGGATTTGAAATCAAATGTCCTGATGTTACAACTGGGTCATTGTGACACTTGGCCATAAATAAGACCAACTTTGTCTGTCAACTGGAACACAGCCTGCTAGACAGAAGTTTCTGAGTGAAGATAGGCATATAAGCAAGGGGCCTGTCAGTAACACATGTTCTCAGTGAATGAACTAGTGGAAAGGTAAGGCCTACAGTGTGTTGTTTATGAAGTGACTAGGATCCTAGGATGAGCTGCAACATGGAGCTAAGTACAGGTTAATTATTATCTGAGTCATTCTGTAGACTTGAAGTAAGGTGATTGCTTTGGCTTTTTGATCAGCTAATCTACAGGATGGTTGGTTGGCTGGCTAGCTGGCTGGTTGTTTAACTGGTTTGCTGATAGGCGGATTAACCTAGTCATTAGATTCACTTATTCTTGAAGGTTTAATAAAGAAATAGCAGAATCCGATTCACTGAATCCTGTGATTCGCCTGATCCAGTAGAAGTGTAGCGACTGTTTAATTAAATTGAAGTTTTAAACATGGTAGTCAGAGACACACTTTGTGTGATTGTGGGAATGTTGAAGTAAACTTCAAGACCAGATCTTTCCTTTTGGATCTTGTGAATTACACAGCTTGTTAAATTTCAAATCTTTGGCATGCATACAGCCTATAATGAATTTTAAAATTAACAAATTTCAAGTTATATTTTTCTTTCATGGTGCCCTGACCAATTTGTCCAGCATCTCAAATCAATTACTGTAGAAATTAAACCACTTTGCCTAACAGTTTGCATGGCACTACGACAATTATTATTTGAACTTCAAAGGACCTACTAGGTTTCAAACTGTGTACACAGCAGTGGAAGCTTGCAAGCTATGCCACTTAACTACTCTCCACCTGAAGTATACTTTCTGACTAGTTTACTGAAAAACATGCCAAGACTCCAGAATTGATTTTTCAGGATTGCGCATAGAGGCATCGAAGAACGTTTTTCTGGAGAACCTTCACAGTACACGACACATGGAAACGATGTACTACGTCACGGACACAAAGCAGCTGACGGATTTCTTCTGGTTTCGGGATTCCGGCATACGGATAAACATTGGCCTGCAGAATGTCAACGTCATCCCTGTGTACGAAGACGTCGACCATTACAGCGACAATGAATTCATGATGGGACGACCCAAAATGGAGGAGGAAAAAGAAAACTTTGCAAACATCATAAAGAACCACTGCAGGTAGAAATATCACCATTTTTTTAGCTCCTATAGTTTTTATTGAATTTAACCTTAAAACACTTCTACATCGTTCCATTAAAAATGCACAGGGGATCATCATCACTCAGTGGTTGCTTCTGTGTAGAACTTACTATTTAACAAATTTGTTTTAGAAATTGCGCTTGGCTGGTTGCTCCAGTTGGTGTCACTATACTTCATGTGATTGAAATTGAATATACTGGGTACTGTTTGAATTCTGATATTTGTGGTGCCACGTACTTAGTGCAGCTGCTCTGTAAAAGCGTTATGTAACGTAAATGAAAATCTACAAAATTTCTCAGTGCAGTAGAAGTGTCATGAAGATCAGCTTATTCATCAGTGCTATCATGATGTAAATGTTCATAATTGTAATCATAAACTCAAAATTTCTAAGGTGTTACTTGGCAGCTAAGTGCAGGGCACCAGCTTATTCATGAGCACTGTGTAAAGTTAGTGGGGTTGTCCAGAGATGCCATGTCAAGAACCAAGTCCAGCTGCTAGAGAGAGAAGAGGGAGAGGACCTGGTAGAGTGAGTTGTGTTTAAGCTGAAAGTAATGGAAGGAGTTTCATCGCATTACATTATGTTTGGTTAAATTGGTGACACTGAGTGATGTACTAATACTTGATTGTTATCTTGACTAATGCCTTTATGGATTCTGGAGTTGTTTTAAGACACGTATTGCCTCTGCCCGGCACAAAAGATGGGCCTATGCTAGGTATGCAGTGCTAAAATCCTTCCCTAAATATGTTGAGCCACATTCAGATTGGATACAAATAAACTAGGTTAGGCTTGGTTCTAAAGATGGATCTAACTGAGCTTATTGCAGGTTCTTTGTTAGTGTTGCATGTCTAATCGTGCCACATTAATTTACACACTTATTGTTTGCCTGATTACTTTGAGGATTTTGTTTTTTTATGCATCTTTTAGAATCTCCCTCCATCTCCAAGAATGTGTTACACACTTGTGTGGAGATTTTTAAAATTACAGATGTTAGATTCTCTTTGCACCATATATAGTTCTTGGTGAGATCAAGACTAGGTCATAGGTCAAAGTCACCTGGCAGATTTTTGTGGGTCAGTTCTGTTTTGGATTAGTGTGGTAGGAACATGTGCGAGTTGAACACAACTGTCAGTGATGCGTCTAAGTTATATTTTTTGTATTAAAATATCATAGTTAAAACTTCTATGGTCTCATTAGAATCACATTCGGATATATCTCTTAGTTGCGGGATTTTGAGGCTAAAACTGCAACAGCAATCATTATATTCTTGCCTGATTAAGGCCATTAACTGTTGACTTGCCACGGTTGCCATCATCAGTAAAAGGTGCTGTTGGAACATACTCATACATTCATACACATAGAAACATACTGGAATATAGGTAGATTTATAGGTGCGTGCACTGATACTGATAAATTGCTTGAGAGCTCTTTGTAACATCAGTCAAGTTTTAAAGTATTTTCTGATGGAATATTTTCCAAGTAAGAAGTATTTTCTGATGGAATATTTTTCCAAGTAAGAAGAACACTTTTTCGGGTGGTTTTTCTTACATGCAGTTTCATTTCCATCAAAAGTCTTTTGCCGAAATACATTTTCTTATTCGAACAATAGCCCTTTGACATATGAGGGGTGTAACACAAGGCATTATATCCCTCTAGTCACTCCGTCTGGTATTCATGCAGTAAATTTATATAGCACCTGTTTGAAATGCGCCCTCATTGACTATTGTCTGTAAAGTCAGGGTCCAAAGGAACTTTTCGCAGAGCAGAACCTTAACATCAACCATCCAGGAATTGGAAGGCCTTTAACTTATAAGGGTTCCCAGTTGCAACCTTTTCCACGGGAGTCCACTTGCAACCTTTTAATTTCATAAGGGGGCCCAGCTACAACCTTTTCTAAAAGTTTCCAGTTTATACCTCAGCACGACTGCTCCATCCTAGCCGTCAACTTTCAAACCCTCGGCGTTGTGCCAAGAGGCAGAGGCCTCTATAGCCACTCTGCCACTGTCGGTTTATTATCTGATGACTCTGTCCTGCAGAAATCCGATACCAGATTATTACAGCGTGACGCTGGAGGTCGCCCGGGACCGCATGACCCGCGCCTGGTTAGATACGTGTACACCGGATAAACATCAGAAGGGTATCTGCCCGGAGACGGTCTTCGCTGGCGAGCAGTTTCTTCATCGTACGCTTAACGAGCCATGTGAGAAAATGGTGAGCTGAGCAAATGTTTTCTTAGGCGCTTGTCGGATAAAAGCGGCAAAAGCAATTTCGCTTGTCGCGCTAACTAGAATCGAGAAAACGTCTATAGGACGAGATGTAACATTTCGCTGCTGTACGTAGGTGGAGCACCTCCGGCTTCATTAACTCTGCTTCGTTGAGAGCACAAAGATGTCACTTGTGTGGTTTGAGTTACCCTTCCAAACGGGCCTGGGTCTGTGGATTGGTGGTTTTTTCCCTTAATTTCTTGAGGTATTGGAGCATAGTTCTGCTGCCAGAATTACATTCTATTGTTGAATAAGCTGTTATATATATATATATATATATATATATATATATATATATATATATATATATATATATATATATATATATATATATATATATATATATATATATATATATATATATTACATAGTATCTTTTGAACATCCCAAAAGCTAGGCTACATCTAAAGTAAGATAATAATTTATGTATGATACAATTAAATGACGAGAATCTTTTCTGTTTTGTTTCATTTTAATGAATGAAATCATACGCACACACACATGCACACTGGCAGACTGTGAATGCATTTGTCTTTACCTTATTATTTTATCGCTGTTATTATCAGTTATTGATGAACATCATAAATTGATACCAGGATTAATCACAACTTTGTTCCGTCTTGCTTTTGTTGTCTGACCGTTGTGACCCACCCACGCCTATGAATCCTTGATCTACCGATGGACATAGGGCACATTAACACATGCATTACTTACTTACTTACTTACCTTCTGTGTCTGGGTTAACCTTTGATCATGTGATCTGCAAGAATAGGTTGTCTGGTTGTTAGATCGTTGTTGTTGTGTGTGCTTTAGCCGAAAGATCCTTCAGTGCTGAGGCTTATGGCTCAGGGGACAAATTCTGATAGAGACTTGTAATAAATTAGTTGTTACCTTACCTTACCTTAAGTTACTTAAGGCGTATATATGTGCTTGCAAAAGCAACACTGTCTGCACTGAGTATTTTATAATGTTGTGGCATGTGTCAGGGGCCAAAACTGGTAAGTGCAAGGCTTTTGGCTTCCTTCTTTGCATGTAAGTTTTTTTGTACTTTTTTTCTAGACTTTTCTATTTTAGTTCTAGTTCTCGCCTGCATGTGCAGAAAACTCAAATAATATTCGTAAACTTTAGGTCCAGATGGGCATTATTGGTTTAAATTGTATGTTGGTAGGTTGTACTGAATATTTTAGGTTTCAGTTGAAATAATGCAGTGTTTGCTTGAAGTTTTATGCATTTTGGTTGAAGCAATTACTTTTTTTAAGTTTTATGATTTTTCAGTTGAGTTGAAGCATTCCTATTGAATTCATGCATGTGTTCTATCGTGAAATTTGTACATTTTTGCTTCTTGCAGTGAGTGCCATTAACAGCTTTACAGTGCATGACTTTCTAATGGCTTCTTGTGAAAGCCAGTCACTTCCTCAGTATGTGGTTGGAAGCTTCAGCAGCAAGTGCTGGATGTCAGAAGCGTTCATGTATGGTAGTGCACTGCGTGAGATTAATAGCATCAGTCTTCCAAGTGTATGCTTCCGACTTGTTTTATTCATACTAACGGATCTCCATGCTCTGTCTGGCCTCTAATGTCAGCTGCGTGCATTAATGTTGTATGGATAAGTGTTCGATTCCAGGGTCCCACGTACATTGCATTTATCATCTTATATGCAAGATCATTTAACTTGCTTCATCTTTACTGCTGCATTTGTCCTATCGGGTCTCCCCATCTATATTGTATTGTACTGTATTGTATTTGATAACTTATACGGCGCTTTTTAAAATACAAACTATTCAGAGGCGCTTCCAGTATGAAAATTCCCGGGGAAATAAGAACGTCTTTTAACAACAAGCTGACTGAGCTCTGTCACCACCAGTGACCCTTGCACAGAATGATAGCGCAAGTCCATTCCACAGAGATTGGCCAACAGCAGCCAAAGCCCTCTGCTGTGCAAGCTAGGACTTAACATGAGGAACAAATAGATCCAGATGACCTGGAGAATGTAGAGGACGGGATGAGATACTGGAGTGTGGAGGACGAATAAGATCACAAAGATATTTTGGGGTCTGGCCCATGCAAGCTCTAAGTACCAGAGACACTGCTCATTTGCCTGTACATAGATTCATCTGTACCATTGTAGGAATCTCTGTCTTAGACTGAATAAGTAAACAAATGAGAATTGAAAGGCATCCATAAAATGCAAAGCTTGAGATTCATTGTGGCATAGTACGGTGTTAGTCAGCTTGCTAAATTTGGCACTGAAAATTGTCATTTCATTTTATTTATTTAATTTCATTTTAATTATTGCTCCCAAAGGCAGCAGTGTAAAATATTAATTAAATTAAAATAGAACATAAAATACACGTGGGATACAAGAGGCAGACCCAAAAAGTACCAGCAGTGGAAATTCTTTTAATTGTGTCAAATTGTTTTTTTTCAAGAGCTTGCATGATCTACTTCTTGATGTCTCTACAGTGCCTTGGTGATTTTATGTGTTATGGCTGCCATACTGCATAACAGTACATTTAAGCCTTTTGTACTTTTGCATGTTTTGGCTTATGCATGTGTTTTAATGTTATTTTTAATATTCTCTGGAAAGTAAATTGTATAATTATCATGTTATAGTTACCAAAAAGGATGATGGTGATGATGACTTCTATAGTATTTGTACCCGTAGCTGTTTATATATATATATATAACATTGCTGCATTATGTTGTAACATTATCAGGTAATTAATGATGCCCAGTCATCATAATTCGGAAATATGCAGAAATCGATTTTATGGTTGAGGCCAAAGAAACATCATTTGCAGAAGTTTCTGTATGGGTTTTATTTATTGCACCCAAGACACGCTGGGCGTATTGAGTGCCATGGGGATCTGCCTACTTCAGTCTTTCCACAACAGCTTATTGAACTGTGGCTAAATAACTCTTTAGCTACTCATAAAGCTTTTGTAGTTTTTGCATATCTTAGTTGGCCTGATCTCAGAAATTCTGCAGCAGTGTTCTAATGTAAATAAGGCGTTATTCAAAGGCATGTATGTCAGCAGAGGAAACTCTGTGGAAGAAAGACATATTTTTGCATAATGTAGCAGGAATGATCATTTGCCTTCCAAAATAGTACTAAACAATAAATTTTATGATAAATAAAGATTGCTTACTGTAAATTATAACCTGAACATTTATTGTTTTCGAACAACTCTTTGCATAATTATTATCACTTGATGTGCAGCATACAGTTTGTGAAATAGTATTTAACTGTTATTTTATTTTGTTTTGATTTTTAAATTGTGAAAGGTACGTCAAATTTAAAAATGCTTTCTTAAAATAATTCCAGAATATTTGTGCTTTGGATTAACTAAGAGTTAATTTGTTTAGAAGACGAATATCCCAACGAGAAAATACCAAATTCAGTTTATGGGTTCAGTCCTGAGACCAACTCCTTGTAAAAAGAAAAAAACATTTCTCTGGTTTATTCTATATATTGTTCAAGTATCACTAAGGAATTGTCACTAGTATACGCAGGCTGCACAATATTGAGCAAAATCTGACCAAAGCCGAATTGGTCCAGCAGCTCTAGAGATATCAATTCTCAAAAAGTGGACATCTTGAAGTTTCGTGAAATGCCTTCGGAGGGTGGGATCGTGGAATCAACGATATCTTGGAAAGCATTTTAAATATTGCTGAATAATTTTGGGATTTTCCATCCAATATATCTTGCCACATGTGGTTAAAATTTCAGCCAATTCTGAGATGGTTGGGCGGGAGGTATTGGTTGAGTTGAGCTGGAATGACCCAAGAGCTTTGCAATTTTGTTCACGACTGGGAGCAGGAATAGAGTGCTCTGGCGACTTGAGGCCTCTAATAGCACGATTTCCTACTGCTTGAAAACACTCTGCTGATTCTTATAATTACAGCGGTGATATTAGTTATTCTAGTACCATCCTTTTATTGCATATTCAATCTCTGAAGCAGTTTCATTTTACTTTTTCATAAATAAGAAAAAATGTCTTTCCTTATTCCCTCTGCAGATGCCTATATGCATGTGTAGAGCCATATTCACAGCTGTCTGCTCTCTAAGGCAAGCTGTGCACCTATGAAGGTTAATTGTGTGTGTGTGTGTGTGTGTGTGTGTGTGTGAGAGAGAGAGAGAGAGAGAGAGAGAGAGAGAGAGAGAGAGAGAGAGAGAGTCGGTATGTGTGTAGATCTTTGTGCATATATGTGTCTCGCTTTTCCGCTTGCTTTAGCCATGAGCAGCCATGTTAATCCCAACGTTCTGTTATTCATCAGGGCCTGTGTAGGACAGCGAAAGGCTGCAGTGATGCCGTTTGTAACCGTAGTCACTTCCGCATCCAACTCTAATCCACTCAAGTCTAATCTAATAACCTCTGTGTGTCTGCCTTATGCCTGTAATGCGCTGGCCTCAAGCAGCGGTCATTGCACAATCTGAACCTGACTGACAAGTGAATTGATTGTGACCCTGATCGACAGGTCAAATTAAGTTCAACTGATCTCTTGCTCTTAGGGCACTTATCCAGCATCAATGGATGCTGCGACAAATAGCATCGCCTGCACGGATGCGAGCAACAGCCTACTCCGGCTCTTCAACCTGACGGTGGGAAATACACACCTGTTAACCTTCCCGAGCAAGGAATGCAAGAGTGCATATTCAGGCTGTGATAAATGTCTCCAGATCGACCAGTGTCAGATGAACGGTGAGTCTGTTGTCCCTCGGTCAAGGCATGGGTCTTTTGTCGCATGACAAATGAAGTTGAGGATTAAGGATTTAGTGTCACTCGACCAGTTTCCTCATCACTGCGGTAGAGTCTCGGTGATTTCTTGCCTCGCTTGTTGTAGATGGGCAGTTGCTGATGCTGCCTGAGCTGCAGCTTAGTCAATAAAAAGTTAGACAATTTTTAGAGGTTTACAAAGTTATTAGATTGATTAGATTATGTTATGTTGTTTTAGAGTGAATGGATTGGAATTAGGTTGGGTTAGATTGGATTATCAGATCAAATGATTCTTGAATAAATTTAAATGTTTCTTGGCTTAAATTATAAACTGATAGATTCTAATTGTCCTTCATTTCATCAAGAGGGTATCCTATTCCATTATCTGTTCAAACCTGTAGTAGTTTTAACTAAACTTGACAGACCTCTTGTCTCCTTTTATTATTGCCCACTGTTACTCGTGCCTTGTTTATTTTTTAATTCTGTTTTGTGCAGTGAGCTCTTCCTTCTCTTTAGCAAAATTTTAACACAGGTCCACTAGTAACATAGGCCTGGCATCCTTTAACTTGTCTTGTCATAGTGTGTGAAAACTCCTCTTTTCCCAGGTTATTAGAGCAGGCAGCAAACAAGATTTTTTACTGCAGTGCAAGAAATATGCTACCTAGCCGTTTATCACACTCTTCTCTTGCCAACAGGTTCCTTTGCTTCTATTCTGACAAAATCTGGACCCTAATACTTAAGTTTTCAATGTTCCATGCTGTGATGGCCTATCTTACTGTAAGTCGCCTCCACCAGTTTCCAGCCGATAACAAACAACAACTCTGACTGAGATTCGTAATCTCATTTTCGCATCTCCTTGTAAACAATGTGCCTTAGACTTCTACATCCTTTCTGAAAGAATGATTTAGTGCCTTGGGCCCAATCATCACATCCATCATCAATCTCTTTCTCGCTGAAGGCTGTTTTCCTGCCAGTTTCTCGTACCATAGTTTACCCTCATCTCAAAAGACGTCTCTCTATCTCTCTCTGGATGATCTGTCAAATTAACGCCCCATCTATACTCTCAATGTCATCTCCAAATCCTGGAAAAGTAGTTGCTAATCGCCTCAGCTGTCACCTTTTGCCTCACAACCTATGCCTTCATTTCCAGTCTGTCTACTGCAATTTCCATTCCACTGAAACTGGACTGCTTTTGCACTCATACTGACGTATAAGTGCAAGGTTCTGTACTGGGAAATGTAACTGCACTCATTCTCCTTGACCTATCTGCTGCTCTCAGCTCTGTTGATCATATTATAATCATTCACTGCCTCAAACTCTGGTTCAGTATTTCTGGTTCCGCTCTTACTTGGTTCACATTTTGCCTACACCCTCGTACTCGATCAGTTTGTATAAATCAGACATGTTAGGTTGCTGAGAACATCAGAAAAAAAATCAACTCACTTCTGTGTCCACTGTCTTGAATTGAGCTCTTCCACAAAGTTCTGTACTGGGGTCTGCTCCTGTTTACATTCTATATGACTCCAGCAGCAGTTCTTAGTTTTGACAAAGGTGCATTCAGTGGAGAGGGTTCTGGCAAAAAAGTGGGCAGGGTTCTCCATTAGTGTCATTGCTCAGTCAAGATGCTGAAGTACTGAAGGGGAAGTAATTGTACTTGGGTTAATTGATCAAAATATCTTCATTACGTCTATGTTCTAACAGTTTGCTAATATTAGGACCTC
Source organism: Norana najaformis (assembly GCA_964023275.1). Lineage (NCBI taxonomy): Eukaryota > Metazoa > Annelida > Clitellata > Crassiclitellata > Hormogastridae > Norana > Norana najaformis. The sequence continues at coordinate 30,906,009 of OZ029914.1, read as the reverse complement.
AGAGTCTTTGAGTCTGAAAATACAACTAGAGCGAAACCAGCTGTAATGCTTTTGAGAGGTAAATAAAAGGTGCTATATTAAGTGTCATGATACATACTGGTACTACATACATACACATGTACATACTTGCACTGAATATTAATGACTGCTCAGACGCTAACCAGATACGTTCTTTTTATTTTTCAGTCTTTGATCACTTGAATTTGTTGTATCTATGCGGTTTGTTTGAATGTCTTTTATTCTGTTGATGGAATCTTTACTGACTTTTGTCATGAGCTATTTATATGTGTGTTTAACATTTGTTTCTCTCTTAGATTTATTCGAACAACGTTGCTGCCAGATCGAATGCTACGAACGGACTGAGTGCAAACTCTCGGCAGCCAAGAAGTGTGACCAGATGCCAGTAGAGTGCGCCAGTGGTAGGTGGTGGCACATATGAAGGGTTAAACGAAGATTTATAATTCAATGGCTGTTGTGTATATATTTGTAATTGGAAATTTATATAGCACTGCTTCAGGAAAAATTACGCAGAGGTGCTATGTATATGAACTTTTATACTTTGCCTTAGCTGGTCTAGTTAACTACATTATAGTTAAAGTGTACATCGACACCTCTGCGCGTGAGGATGCCAGTTCGCATACCAGTCGTGGCTATAGTTCAGAGATTTGAGTCTCGGGCTCACACAGTCTGTACACAGGGACTTGGCATGGCATCTAGTCAAACAGGCAGCATTGGCGAAGCGGTGAAGGAACTCACCCGGTAAATTCGTTGAAAACAAGCGGGGTCAAGACCATACAGTCACTATAGAAAACCGTGTGCATTTACATTTACTTGTTAAGAATCGCTGAAGATGCTTGGTGAATGTTTCTGATGTTCTCAGCTACCTAATGTGTCTGATGTTGGCTGTTTATATGAAGGTTATTTGATCACCACTTTCCAAAATGCATTTCCATGGGTTTCTAATGAATTTTTAAGATATGTTATAGTTTAAAAACAAATTCTAAAACTTGCTTTACACTGTAGTTATGTCCTGCACCAGTTTATTTAGTTCTTTTTGTAAAACATTTAGTTTGCCATGGCTTATCATTTACATTGAAGTGACATATCTGTGTCACAGATCTGTGTCACAGAGAGCCAATAGCTTTACATTGTCTGCTTGAATGAGTGTATGTTATTACTTTTTGAGTCTAGAAGAAGCAAAGAATTTAAACTTTGCAATGTGTTTGTGTGATGGTCCAAAATTATTATCTATGGCCTACTAGCAATTCTTTGGTAGGGTTTTGATTTTAAGCGTCAAGTCCAAATGGATTAATGAGCAGGTTTTGTGAAAATTCAAAATAAACTTTTCCAACTCAGTCACAGTATATCTCAGTGATAATCTAAACAATTCCATCACATTACTTTATGTTACTACACGCTGTCACATAATTACAGTGCATGTTTACTGCTGTACCGCATGCAGCAAATTGATAAACCATGAAATATACGTTGATTTCTCTTCTAGGCGATGCTTACCGCTACACACTGCAGCCTGTTTTTAAGGACCCCAAACATGAGTTTCGCTGCCACCTCAAGCTGAACCGACCTCACGTCCTCTATCAAGTCTGGTTCTACGTGAGTATCATGAGCGTTGGGTTTGAAACGCCACGTGTCTTTCACCAGGTGAGTTTCGATGATATTGCCAACTTCACAAGCGGCCGCTACAGCTTGGAGTTCTTGATGATTGAGCACAACGCTGGCGTTGAACTAAAGGAAGAACTAATTCTGACTGGGAATCAGTCGGGTGACAGCTGGAACCATGTTGTAAGTCTCGTCTATGACAAGAACTCTGACGAACAACGCAGGGAAGGATCGTCATTTCCGTCAAAGTTGTACTCACCAAATGTCCACAGCATCAACACACAGTTTGACTCACCTTTTGCCTACAGTACATCTACTTGGGTCAGTGGAAAGAACCACTGTGAGAAGGACATCCGGAAGTTCCGACCAGTGGATTGGAAGAACAACAATTGGTCTCAGACTGTGAACGTAATCACTCAGACTGGGCGAGCGCCTTACACTTACGTTCTGAAGTCAATCGATAATCCACCACACATGAAGTTCGTTATTCCAGGCATGTATGAATCACTTTTACACGGTACTTTACAAATAACTGTATAGCCAGTTTATTTCGTTTATATGTAATAAGTTTCATTTTCTCGATTGCAAAAATGTTTCTTAAATTTCTACTTCTTCGAGTTGTTTTGAACTTTGTAATATCGAAGATCTTAAGAAAGTGTTGGTCGTGTGATGATATTCAGTTCTAAATCCTCTGCAGCCTTTCATTTTTTTTAGGATACACAATATACATGACAACCTTAAATGTAACTGGTGGCGTAATACTAACATAGATTGTAGATTTATCACAAGTGTTAAAGTTTGTATTTTCTATAAAGGCATGTGATGCCTAAAGCAGCATCCTTATTATTATTAGTAATATAAAAAAATGGCTGCGATGGGATTCGAATCCACACCTCAGAAGAGACTAGACACTGTCCTAGAACTGGGTCTGCTCGTGATGTGTTTGTGTCATGAATCCGTTTTACTGTGACTTTGCAACAGCCAATGCTTCAGTTATTCGGTGGTGGTTTCATGGTCGAAATGCTTCGCTCATCATGGATAACCGGTTCCATTCCAGCCTTGCCTTGAGTCCCGATGAACGTGTCTGGGAAGTTCAGCTGTCAGGTAGTAATCAAAATAATATTTGATATGTGAGAGGAGGCATGCCAACTGCAGTGGCCAAGCAGCCAACACGTTGGCTTTTTACCTATGCGACTGTCACAGTTTATCCTTGTGTAAGTAGGTGTACTTTCGGTTATACAATGTGTACATATACTAGCTTAATTGGTTATGCTTAGTCTAGTAATGTAGTCGATGGTTGGTTGATGGCTGTGGGGTCTAGAGGGATTGTGGGTGTCATGAGGTTATGAGAATTATCTCAACAAGGATAAAACCCAAAGAAGGTTACACTCAAGAGCCAGTTGTTCAAGAGAAACAGTCGAAGCAGTTGGTTTAGAAAACATTCATTCAAGAAAGACGTTGCTAACCGACAGTCATGGCAGGTCGAACAGAAGTCGAGAGGACACTGGCAGTCAGCAGTTGGATGTCATAGGTTGAACAAAAGCTGAAAAGATGCTGCCAGACATCAGACGTGGCAGATGGGAATCCAGACAGGAACATTCTAGCATCAGTGGGTGCTGCATTGCGAAACAGTTTGAGCTGCAGTCAGGAGCTGCAATTTGTTCCAACGATGATTTGAATGCCATCTGACATTCCCCTCACTTTGGGCATCAGCAGGGGTGCAAGATCATCTCAAGGACACTTGTTGGACACCAGCAGAGGGCATCATCAATTTGTCCATCCTCTTCTGGATGCAGTGAGGCACCAACCTGTGGGTGACGGAAGATGCAGTTCTTTGTCACCTTCCATCTTCAGGAAAGTTCTGACAACAGGAACAGTCACTGGGCCAATGGAAACGTTGAGTTTTCTTCAAGTCGTTGGGCGGAACTGGGGAAGAAAACGGCCTTCGACACAGGGTCCTGTAGATAGACTGCCTCATATTTATGTTCTTTATATATTTCTGTTGTGTGTTTCCTATAAGAAAGACTGAAAATATCGCCTTGTTATTCTTGTTTTTAATGTTTCATTTGGCACAATGCATAAATTGCAATTTCCAACTTATCCATGAAAGCAACCTGGGTTTGTACCATGGGCCCATCATGCGAAATTACTGTAGATTGCATTGACAAACTGTGTGCAACTCAGGGGCCATCATCTTAATATGAGTGCTTCCTTAAATCTAAAACACATACATGGTATGAAATATTCAGTAATAGTAGATTGAATCTGGTTCAACAGGTTTGGACAGAACTGATTGGAGTATCTGACTAGTTCTCTAGTTTCTTAACTTCAGTCTTGAATCTTTTGACAGATAGAATGGTTGGCTATTTTGATATCTGCTATTGCTTTTCATGATCCAACTTTAGGTCAGCTGAGAGACTGTCCTGGGTACCTTGGCATTACTATCAATGACCGCTTGGAGATGGAAGAAGTCTGCAAGTATGATGCCTTGATCTCCTGCCCTCCAGAATTCAACATCACATTCAACATTCCCAACTGGGGAGTCAAAGTGGAAAAGACTTTCGATGTCATTCTAGATGATGCTAATCGGGAATACCGAGTTTTTCTCACCAACATTCTGTTTGATGACACTACGTCAATGTGTAAGAAGTTGGCGGACAACAACCATGATTCTGAAAGCTCAAATTTGGATAATATGTTTCTGGGTATTTTTGTGATGATTGTTCTCTGCGTATTAGTGATCTGTTTCTGTGTTTGGATTTATTCTGAAATGTGCCGAAAACCGGTTTCTGAGAAACTCGAAGCAGATCATGAATGGTGCAAGGAGGAAATTGGTCAAAGCCAGAAGAACTCAAAGATGTCAACGTACCTGAAGAGGTTCAGACGTCTGAATAAAATGCAGAAATTGGTTGTGATACTGTATCTGATTTTTCAATTGATTTACTGTCTCATAATGACATTCACTGTCATCTTTCTACTATTCGCATTGTGCATTCGTGCGCATGCGTATTCATTCACTAACATTGGTGCAGTCCAGTTGAAATTCCTCAACCTCACAAATGATTCACTGGCATCCATAGATAACCACACACTAGGCGAAATCAAAAGACAGATGGACCTTGTGAATAACATGCAGACAGCCTGTGACACGTACGTTGAGGATTTAGCGGAACTGCTGTGGACAAAACTGGACCACTTGTTCAGACCGGAGAAGTTGGCTGAAATGCTCGTCAGCGACAACTCTTGGACAGGCAAGGCACTTCGAAATTTTAATGAAACGATTTCTAAGTTTCATCAAGACGTGGATTCATCGTTGCACCAGTATCACCTGAAGAAGGAACAGATCATCCGGCCACTGATTTCCCAGTACAGGGCCTATATGCAGAAAATCTTCAACAGTTCATGGATGATGCACCCTAAGAGCCTCTTCAACAAGACAACCTGGTGGCCAGTGACTGATAGTGCAACACTCCATAAGAATCTGCATCACAGCACCCATCATCCACTCAGAGATGAAGCAGCATTTGCAGCTTACTTGAATCTGCAAGAAGTGGAAGAAGTCAACTCTTGGCAGTCACACTTTGCTCAAAGGTATTGATACCTTCTTCTACTTCTTGTTATTATTATCATCATCATCATTATTATCATCATTGTTATTAGTATTATTATTATTATTAATGTTGTTATTATTGTAATCCTTATTGCTATATAATCTACTCATTTATATTTATATCCTCAAATGGGTGAGGGCTTTATATATCAGTTCAGATTTCTTTTTTCTTGAATTACCCCATGAAAAAGTAATACTTATGTGTGGTAAAGCTTACTGAAATGAATATTTTTGAGTTGTCACCATTATTTTTGCTTTTAAGTGCTAAATATCTAGAAAACTAGGAATTATATATGCAGGAAAACTCAGTTATGATTTATTGATCCATTGCTTTTCTACATATTTGCCTTTTGCTTCAGAGATTACTGGAATGACAGAGGGAAATTGAAGCTTTCTTTGCAAAAGTTATTATTCCCATTTTCAGAGGCAGTGTGTATCTAGTGCACACGTGCAATTTACTGTTTTATTACTGTTCATTGCTACTGGTTGACCAGGTTACACCACACATAACACATGACAATTATAATATGCCATTACAAGGTAACGCTGTAAGCTACGCCAGTAGTGGAGCCAGCATTAAGAGACGACAATTCTTACTAAAGTAAATGAGTTAGTGAGTGAGCTGGCCAGGGAGACTGTTAGTAGGTAAGCGACTGTGTGAGTGAATGAATGGGTCAGCTGACCATGTATTGAGTGATTTAGTTAGTGAGCCTGTCTATATTATAATGTGGCAAGCTCACTTGATTGCTGAGACTGTGAAATTACATCAAAGGCTTTCTGTGCCTCAGTTTGGAAGCTTGATGTAAAGGACAGCATTAAATGCAACAAAGGTATTACTTCATAATGAGGAAAGTTGGAAGCAAATTCTTTGCAGTTACTAATGGCTCAACTTAAGGAGAAATTCTTTACAGTATATTTGTGTTAATTTCTGTCATGTTTTGTTAACTTATGTTAAACAGCAAAAGGTAAAAGTTATGGGCTGCCAGTGGCCCATAATTAAAGTAGTTAAAGTAACTGCTATGTCGAACTTTGTATTTCATTGGTCACAATTTTCAATGATGCTAAAGTAAGCAGATAATAAAAGTATAAATGGTGTTTCCCCAGTAATTTTAGTTCCGTCTTGTATGGTTATTATAGAAGAACTGAATAATATATTTTTTGTAATCTTGTGTGACATGTTCAAGGTGCTGCAAGTTTGCTAATTTCATTTTGTTAACAATATTCTTGGAAATGCACTATTGTTATTTCTTTAACTACTCAGCAAATAAATGTACAAGTCACGTTTGAGTTTACCTTTCGTAGCCGAATTGAGCGCACTTTAAATGTTTGAATTTATTACTCTTGGACATCTGTGCCACATAACACTCTGTTTGGTTATACTACTGATGCATTAGTTTTAAAAAATGCAATAGCCCTCTGACACATTATGTGATTAGGCTTTTCTACAGCACGCTTTGGCCCTTAAAAAATTGCATCAGTCTAGCCTTAATCATAGCCTGTGTAGTGGATAGCCTCATGTTTGCTTTGGATTAATTGAAGCACTTGCATCAGAGCTGAGTGCCACCAAGATGATCCACAGTTCAACATTGCAAGCTTTCACAGTTGGATGATGGTTGTAATGGACTTTGTAAGAAAGAATTTTTTGTTTTTTTATGAATGATTTAAATAGCATGGCACTGCTTTTTTATTGTATTAATTGCATAAAACTGAAACGTTGTACCACTCACTAAATCATGTCCATTCACCTTTTCAATGAGTGAGGAAAGTTAAACCCATTAATCAACTGTACAGATATATTCAGCTGTTTCACAATATAATATCCTTAGGTTTTTGATGACCCAGCTTCTTTTGCCAAACACATGATTTGTCACCAAGGAAATTCAGTCTTAATGTTCTCCATTGAACTTTGAATATAGTATGAACACAAGGGTGTTTTAGAGTTTCGATTAGCCAAAATCCATTGTGACCAAGAGTGTTCTTTATTTTGGATGCTTTATTAAAATAATTATGATGTGTTTGTTTTGAATAACTGATTTTTTGCTTGATTTGTAAATTTTCAGTGGACATAAAGATTTTCATTTGAATGAGTAAGTGGATTAAGATAATAAATGCAGCAATAATCATTTTCATATCAGCTACAGCAGTTGAGTCTTGTCATTACTTTCAGATTGCATCATGATCTCCAGCTATTTATCTATTCAGTCGACTTCAAACTGCCGGAACTGTTCCTTTGCAATTCTGTTACTGACAAAAGAAGCCCAAGGTTCTCGTTTGGAAATGTAACTGCCTATGCTGAAATGGATTCATACAAGTACCTTTTGACTGAGGTGTCTGAAAAAACGAATTCTGTGTGGCTGAAGGTCATGCTGAAACGCATGGAAATGTTGAAACGCGAAGAACATCTTGACCCCAACGACCTCCCATTTTCCAGCCTGTCTGATTCAGAAAATGTAAAGATGATGGACTTTGGATCCAGCAAAACAAACCAAGATGACAGCTTCAGCAGCAATTTTTATTTCTACAATCCCCAGAATTGGGTGGCAGACACCCAGGATTTTGATGCTGTTTCCTGGGATTCTATAAAGCTAATTTTCATGGCCCTGGACATCATTATCCTCATCTTTCGTTTCAGTCACGTCTGCTTAAACGTTAGAAAGATGTGCAATGGTTTTGAGGAAACAGTTGCACTTAAATTAGCTGACACAGAGTGCACCCATCTTGCTCCGACTTCTGGACCTGGCCAAACAGAACTTATGACTGATCTCTGGCAAAACCACTGTGATCATGTACAAAAGTTCAAAAGCGAAAGCATTCATGAGATGTCAGAACTTAACAGTTGCGCTGAAAGTCTTAAAGCTTCAACTACTACATCTGGCATGAATTCGTTCTCAAATCATCATTATACGCCAAGCAGTACGCCCACTCCCAACAAAACGAATCACAACAAAGTTGGAAATTCCTTTCCTTCCGTTAAGAGAACACAGAATTTCGTATTTTTTAAAAAACCCGTGACAAAAAGTATGGTGGTGAATCGTAAGGTTCGAAAAACTTATTGCTACAAGGATTTCTTGAAACAAGCCTGGCACGGGCTTAGCAGATCGGAAGCTGTTCCTTCGCTCATACTCATGGTTGTCGTTCTTCTGATTATAGGTCTAGGCCTCAGATTATTCCATGAATTGTTGCAGCCTGGTTTTCTGTTGAACTTCAATGGATTCTTTACTACAATGCAGACTTTAGCAGTTTATACAAACACCACAAATGACTACCTCAGCACAATGGGAGAAGAATACACTGCTGGTTTCTCGCATCACTACACAAACCACATGGTCCACGAACTATCTAATCTTCAGGCAATTGCGGAGTTATATCTTACAGGTAACGCAGCTGATAAAATTCACTTTCTCAAGGTAATTTTGACACACAACTTCCACTAAATCATTTTCCTCCACATACTAAAAGTGGCAGGAATGTTTCACCTTCCCATACTGCATTTTGCTTATTCCTGATGCTTTGCAATTCTTAATTCGTAGATTCATATTATACAGCATTTCTTGATCTGTAATCTGTTATATTTCTTAATTCCTTATGTACAACATTTCTTGATTCATAATTCTTTTCAGCCCTCTTATCGTTTCTTATACATCAATTTGTTTTGCAGGGTTCAATACTAGAAAAGAAAGCCACCACTCGATGTACAACATGGCCGAACTGAACTCCACAGCGGAAGAAATCCACCGCTCGGTCGATTGGCATGTTCCAATGCTGCCTTGTAACTCCATTCCAATCCAGCCCAAAATCTACTCAGGTAATACCCGCTTCATCTTATCTAGCATATGCGGTTCATGCCTGGCCAGTTGTAGCATCATCACCAGTGAGACAAAGAGAGTCTGCCATTGAAATGTGACTGATGGCAAGCATCAACAGTGTGTGCAATAGTCCACTCTGTGCCACAGCTGCACGAAGGATCAGTGGCTTATCCCCACTTGGCAAGGTTTTAAGCACAGCAGCCCAGGCAACTCTACCACTGCTGTGACCAGGTGGTGCCAGTCCCAAGCCTGGATAAAGGAGGAGGGCAATGTTAATCATTTTTATTGTGTCACAGTGTTGTTAAACAGAAACTACCAAACGCAACCCCAGCCAGTCTGAAATTGGTTTGATGCATACCAGCAATGAGGGAATGGTTAGTGATATTTGCTGGAACCTACTCGTCCCTCCATGCTGATATAGATACCATGTCCCCAGAGGGCATGCACAGCCAAACTGGATATTGCAAGGACAGATGTGCTGTCCTGCTTCAAGAAGGATATTGGTCCACCAACCCTATCAATACTTTGTTAACAATGGTAACAGAAAATTAGGCATTTCCAATGTATGTGCATCTTTTTTGTTGGTCTTGATGTAACACAAGTATAGTTTTTGTACATGTACTGTTAGGTGTGTTTGTATCAATATCTATCTATCTACCTACCTACCTACCACCCACCCACCCACCCACCATCTGTCTGTCTGTCTGTCATTTATATGGCGCTCATTAAGAATGTCTCAGACTGTCAAAGGCATTGACCTATGGCAGTCCAACAGATCTAAATAGGTGCAGTGTCACGTACGTTCAAAATTTTTCTTGAGCCGTCTGGAACAATACATATTTTTAGTAGGAGATTGTTCCATTGTCCAGTGCACGGTATGCACGCATTAATAGACTGATGCCAAATTTTAACTCTTCCCTCTGATAGGAAACCAGTGGAGTAATTGCAACACAGATATTTATTATTGTCAGAAGTGGAGACTAGGTTATAATGAATAGGTTGCTCCTTTCCATTAGTTTAAATTGATAAGTTTAGATAGTTTGGTTTATAGTTTAGATAGGATATCTAATGGATAGTTGCTCCTATCCATTAGTTTAATATCATCCAATAGCAACAGCTGTTCAGTGTATAGCTAATTGTTCATTACTTCATTAATTAATTGATCATTTGGTCTGTTCTGATTTACTCCATTTGCTGGATTGTTTCATTTCTGTTTTTGATTTTAATAAACTTGTTAGTTGGAGATTATGCAGGAGAACTTCCAAATCTAGAAGCTTTTTCTAAAACTGATATGAAACCGTTATGAGAATGCTCTGGATTTGCTTTGATCTTTTTTGGTCAGAATGCAGTCAGGTGCAACTGTGGCAGGAGCTTCTAAATGAATTCAACGCAGTCTACCGTTCAACTTACCTTCTACTCGCTGCCTTCTCCCGTCTGGTTCTCATAGTTTTTGCTACCATCATCATTGCAAACACCATCGAGAAATTATTTTTCCATTTTGTCCAAACACAGCAACGCTTTCCAAGTCGCTACTCGTACGTCACGACCACGTGGCAAATGTACACAAATCACAGTCCAAAGACACGAGCATCAAGCTCCAACACGGTGGTCAGCATTTTGCCTGGCCAACCAACTGCAAAAACAATACAAACCGTCTATTGTGAACTAGGTCAAGCGGAAAGCTCCCTCGACATACAACAGTCGTCATTAAAATCTGAATTTCCGGTATCCCTTTTCTCCGAAACCAAAGTATGATTTAAGGCTTAGTTAATGTACAGAAATGGTGTATGTTGAAAAACCGAGATATAAAATGGCCAAAGTACTATAGCTTTAGATGAGGGTTCAGATTAAGCAGCTTACACACAGCTCATGCTGTCACCAAAACCCCCCACATAACTCCTGTTCTTAAATCACTTCACTGGCTTAAAATACCTAAACGAATCAAGTATCACTTATCTACAATACACTTCAATCCTCCCAACCCTCCTACCTATCTTCGTGAGTTATTTACAATCCAACCACTTCGTTCAGCCCGTTCCTCTTCTGCCCTAACACTTCTCCACCTATCAATCACTTCATTCTTAAAATTTGGTAATCGCTTCTTAGCCATAACTGCCCCACCTCTCTGGAATAAACACCCCCCCAGAACTGCGACAGTTATCTGACCCATGATACAAACTCATCTATGCTCCACCACTTGCAATTTCTGCATTGGCCTTTCATTCAAAACTGAAAACATTCCTCTTTCACAGATCCTATCCCGACTCCCCTTCGTCCTCTTATCTCTCTTTCCGCTCCAGTCCCAAACATCACCTGCGTAGCTGCCACACTTTTCTCTGCCTGACCTTTGGATCTTGACCTGAAACCAAATCCTTTTGCGTATTGATTTTGTTTTGACTGAGGGCCTATGAATAAGCTGGTCCCCATGACATGGCTTTCGTTGGGTGCTGTAGAAATCTCGGGATTACGATTATGATAATAATGAAGCACAGAAACCCACAGCCGGGTGACACACCAGTGAAACAATTGCCTCCTAAAAGTGACCCATGCAGATACACAGATGCTGATAATTTGCTATGTATAACTGTGTAAAAAGAATGCAAATTCGTTCAAATCATTGTTATTCATTGTTTTATTATTAAACTAATAGTAACTGCTCACATAGTAATCGTAATCCAAAGATTTCTACATAGAAAACCACCATAGAAGACCAGCTTATGAACAGGCGCTCATTCAAAACAATGCAGATTATGATGATACAACATGTAATCTTCATGTCCAGTTTTAATTGATATGTTAAAGGAAACTGCAGAATGGTTGACAGTTTTCCTAAATGCTGAAGACTTCTGCAATATTTGTTGTTTAACAGCTGATTAACAATACTGTTTAGTGCCATAGTCCAGTGTAATGTAACAGAATGTAGTCATTTAATTCATAGTGTCCATCCATCAAGATATCTACCCTACTTTATGAGCAGAAATGATCTGTCACTATTTCAAGGCCTTTAAAACTTGCTGCCCTGCTGCCATTGTCCAAACAGGTAACTATAGAAAGTTTTTGAGACGAAAAGATAGAATTGTTCAAAAGAACGATTTGTTCAAATGTAAATTTTTCTGAGTTTATGTATGAATGGACACCTTTGCCAATTTGTTGTTGATGGTGTAAGTATAAAGACTGGTATTTGGACCAAGCAGCTCAAGTTGAATTCGCAGCAGCACTGCTTACTTACCGGTATATGTACAACCTCGGTCAAGCTGTTAACGTCTTTGTGCCTTTTTGAAAGTTCCTCTATCTTTACCGTCTCTCCTACTTTTGCTAGTACAGAGCTATCACCAAATTCATTACTGCAGAGACTACTACTCAGTATATAATTTTTTTTCTGATTTAGAAAGGGCCTTTAGGATTTGAAAAATATTTAAGAAGTGTTGTTCTGTTATGACCAGTATTAGATATAGAAATGCTCCCTCAGGATTTAAAAAATGTCCAGAGACAAAATCAATTTATTATTGCCAGTATTTAGCAGTAGCAGTATTGGGAAGGGGTAGCAGCTGTGTAATTATACATGTAACTTAAAAAGCTACAAGGATGGGATACAAAATGTTTTAGTGATTTAGTTATTTTATTAAGATTGTTTTAATGCTTTTATATCATTAGATCATATATCGTGGCTCATCATCTCATCACAGATACTGCCACATAGCAGTGCAATAAAATGTAGTTGTTATTAACTGCTTATCTGTATCATGTATGAGTGTGTTGGTACATTAAATAATTATTATCAACGAGACTGAATCATGTGATGTTTATAGCATACTGTTGCATCTTCAGATAGTGTACTGTTGCTCTTTGCTAATGAAGAACTTGACAACAGAATAAACAGCTTGTGTTGCATCAATCTGGCAAAAGACGTGACTTCAGAATTAGTCACTTATTGCAATAATTAAAATTTGAGCTTTTTGCACAATGATGTTCAGCAAAAGACCTTAAAATTGTTTGCTTATGAAATGCTCACTTACTCAGGGTTGGATCCAGAATTTGAAGTTGGGGTTCACAGGAATACAGCTAGTGCGGTCTTTGGGTGTACTGAGAAAAACAATTATGAAAAACATCAACCACCCATGTTTATGGAAGTACATCTGTTACGCCCCCTCTGAATCCGCCGGTTCGTTGAAACCGAAGATTGAAGTCAAAATCATTAGAATCACATACCACAGAACATTGGTTATACTAATGATTGAAGTCAAAATCATAAAAATTATTTTCCACTGTTGGTTATACCAATGACTGAAGTTAAGGTCATTAGAATTATTTTCCACTGTTGGTTGAAACCGAAGATGAAGTCAGAGTTATTAGAATCATTTACCGCTTTTTCATTATACAAAAGATTACAATCTAAGTCATTAGAACCATTGATTTCAGAAAAGAGTTGCACAAAGTATAACGGAAATATAGACAGAACTACCTGTTTGCTTGTTTATCAAGGAGCTCATACAAACAACCTACATAGCCTGATAAGTTCTTTGTGAGAATATTGATGGAGCAGGTATATATCCAGGCCTCAATGGCTGCGAGATTTGATGGTTGTGAGATCCAAAGTAAACTTATTCTAATTCTGAATGCTGATCTTACTGAAATGTCATTTTGTGCTTGTGTATCAAGCAACAACGAATTCACCACAATCGGCTGGTTTCATAGAAGTTGCAAATCATGACCTGAGTAACTCTGGAATCTTTCAGTGAACCACTCGGTTCACCAAAAACAAATTTGTTTTTGTTTTAATTGCTTTATAAAAGGTTTCCTTGATTCATGTACGGACAATGAAGAAATTCAAAGTGGTAACAGTCTCAGCTATCTCACCTAATACGTTGCTTGGGGTAGTTGTCTTGTTTTGAATTTTAATACCAGATGTTCTGCAGCACCTGTTCATTATCACCATTACCGAACTGAATCATTTGAACTTAATACCAGTTTGCTCGTTTACTTTGATTACTATTTATGTTACCATTCTAGTGAACTGCTGTAAAACGTCTGTCCCAAATAGTGTTGGGAACAATATTGATTATCATCTCCTCCAATTCTTCATTTCATCACAGCCCTCTACATTAACTGCTTAGTTTTATTTTGTAGTCCTTAATTGGCAAAGCATGCATGTTCGTAAACAGTCAGTTGAGCTGTAAATAGAAACGAGCAACAGAACGTAGCATTTAATCAAAGTTGTAACCTCATAATTCAACAACAGCACAACCAAATCTTACAAATTTCAAAAGCCTTTTAATTAATCACATTTTAAAGTGAAGCTGTGTAAATGATAATTTTCTGGCCAATGACAGACATAGGAAAAGCATAAAAGTTCCTGCATGCTAAAGTGACATCAAACGATCAACTTCCAGTGAAATCAGAAGAATTTCAAACGTGTCAAATCAAATTACCTAACATAAGTCACATCAGCCAGCAAAAAAACAAGTTGTTACCTCACTTAAAATCACAGAGATCAAACAACAAATTGGGCTGCTATTGCATGGATTACAAAGCAAACACTACGAGTTGGTTATTATGAATACATTATTATTTTTTAATCCAAGGTAGCTATGATCCCTTGGGTTTTTAAAAAATGTGCAGATATTAAAGAACTACAGCTCAACACCTAATCCTTTTCAAGATCAGATAGGGTGAAAATGTTACGGAAGGCAACACTTATACCCTGCATAATTATTACTATGATTCGTAAGTATTAATAATTATTGTTACAAAAATTAGTTATGCACACAAACAAGTCGAGACAACAGTGCGAATTGGAAGCACCCGTGGGCCTATCAACTGCCAGGTAGTAAAGCAATAAGAGATCAAGATTTTTTAAAGCCATCAAGAATAAGCGAGTAATTTTTTGTTAGAACTTTCACTAAGTTTCACCTTTCACTAACTCACTCTTAGTAAGAACTTCCACCTAATATATATATTTATAAGGCTGAATTAGATCAGCAAACATCATAAAGATGTTACCAGAAGATACAGCATGTTAAGTCAACCATACAAAAAACATACCAACCAGTAATGTGACCCAGAAAACTCACCCAAAGAATTTCATACATCATCAGTGAATCTAGAAGAAATCTGCCAATCTGATGCCACACAAAGCAACTCACCAAATGTTTACAAATGATATGCATGACAAAATTCACCAAACCACTGTAATGGGAAAACCCGTACACGTCAAAATACACACATAAAAAAAATTTAGTTGCGCGGAAGAAATAATAATTCATCGAAACCACACAAAATATCTTCCAAACAGCAAACAGTCTGTTCAGCAAATCACCGTATGAACTTAGGAGCATGGAAAATTGGAGGAAATCGACACATCAAAGGTGCTGTTTTACCCTCGCATCTGGATCGCAGCAAAACAACAGCATCTACATAAGCTAAACCGCTTATAACATCCAACTTATCACACCTAAAATCTGAAAGAACCGCCCTATGCCACAGTTACAAACTTCACCAAATTTCTATAATGCATGGAGTAATAATAACATTGTACACACAGCAACTTCCCAGGGCTTCGAGTAACATCCGTGATGCCCAGTGCCTACATCAAATACATGTAGTAATAAAACGCTGTAAATTTTTACAATCATAATAATAATGCAAAAGCTGATAAATTATTGTGTTTGTATCAACACCAAAACAAATACTGCAGGCTCTTTATCAACTCAAACCAAAGGTATTTAATTACAATCTACTCCATATACTCAATCCCTCGAGCCCCTCTGCTAAGTTTCTCTTGAAGCGGCCAATTACAATCATAATTACAATTATAAATCATAATTACAACCTGGTTGGCAGGTTAATTTAGATAAATTAAACCCGACTGCAGCAAAGCAAGAAAAACTGAGCAAAATGCATCTAATTAAGCATTAATTGTAGTGTAAACAGCCTAACTAAGTAAGATGAGTGCATTTTAATGAAATGAGTCGATAAAAGTCACTCTTGGAACAAAGATTATGAATGCTACACCACTCGATCAGATCATGGAAATTGAAAGTAACGAATTGAGAGAAACATCCTCATCAATCACAAATATCAAGCAAACTTGTTTGCAATATAGAGATAGCACAAACATAGTGTCAAATGAAAAGGACTTGATAACATTTACAATTACCAGTGACCTAACTACGATTCCTTCCCTTGGAAAAAAAACAAAGTACTGAGATTCAAGAAATTGCTCTAACCTTTTAAAAAATCCTAGCCTGTTAAGAATCTAGGTACTTCAAGTAGTTACAAGGCATGTAACAACTACAAAGAAACTAGATACTTTACAACTGCTTCACGGCTCAATCTGAATAAAACGGTACCCTAAGCACAGAGCATAACATGCAACTGTGTGACATAAAAGTCAGGAAGGTTGAAATCCACCATGGAATAGAAATTAAAACAAATAAAATTAAGAATTATAATTAAGAAAATAATTAACAAATTAGAAAGAATTTCAACTGAACAAACTGGCAAGCACATGTACAAAAGAGATCAAAAAATAATCTGAAAAGCTGAATTAACACAACTTATCCACATCATAAAAGAATTATCAGTTTAGCAGGTCGAATAGGTTTCTTCGGTCAACAATCAAGATTCAATAGGAGTGCCATTTAGCAATCTGAAAAAGTCGCATGTTTGACGGTAAAACTTGATGAGTAACGAACGGTTCAGTGAAGCAAAATGACTACCTGTGGTAGCTGGAACTAGATCTGAAACGAACAACATGTTCACTACTTCAATGAGCAGCACTTAATTGTATGACATTTCTCGTGAGTTTAACATTAGTTGATTAGCTGATTTTACAGCGAGTTGATTTATGCATTCTGACTAGCTACGTCTTTAGAGATTTAATACCTGGAACCCAACCAGAGTTACAGATTGATTTCGATAAGTTATGCATTAGATACCTGCCCTACACAAGTCATTGATACATAATATATCTCGATTTTCTCACCGATAGTCTAGCAAATCACTGGACAGACTATCCTGAAAGCTGGACAGATTAAAGCTCTTGTACAAGAATAGCTTAACTACTAAACCAAAATATAAACAATCAACAATTTTTTGTTCAACCAGCATCAAATGTAAATTGACAATTTTTGTGGAGCCAGCTAATAAGAAAAGTGTTTCCTGTTTGTAGGACAGCTGTGTCCCCACTACACCTCTGACAAATATAGCTGGTCGATGTAACAAGGGAAAGAGTACATTATCTTACCTTACATTAACTTACCTTACCTTAAATTGCTCTTCTTACCTTCTGGTCTTCTGAATTGCAGAGTCCACAGTCTCTGGAGACATTGAGATGCTAGCAATGCTGCTGACGACTTCTGCAACAAAAATGTCACATATGCCAGGATCGATCCTCTCAGCAACTTCAAATGCATTTCTCAGGTCATCTGTTGGCTGAGTCTCGTAGTTGGAACGACCATAACTGTCTCTGAGCTGCAGACGAAAAAATAAAACTCAGAAATCTGATCGTCATAAACCATTACATTTAATGCAAGACATTTCAATAAAATCAGACATTTAAACCACAACTAGCTGAGATACTGAACTTTGTTAAATTTGTTCACCCACTACCTAAATGTTTTGAGGGTTGATACAAGGTTATATGTAGTAAAATGAAGGCCATTCAAACAATCATCTTCAATTCTATTGACAATGAATTGACACATTTCATGACATGTCATCATCTCATCATCATGTTTGGTGTGCTCCTCTGAAGGGTTACCATTTCCACAACACGTTGCCAGTCTGAAGTTCTGAGGGCACAAATTGGACCACCACTAGTGTCCACATGTGGCAAGAGTGTCCAACTGGTTTCTTACAACCTCTTGAGGGGTCAGATGTCATAGCTCATTGCACGGTCCTGTTTAGCTGTTACAATGTGCGACGGGTCCAAACAGCTGACGCTTCCTTGCTTGGATCATCTCCAGTGCTGCGATGTGCATTGATAGACCTTCATGTTGGTGACATAAGACATAAGGGGAACATGCAGTATTCTCCTCATGTACCATTGTTAAAAGGCATCGAGGTTTGCCTCCTTGTCCTTGGTAAGCATTTAAGTCTCAGCTCCATAGAGGACAGGCAGTATGTATGCCTGAAAAATGCAGGCTGATGTTCAGCTGGATGCTGGTACTCTAGATACCTCATTGTAGGTTGCTCATGCATTTCTTGTTTAGTGGTGTGTTCAACTTATATTACTTCATGATACAAGACTAGCAGTTCCCATCCCTACAAAATCAATGTAATCATATCATATTGTATTTGATAACTTATATAGTGCTTCTTACAGAATGAATTGCTCAGAAGCTAATATAACACTTATACCCTTCTCAGCTCAACCCTAAACCTATATATTTAGACTCAACAAGGCTAAGACCTATCTAGGCAGACTCTATATGTGAATGTACAAGACAACGACAATTCCTAAACAGGCTGACATCTTTCACAAATGCACATCAAACTGGAGTAAAACTCAAGTTCCATTCAAACAGAAGCTGGAAATACCTTTGACAGAAGAGGAATAAGAGTGGCAGTGAGACTCTTAGACAGCGGCAGAGCCGGTGGAATGAGATCATGCTGTGGCTCCTGTGGAAAAGAAATGTTTTCCTTAGGACAAATAAATAAACGAATATTCTATCAACAGTTAATCTTCCACACAAATATGATCTGAAAAAATAAAACGTGCACACAAATTGTAAGACTTACAGATAACTTGTTAATCGTTTTACTTGTGTAAATGTGGTTTGATAACAAAATTCATATAATTATAAACACTGAAAGACTGCACCATTTCACCATTTACCAGGCAACCCTTTACTATTTGACCAGTTTGGGTCAATTCTATACAAAACTGAGTTGCTTTACTCGCAGAATTCCCATGTTAATGGCCAGGCAGTTACGCATCAGCATGAGGATCTTAAACTTAATGCACCTTCGCATGGGCACCCAATGCAAATCGGTGACTTCTGTTGCACTGGAATCATATGCATTGAGGCTTTGGCTGATGGCAACTCATAATTAGGCCAAAAGAAAACCCAGGGTTTTTAAGCAAAGGCATAAACTGATGGCAACTCATAATTAAGCCACAAGAAACCAAGGATTTTAAGCAGAAAATACAAGGCCTTTAAGCAATTTTTTATGCTTTGCTTATCTTTGGTAAAGACAAATTTTGTCGTCTGTTGCCTCTTGTCCTGTTTTAATTCAAATACATGTAGATCCCTTTTATACAACACAATAGAGTACAACTGTAATTTGATAATGTCCTCCTTTTAAAGTTCAAAAGTGCACAATGAAGCCAGATAACAAGAAACATGAAGAACCATAAACAGACAAGAAGTAGTAAGATCTCACAGCTTCTAAACCCAAAAGAAGGGCCAACGAATCAGAGCACAGCTGACATTATGCATGGGTTACACAGCTCATCAGGGTAACAAAGTCTTCTAGAAACATTTCAAACAGCAGAATTACCATGTAGCACAAGCAGTTTTGCGGTGTAATTTCTTACCTCTGATTTGTTCATGATCCCAGGCACAGGCACCGGAGTAATTTGTGCTGTCATAGCAACTCTTTGCAGTTGATGTTGCTGCTCCTGCTGCAAGGACTGCAAATTGACAGGTGGTCGGGATTTTTTCAGCTCGCCGTCTCTGTGGCGGACAGTGAATGCCCATTCGAAGTTGACATCTTCACCACTTCATAAAGAAATCAAAAGGAACGATAATTTACAGAAAACAGAAACCTTAATAAAAAGTTTAATTAATTATAGACTCAATTAATAGAGAGAAATATTGTTATCAGTCGACTTATTGAGTCCTTAACCGATGCAGCAGACACTAATAAAGTTTTAAAATGAACAAGCACAGAAAGTGTAGTGGACTGAAATAAATGTGCCATATTCAGAGGCGTGACTGGTGGATCTATGCCACACCAATACAGTATCGTCTCAAACATGACATAGTGACAATTAGTTGTTGGTGCTCAGTTAGTGAAACAAATTGAATGAATGAATATTAAGAGATTAATATTCATAAAAAATTTGAATCAGAGGCATATGTCTGTCTTTTCACATCAGTCAGTTGGTCAGTCAGTTGTCAGTCAGTCGTCAGTCAGTTGTCAGTCAGTCGTCAGTCAGTCATTAACCTGTCTGTCTATCTGCGTGTCTGTCCACCACCTATCAGTCATCTATATATCTGTCTCCTTGTCTGTCTGTATTTTACCTCTTGCAATTTTGTTCTGGGAGTCTAAACAGGTTCTATTTAAGAATATTACATAAATTACACTACCTCACGTTACCACATTATATTACAAATTCTGTTACGTTTACATTTGTCACTGCTGCAACTACACCCAGTAAAGAGAAATGAGCTCCAACCTGTCATCTTCATCCACATCGTCATCGCTGTTGTCCTCACTGTCTGAATCATCTCGATTGGCTTTCCATCGCTTGTAACGATCGATTATGTCCGCAAGACAACAAGTCTTCTTGGCCGACTTGACGAATGGATGCTTAAGCAGTTCCTTCGCAGTTGGTCTCTTAACATCGGACAGATATTTATCAGCATTATTCTTTTTTATTGTTGTTAAAACAATAAACATCACAGTGAAGAAAACATCATAGTGAAGAAAGAAAGGAAGAATTTGGGCAAAAGAAAAGGGTCCAAATTCTTCCTTTCTTTCTTATTTAGTGGTATTAGTCATTTATTTATTTTGACCGTTTATTACACGGTATAGTCAATAAATCTGACTCATTCCTCATTTTGCCTTCTCCTCTGCTCCACATTTTTCATGTTCCCATCGTTCTGGTCTTCATCTCCTACTTTCTCTACTTTTTTCTGTCCTTTTTCATTATCTTCACAACTTCTGTTAATAAATTAATCCAATTTTGAAATGTTAACTTTTCCAACAAACTTCTGTGAAAAAGACAGAGGCTTAGTTCTTTGTTGGAAACAAATCAATCTGATGGCATTTGAATATAATATTTCCCTACAATGCTTAAAGGAATTTATTTACTTATTTATTTATTTCCTAAGTTTACCTTTACAAAGCTTTTAACTGATCACAGACATCTCTCAAAAATTTTTATGAATAATTTACACCAAAATTAAAATACAGTTTTAAAATAATCTTGCTAACACAACATACACAGTCTGGATCTTTGTTGAGACATCTCTCAACAAAATCTTTGAAGGACTTGCTGAACTCTCCATTCAGTTGGGGTGGAGCACTTTTTGGAATCATGAAGAGGACTTTCATCGGGTGGAGTTCTGAATTGGGTGGCTCTCCTTTGGCCAACTCGATCGCTGTTATTCCCAGACTCCAGATATCAGCCTACAAATGCAGTAACCGAAACATTAAAACTTTAGGAACATAAAGTTACAGTCTTGCTCAAATCCTCTACCACGAAAGACCAAAGCAGGACAGTGGAACAGTTGGACTTGATGCCCAGTGTTTTGACAAGAAGGAACAACAATGTGAAAGAATACAGTCAAACTGTTATAATCTATATAATAATAGCCTTAAGTATGTGGGCACTGTGCCCATGTCAGCAGTTAGCGGCTCTGCAAGCGAATGAATTAAACACTAACAGTGGTGCTGCAGGCAAATGAAATTGATGCTCATTAGATGATGGACTGCTGAATGTTTATGGAAACATTGGTTCTTTGGTGAATAACGAGACTCATATACAATGCAACATGTAAACAAAAGTTTTATTTCATCATGTGTCAAGATGGAATTCTTTTTAATTTCATGATATGTTAAGATGTAAATGACTGTAATTTCGTTAATAAAATATCATTTTACAAACGCCACCATATCAGCAAATCATAAATGAGATTAAAATAATCTGACATGCCACCAAGTCAGCCAATCACAGTCAAGATTACAATGCCATCTGCCACTGATATTAATCATTACAAGTGTGATCTGTCAGATACATTTTGATCAAAAACTTTGCGTGGTATTGCATTTGAGAGATTTAAAGCGTGATAGGTCAAAATCAGAATCCAGACGAGTTCATGGTCTGTGTCAATTTTAAACACGATTGCAGGTAAGTGATGCACATAATTCGTGACAGCTTGGAGTTGTTACTAACAGATGATGCAACACGGGCACATGAATCATGTAGGTTGTACACACATGAAAACAAGACTGGTATTGCCTATTTATATTTTTATGAGGTGTAAAACCAGCCATAGTCATCACTTTGGTAAAATTAAAGATTAAGCCACCTGTGGCTGATCACTGGGTAACAACAAGGCTGCATCAGACTGCAGGATAATAAAGCACTAAGAGCTCCGTGCTTTGGCTCTCCAACAAATAAGTACTCAAAGATTAATGAAAACAATAATGTGTGAGAAAAAAGTTTTATTGGTTGAAAGAAATTATTCAGTTGGGTAATTCAATACTATGACGTGTAAATTCACAGTTACAAAAAAGTTCTTATGGCTAATGGGGAGCAACAGGCAATTTTCTCCACAAGGAACATTTTGCCAAAATAGAGCACAGATATTCTGCATGGGATAGGCTATTTACTAATATCGTTATCATTCTAGTAATTGTTTTCTACCTTGGAGTCGTATGGTACTTGTTTGATAACTTCAGGGGCCATCCAAAACGGTGTGCCAACAAAGGTTCCCCGCTTGTTAATTGTTGTGGTCAGTTGGCCAGCCACCCCAAAGTCGGCTAACTTCACTTCTCCAGACTCTGACAGCAAAACGTTGGCAGCTGAACACCACATTTACAAAAAACAAACACACTAAACGTTAACGATGGTCACAAGCAAGCTGTTTACTGCAAACAAAGTTACAGTAAGCTAATTATGATCAGAGGCAGTGATATCTGCATGCAAAGCGGACAATGGTTTGCTGGTTTTAATACAATACAGTACAACTGAAATTTTATAATGCTTTCTCCCAAACAACAGTCAGTTCAAAGGTGCAGTTGGACAATCTGGCAACAAGAAAAATCATGAACTACAGCCAGAACCAGTGAACTGTGCTATTGTTTCCTAGACCCATTAGGCTAGCAGTGACTGTCTTGTCACTCTTGTCTTTTGCACCCTGATCTGGATAATCTAGAACTGATTCTTCATACCTAAGGATTTCTCAAGTTAACTAAGCTTATTCAAAATCTCAGATTCACCTTAACAATGCTGCTCACGCTCTAAATGTCTATAAAAATAATTAATTGGCCTAGAGCTTCATTAACATTTTTAATCAAGTTAGGCAAAATGCTGTAACTATGAGCATAGCCAAATCCTGTGCCAAGGGATATTTAAACACTGCCATACCACAAACTGGGTCACAGGTGAACCCTAGCACAAGAATTAACATTAGGGCAAATAGATCAAAGAGAGTAGAATTCTAGAGCACTGAGATAAGCCTGAAGTCACAGTTTGAACCCTTAGGGCAGAAGGCTAATTAGTAATCAATAAACTAATTAGTAAACACTAGCAACATAGATGTAAATGCCTGGTCAAAGGGGGAAACAACGTCTCACGTATCAATGAAACAATCGTCCTAGACTAAGAGGAGCTTATTATTTAAGGCACCTTTTATATCTCTATGAAGTTTTCCCTCTGAGTGAAGGTAGTCAAGACCCTTCAAGATCTCTCGCAGAATTATCGCAATGTAGTGTTCTTCAAGGGTTCCCGCCTTCATCAGGTCCAGCACGGATCCACCACCCAAATACTCCATTATTATCCATAGCTTTGATGCCTGCAAACATAAAAGAATCTAGTAAACATTACAGTTTACAGTTTATAGTTTACAGATCGTTGGAAGTCTTTAAAAAAATTGTCCAAAACAAAATCTAAGGTTTAAGACAGAAACAACGCTAGCACTTTAAAGTGCAAACATATAATGAATAAAAAGAAACAAAGTGCAAGATACTGCATCAAAGGCAAAACTGGGTGAAATTATATATTATTTTTAACAAAACCAAAGACTGTACATTTTGACGCACTCAGCGCACCTTGAGAAATGATCCGAAATACTTTGTTACGAAAGGACTGTCACACTGTGACAGGACCATAATCTCCTGTTGGATATCTTCGATCTCATCTTCTGCTTCTTCTAAGTCAATCACTTTGATTGCTACGATCTGCTGCGTCCGTTTGTCAATGCCTTTGAAAACTTCGCCAAACGAGCCTCTTCCAATTCGCTCCAACCGGCTGAAGTTGATTTCTGGATCAACATTTCCCTAAAAGCATTCAAGGGTTGAAATTAGCAGTCAGTGTTTGATCAAGGAGGTGCAACAGCAGATCGCTACTGCATCTGCCTTGTGCTTCTGTGCCAGTGGTGCAAAAACCTGTGCAAAAGTGAAACTTATGGTTCATTGTCAAGCATTTTAACTTGTAATGAAAACTGTCTGAATAATTGATTGCTATAGGAATGTTTGTGCTTCTGCTGCAAGATCTTTCAACCAAAGGACCATGACACTGAGCACTTATGTTGATAGAAGCATGTAAAAAATTAGTGATTACCCCACAACATGGAAAGAATGCCAGTCGACCGAATCCCATACAATGCACTAACACATGATTGAAAGGAAAGAGAAATAAAGGAAGAACAAGACTATGTAGGTTAGGCAAAACATAACAAGACCTGGACAAAACACGAGTCAAGCACTAGATTTACAAATAACAAAAAAGACAGCAAT
Organism: Norana najaformis; assembly: GCA_964023275.1. NCBI lineage: Eukaryota > Metazoa > Annelida > Clitellata > Crassiclitellata > Hormogastridae > Norana > Norana najaformis. The sequence continues at coordinate 30,881,280 of OZ029914.1, read as the reverse complement.
CAATCACTACCAATTGGATGGTGTCAGAAACTGATGATGATGGTGTTGGTATCTGTTGTGGTGGTGAGATGATATATATCAGGACACTTAAGTACTGTGAGGTACTTGAAGTACCTCACCAAAGCGCTGCGATGACCTTACGACATTATCAAGTGAGATTAACAAGGATCATGACAGTGGCAGATCAACCCGAGGAGACACACTTGGACCCAGATGGCAGAAGCAGATCCCCAACCCCAGAACTTTGGGTAAAACACGGCCAGGAGATGAGCCCAGGATTGGTAACATGCATTGAAAATGGCAGTGCTGCAGAAAAGGGGCACACCATGCATGACGGTGATGATGGCAGATTGCAACTGATTGTAGCCCCTGAACTGATGGCAATTCAAACTAAAGCTGCAAAAATATCTCTGGGAGGCCAGGCGGCACGCAACAGTCTTGCCAAATTATTTCCTATTAATTCACTTGTTTCATTTGTACAGCACTACTATCTGCTGACTGCATCAATTTGCTGTGCAAAGCAATTATATTTTAAGGAATTTATTGAGGTTTATACACAGTAGCCATTTCAGAGACAGCTCAAATCTGACATTCCAGATTACAAAATGAATCCTTAATCATTTAGCAACCATGTCCATGTTCTTCACTTTTCCTTTCAGCTAAGAAATCTCACCACCTCAGAAAGCAGGTCTGAAAACTGCTACATTACCAACAAAGTAATAAATGAGCAATTATCCTGCCTCGATGAAAGCAATTGGGAGCAGTTTAAAATGCCAAAGAGCAAAATGGATTTACTTCAACATCACTCAACCAAATGAAAAATTCAAAAGAAGTCCACATTAATTCCAACTCCACAGCTAACAAGGCAACAAAATAAATTTAAAGAGGAAAAGTTTTCAAGAAAGAAATAGAACTTCTGAAGTAGTGAAACTAAAGCAGGCAATATCCAATGGTAATGAGCTTCAGAAGTTTGCTAGAAAGCTAACAGAAAACTGCCAAAGACAAGGAAGTAGCCTTTATCTGCATCTGCACAAGCATTACAGAACACCTCTGATCAACCAAATCACACAGTTCACTGCATTTAGCAAAGCTTTTTAGTAAATTCTGGTATTTATTTTAAAAATGTGAACACACCTGTTTGTGAAAAAGTGTCATCGTATGCAGCTCTACTGTTGGACTGCATGCATGCCAAACATCTGACTTCTAAAACTGAAGAGTCAGATACCGATTTATAGTCATGTTTCCGTTAAATACAAATGACAGTAAAAGTAATTTAAAATTTCACATTATGAACTTATTAGCTAATCCGTGTTTAAACCCTAACGCATCGCAACATCCTAGATTTCTATGTTGTTTAAATTAACTTGATTCACTCGTTGCTCAGGCAAATTTCACCTTGCCTGAGAGCATCGGGCTAGATAAATCCGTTTTACCTGTTTGAACTTTCTTACGACGGTTAAGAACGGAAAAGGCTGTGTTAAACACATAATTATAATGACTGACAGTATTAAGTAAACATCACACCCAAGACGTTGCAGCAGGGCGTGGTGCAAAATAAGGGTGTATGCTCACGAAAAAAACGCTTTCAACCGAATATGACCATTACACCTATACGATGACCCGAATACTGAATAAACTGTCTTAACTGCACCTTGATAATAAAGAAAACTTCATGAATATCATTAAGTTCTAATTATTTGCATTACTTTTAAGGAGATTCCGTATGTCAACAAAGACGTTATCATCTGCCTTCACAGCTAGAACCATCAATGATATGTGACGTCATTCTGTATTTTGATGGAAGCGATTATATAGGAGCGTTCACTTGCGAAGATCAACCACCTTACAACTGTTACAAATCTCGTTCGGGTCACGACCTAAACACCCAAATAGAATTAAAAACGTATGCAAGTACAACTAGTGAAACAAAAACTCTGGATGATTATAAACCTCCTCTTCCTCAAAAGTGACAAACAGAATTCCTCTAATTCTATAATTTTTGAGCATCGTAATCGTAATCTCGAGATCTCTACAGCTCCAAAGAAAGTTAAGTCACAGAACCAACTTATTCGCAGGCGCTCAGTCAAAACAAAATCAATAGATTGTGCTCGATCAGCGTACTCGAGCAGCTTAACATTCTATTAGCTGAGAGTTGAATCTCGGGCTGCACGGGTACCTTAAATTAGAGCTGCGTTTGGTAGGCCCTATCTGTTTTTAAAGACCAGTATCGCTTTTTAGTTTTGACTTGGTATTTGTTCAAAGTCGGGTCGGTTTCGGTTTTTCTAAATATCGCGTTATCGGTTTTCGGCTTTCACATGTTCTTCATGCCCTAAGTTTGAAGTCCTACTTTGCAAATGTGCAGTGTCTAGGGCTCTAAGCCCTACACTTCGATCACAACTGTTCAGTATGGTACTTGTTTTACAGCAACAAAATGGCGCTTTAAAAAGTCAATATGTAATTTACGTGTTTAATTAGCCTACATTTGTGTTACCAGTTCTCTAATGTAAGAACTGCCTGTTCTTACATTAAAGAAGTTCATGTAGCTCTGCACACAACGCCTCGTAAAGAACTAGTAATTTCAAATGGTAAGCATAGAAATTATATTCATTATGCGTAGACGTGCAAAATTGGGGCAAGATGGCGTGTGACGGATAGCCTCAAGGCTATGACAAGTTTCTTAAATAATAATTTATTTAAGTAAATATAATTATGTTTACGCTTCGGCGTGTGAGAGCCGATCTAGATCGGGTTTTGCGGAATTTTTCTTGGATTAGATGTCGTGATTTGAGCTAATCGCCCCGTCACCTTCTTTGTTCCGCAATCGTTCGTTTGGGGGTCTTTTCTGTTTGGTCGGGAGCGCTGCTTACGAGTTTGTTCTTTAAGTTGCCTTTTTAGATCTTCATTTATGCTATGCTCTGTTAATACCCTAACTAAATAATAGTTTCATATTTAAGTTGTTCTGTTCACTTTATTTTGTTCCTAATAATTATAACGGTGACTGTTCCTTAGTTTTAAAATTTATTGCCGACTACTGTGCTGTCTGTCTGGTCTTTGCTAAATGTCATTCAGGTCTAAACTCATCCGTAGTTTACACCCCCCATCCTGACTTTTAGCTTTCACAACCTGTCGCTGGGCGTCTCCAGCGGATTTATGATTTTTCACTGTGATTTCATTAGGAGCGACTATCGATTGAAGCCTTTTGTATTATGATTACAGCATAATACAAGTTACTAGATTAGATTAGATTATCAATCCAATCTCAGTATAACTGCTAATCATTAAATTCGGTAATCAAGTGCATACACTTTGGTCGAAATTTGACGACTTGTTTTTCATATAAAGCCGCAGCAATACGGTGATTTCAAAGACATAAAGCGAGAAGCCGGCTTGATATAGAGATAGAGTTCACCCGGGGTCACTGACACTGGGAGGAACACCTGCCTCTTCGCGTTGCTTTCCGGCTGCTAAGTGGTCCATATCTGGCTTTGCGGACGCTAGAGGGCCCGAAACATGAACTTTCCATATGCACGATCACTCGCGCTGTCTGCGCCATCTTTTGAAGTAACGGAACGCTCTAGAGAGGACATCAAAGTGACAATCGTCATAACTCAGTCATCTGGTGATGACAAGCTCAGTTAATCAGTGGCTTCGCAGATATTCTGATTGGCTTTGTTGCCGATTCTTATTGATCTGCGATTGTTCCCAGAAATCTTTGATTGTTTTGTCGCAACACGCATGCAGGTACATGGCAATGATGCTAATTAACATACACAGACCATTTATTAATATGCTTTCGACCACAGGCTACGGTGCCAGAACAAACTGAAGCCTCGTCTATGCAAATAGACTCCCATTATAGTCAACATTATAATTAGGCCTATATTAATTACAGTAGTATTATATGGACACCCATATTATAATCCATCTAAAAGAAACACTAAAGTATTTGTCCATGTCTCTTAATATTTCTACCTCATACGCCAGGCCGACTTGGGTGTGCTTTCTTTGATAACATTTTATGAAATCGGGATCTGTATAAAATGTACATAGGCCCTAACACTATAAATCTATTTACAGGCTACTAATACGACCCGCCCGGGGTCAATGTCATTTTTATAGTGAACTATATTTCCCATACTGCAGTCATTTAGAAGCGACACTCATGCGCTCGAGCATTTATACTGCACTCGCATACGACGACCGAATAGGCGCTAATTGGCCGCGAGCCGCTACCGCCATCTAGCGGGATAACTCTTCTTCGCCCTCCTCTTGTCCGACGGCGGTTTATATCGGCTGTTCATATCGGCTGTGGTCTTACAGGAGCCGTTGACGGTCACTAAGTCTGGCTCAACGACCACTTGGCATTCACCCGAGTGACTGGAAGGCCCTCGTCTGCTAATCGTTGGCAGAAACCGCGACGTTATAAGAACACGGAGAGAGACAAGCAGACGGAGAGACACAGACTCGCAGGCAGCAAAGAGACGGACATGTATTAATAATGTATTATATCATTATAATACAAAGTAGTGTGTATATAAATAAATATATATGCACGGCATTTACAGTACACAGCTTCTATTTATGCATTCATGCATGGTTGTTTGTGTATGTATACAAAGCAGTACATATGCATACACAACCAATATAAATGAGTTTCTGCTGCAGCGTGTCAACAGAGCCGTTTGTACCTTTCTAGAGGTTCTTAAACACACACACACACACAGAGAGAGAGAGAGAGAGAGAGAGAGAGAGAGAGAGAGAGAGAGAGAGAGAGAGAGAGAGAGAGAGAGAGGCAGGCCGACGATTGTCGCCTCTTTTCCAGCCTAATAGACCGTGGAGTGTCGCTGGGATTGCGGTCGGACGGACGGACGGAGCAGAAGGGAGTGGAAGAGACAACACCCGATTAACCAAGAGCTCCATTAGCCGTTGAGCGACAACGGGACTCGATAAATTGGAAGGAAAACACACCGGAAGTGCTAGAGGCACAACGATGACTGATGACATTTCCGACTTCCGCATATGTATACACACTAGAGGAATATACGGCCGGAACTTCTTATAAGGTTTCGTCGCTGTCGATGACTTAATACGGCGGTCGGCGACTTTAGTGCGACCACCGAAGCTTATAATTGCATCGGCTGAAGTGTCCTGTAATCACCAATCGCTCGCCTAATCGAAGCCATTTTTCTTGTTGTCGTTTTTGATCTTGTGCGTGTTCTCCGAATTGTTATTGCGCTATATAATAAATTTTCGTCTTAGAAGTGTGCTCTTGCGGTAGCTTAACGCTGGCCTATCACGGATTTTATTGTAGGGAAAAGTCGTAGCTTATTAATTCTCTTGTATACCTACTCGATATAGCAGTTCTAGGAATTGATGCCCCAATAATACAGTAGAGAATCTAGGTTTATACAGATCCACTTCTAATTTAAAAGTCCAAAACAATGTATCATAGAACCAATTTGGTTCCATTTACTATAGAATTGAATTTGTCTCTCGTCCGTGCAGAGCAGCTCATTGGTTAAGCGCTCGCTTATAACTCGGCCTTTGCAGGTTCGAGCTTCCATCTAGAGAACATGAAAGTGTACTATAGGGACCTTGAGCAAGTCCTTAATGCACCAGTACTTAGCGTCATCCAGCTATGACAGCTGTACAGAGGAGACCAAGGTGCATTTCTATTTAGTTTCTCGCCTTTATAAAACGTCACTAGGGGCCTATCTACAGTCTTATAAAAATGATTTGATGGCGCAAAGCCTATTATTATTATTAAATATCCCCATTGGCGTGGGGCACATGCAACCGGAATAATTTGATCAATGGATTTTTTAGTTTCATTCACTGTTATTCCTTAGCATTTTGAATCAGCGAGTAGCTTATGTCATATTAAGCTAATCAGTGACAAAAGTAGGCCTAACTCATGAGTTATGACTACCCATGATTAGGCATGTTTGCGGCGATCGTTGCGTTCCCCTGCTTGTGGAGATATGCAGGTGACGCGCTTCCGCACATCAGTTCGAACCCATATTCGCTTGTCTTGAGTTAGACCTTCTCTTAGAACAGTCTTCTAATGCATATGTAGCCTACTGTTGCATATGACTCTGTTCAACAAACATTTGCCAGCTGCCTTAACCCGCGCTTTTTATATCAGCGAGATAGTCGTGTGTGCACCGCCTTTGCGAGGTACCTTAAAAGGTGTTATATTAAGTAAGCTTATCTGCACGGATAAGAGACAAATTCGATTCTAGTAAATAGAACCGAATTGGTTCTGTGATACATTGTTTTGGACTTTTAAATTAGAAGTGGATCTGTATAAACCTATATCCTCTACTGTATAATTGGGGCATCAATTCCTATAACTGCTATATCGAGTAGGTATACAAGAGAATTAATAAGCTACGACTTTTTCCTGCAATAAAATCCGTGATAGGCCAGCGTTAAGCTACCGCAAGAGTACACTTCTAAGACGAAAAGTTATTATATAGCCTATGAGTACATGCATACTTTTAATAGGACTTAAATAATGAATATTCACTGTACAATAGGCCTAATTAGGCTACTAACTTAATCTATTAACTTATGAACTTATTCAGCTTATATTAACTTATTAAGTTATTCAAAATTGTTAATTGAATTTACGTCCACTCATACTAGGTCTTGGGACCTACATGGAACAGTTCGAATAGGATATTAACGTCGAGGCTTACTGTTATTATAATTTGTGCCACTATTATTATTATTATTATTATTATTATTATTATTATTATTATTATTATTATTATTATTATTATTATTATTATTATTATTTACGATCTTTCGTCCATTTACTGAATACTCCATTTAAGTCGTCTTGGCTTGGCCCCGTTTCTTAGTAACGGTGGCGTAACAGACCCGCGCAGAGTTATAAACGACTATGGAGCGCCAAGCGTCGAAGGATAGCCTTTGCAAAATCATGCACTACAAACCACGGATAGGCAAAAACCGCTAACAGTAAAAGTTGCAGGCTCAAAGTTCATTTTAGCTGAAAACTTTTATTTTTCTGACACTCTAAAATGTCAAGTGTATCGCAAATATGCAGTTATAGGTCCTGCTTAGGCTAATTTATTCAAGTAGATGCTACTCATTATTTTGTGCTATATTTTTGGGGTGGGATTGGATTATACACGCAAGGCATAATGATGAGGGGCTGTTGCATGGCTGTATATCAAAGCTCAATCACGTCTGCTATCGATATAAAGCCGTACTAGACTTTCCCAGAAGTCTTTATGATTGAAACGTGCACAGTCGACTTTCCCCATCCGTCTTCAACAGCCATCGTCCCAGTGAAAGCTACGACCGACCGTCGCTCCGACGTGTGGCAACGCATGCCGGGAACTATCGCTGACAAAAGAATGAGTCGAAAGGTAAATTTGCCAAGTCCTTCATACGTCATTCGCGAACGTCGTCAGACGTGGACTTACCTTCTGTTCCATGCACGACAAACACCGGAGAGGAATACTGGCTCCAGAGAGGGTAACAGTCAAAGCCCTGGACGCGACTACTTGCAAGGGATGGGGAAGGGATCGGAGAGGGAAGGGTTAGTGCAATAATTCTTAGACTACAATTCTTCAATCGCGATCGGAAAGACGTCAAATGGGCGACGTCTGTCTCACAAGCCCAATAACAACTGGAATAAACGTCGCACTCAATTACCCGCACCTGAATAGCCTAATAATCAGCATTTAACTGGCCTTCATTCTCGGCAAAGAGAGAGAAACCAAGTAATAATAAGCCATTATCGTGTCTTTCGACCAGAATAGTATTAACGGATAGCAACCCAACACGCAGTGAGTCGAGGAAAGTCTTAGATCGAAGCCAGCCATCAAAGACGGCGAATATCGACCGCTTCAGCGTGCCATAGTTCTTATTTTGACTGCTTTCCTGCGCAAACGCATCACTCGAACTACTTGACGCTGTCAGCCGTCTGACCGCCATATTTGTTCTCCAACGGCTCTTGAGTTTCTCGCAATCGACCGAAGTTCTTAATTATAGGCCAATATGACTTCTAATTACAACAGCAATTTATGATTTCTCAGCACCGTAGTACCGAGAGAGTGTTTGCAATGCAGTATACGGCCCTAGAAGAACAGCGCAATACAGTTCAATCGGCCACAATGCTATTAAGATGATCTCCTGATGATGTAGGTCCCTATTCCAATGTATATTAGTTAAATTAGAAATATAAGTAGGCCTATATAATTATATTGATGAATAAAAGAACTCTGAAAATCTAAACATGACGCGTGACGTATTATGCACTTGTTAATAAATTTGTTAAAGAAACCTGCAACTTGATAAATCGATTTCATGCTTTAAAACTTCGAAACAGTAGTATGAGAACAGGCTTACTAGATTAGAAGACTCGTTACAGGCTTACGTATTCTAACCGGCATCGAAGAGTGACCAGAAGACTAAAATTGTTCTTTCTCAGATTTCCTATAGAAAGTATCTGGTGGACTAGTCAAGACTGGAGGTGCAGCTCGGAATAATAGAAAAGTTTCGAAAAGTTTGAACGTTGAACTCGTATTTCACCCTCACCACGGTTGAAACTTTCCTTTTCCAGTCTTTAATGTAGAAACCAGTTAGAAGTGTATATACAGACAGTCCACTGGCGTTTGTCTATAATGTATGCAGCCTACAAGTGTAGGCCTAAACGGTGTATATCGGCTCAGTTTTCTCTCCTAGATCATTCGACATGACAGTTTAACTAAAGTCTATATTAACAAATAATCAAAAACGAAAAGATATTAAACAAATGCTCAGTGAAAAGTAGACACAATGATCGCCTGAGTCGATATCATTTGTGAATGCTGATCGAACGTATTAGCGCATGTAAGTTATTAGTAGCCCTACATGTTGCAAAAGATTTTGCGGCATTCTATCTTGTTCGATCGTCAAAACATCTCTACATCGAAAGCCTGTACATAAAAAGGCCGCCAGATATTACTGCAGCGACCTCAGCCTCCAAAGGCGCTACATAAATGCATAAATGCAGTATACAGCTAACATGGTTTAATGGAATCATATTTCGCAGGAAACTTCCCTTCTTGAAAGTTTGACTGGTTTTACTTATAAAACTGATCTTTTAGGGCCTACATAATTTTACCTACTCATCAAACTAAAACGCGCATATAATTTCGTGTTGTTGAAGTACTATGCATATACAGCCCTAGTTGCTATCACATAAACTCCCTATTAACAATTAACGTCACTATCAATTAAAAGCACAGTTTAAGAACGACAGTTAACGGCAACACAATACAAATGACATTATTTTACAAAACATCATACGTACATTTAACGACAGTACATTTCAAATCTTATGCTGGTCATGAAATACAGCAGTAAAGTTTTAAAATTACTCCAAAACCGCTTTCGGCTGGGGGGGGACTCAGCTTCCGGCCCGCTGCATGGGGAACGAAAACGACCATAGGTCAAAAGCAATTCAGACAGTTCATTCACTTAAGTCAATATTAATTCCTCTGGCAACACTATAGTTGCTTACGACAGATTACCCTTTAAAAGTCAAATTATCAATATAAATTTTCAACAGATGTGCGATTTTTATTTTAACATTGGCAAAGGGGCTCTGGCTTGGACCACACTGGAGGGGTATAATGCCTATTGGTCAAAAGTCACCCACCCTACACTGTTGATAAAGTTTTGCCCCACGACAACAGACAATCGCTTGCATACAATTACTATTTACAGCTCCGTTACTCAACAAAACGTTATAAAAGCTAAAAGCTATGCTGTAAAATCGCTGGAAGCCAGTTATCCGGCATGGACCCTGCAGGGCTGCCCCGCCGGAGGATCCCGCTAATGTATAGCTATATAACCCATTCATTCATTCACTCATTCATTCATTAATTCATTCATTCAGTCAGTCATTCATTCAGTCATTCATTCAGTCATTCAATCATTCATTCATTCATTCATTCCACCAAACAACCAGTCATGTTAGTAAATCAATCAGTCAGTGAGTCAGTCAAACAAGCAAGCGTTTGAAGCAAGCAAGTAACCGATAATAGCATATCAGCCATCAACCAGCAATCCAGCCAGCCAGCCAGCCAGCCAGCCAGATATAGAACAACAACATCATTCTGAACAACAATATTCCCCTAATGTAATATTCTCCACATGCAACATTCTCCTTATTTACTCGATACTGCAATTAACCCAACACCATACACGAAACACCCAAGTATATCTACAAAGGACTTCCTAATAGTCATTGTCAATGCCAAAGATTTCATTATCAATTACTGGCAGCAATTATTAACGGCGCCAAAAGGCAAAGAGTGAAGTGATGCAACTCAGCCTCCGTTCATTGCGTAGAGAGAGAGAGCGACGAATCATTTGCCGCCAGCCTCCGCAGCTAATAGAATCATCGATCGCCACCCACCGACAGCATCAGCACTCGGAGCTGCAGCATCAGCAGCCAATAGCATCCTATTTCGCTGGTCGACGCGCAGCCAAGCGGTGCCACCCACGCGGCACTCGAGTGGCTGGCCGTTTAAGATCGACATCGCCTCTGCAGCGACAGTGCCTCAAATCTTTCCTCCAAGTTAAAGTCACCTGCCATACCAATCTAACGACACAGACTGGCTCCTGCGGACTTGACTAGATATAGCACCGGTAAATAAGCTGGTCTCCCTGACGCAGCTTTTGTGTGGCGCTGAGATATTTGCTTACACAGTTTTGCAAGATGTCCAAGTCGCTCTTCACCGTCGATTCCCTGATTCTTCCTAAGAGGAAGGTTGCTGCTGCTGCTGCTGCTGTTGTCTCGCATCCTCCAGCGTCGCAAGACCTTATGAAGACGATCGCCTACAGTGAGATCTTCCGTCGTTTCTACTGCGACGCTTCCAACGCAGGGGCTCACCCTCCTCGGCCCCCCATCATCGACTATCGACTCATCGCGCCCACGTTCCCCGATCGCTACGATGTCCCCTCCTGGACTCAGCATCCTCCTGTCCACCCATGCTGCCTCCTGTGTCGCCCCGCTGGGTACGTCACCCCGCTTCAGCAAGCACCTGTCGGACGAAATTTGCGAGAACAAGAACTACCCAGAATGCGCTGCGATGAGGTCATGGCCGGTTCAGCGATGAAGACGCTACTTCCGGTGGAAACGGAAACCGGTTCGTCAATGCATTCCAGGACGGATTTTAGTCCGACGATGTCGACTATGACCATGACGCCAAATGGCGGGAAAATTTCGCGCATGCGTAGATCGGATTCGATGGGAAGAACGAATGACGGGAAAGGTCAGAGGTCAGAATCTGGGACGCAGATTGTCGAGAAAAACTTCATCGGGCAATGCCTCGGCACAAACGGTACAACTATTGTTTACTATTGTCAGTAATTGATGTTTGCTGAAATGTATAATTAGGCCTATATAAACAGGTAAACTATAAAAGTAGACAAAGATAGTTTTATAAGATCAGTATTTGTTAATTTGTCATTAACTTTGTTAATGACAAGCAGACTGATAGACAGAAAAACACAGACAGCTTTTGTATACAGCCTAATACAACAGTTCTTTTACAAAAGCGACTCAACAGTTTTGCGGCACTTCAAACCATCTTAGGTCTGTCAGTTGATTCCTTTTGAATCAGTAATTGTTAATCATTACAGTTTCTGAGTTCAGTAGAACAAAATAATGAGAACTCTGTATACAGGCTATTACAATCTCAACAGTTGCAGCTTGGCGCTATTCATAAGAAGCCGAAGAAGCAAGAAGAGCATACGAATCGCATTAAAGATATAATCCAGCTAGTGCTCGAATGAATGACCGTCTATTCACGGTATATCGCGCCACCTGGGGCCTTCAGTGCTCCATTTTTTCGGGGTCAGTCAGTACCAAAGCAAGTTGGGTAGCCCAAGATGGTGGATTGCTGTGGTCATATTTGTGCCTCGGTCGAATAATCTTTGGAGATCGGGACCATGCTTCTGGTGAAAGTCTAGATATGGAGGCTTGTAAATAAGTTTGTTACTTTCGCCTTTAACCCTTAATCATCATTGCCGGATGACATATACTTTGCAGAGTGTGTTTGGAGGTATTAAAGGCGCTATATAAATAAATGAATATGTGCATACGTTATTACACAGACCTATACTTACTGGGCTGCGACTGGTGCAAATGAGTGAAATCTCAGGCATTGTGTGCATCTTCTCAGATCAACTGTTCTTGTTCTATTTAATCCGAGTCATGAAATTTGTTACTGGTTTCCTATTCTCTGAGGTCGTCACTTGTTTTTCTTACTTCCGAGTTGAGCAAGCAATGCCTCAGTTATATAGTATCCGCCCATACTATGCATGCTTTGGTCATTTTATGAGGAAAGATGGAGACTGTTTGGAGAAAGAAATAATGCAAGGTACAGCATCTGTATTGCGAGCATGTGGAAGACCACGAACGGCGTGGATTGAGAACTCAACGTCTTGGACTGGGTTAACTATGAGTCATTTAGGCATTCTTTCCACGTTGACGAACCAGTAGATTTCCTCGATTGCCAACTTTATCCAGTGGAGTTCTTTTCCCATCAAACGACTTTCGCATACGCAAATATACTTATCTTAAAATGCTGCATTCTCCTTTAGACTTAAGAAGTTATATTCTGTGAGTCTAGACTGTTAAGTCATTTCTGCAACGAGTCCTTTCTCATCGTCTTTCCTCAGCGATCAGTAGGTGGATTCTGACCCATAGGCTAGATGGTCTTGCCTTGTCTTCAGCCATCTTCGATCCGAAGTTTGGCCGCACCATGAACTCCAGATGTTTCCGTCTTCTGTTGTTCTCAGTAGGCCTAATTGACTCATAGTTAACCAGTCCAAGACGTTGAGCTCTCAATCCAGGCCGTTCGTGGTCTTCCACGTGCTCGCAATACAGATACTGTACCTTGCATTATTTCTTTCTCCAAGCAGCCTCCATTTTTCCTCGTAAAATGATCAAAGCATGGTATATGTCAACTTTCTTGACTTGATTTTACTTAAGAGCTGACGTTCCATGGGGTGGGGCCATTAAAACGGGCAGCGGTGGAAAAGGATATCACCCGATTAATTCACTGAAAAACGAGCAGGGTCGAGGCCATTCGGTCCCTTATAGATAAACGTCTACACTGACATACTTCCTTCAGCAGAGATGGATCCTCGTTCTAAGACCTCGTTTTTGAAGCCCAAAAGTGAAGCCCAAAGTTGATCGATGTCATATGTTCTTGTGTTGTCCCTGGTTGCACTTTATACGAGAGATCTCGGGTTCTGCTTAGGGCCACTCAAAAGTTGCGTCATGCAGGGAGACCAGCTTAAAGTTACCTGCGCTATAACAATTCAAGTAGGTCAAAATTCGCGATTACCCTACGTATACTGTAATTAGTTGCATTCTGCAGCACTTTCAAACTATTCTGTTCGATCATGGTTTTTGCTTAGTCAGGTCTGGGGCGCCAGTAATGAGTTTCTCTGGAAATGACGCTATATAAATTTGTGATCACAATTACAATTGCAATCTGTAAAATAGAAAGGCTTGCGTTTTACAGGCGGCGGAGGGGGAGGATGCGAAGACGACAAGTCGGCAGACGACATCCGGTGCATTAAGCGCATGCGCACTGCCTTCACGAGTGCCCAGCTGCTGGAGCTCGAGCGCCAGTTCTCGGCGAACATGTACCTGTCTCGTCTGCGTCGGATCGAGATCGCCGCCTACCTGAATCTGTCGGAGAAGCAGATCAAGATTTGGTTTCAGAATCGACGGGTCAAGTACAAGAAGGAAGGTCCGCTCAAGTGCCACAGCCAGCACGCCTCCTGTCCCTGCCAGTTGAGGACCTGTTCGCAGAAGACACGCCGACAGGGCGAACCGGAAGCGACGAGGAAACAACCGGAGGCGGGGAGGAAAAGAAACTGGGACTCGCTGCAGTCATCGACGGAAGATGAGACAATGGAAGGCATTGATCAGTGAATGTGTATCAATGCGCCGTGACTTTGATTTGGCGGATCAAACGGAGTTGATCGATAGAGGGACAATCAGCCTACACCAGCGGCGGGTTTAGGAGTGAGGGTGTGGTCGAAAACGCTTGCCCCTAAATATGGGGAAGTGATTGCAGGGCAATGGCGTGTCATACCCTAACATCGCTTCTCCGCCTCTAATTTCTAATCTTAGAGCATCCCCTCGGTGTATTGCAAGTATAGCCTAACATTGTGTACTGTATCACGGGGTCAGACGAGAGAGGAGACCTGCAGTCATTTCCAGATCGTTTAAGCTGGTTCTTTGCGATTCGCTTTTGTGTGTATCGACCGGGTGGAGCAGGTGACAAGAATTTTAATTTCTGGTTCTGAACTCAATCTAAATTAGATTTGAATTGAAATATTATGCCACTCTCCGCCTGAAAAGTAAACTGATGATAAATAAATTAATAAGTCACTTAAATTACTACTGCTGCTGCTGCTATTGCTGCTGCTATTGCTGCTGCTACTGCTGCTTCTACTGTAGCCTATAGAGTGTACTAAGTAGGGGGTCTACTACTACTATTATCATCCTATAATTATCTAAAAATCAATGTTTAGAAACCTGAAGTCTTTCCACGGAAGCGACATATTCCATAGCTGAGCTTAATGGTCCGTTCACCGGGACCTCAAATGACCTGAAGACTTCAACTAAATTTAAATAGATTTGCATGAAAATCTATGCGAAAACCTACCTGAAAAGCAAACCGATTGATATGTGATAAGTAAATTGGTAAGTCGCTTCATTAATTTTATCATTGTAGTAGTATTTGTTGTTGTTGTTGTTGTTGTTGTTATGATCATGGTCATGGTCGATCTTCCACAACATTTCTCTTACAAAGCAACAATGTTCTTGCCTTTTATGGTTACCTACGATTTAATTTAAATCTTTCCCAAATTTGGGTTTCAGAGGTAGGCCTAAATGTAAAAATGTAGAGGTACACGTTTTCCATAGCGACCGAATGGCTTCAACCCTGCTCATTTTCCAATTGGATTGTGTGTGGAATAACGCTTGTCCTCTGCTTGGACATTTTTGGAGGTGAAATGTCCTTCCATCCCTTTTTGTCGTTGCGCAGTGGGGTTGCTAGAGAACAGACAAGAATTTTTGAGCAAAATACATTCATGCGCATATAGGCCTATAGTGTAACAAAGTCTTGTAAACTCTTTTACTTGATAAATAGGGCCTAATTTAAATAAATTCCTCTAAATTGATTTGCTATTTGCTACGTAACTGCTAAAATCAGTCGCTTGAAATTGCTAGTAAGATTCACCAAAGACCACGTTGCAAAGGCTCTCTGGCTGAGTATCACCTCATACACGAATATTCTTCTGTACTTTTAAGCCTTATCAGTCGACACATTGGAAACTAGACCTGCTCTTGGTCTATCAGCCTCAAAGGAGGGCAGAATGAGTAGCGACTATCGATTGATGCCTGATGCTTTAATACATTATTACCGCTCTGGGCACCCACAGAAATATTTGCAGGGGGCAAACCACTATAAAGGGTACAAGGGACCCGCCGATGGTGATCGGCGGATCCTCCAGCTTTACTGCGCATCTTGCATCCAATCAGTGCCTATTGTATCCCATCACTTAATTTCTCTGGAATATACAATGTCTGACCAAGAAACTAATAAGGCAGGCTGATAATCATCTACTGTCTGACTCCGACTGTCTGCCTGCCTGACTCTTGGATCTTGACCTGGAACCGAACTCTTTTGCCTGTCGATTTTTCTTTGACTGAGCGCCTGTGAATAAGCTGGCTTCCGCTGCTTAGCTTTCGTTGGGCGCTATAGAAATTTCGAGATTACAATTAAGATTGCAATCCCTTGAACCCAATTGAGTTGTGACACCTGGCGAATGAACTTGAACAACACTGTAAAATGTAAAAGCTTCTTATGATTGATTCCAAATACAAAATTTACTTATCAATTAACAGTTCTGCAAAACTAATCGAAACTGTGAGACTGTAACAGAAATTACTGATGGCACAAAATTCATGCACAAATATGTTGGCAACTGCTGCCTTAAGTGAAAAAATAAACATCTAAAAACTGTCATAACAGTAAACTTCTAAAAACTTTACATCAGTACATAAAATTACATTATAATAATCTAAAATTACATCATTTAAAAACAATACTACAGAATACAGCACTGTTAAATCAAAACAACTGCATTAAGGCACTGTCACAAACAACAGTTATAATACCACTAGTTAACATAGGATACATTTTTTGATTAGTTTTAAAACATAAAATATACATAAACTTATTGCTACAGTAATGATAACTTCTATCGATAAAATGCTACTGATTTTAATACTGGTGGGCAGACAGACAGACAGACAAACAGACAGACAGACAGACAGACACCTCCCATTTGAGCAGATTTCAGTCTTTGTTCACAGAATTGAAGCAACTGTATGAAATTATTATCAGCTATACCGTTTTGAGCAAGAGACCTTTTCCATCTGTCAACAGTCATCAGAGGCCGATACTTAAAGTGGTTCCTTTTCTGCCTTGGTTGCAGCTCTCATCTTGTATGATTCAAATCATTTATATAGCACCTTTTAGGAACCTCACAAGAGGGCAGAGGTTGTCTGTCTGTGCACAGTTTTTTCTTTTTTCTATTCTAATGACTTCTATAGCGCCGTTATCATAATGCCCAAGGCACCAATCAATGGTCACTTCAAGTGAAGTCGTAATCAAAGACCACAATCCACTGGAGAAGCGACGTAGAATTTCAATAGGAATGCAATTTATCATTTATTGTCATTTATTTTTTTACCATTGGTTCAATAAATGACAAAAATATTGAAATACTGACAAATCAGATAATGAGTAAGACATCTGACAGTAGCTGAGATCTACGAAGTTTAAACTGTACATAAACATAGGGCTAATATGAAGGACTTGTATCAGGTATACGCACACAAGCCAAAAACTAAAAGCATTTTAAAAAACTGTCGACTAGTTTTGTTGCAACATATTCACTGGCATCAGAAGGTCAGACGGTTACGTTTAACCAAGGAAACGCTACATGGAAGCAGCCAACAGCGGATTGCCAGCACTGCTGTAGGGAGATGGAGAGTATGAGTCTGACTCTTCGAAAACAGCATCCGAAATTCCGCTGGAGAAGTCGAACGACAGCGAGTGACTGCCAGTGTTGTCTTGCGGCAAAAACGAGCGACTAGCGCCTCCACAGTGAGCTGTTGCATGTCTCATCAAGAGACCCGCCTTTGCATTTTCATAATCTGGACTGGGACTCGGCAGGGAACTCCCCAAATCGGTAGACCAGCCGGAGTCACCGCTGTTGCAGTTGACGGTGCTCGGAGGCAGGTATTCGAAGTGGTCTGGTGCTTCTGCCTTGGTTGGGGAAGAGAATCCGCTTTCAAAGGATGTGATTGTCGTTCTGGTCTGACGATCTTCTGATCTGCTCTGTCCTTCCACGTTGGAGTAGTCAAGAGTTTCAAGACAACCGGATTTGGAGTTCATTCGCAGGTAGTCGATCGACTGAACCTTCAGGTCTATGTAGTGCTGAAGCAGAACAATATTAATAGCTTTTGCTAGTTCGAACTATGAATGTGACATTCGTAAGAACATTGAAGTTAAGCAAAATTGTATAATTGAATTGGTGACCATCTAATATAATGACTCCTACACTGCAGTTATATACCATGAAACATTTGGGTCAACTCAGCCCTCCCCTCTTTATTGGTGTTGGATTGTGATGGTTGTGTTTGTGATCTGCCAAAAAGATGCTTCATATACTGGACCATACTTCTAAGAAGTTTCTTTCATCAGTGCCATCATCATCATCATCACCACCACCACCATCATCTCAACACGACGACCGCTACCGCCACCGCCACCATCTTCACCTGTTTGACTGTAGCTTCCAGCATTCCACCAAAAGTTTCCACCAGGTGGGATGCATCAGGCCTCTCTCCAGGTTCCGAATTCCAACAGTTGAGCATAGTATGATACCTAAGAACATTAAAAACTCAGTCTGGTATTTTTCTTTCATTAAAACAGCAGCAAAATGTAAATTGGACTTGTCTTTTAGCATTGCTTGTTGTTTTCTGCAAGTCTTCTGCTAACTCTCCTGGTTACTAACCTGCTCAAACAGGTTCAAAATCAAACAGTAACATTCTTCATTAAGACTAATCACTACAATAAAATCCACATGCATTGGCAGACCGTGCATCACAGAACAATTAAAGAACCATAAGCCACCACAGAACCATAAGCCATTAAAGAACCATGAGCCACCACAGAACCATTAGCCACCATAAACCATGATTCACCACATAACCACTAGCAATCACAGACCCATAAGCCATCACAGAACCATGAGTCATAATAGAACCATGAGCCACAACTGAATCATGAACCGTTATAGACTTAAACAGCTTCACCAAGCCATGGTTTCTGATGCCAGACGATTGATCCCTCCCTTCAGGTTCCTGTTGGCTTTCAGTAACTGCCAATGTAACAATTGAGATGCAAACAGTTCACAAGAACTGGGTAATGCCGGGCTGGGACTGCACTAGCCCAAGTCAACAAATGAGTTTGAGTTAGATCAAAATCACAAACACCTTCACATATATAGACAAAAGAAAATTTCAGCGACAACCAAAACCATTTCTATCTATACTGGTAATACATACACCACATCTTCTGCCAAAAAAGGTCTTTCAAGTCTGTATCCTGCTTTTAGCAGATGGATAAAAGTCGTGTCTATCTTCAGAGTTGGGTAGGGATGGCCACCTGCAAACAACAAGTTAAAAATGCCTAATATAACATAAACATAACATAACAAAAGTTTCAAGTGGTTTAGAACACTTGTAATCTGTGTTAGAATCACTGCAAATTATCCAGGAATGTCTACAAACTAAACTTTCCTAGCTTCTTCTCAAAAGCAGTGATAATGTCCACTGAGACGGTACCATCATCCAAAATATACCACAAGTCTACAACTCTGGCAATAAAGAATTTCTGCCTTAATGTTCCTTTTGCTTTCTTAACTAATAATTTATATCTGTGGCCTCAAGTTGCCTTATTTACTGCTAATTCAAAGAACCTCTTCCACTGTACTGACTCCTTTCCAGTGATGATCTTATAAGCTTCAGTTAGGTCTCCTCTGCTCCTTACACCTGTTTTTGTCAGTTTTCGGATAGTTTACACTGGTTTTTGTCGGTTTTTCTTCTCTCTAATGTTAGTCCACACCTTTTCAAATGGTCTTCATAGCACAGCCCCTTTTACCCCAAATCATTTTGGTAGCTCTCTTCTGCACTTTCTCCAGTTGTTCGATGTCATGGTTCAGATATGGATGGATTCATACCTGGATGCAGTAATCCAGCTGTGTCCTCACGAGTGATTTGTACAACCATATTGTATCCTTGTCTCTTTTATCTATTGTCCTCTTGATCATGCCTAAGTAAGAGTAAGCCTTTTTTGCTGCTTCAGCACATTTCCTTGAAGGTTTTGTATTCATGCATAATCACATGAGGTTCCTTTCTTCCTCAGAAACACTCAATACCTTACTCCCCATTTCATATGAAAAAACCACTTGTTTCTCTTTCCCATATGCATCGCCAAGCATTTCTCCAAATTAAACAGCATTTGCCAGTTCTACGATCATTTGAACATTCTTTTAGATCCTCTCCAGTAACTCTGCTTCTTTGTCACCCACTGATCTAAATACTTTTGCATCATCCACAAACTCAGAAATTCTGAACAAAATTCCATCAACTATGTCGTTAATAAAAATTATGAACAGCAGTGGTCCAATCACTGATCCTTACTGCACTCCTTTTATCACTCTTGTCCAGCCAGAATATTTGTCTCCTATGTCCACTTTATGCCTTCTGCCTGATAACCAGCTTTGAGTCCACATTAGCACCTATCCTGTAATCCCATATGGTTGCAACTTTTTGCCAGCCTTACATGAGGTACTTTGTCAAATGCATTGGTAAAATCTAGGTAAACTACATCCACAGGTTTGCCCTCATCTATTGTTTGATATCAAAAAACACTAACAGATTTGTCAACACGAATGTCCTCTTGTAAATCCGTGTTGACTGCCCTTTATTATATCATACTCATTTAAATATTCCAAGATGTTATCCTTAATAATTCTTTCTACGCCCATGAACACAACACTAGTTAAACTGACTGGTTTATACCCCTTCTTCCTCTTATCTCTCTCTGTGCTCCAATACCAAACACCATCCACCGTAGCTGCCGTGCTCTCTCTGACTACTTTTGGATGTTGACCTGGAACCGAACTGAAAAAGCAAGATCCTCTGAAGAAAGAAAACTTGCTGTGTAAAATATATTAGTCGACTGTCAACTATTATCATGCCGACGATAAAAGTTAGCCTCACCAACAGTGAACAACTCCCAAAGTACAATGCCATAGGACCAGCTGCAATACAGAAACCAACAGACCAGTTTAAGACATTTTGCAGCTTTTAAATAGAAGAATCTTAATTAAGAAGAGCCAGTTGCTAGCTTAGTTTAATTCCAAATAGAGCAGGTATCTATATACATACTGGTATATACATACATACCAGTACATAGGCAGTGATGCATGTACATACATGTAATGTATGCATTGCATACACATATGATCAGTTGACTGTATTTGTGAATTTATATAGTGTCCCTTGCAGAACAAACTACTCAGGGCACTTGCAACATGTATTGATATAAATATATGCAGTATATAAGTATATATTTACTGGGAATGATGTCTTGTACATTATGATAATGTTGCTTTAGAAGTCATTACCCTGGTAGATTAGATATTTACAGTGCATGTAAGTATTATTAGTATGTATGACAGTAGGTAAGTGGCAAATTGGTGAGATTAATGAAAACATTGAATAAACATCATTTAACAGAAAATTCGCCCAGTGAGTTGCTCAAACTTCTGAAGTAAATACGGCCCAACAGTATAAGACACTTAAAAGAGATGAGCCAAGCTTGGTATAAATCAATACTTGAACAGTGTGCTTTGCTTTATTCAGTTCAACTTTCAACGTACATGTCACTCTTTGTTGTGTACACATTGTGAGTCAAAGACTCAATTGCCATCCATTTTATTGGAACCGGTGTCTAAAAATTAAAGAAGAAAGTCACTTGTAACCCACTTAAAAAAAATATCTATTTCATTAAGAAAAATTCACAGAAAACTCTGTTGAAATTTCTCAAACTTTTTCATCAGTTTAATGGCAGAAATAATCTAATCCAACCATTCATGATCTCATCTATACAAAAAACTTCAGTAATAGTTTTTCCAGGTTCATCTTAAGTAAAATACTACACTAGACCATAAATCACACAAAAGTCTAGACAGTCGATACTCATCATCAATTGATTCTAGATTTTAAAAACTGAAATAAGTGTAAATGCACATGGTTTTATACAGCGGCCATATTGCCTTGACCCTGTTCATTTTTCAATGAATTGATCAGGTGAGATCCTTCACCAGCCCTGCCTGCTTGAATGGGTGCCATGTTATTTAAGGTCCCCATCCACAGACCGTGCCAGCTAGCATTTACCTTATGCCAGACTTCCTATAGTTACAAATTATTGGGTCAATCACATTTATAATAATAAATGTGGTTACGAAACAGAACGATTATATGAAGTTCCTATTGAAGAAGAGTTGTACAAATGGATAATTATGCTTATAATTATGATGTCAGAGAATTTTCTTTATGGTAACTGATCTAAATGCACTCATAAAAAGTCAAAAACCTTGACACTTTTAATTGTACAGTCACAATATTAATAAGAAATTCAAATTAAATGACCTTTGCAACTAAGTGTGACACAAGAGCCAACTGGTGTGAGTGTTCACCTTGTACCACAGAGTGCATGGGTTAGCCTCCCCTGGGACGGTTACTGCACAGCAACCTTGGACAAGTTGTTATTGCTCGATTATCTCTGTCACCAAGCAGCAGAGCTGTTCCGGTTTCCTCTGTGGGTCAAAGACCTTTGTGCATAAGTACGACCATAGAAAAAAGTGTGCTAGTAGCAGCTGGTCTCAGGTCTAGTCAATCACCAGATGGCTGCAGTAGTGCTTGGCTCCAGAGTTAACTGGAGTGTCTGCCACCATTATGGTGGGTGCTGGTCATTCAAGATGTAAGCATCAGTATAGGAAAAAGGGAATGACTTTGAATAACTTTGCAAATAACGGCAATTCAAACAATGACCCAGTGGAAACTTACACTTGACTTTTTGCGATATTCGTTGTACTTGTAACAGTCCTTTGCGAGTCCAAAGTCACAGATTTTGACGACATTTCCTTCAGCCAGCAGAATATTTCTAGCTGCCAGATCTCGATGTATGTACTAGGCCAGACAAAATAAACCAAACCAAATTTGTATAACTATGAAGAGCAAAATTAACAACTATACACTATGAATAAAGCCCTCAAACCTTTTCTACTTTTCTATCACAGTAGGTTCTTCTACTGAAGACTGATATATTTAACAATTAATTCCATGGGGGCATACTTAACTACTGGTTTCAAGGTCTGATATTACTATTACTATTATTACAGTCAATATTGTTATTATTAATGTGTTAGTATTGTATCATCATTTTATTATTTTCTGGCAACTAGCACATCCACTGTCAGTGTATTGATTATGCTCAAAATCAGAACTCAAGCATTAATGTCATATAAAATAAGGAACCTGCTGATTTGACACACACAACTCAAACCAACACAATTCTAAGAAGTAATAATGTTAGCCTTAATCTTGTATCTAAGTCGTTCGTGGTTATGTGCATAACATGCTAACCTTTCAACTCTGCAACCCGAGTTCATCCACTTGAAAATCACATAAAATCAAAACAGTTTGCATTGTCTAACTGCTTGAAAACCTGTTGACCATTACCTTCAATATTAATTTCCCTTCAACCCAACACACACACACACACATTAATACTGAAGTAAAAAGGGTTCATCAGGAGGTTAATAAATGTCTGGCAGTCTTGTTCAAAATTGCAGTAAAAATTTGATGAATGAAGAATGGATGCTGACAACGTTTGATTTTGAAATCCAACATATACCTTCTTTGAATGTAGATATTCGAGTCCTCTTGCAATTTGGAAAGCATAGCAAACAAGGTCCTTCACAGACATTGGACTATCGTATTTGCCATTCCCGTCTGGTGACTTGGATGCCTTCAGATATCCCACTTCATCTGTGCCTACCACTTCCATCTCGTTCAACCACACGCTTGAGCGGAATGAGTTGTTAAAAGCTCCAATGAAATGACAACGTTGCTTGATGAGGTGATCACGAAGACATCCATAAAGACAGTACTCCATGATGAGATACAGACTACCTGCAATACATCAAAGCAACAGCCAAGCACATTGAATATAATTATTTCTTTATCTGTCAAGCACCGCTATCGAATGAAAAAGCATCAGTTGATGACACTGAGCCGTGAAGTGTGACGGTCTTGCTCAAGGTTCCTACACAGCAACTGTCTCTGAGGAGGTTCGAACCCATAAACGTCACACTACAATCATAATCGAAATCATAAACTCAAGATTTCTACAGTGTCCAATGAAAGCTAAGTCGCGGCAACCAGCTTATTCACAGGTGCTCAGTCAAAACAAAATTGATAGGCAAGAAAGGTTTGGTTCCAGGTCAAGACCCAAGTCAGGCAGGCAAGCAGTCAGAAGGCTATGGTGGGTGGAGTTTGGAAATGGATCTGTTGGATAGATAGATAAGGGGAAGCTGCCGTGTCACACATTTTAGTTTGGGCAACTAACAAGACCTAGTTAAGCTTTATCTTTTTATACGAAATTTTAAAGCACAATCTGAACTTCTGTATCTTGCAAATATCAGAAAAAGATTCTGCCTAAATGTTAGAAATATTCACCATCTAGAGCTAAATATTATAAAATTTTTATATAAAACTATATTTTAATATGCACATGAATATATAGCAGTATGCTTAAAACATAAAAAAATAGTAGTATGCTAAGAACACAGTATGCTTAAAATTACTAATAACTGATAAATGTATAAGTAAATAACAAAATAGTCAACAGATTAAGCATCTGAACCTTTACTGATATCCTGTGTTACAGCTCCAAGTGCATTCAGGATGTTGATATGTTGGCCAAGATGGATCAAAACTTTGAGTTCGGATATCAAGGCCTTTAATTGATCCATTTTGCCAGAGTCTGACATATCCACAAATAGACAAACCAATAAAAAGCAACAACACAGAGTATTGTGGTGATTGGGTGACTAAGTGGTACTGTTCTAACCTTTCAACATATTGCCCAATGATTGAATCCTCATATGCATTGAGAAATTAGCTTCTCTGTCATGTCTTATCTACCATAACCTAATCTAATCTAATCAAATTTAGTCTAAAGACTTCTACAGCTCTATGAACACAGTTCACAAGGCAAGTTTCACCCTCAAGAGATTTTTAGAAGGCACTATATAAATGCTAAGGTACATGCAAACATACATACATATGTATATACATATACATACATGCACATACATCCTTCATAAACATACCTAAACAGACACACCCATACATACATACAGACACACACATACATACATACATACATACATACATACATACATACATACATACATACATACATACATACATACATACATACATACATACATACATACAGACAGACACACATACATACATACATGCATACAAGGAAAAAGGAATAACAACTTGAAATAAGATGAAAATGTTGGGTTGCATGAAGTGGAATAGCACAGACAAGCAGTCATTCACAGTGAACTAGAAAGATAATGTTGGGCAAGGTAAAGAGGTTCACTGACTCACCTTTAACTGTTTTCACTGCTACAGTTGTCACTGACTCCAAGTCATTTATGCCAAATGCCTGAGCTCGATAGACAGTTCCAAAAGCCCCTTTGCCAATAACAACATCTACAATATGCAAAAGAACACAACTGTCTGACTCTCCCTATGTGAAGGCCGATACTAGCATTCACTTCAAAAGGTAAAACCACAAATATGTTCCAGCAAAAACAGTTTACCAAGCCAAAACTACTCTCTTTCTGGTGACTAAGCATTGTCACATAAAGCCTTGTAAAAAAATCAGCACAAATCAATAGCACAACAAAGCAACAGAAAACAACAACAACAACAATAGTACCAGCAACAACATATGCTGACATTCAAAGAAACCTTAAACATATTACATTGTTATAAATTCAGGTACAAGTAATATAAAAATACATGCCATTACAAACAAGTACTGTAATCGGTTGGCTAAAACACAGGTGTGACAACAGCAATAGAATCAACATTCTCTCACCACACACATATTCCTTAATGGAAACGCTAATTTCACACAAAAAATCAGGATTCAAACTCGGGATCTGCAGCAAAAAGTTGCATCATTAATCATCACTCCACTGCCATGTCCCAACTGACTAAGTTGCATACAAAGAAACTCAAATAATAGCACCATTTGTTATTATTATTCCTGTAATTATTAAGTGTCACTATCTAATGACAAAGCATTGACTGAAGGCGCTGAGCAATTTCTGTAAAGGACTTACTTACTCAAGGTCCCTATACACAGTAACCATCTCAGAGGAGGCTCTAACCTGCACACTCCACAGCACCAAATGAAAGCTAAGACGCTGGAACCAGCTTATTCACAGACGCTCAGTCAAAACAAAACCGATAGACAAGATGGGTTTGGTCCCAGGTCAATTTCCAAGAGTCAAGCAGGCGGGTAGTCAGATGGGGATGGGTGGTGTTTGGAATTGGGTCTGCAGGAGAGGTTAGGGGAAGAAAAGGAATCAGGATAGGATCTGTGAAACAGCAGTGTTTTCAGTTTTGAATGGAAGACTTGTGCAGAGATTGCAAGAGGTGAAGTGACGGTGAGTTCATAAAATGGATCAGATAATTGTCATAATTCTGGCGGGAGTATACTACAGAGGAGTGGAGCAGCTATGGCTATGAAGCGATTTCCAAATTTTAAGGATGAGGTGACGGGAGGGCAGAGAAGCGTTAAGGCAGAACAGCAGTGGATTGAACAGAGTGGTTGGATTGTAAATAACTGGCGAAGATAGGAGGGTTTGTAGGACTGAAGTGTGTTATAGGTAACTGACAGGAATTTTACTTTTAGAATTTATTATTTTACACTTACTATTTACAACTGAAAGTAATTAATTCATTTTAGCATGCTTAAGTTATATCGTTTCACACAAAAATACACACAAACTTGTTGTCAAAGGATTTTTGTTAACAAAATATGAGACGGACTCAGTGTAAAAGAAATCTGGTGTTGTGGAGAAAGAAGTTGCAGAAAAATGATAGACACACAAACCGACAAGATATTGTCTGATGTTGGCAACCATAGCCTTCTCACACTGCAAAAACACGGCAAAGCTACAGCAGAGGTTGCATGAGCGGGAATGAACAGCAAACACGTGGAACAGAAGAATCAATGAGATGAATTGTTCAACGTTCGCTTATGCAGGTTCCAGATGATGGTTCCAATCTGCTGCTCAATCTTTTCGTCAATCAGTCGACACAGTTGCCTCTTACTGTGTCTCATCATGTAACGAAAGTGCAACTGACACACATGTAGAACATGTTGTTCATGGGATATTTTGTCTGGGAATATTTTATCCTAGTACCAAAATCTTGTTTCACCTTTTGCTGCTAGTTCCATGTGGACTATTGAAGGTAATTCTATGTATAACTGCTACAAGCATTTAAAAATTTTCACTTCTAAAGTTTTGCTGAGGACTTCAATGGGGGCCTATCCCATAATTCCTAAATAACCCATTGATGATTTGAGGTTATGCTTTACCAAATTGGAGTCGATCCTTGGGAAACTCCAGTTGGGGATCATAGGAAAGAACATCCGTCTGTTCATCGAGCGGCAGATCAGGATTGTACTTGCTACTAGTGCTAGAACGCAGCAGCTCTTCCAGATGGACGGCACTGAACTGGAAAAACCCATACAACAATGCAGCAGAATAAAAAATTATAAGAAACTCATTTCTACATGCAACAGCTTTTAGTGCAAATGCTCTCTAATCACAGGAATGAAAATTATGGTCAGAATTTAAAGTTGAGAATTCTTCCTTCACTCATGTTCTACATCTTCTGCTGCAGAAGATACTTTCTGTAACAAAACTAGCTGCTTAGATTCTCCAGTGCATTGCAGCTGTTTACAGCATTTAAGAACTTATAAACACTTCAAACTAACAGTCAATAAATCTGTTTATAAGTTGCTTCCTTGGAGCATGACCCCAAGCAGGCCAAGCACTACAATAACACCATTGTCCTCTGTTCTGTACTTTGTACTTTATTTCTGCAAAGTCTAATTTGGCTCCTTTTTCCACTATACAGTCCAGCAGCATAGATCTCAGCTTTCCTGCAGTCATCCTTTCATTCATTCTTCCTTTATGGGCTGTTCAAATCGGGTAAGTTGCCATAAAGTATGTGTCCTATCCAGTTCATATGTCTCTTCAGCTTATAACCAGCAGTCAAAAAACCTTGTTCATGCTAAGTGTGGTAAACAAAAGTAGGATTACTTGTATAGCTAGCAGTTAGTAAAACCAGAGTATTTTACAAGCATGTACCATCTTTGGATGTTGCATAAGTCATAGAATACCTTATATCTTGGCCGTTTGCGGAGATAAAAAACGGTGGCAATGAAGCAGGAGACGATCACGCCAAGACAGACTGAGATGGTAATGATGATGATGTTGAGATGCCCCGGCGGAACTATCAAAGTAGTTAGCTTTTCTTCTGTTTGTTGAACCGGTCTAACTGACAGATCATCTGTTGGCTGAGCAGCTAGAAACAGCAGACAGCTGCTATTACATGTAGTCACAGAAGTTAAGAGTTCTGATCCTTCTTTTATAATTTATATCACTGTGAGAGTTGCCTAGCAACCTACAATGTCAGCTTCTTGGCCTTTTTTCCTATTTTCCGTAAGCACTTGTAAACCATTCTTTTCGATCATGCTTTTGTCTCGTTAGGTCGGCACCACCTGTGATGAGTTTCTCTTTGAGTGGTGCTGTATAAATTTACACTTACAATTATAGTTATAATTAGCTAAATGGCAGACCACTCCTATAAAGTGCATAATTACAGCATAATTCTTAATGCAGTCAGGGACATAAATCTCAACTGAGATCTCACTTTGGAACGTGAACGCATCATTGACCAGCCTTGTTATAACATAGTACTTGACAGGCATTGAGTTCAAATCCTGGCTAAGGTAAAAATCTACTTTCTCAAACAGTTCTCCATGATAACAATATAAGAAGGGTCCAGAGAATTTTTACTTCTCCATTAGTTATATGACCTCTGTCCTCTCAGCATGTCATTAACAACAACTAGGATGATAAACAGGAAACCCTTTGTGCAGAGTAATTAACATATGACCCTCTGACCTCTCTGTATGCCATTAACATTAAAAAAGAATGGTAAACAGAAAACCCTTTCAACATAGTTGTATTTGGTTGTAAAACTCTGAGAATGATGGTGACAATATAGAAATTGCTATTTAAATGATGTTGTGGTTGATGCAATACACGGGCATATTTAACTGTTTATGGCACCTCTTCACCAGTTACCAGCCTTCTGTAGTACCTTGTAAGGTGTCAAACATCTTTCTATCTACATGTATGGGCATATTTAATTGCACCAGACATCTGTCTGTCTGTCTATTTGCCTGCCTGCCTGCCTGCCTGCCTGCCTGCCTGCCTGCCTGCCTGCCTGCCTGCCTGCCTGCCTGCCTGCCTGCCTGCCTGCCTGCCTGCCTGCCTGCCTGCCTGCCTACCTACCTACCTACTTACCTACCTACCTACCTACTACCAACACGTATCTATCTATTTATTTACATGTGTCAATCTATCAATTTCCACCCCAACGACTAGTTCACTTTTGCTTAAAAAGATGAATACTGACATTCCTTTCTTTGGATAGTAATAAATATTTGCTTAGTACTTGAACTGCCTCAAAGGTTAATACAAACACCAATGGCATTTTGTTCAAATCCGGCCAAGGTCAAAATCACTTCATAATTTGAGTAGAATGGTCAGAAAACAGCTATCAAAATCAACTATGAAAACACTGGAGACACCTACGGTCAATGTTCAACTCCCACGTCCGAATTTGTTGATTTCCTTTCAAATCACGAGCAACACAGGCATACGAGCCGTTGTCAGTCAGCTGAACACTTGCAAAGGACAACGTGCTGACTATGTGATATTCATTCCTGCAAAAGGCATTTCAGAACTTTTTA
The DNA here is from genome assembly GCA_964023275.1 of Norana najaformis. Lineage (NCBI taxonomy): Eukaryota > Metazoa > Annelida > Clitellata > Crassiclitellata > Hormogastridae > Norana > Norana najaformis. The sequence continues at coordinate 30,851,938 of OZ029914.1, read as the reverse complement.
GCTTTTCCCAGAATATTCAGTCAACAAAATATATTTTTAAACAGCAAAAATTATAGGAGATAACTGCACTAATTCCAAACAGACTAAAAATACAAGCTTACTGGAAAGTCACGACAGTATACTGGAAGCTTTCATTCCATTGATTTTCTGAGTTCTGCTGAATCCACAAGTCATCTGAGATATTCCCACGCATCAGTGAATCTTCCTTGATCCAGAAAAGTTCAACCACGTTGAAAAGGAATTGACTGACTAAGCAGGACACAACGAAGCTTTCACCTTCTGTAACAGGACTGGAATGGTTTGTCTGAATTCCAAAGCCATCTTTTACATCTACAACATCCCAATACACAATCAAAACTCATTAGAATTTTTTGAAATCCTGAAGTAAATTTCACAACAACCTCAAGCAGTTTTCCATTTTCATTCACAAATTCTAATTATAAAACATAGCCATAACTGCTGTCATTAACATTCTCAGCTTAAGCTTTATTAGTAAAATGGTACTACCACCTTGAGGAGTGGCATGAGGGGGAGGAGGACTAGTATTTATATAACCCACTATCCCAATACCAAGACTTCATTGGTAGGGTCTATTTAAATAACACCACTGCAGCTGCATTTAGATTGCTCCAAGTGTCCATAAGTCTGTTAGCAAAATGTTCTCTCAATCCAGTCTAAATCGTTTCATATGAAGTGAAATGTCAGCTGGTGACTTCTGCAGAGTCCATGGTCAACTGAGAAGAACTTATATGGATCCACGAGTCAATGACTTTGAAAATTTTGAAGATTTCTACAACATCTATTAATAATAATAATTAATTAGTAACTTCTAATGCGCCAGTGTCTAATGCACAAGGCATCAACCGATGGTGCACCAAAATCAGATCAGTATCCAGAAGGTCAGTCCACAAGTTCTTATCTGCCTGCTTTCGAGTCTCATTTTCTTGAGTCTCTCCTCGTACGGCATGAATCCACATCCTCAATCATCTTTGTTGACCTTCTCTACACCTGTTCTATTAACCGAATGTCCTTCAGTAAAGGTGGCCTCCAGGCTTGAATGTGCCTTTTACAGTATCAATATGACCTCATTATTCCCAATATCACGTTTGCCTCCTTCACTGCACTGTGACTGCCCATTGTGGTCCATCTTTATCGTTGTAGTTGATTCTTCTTTTCTTCGGCCTCGGCTGGGCTACGGCGCTATATAAATTGTCTTATTATTATTATTATTATTATTATTATTATTATTATTATTATTATTATTATTATTATTATTATTATTATTATTATTATTATTATTATTATTATTATTATTATTATTATTATTATTATTATTATTATTATTATTATTATTATTATTATTATTATTATTATTATTATTGATGACCACAAGAACACCCAGATCTATTTCCTCTTCTACTACACACAAAAGAAGATTTTCCATTCATCGTATGCTTAGCCTTAGGATTACTGTATCTCATGTGCATCACCTAACATCCATCAATATTAAACAGCACTCGCCATTCTTCTGACCAGTTGCGCAGGTTATTTAGATCTTTCTGGAAGCTGACAACATCCTATGTTTGACAAAATTTTTCTGTATAATTTTAAATCATTAGTAGATTTCAGAATTTGGCTTTGAACACTTTTGACATGTTTCAGGCAGAGGCTCTTACATATAAATAAATAAATATATAAAAGTATAACTACAAGCATGTGTACTTGGTGCTATATAAATAAACATGCATGCACTGAGTTTTTTAAAGTTTATTTAAAATATTCTGTCAGACTCTTAAACCCCTTTAATGCCCTAACGACTGAATGGTCATTACAGAAGGGAAACATCAAACAACCAGTTCAGACCTAATTATCATCATAATCATTATCACTATAACATGATAATTATGACATATTAAGCATCCATTAATTCACCTAATTTCTAACTATAATCAGAGGAAGCAGCAAGCAAAGGAAAACGGAAACATCCTTAATTTAGAGCAGTTTGTGTAAACAATTCCATGAATTTGTGATGAGATTATGGTGCTAGTGTTTCGTTGAAATGTTATTAGCTAGAGTGGGTTGTGGCAAACTAGTCTAAGATCATTCATATATTTGTTTTTAAAATCTTTCTCTTTCAAACTGTTTATATAAAAAGAAAAGCAACCTGTATTCATTGATATTCTAGTTCTACATACGAGGTTTAACTCTTAGTATATGAGATGAAACAGGCAATTTGTCGTGCAAGAATAGCCAAAACGCTGAAATATGAATGCCAATCGTGCTGGAGACAAGTGTCTCGGGTTAGTGCGGTTCGTGCACGGGGACCTTAAGTGGCGTGGCGTCCATTCAAATGGGTAGCAGTTGTGAAGAACCTCACCTGATAAATTCATTGAATAACAAGCAGGGTCGAGGCCGTACAGTCGCTATATAAAACCTATGCATTTACATTTACATTAAGTGGTGCTTGGAGCGGAAAAGGGCTTTAGTTTGTCATGATGGTGGGCATAGGTGGATGACTGCAACCCACAATCTACTAGAGACAAGCTATCATTTTAAAGACTTTTGGAGGCTGTTCAATGTGGAAACACTTCCTGCTTCACAGGAATCTTGTCTAGCAGACTGTTGAAGATACATTCACACATACACACATACCGGCACATACATGCACTGGATAGAATTCATATAAAAACTAACCTGTGACATAGAACTGAGTTACATCTGAGTTGTTGCCAATTTTGTTAAAGGCCACACATTTGTACCAACCAGACTCCTTGGCATTTACTGTCAACCTCGATTCCTTACTTTTTGAAAAGACCTGTTATGAACAAAGTGGTCATAAAGTAACAGTAACATAACACTGCGGAAAAGTAATAAAGTGGTGCTCACAGCATTTAATGCAGTCGCATAAAATAATGTTACAACTTTGTAGGTAAGGTAAGACAGAGCCAGGTAAAACGCACGAGACAGCAAGATAAATGATACGATCCCTGTTCAGAGACAGATTGATGGACAGAAGCAAATACTAAGGGAGGGAGCAGATGAGAAAGAAAGAGTAAGAGGATCACCAGAATAAAATTAGAAGGTGACAAAGAAAACTGAACAAAAACTCCAGCTGAAAACTAAGAAAAAACAGCAGACAAAAACTACAAAATAAATTTCAGATTGTAGTTATTACCCAAGGACCATTTTTCAACAGCTCCACTGGCTTCCACTTGTTGTCGTCAAGCACACATGTGGCATTATCACATTTCTGCCACATCCAGTGGACTTCTGGTTCAGGAAAGCCATCAGAATGACAGTCAAGACTGCAATTGCTGTTTGTCAAATACAGAAAAGGATCGATGACTGGTGCACTTATCCTAACAGATGGTGCATCTGAAATATAGAAACGGCAGAAAAATGACTTTAAAAAAATCTGAAATATCATTGAAAAATGCCAAAAATGTATGATGCGGTAGTCAACAGGTTCAGCGCTTGCCTTGTAGTACAAATTATGCAGGTTTGAGCCATCCCTTACTGAGACTATTACTGTAATCGTAATCGTAAACTCAAGATTTCTACAGTGCCCAACAAAAGCTAAGTTGCGGGAACCAGCTCTTTCACAGGCGCTCAGTCAAAAACAAAATCGATAGGTAAGAAGGGTTCGGTCCCAGGTTAAGATCCGAGAGTCATGCAGGCAGGCAGGCTGTCAGACGGCTACGGTGGGAGGTGTTTGGAATTGGAGGGACTTTGAGCACACAATTCATTAGTGCCATCAACCGATGTCTGTCATTAGATATAATCACTACATAAATATAATCAGTAAAATAATTAACATAAAATGTAACATAACTGAAAAATATTCTTTTACAAACCCTAAGAAGCTTCTCAAAATACTCAATTAATTAATACTTCATTAATTCCTGTAATCCAGCAACAACATGACCTAGCACAATCTGCCAAGGCATTTTAGAATTTTCTGCCAAGAGCGTTAATCGGGACAATGCAAAAGTCAGTCTCCAACAGCAGCTGTGTTCCAAGCATCATCAACCATAGCCTTATATATTAAGCGCAGGATCTACATATATAAGTGGAGTCAATTGCATCATATAAAACCAAAAAAGAATTCTGTTTGAATAGTCATACTACTGAAAGTGGATTCTTTTGGATTAAAACTTATGTAAAACTGAGGAAACACTTGCAATTAACAAGAAGTTTGATGTCAAGTGAACTGATGGCATCTCTGTTCTTTGCTCTCAAAGTGTAGGTGCCCGCATCTGAATAATGTATGTTGTGTATTACCAGCTTTGGCAAGTTCCAGCCCCTGTACTTGTCCCTGCTAAATCAAACAACAAAATATGGTACCGATATGAAATTAATTCAAATTTGTTTAAATGTTTGTCCTTTGACTTTTAGATTGCAGTAATGTCTCAAAAAAGGGTGGGATGGACCAAGGGACAGGTTTTTAGGCTTAAAAATGTCTCAAAAGCCCTATGAATACTTTCTAGATGGTCATGAAGTGAGGCAAGTGGACTAGATAATGCTTTCAAACGAATTTCAAACAAGTATAAAGTTAGTCCCGGCTTAAGCATACTGCAACACAGGCAGGCTCAGAAGGTTTATGTCATGATGCCTTACCAACTGTGTTTTCTAAGCTTTGGCAAAGGACAACATATTATCTGTTCTAATCTTCCTCAAATCTCGTCCTGATGACACAGAGTCAAATTCACTATACTTAATTATCATGAGTTATGATTGTTTAGAGAATATGAATTTCAAAATACGCTTGGTGTCTGTCTTGTCCATGATTCAAACTCCTAACATCTGGATTGACGGTCTCGCATGCCGACCGTTAAAACAATATGTATACATGTATATTTCTAACAAAGATAGGAAGACTGCATGTATGCTGTAAAATATATATGCATACATAATCTATATATTTGTAATTCTAGCAGTTTTGGTTTATACATATAATATATAAATAAAACAAACTGTTCGAACATGATGTTTTAAGGGTAATAGCATTATAAATTTTAAGAGCATCTTTTGAATTGAAACTTTCATCAGAGAAGACAGTAATGTTTTTAGTATGATCAGTTTCTCAGAAGTAAGTAAAGTAAGTGGTGTGGCTATGCTGAGGCACAGGCTACGGGTCGGCTCCAGGCTTTGATGCAGAGATTTGTGCATCTCCACTACCTTCTTGGGGACTCCCCAACGTTCAATGAACTCTGCGGCATAGCCGCTGCTCGTCTGTTTAAAATAATCTTGGACAACTCAAACCATGTCTTACATCAGCTACTCCCGCCAGTTAAAACCCTCAGTTATTCCCTATGGTCCCACACCCATGACTGTATTATTCCTAATTTAACACACAAATGTTTTATTATTTGTATGCTGTATGCATATTAAGTTTTTCTTGTGTTCTTAAACACTTGTAAACCGATGTGAGATTAGCTATTGGTTAATAAAGGATATACTTACTTACTTACTTACTTACTTCCTGCTTTTGCTTTTTAATTACAGTTTTATGCAATGGGTACGTGCCTTCTAAAACTCTACTCAGTTGTAATTTTAACTAATTGTGTATTTATATAGGGTCAATTCAAGAGAAGCTCATCACAGGCGCTCTATTATCAGTTGAACTTGCAAATGCATGATAACAAATGATCAAAGTCATAAAATGATCCAAAACTACAATCTTTACACAACAATTGGTAACATGAACTCGAAAATAACAATAAAATAATGCAAGAAATAACAAATAACAGCCACAACAATAATACTATAAAAATGTTACACATTAATGGAATAAGATAACCTTAACAGTATCACTAACTACCACAATTATACAATCTAAAATAACAAAATCTAAACAAAATAAGAAACCATGAAATGACCCAACAAATATACTTCTTTCATAAAGAGAAATATTGCACAAAGAAATATTACTTGTCAGGCGAGGGTTTGATGATATGTCCATCCTTAAACCACCGTAGCTCTGGATCAGGGTAAGCATTAACATCCACTGACAGAATAAAAAGCCCTTTATTCAGTTGTACCTCTACCATCTGTTGTGAGGTTGTCAAACTGACAAAGGACTTCTCTACAACAGCATAATTTTGTTTGCTAATGTCATAATTTACTTTAAATATGAATGCAATCATTCTATGCAGTGTAATATATGTGCACCTGTCAGATGTAAATAAAAGCTACTCACTTACTTACTTAAGAATATTTGATAGGTGATGCCTTGTGCATTTAACAAACAGCATCAGAGGCATCACTGGATTCAGAGTTAATTTTGCTTAAATTCTGCAGTCTTGGAACAAGGAATAACAACTTCAGATAAGTCTCAAAGTTGCCCTAAAACCACCTAACCACATGTGTTTCAGGATGAAGCTCATCATTTTTCAAACTAATAGGTCCCAAGAAATATACCATTGGCTGATCTGGTGCCAAGGACACAGTGAAGGTAAGCACCATCATGTTCAGTTTACTAACTTGGCTCGGAGAACAAGTTCGTAGAATATCACCAATGTCACGCCCACTCTCTCTCCCTCCTCTTTGGGATCGCAAATGAGTAACTACACAAACTGGGAGGTGATAGATAATGTAAATAAAAGTTCAAAGGAGTCAAACTATTACAGTCGTTATATGCAAATACTTCATACCAAAAGCTGTCATGTTGATCTGAGAAAAATCCATCTTGTCATCATGATCCTTCACCAAACAACCATAAGACCCCGAATCGTGCATTGTGAAGTTATGAACAATCAGTATAGCAGTTGCCTCGCCTTTGTGATGATTTGCCATTTTGTAAGTATCGTCAATTCGACTTGATTTCTGAAAAAGAGTTTCACACATCTGAACTCTGTTAATTGCTTAAAACCAGAATTTCCAAACAAGAATACCAGCTGACGATGATCCAGGTCTTCTGACTGCCTCACTTTAGCTTTCCCACAAATAAGAACCAAGCTTTCCAAGTTGCATTGTTCATCTTCTTTAATGCTTTGCCTCAGTTTCTATAGTAATGCTTTGCTTCAAACTCTAGAAATGCTTTGCTTCAAACTCTCTAGAAATGCTTTGATACATGCATACATACTCAGTAGGGTTCTTGATGCTATTCTAATCTTGCCTCCTGAATTACATGAACACTGCAACTTGGCAATCTCTGCACAGGTTTTCCATTCAAAACTGAAAACACTCTTCTTCCATAAATCTTATCCGATTTCGCTTAAATTCTTAATGCATCAATCAACGGTCTACCTGCTTGACCCTGATCTTACCTGCCTATCGAGTTTATTTTGACTGAGCACCTACCAACAAGCTGGTTTCACTGACTTAGCTTTCTGTGGGCTCTGTAGAAATCTCGAGATTAAGAATGAGGTTACTATTATGATCGTCTGGCAGGTTTACCATATATTCTATTATTATTATTATTATTATTATTACTGCAATTACCATTAGAAGTTGATTTATAAAGCATATGATGATGTAACTAATGCACTAAATATGTGCTAAAGTAGCAAAGGACTAATACAATGACTTAAACAGAAAAGTCATCAGTATTGACAGAAAAAGGAAGCATTTAGTGGAAACATGATCAGCCTCAGTAGACTGTGCATGGTCTTTGTATCCACTTTACATCAGATAAGCAGTGGCTCTTTTCTTATATTATTATTATGATTTATTATTTCTGCATTTATCAGGCGCCACTATCTAACGACTTAGCATCAATCGATGGCACCTAGCAGTTGTGAGTTAAGGACTTGCTCAAGGTCCCTACACAGTAATCGTCTTGGAGGAAGCTCAAACCCATACTCTCTGTTTTACAAGGTGAGTGCTCTATCCAATACGATACTGTGCCCCACTATGCACACTATGTTGAGAAAATAAACAAAAGCTGTACCTCATTCTGAAGCGGATAGAACCAGTTTACTTGAATTTTTGCATAAGACCCAAAAGTTGCATTGCATGTAACTGTAACTGTTTCTCCTATCAGCGTTCGTCCGTCTTGGTGATCAGATGACAACCTGACTTTTGGCGGCCTTCTAGTGGAAGCTATGAACACACCATAAAATTACACTCATAATCATTACAGTCCCATACAATAAATTATGACTACGTATTTCTTGAGTGCTACTTACACCTTCTGTTACCAACAATCCATTTTCTCATATTTGCTACTACATTAAGTTTTATTTTTATTATTATTATTATTACTGCTATTACCATTAGAAGTTGATTTGTAAAGCATAAGATGATGTAATTAAATGCACCAAATATGTGCTAAAGTAGCAAAGGACTAATACAATGACATAAACAGAAAAGTCATCAACATCTTCGAAAGCTTTCCAGCGACATCTCAGGTTTCCGAAGTGCGAGAGGAAGAACACACCATGCTGTTGGGTCATATAAAGGGAAAGTGCTTGTCTAGACCCTCTGCATTTGATGTCGATACACATGAATTTAGAGTTCAAGAAGAACACTACTTCAGTTCATTTGTATCTGAATAAAGCATTGAGGTAAATATCATTCAATACTCATCTGTCACATCGAAATACAGTGTATTTACTTCAAAATCAGTCAAAAACAAATTACTGATAACATCTTGAAAAAATTATCACAATTTCTCAACGGCTGATAACCTCTCCATGGATTTCCTTCTGGATTTCGATCAGACTCAACTGGATTTTGGCCTGCATATTGATTTTATATTTATGTATGTATGTATTTATGCATGTATGTACGTATGAATGTATATTTTTAATAATTCAATAATAATTAATTTAATAATATAATTAATACTATAATATATATATATTATATAATATAATATAATTTAGTAATTTAATTTAATGTCATTAATTATATTAAATGTAATTAAGCATGTATGTATGTCTGCATGTATGTATGTATACATGTATGCATGTATGAATGTATATTTTTAATAATTCAATAATAATTAATTTAATAATATAATTAATAATATAATATATATCATATTATATAATATAATTTAGTAATTTAACTTAATTTAACATTAAGATTAAAATTAATTTAACTTAATGTCATTAATTATATTAAATGTAATTAAGTATGTATGTATGTTTGTATGTATGTATGTGTGTATGTATGTATGCACGTATGATCTTTTTACAGTGCTTCTTGCTAGCCTATCTGGGGCTGATATTATAAAAGAATTACTAGGACTTTATTCTGAATACGAATGATGCTTATGTACTTGGAGAAGGTGCTGGAGGAGGTCTCTGCTAACAGTCTCAATCAGACATGAGGAGATCAACTATCGGACTCTCATCCACAGCTAATACAAACGATGATGACGTTTACAAGCCAAGATTTCAACTATTAAACCTTTAAAACACAACTGTCTGCAATAACAAGCACCTCAGAGGAGAAAAATTTTAACAGTGCACTCTGATCTGTAGCTATGTTTGCTGCAAAGTGAAACTGCAGTCTAGCATAATAATAACGTGTTAAGCACATCGAGTCAAACTCAAGATAAAAGATAAGCCGAGTTCTTAAATGAACGTATAGTTTCAAATGTCTGGGTAAAATTACCATAATATGTAAGTCGCAGATTTTTTTTCCCAGTCAGATTCTTGTAAAGTGCCTTGCAGATGAATGCGCCATCAAAAAAACTTGTCACACTGCTGACAACAAAGCCAAGTCGTGGGTCATATGTCACAAGCTCTTTTGGGAATGATTCATCTGGCTTCACGAATTTCTTCTCCAGTGTAACATTTACACCAGGGTGTGTAGAACGACACCAGGAAATTACCCCTTTACGATGCTCAACAACATCCATAATTTTCCAGTTATCATCAGAAACTAAAAGGTGGATTCCATCTGAAATTGAACAAAGAGCTGCTAACAAAAATTTTTAAAACACAGAACGAACATAAATCAGCAATATATAATGTCTAGGTACTTGGTACTGTTGATAATCGGAAGGCAACCTAACTATCAACAATACTCCAATTCCTTCAATATTCAACAGTTTATACGTGTGGTCTTGAATTACCTTCTTTGTTGCTGGTGTATTATGTATGGTTTTCGGCTTATTGGTTACAATTCAAGTAGCACAGTTAAGCATGGATTGGAGCTGGGTTAATCGGAACTTAAGCAGACCTGCAAGGATTGAATTGCAGTAATCCAGATACGTCATGGCGAATACGCGAAGAGGTAACCTGCGCGCTGAACGACAGATAGCGCTGTATGGACTCGTATGCGGCGCAACTAGTAGATGCAGTATGGGCAAAGGAGGTTCACGTGGTCCGCCATTAATAGGTCTCCGTCTAGAAGCACATACAGGATGCGGACGACGAGTTCTTGATTCCATTCAGGGAATCGCGATGTAATTCAATCTTCATCAATTTTTGACCGCGTCTGACATGTGCCCAGCCAAATATACTGCGTATTGTTTGGATTAAGCAGCAGCTGATTGAAAGACATTCGTTTCGGTACTGCCGCTAAAATTGCTCGCGTAGAAGACGCACTTATAGTGAGTGAGTCCTTCCTGAATCCGGACATAAGTTTCGACACGAGTTCGTTTGGGCGTAAATAGCATATCATCTGCTGAGTGTCTACCTTCTATCTTTGATGGAAATGTGAGGTTCGAGATAGATCGGTAGTTGATACTATTGCCCGGGTCCAGCTTCTTCAGCAAAGGTATTAGGACCTACAAGCGCACGCTTTAGACTTGCAAGGATGAATTCTTTGGCCAGTGACGAATTGCAGAATTGCACAAGGAAAGTGAGCGGTTCATCAACGAATTCATGCAGAAGAAAGGTTGGAATCGAGTCAAATGCACATATTTAAATCTCGGAATTACGATTACGATTATTTGGGGGGGGACCAGAATAAGCAATCTGAGTCACAGTGGTTGTAAACACGCCTCCTGGCGCCATCTGAAATTATACATCTTGAATTAGCACCTGTGATTAACCCATTAGAGCCCAACCTTTCCCCCAATTGCCAATCATTGTGATACTTCAGAATATGACAAATGATGGAAAGGTTAGGTCCTAGGAACTTATATTTATGTGATTTGGCGATCAGCCGCTAGGTGGCGTGTTGTCCCCATTTGGGAACAATGGGCACATATGGTACTGTGTTCCCATTTGGGAACAACATGCAAAATTATCGCAGAGTACCTATTAAAGTGACAGTTTTCAGTTACTACCATAGTGTATTTTATGCACAGCACAGGCTGCTTTGATAGAGTATGAAAACCACACATCAGCGTTGAAGTAACTAGTTTTTAAAACATCATAAAGCAGTGTCAGTGTTAACTTTGTCATTTGTGGGAGCCTAATCCCGCAACTGAACACAATGATCACACCTTTAACATATTCTGGATATTTCTCAGAGACCTGCTGCAGACTGCAAATTGTCTGTCTCAAATGCGAGTATGATACTGCTGCTCGCAGTGCAGGTGAAGTGGAGCTATGCACTTTGTGCAGTGAAGCCTTGTGTTCTTCTTACACGAGCGATATCTTGCTTGCCTGGCATTCGGAACCAGATGATGATCGGGTCCATCACAGAGAGTGTCATTGACTGGGTGGCTAGCTGGTCCTGAGAGTGCTGTTGGAGGCTTGTGCGACCATTGTAGCATTGTTCGGACAATGTGCCGTCGGAACCCCAGCTGATCAAACTATCCAACGACCTCAACGTGAAGACGCCAAGCAGCAACAACGGCTTTGTTCAAACCGTTGATAAAGAGTCGCCAGCACCACTTCTTAAGCGAAACACTGGGCGATAGTTAGACATGAGGCGGTCCGGCTCATATGGTGACATGCCAATTAGTTCAGGATGCTTATTGCTAACCTTCTCAATGTCAGTAGTGGCTATTTCATGCGTATTTGCTCTTTTCTTGACCCATTTGGGTTGCGATATAAAGTCCACTTTCGGTTTCTTTACCTTTGGAGTGCATGAGATTCTTGTACCTGACTCGCATCGTCTGCATCTCTATGCACAAAAACAGTAACTGGCCCAGAAACATCAGATGGAAGAATCGAAGGCAACAGGTCATCTTCATCGCAAATTCTTCATCGGATACACCATCCACTATCGCTGGTGGCATACTAACTATGTCAACATCTTTGTCAATAGCAGACATTGCATCTGAAGCCCCTGTTGGGTGAACAAACTGCTCAATGTTATCAACTTCGCTATCTGCATCAGGCTGTACCATAGCAATTGCCTCAAACAAGGAGAACTTTCTTTTCAACATCTGAAAACGGAATCATACAAAAAGCGCGATTATTGCTTAAACTAAAAATTCTAATTTGTCTCATATTGTTCTATAAATGTGGACAGCAGTAATTCTCTTGGTGTGATGCTTTCAATCACTCAATGCATTTCCTCTTGATGTTCCCAAATGGGAACACAGTACCTCTTGTGCTCATTGTTCCCATTTGGGAACATCAAAGATTTATCAAACATTTCTACCTCAATACATTTCTTTTTTACAATCATCTCTGGCATAGCTATAGCTACACTATGTTACACTTACATCACATATACATTTTCCAAATTAAAATTTCCTTACCTCAAATGCAGATGAGAAACAGGACGCAACCGAATATTCACAAAAACACGCAAATTCAAAGATGGCTACCACATACAGAAATTACTGCAAACTCATGATTAGGCTAAAAAGTAGTATATGGACTATCTAACAGTTAAAAGCTACCCACTGCAACTAAATAAAATAACACACTTATTTTATACTTAAATTCATCCGCGTGTTCCCAAATGGGATCAATGGGCGCTAATGGGTTAAGCTGTTTCGTGCGACTTAGCTTTGTTTGGGCGCTGCAGAAATCTCGAGTTTATGATCACGATTACGATACATATATACATAAATACATACATGTATGTATGTATGTAGGCCTATGTATGTATATAGGCATGTATTTATATACATGTATGTATGTAATATACATGTATGTATTTATGTATGTATGTATGTATATAGGTATGTATCTATATATGTATGTAATATACATGTATGCATGTGAACATTTGTACAACACCTTTCAAGAACCTGTCAGAGCTGCTGAAACATGGCCACATAAATAGCAATATCTGAAAAGGTTGCATCTTAAGATTACCAGTGGCTGAAAATATTTATGTTGCAACTGTCGAAACAGGATTTTCAGCAGAAGATTGTAGGCGAATGCAAAGTGTCTCCAGCGTACTTAAATTATTAAATTAATGTGACGAAGTGAGTGTTTCATTAGCGCACTAGTCTTCTTCTAACCACATTCTGTATTTTAACAAAAAGCAACCAAATTTTAAATTTTCTAACACTCTATTGGCAGTCAAAGTTAAAAAGCTGTACAAGCTGACTTACCGTATATGTAAAAGTAACTGCTGGCAACCAGTTCTGGGTTAGTTTCACCTGGATAGACACATTGGTAGAATCCAGTGTCTAAGTATATCAATTCAGTCAGTACAAGGAGACTTTCGTACTTGGATGAGCTGCGCAGCTGTCGATTGATTATGGTCATTTTGCTTTGGAGAGAAGGAGACCCATTCTACAGCAAAATCAAATAGGATCTGACACATTATCACCACAATCTCTTTTCCTCTTCCACCTTCTTTAACATCGCAATCACTTCTATCATCAAAATCCTTGAAGAGGACTGAGGCTTGAAAGCATCCAGCTGAAAAGCTTTGGTACTCCATAGCTGTGGTAAATGACCAGTGAAAGAATTAGGATACACTTTAGACCATACAACTTTATTAGCAAATGCCGCAGCGGCAACGAGCTTATTTTTAGCTTATAGTCAATAACAGCAGATGGCCAAAAGGTGCTCAGGGCCTTTGCCGGACTGTCTGAAAGGTGTGTAGGCCTATGCATGGTGGCTGTAATGGAAACCCTCATCCGTTAGCCTACACTCAGCGCTATATAAAGGCCATACCATTGCGTCATAAAGCGTTCTAAGTGGCTGCCATAGATATGACTTCTCATAAGCGATTCTTTAACAATTTAAATAGAAAGAACCAGAACTCAGCAGCTGCCTATGGATCACTTTCTTCCCAAACATGACTGATCTTCCTAAGCCTATCCTTATCATGTCATGTCATGTAATCATCTCTGGACTGGATCCAGTCGTTGATTTCTCTATGACACCCCTCCACAAATCTCGTTTCCCGGCCATCTCCTCAAGGGTCATTCTCCGTCTGCCCTCCGTTTTCCCATAGATAGTAACTATCCTTATGCTTGAACCAATACCAGTATGCTAAATTGCTATTGTTCTTTCATCAAATACCGTATGCATTGTTTTATTTCCTCTTCATAACTTTCGGTTACACATCTCGCCGTCTACCAGTTAGACCACAGTGTCGCAGTTATTTTAAACCACTCAGAGTAGGCCTACATACGAAGTTCTGACGTAGACCCCACTCGCAGCAATATTTGACGTTCACTAGTTTTGACTGAATAATCCCTACGAGGCTGTCAGAAACAAGTGACTAATATAGAACGGAAGAGAATCAGAGACTTGAGCTGGAAAGGAGGATCAGAGACAATGAAGCATGCCTGTAAAGCTTTATGATGTGAGGGAGTTGATATGGGGGCAGAGTAGGTTCACTATTTCTCACCGGCTTTCAAACATCTGGATATCTAACTCTTTCATCTGGCAACTGACTATCCGCGCCTCCGATTCGCATTTCGATGTGACTTTGCACGCGTTACAAATTTTCGTAATAATAATAATAATAATAATAATAATAGGCAATATATCACACTGACATATTGTAACCTGGGTCAAATCCCAGTTTTCCTCATGTGAAAGTAAATATAAATCTCCGAAATTTTTCAGCTCCACACAAACGCCGCTTCAGGGAAACCAGCTAATTTACCGGCGCTATATTAAATCAAGTTCCCAAGAGTCAAGTTGTTTGGTCAGTTTCGGCACTAGGTCAGAATCTTGGGGGGTCAAGCCAGGCCGACAGCATGATGCCACGGTGGAAATCGTTGGTGTTGATGATTATGGAATGGTGCAGAAACGGAAGCAGCATATGACAGCTTGAAAAGTTCGGTTTCCAGTCTTGAGTGAAAGGCTGCAAGCGGAGTAGTGCTGGTATTGCCAAGCGAGAAAGGGAGATAAGTGAACTGGCGCAGGTCTTTAGGGAGATAGCTCCAAAGAGCTGGCGCCACCCGCGTAGATTAAGGAGTGATTGCAGAATTTGAGAGGGGGAGGAGACTGGAGGATCAGATAAAGGTGCGAGGAAGAACCAGTAGATCTAGATGATTGGATAGTGAATAGCTGGCGAGTGTGAGATGATTGAGACGTTTGAATGGCATAGTAGGTAAGAGAAACGATTTCGTAGTGGATGTGCTGAGGGACCTTTAGCCAATGAAGTGATTTGAGCACTGGGGATATGAGGTGGTGTTTGGGAGTTTTGGTGACGGCACGGGCAAGAGAGCAGCCATGAGATGAGTCGATGTTACGGAATAGTAAGTTGCTGTAGTCAAGTTGGAGAAGAGCAAGGCGCAGGTGAAGTCAGATCCATCGGAGAAAGGGCTAGTGGATAGGTTAGTTTGTTTATTTGTTCACGGAGACCATGCTCTATGCTCTAGTCTAACACAGAGATGGGACATGACTATTATTAGGTCCTGAAAAGTCATTTTGTGTGGGTCTCAACCTCAGTGGGGATTCAAATTATCATGTTATAAGCCTACAGGAATTGGGCATTCAGCTCATGTCCAGAATGAAGCCCTAAATAAAGGCCTAACAAGCTAAATTAGGGCCAGTGGCGTCAAACTATGAAAATGCCCCGAATATTTTGCATCCAAGTCTAAAACAAGCCCTGCCTGCAATTTTCAAACTTGATGAACCCGTTCGTACAATGCAAAAGATCCTATGTAAAATAATGGAAGATCCACACCATGCGCAGAGGCGCGATGTAATATATTTGACACAGTAGGTCATGCAGAGCATCAGATATGTGTTATCAGTTGCGACGCAGTTCAATTTCAATTAAACTGGGTTAATTATAATTATTAGGGCCACCTGCAATTAAATGATTAGCACTATCGAACAACCGCATGCATGTAGCCTACACACAAGGAACTGAATAAGTGCAAGTGAATCATGAATACGGGCTTAAACTGAAATGCCACTCGAACGCAGGCGGACGTGTGCGGTCGAAATAAAACCGCATTACCCCCCAAATTATCTCCAAAGTTCTGTTAATTTGTGTTGATATGAAATGTTTATGAGGAACAGGAAGTGCCAGATGCATGCAGGAAGTGTGTGATCTTCTAGTTAACAGACCTCTGCTATTAAAATGGATCTAAGTTGTCTTTATCAAAAACTAACAGAGAGACAGACTGCCGTCGAATATTACAGACTGGCGTATACTTCACAGACGGACGGACGGACACAGACAGACAGACACATCAGACAGACAGATATAGACAGACACAGACAGACAGATACAGACATACAGACACAGACATACAGAGACACAGACATATAGACACAGACAGATTGTAAAATATCCGCGACCTTCGCAGAATCCGCCCTGTGCTTGATTTCAAAACCACATCTACCATTGCCACATCCATAGTCCATGCAAAACTTGACTACTGCAATTCACTTTTCCTCAATATTGACACAACCCAGATTAACCGCCTTCAAGCTATCCAGAACGCTCTCGCTCGTGTTGTCACCAAAACCCCCAAACACCATCACATCACCCCTGTTCTCAAATCACTGCACTGGCTTAAAATACCAGAACGAATCGAGTATAAAGTCCTATCACTTACCTACAACACACTTCAATCTTCCCAACCCTCCTATCTTCGTCAGTTATTTACAATACAACCGCTTCGCTCAACCCGCTCTTCTGCCCTAACACTTCTCCGCCCTCCAGTCACCTCATCCTTATAATTTGGTAATCGCTCCATAGCCATAGCTGCCCCACCACTCTGGAATAAACTCCCCCCAGAACTGCGACAGTTTTCTGACCCATCATACAAACTCATCAATGCTCCACCGCTTGGAATTCCTGCTTCGACCTTTCACTCAAAACTGAAAACATTCCTCTTCCACAGACCCTGTCCTAACACCCCTTCTTCCTCTTATCTGTCTCTGCTCTCCAACTCCAAACATCACCCACTGTAGCTGCCACGCTGCCTCTCTGCCTGACTCTTGGATGTTGACCCGGAACCGAACCCTTTTGCCTATCGATTTTGTTTTGACTGAGCGCCTGTGAATAAGCTGGTCCCCGCGACGCGGCTTTCGTTGGGCGCTGTAGAAATCTTGGAATTACGATTACGATTAAGACAGGCCGAGATAGACTACTAAAGTACAGACGGACCTACAGACAGACAGGCAGACTGTTACATACAGACTGACACAGACAGACAGACTCACAGGCTGAGATAGACTGCTACAGATGGACAGATAGACAGACAGATATACGTACATACATGCATAAATACAGACAGAGAGACAGACAGAAAGACCTTCGCCGACAAAGACAGACTTACAGACAGACAAACAGACAGACAGAATGGGGCAGCTATACAGGTCCTTTGTTTAACTTTCACAAAATCAAGATGTTAATTTTGCGGAAAGTCTTCGTTACATGCGCGGTCGCTAGGGGCGCTTCATCTGTCACAGTTGCCATCGTCCCACACATCTATTGTAATCGATGCCTCATGACGATAACAATCCCCAGGCCACAGGCCCCTCACCCCAACTTCTTCGTAACTATACCACCCCCTCTTTCCGCAAGACAATTACCTCTGATTCAGAAGGATCGTCTTTCCAGAGAACCAGTTTCACACCAGTTATGTACTTCTTTCTAACAGTATTGAACCGGAGACTCGGAATTCTATATTAAGTTTATAAAATACGTAGGCCTAATGGCCTATATAAAATACGATACTATATTGACATTTATTATACAATCGCGTATTCATTATCCAATATAAGTAAACACGTGTAGGTAGGCCTACTGTATTTCAAAATAACTTCTACCACAAATCAGCGAAGTCTAGAGCCTTTTGGCTCTAATTAAAAATCCAGCTCTGGCATTCCATATATCGAAGAATGTGTGACCAGGCTTCTGTGTTCTATGGACATGGCGGATCCAGAAGTTTCCAACGGGGGCCAAATAGGACAATGACTTGAAATTTTCTTCGAAATTTTACAGATTTAAACTTTTTCGTCTGTCTTCATCTTCTGCGGGCTCTGTTAAATATCTCCGAAGTTGAATATATGCAACAATTATTTTTATTAGAATTTCATTTTAAAAGAGTCGGCGAGCTTAAAATTATTCCTCTCCGTGCACGAGCTTTGTCACGTATGCAGTGGATTACTTTTGAACTAGCTTTTAGCACTTCTCCTCTTGCATTTTCTGCACAGTTTTACTGTTCCAAAACTGAAAACACTCCTCTTCAACAAATCCTCTCCTGATTCCACCTCTTCCCCTTATCTATGTTGCCGCTCCAATTCAAAGATTTTCCAGCAGGCTTACAATACTTTTAACTTTTTATCAAACCGAACTTAGCCAAGATTGAAATCGATTGGTTCAAAAGTGGGTCCAAAAACGCCTCTCCCCAGGTTTCAGAAACTGCGGCATGGCCTTGGTCTCTCTGCGCCTAAATCTTTAGCCGGCGAGGGAAAAATGCCAAACTGTTGTACAAGAAGACTTTCCGTTTATTTTCAAGCAGCTGACGCAGACAACACATTCTGTTGAATGATCGGTAACAGAGTCAATGTTCACGTATAACTTGGCCAGGTTGCCTGAGTTCAATCAGCATTCAACACTCCAACCTCCAACTGGAATCGTCTCCCTCGAGAATTGCGACTTGAACTCCTTTCTCTCCCCTTCTCAGTATTCCGCAGGCGCCTGAAGACTGTACTGTTCAACAGCGATTTTACTTTTCCGGGTCGGAAGCACCTCTGTTGAGTTTATCCTCTAAGAGGCGCTTTAGAAATCTCAAATTACAATTACAACCGGAGTCGTCATCACTATCAGTTTCTGATGCCAGCCGTTTGGCGGCGATGGTTGCGAATAAATGATATTCAATCTTTTCGGTCATTTGTCAAATTAAGTGCTGTTCTCGTGCTTAGTACAAGTCTTTTATGTCCTCGGTTATAGCCTTTTATGTCCTCGGTTATAGCCTTTTATGTCCTCGGTTATAGCCTTTTATGTCCTCGGCTATAGCCTTTTATGTCCTCGGTTATAGCCTTTTATGTCCTCGGCTATAGCCTTTTATGTCCTCGGTTATAGCCTACTGTCCTGTTAGTAAAGTCATGGCCTTCCGTTGATTCTCTTTCCTTCGCATCTTGCATGTAGTGCCCTGTGTGGCATTCTGTCCACGTGACCAAACCACTGAAGTCTTCGCTGAACTAATAAAGTTGTCTGCATATCAAAGAATTGTAGTATTGCGTCATTTCTGATACTTTGTTATCTTGAGATTTCTGCGATTTTCCGGAGCCAGCTCATTTCTGTTGCCAGGACTCTTTTCTCATCTTGCTTTTATCATTGTCCAGATTCTGATCCGTATCGTCGTGCCCTATATTCTTGCCCTTGTTTTCTTTGTTATATACCTGCCTCTCCATATCTTGGCCATCCTTCCAAGTGCTTGTGATGTGTGTCCAATTCTCCTTTGTATGTCTTTTTCGGTGTTTTACCATCTGCGGTTATTAGACCCCCGAGATAGACGGATATTGATCTACTTTTCAGTAAGTTCTCATTGGCTACTGACGTTTATTGGCATCTCCTTGTTTTTATTAAAAACAATTGTTTTAGTTTTATCTGCATTAATCAGCAATTCTAATCTTTCACTGGCACTGTCTATCTGTATCGTAAAGTCTTGTTGTTCTGTTCTGTTTCCAGCAAATCGAACCGGAATAGCAACCGGCGAACCAAGAACGAGTCTTACATTAAACATTACTTCTATAGTAATGTTATTCAGCTGGTCGAAACGCAAAAGGTATGAATCAATGGTCGCTTCAACTGAAACCCCGTAGTCAAAATTGTAGCCCTAATCCATTGGAGAAGCCCGGTCAAATCCGATGGGTCAGAAAACCCAGAGGTCATGCTACGGTAGGTACATATTGCAACAGATGAGTGTTCAGAACAGCCCACGCGCCGTGTCACCCAGATACTGTATTCATTCAAACCATTTATGTAGCCCCCCTTTAGACGCTTACGTCCCAGAAACACACATGTTGCTTAGCCATATACAGCAAGCCAGCGTGATGAAGGCCAGGGTTCTCCTCGTAGGCTATATGTGCACACGAACTATAAAGCAAGAGACTACAATTTAACACATTAACATTCATGATGTCTACAGTTTGGCTTTTGTGTCGCAAATTGCAATCTGATTTTCCCATCCATTTACTGTTCGAGAGAAGTCCGTGGCTGGCTGGTCGATCGACGTCATAAGCACCGCATTGAAGGAACACCTGAATGATTGAGACTTAGCGGCATTGGCAGACGCGATGCAATCGACACGCACCTGCTTGTCTCTGCTAACACGTAGCCTACACTTGTGACAGACGAAGGACCTCTCACGTAAAACGGTTTCTGCAGACGGCGCTCGTGTGTCAGCGTCGCAGAGAGGATTAAACTGGTGACAGGCAGGTGGCAGCGAATGCCCAGCCGACACCAGTTATTATTATTGTTTGGTCTCTATGACTATTATCGTCGGCTGAGATGACAGGCGACGCTCCTTTAATTACCGACTGCGCGGGTTCTCTGTCTAATCCAGACGGTAATAAATCCTATCAGTTCGACCTTAAGATGTAGTCCGTTGCGACTATATATAATAATAATATTTATGTAAGCCTATATATTTATTCAAAATTTTTAAATAAAATAAGCTATATAACTTCTAGACGGGTGAAATAATGAAGTATCTTTTTGTTCTCTGTTTCTCCGTCCGTCCGTCCGTCCGTCCGTCCTTCCGTCCTGCTTTCCTTTCTTTCCTACGTACATCCTTTAGTCCTCCCTTTCATCCGTCCTTAATTCATTCCATCCTTCGTCCTTGATGCTTACTGTCCGTTCGTTCTTCTGTCCTTAATGCCTTCTGTTCGTCGGCTACTCCTTCCTTCCTTCCGTTAGTTCGTCCGTCCGTCCATCTTTCCGTCCTTCCGTCCGTTTCCTACCTTTGTAGCCGGCATGGCGTTCCACGTGACTGGTCGATCGGCGATGCAGCGCACCGTGACGTTGACACCAGCTGAAAAGACCACCTCCTCGCTGACATTGATTTCAGGTCTCTTGACACCAAATGATGTCAGTGGCAGCGACACTACAAGAAACAGATTACATCAAATCCTAAATCAATATAATAGAAAAACCCCTCAACCAAAGCAAAAGTACGTAGGCGCAAACTAAACTTTGCCGAAGTAACCACGGGCATCGGCATCGGAGGGGGCAGATTGGCCATGGCCTCACTCACAAATCTGGCGGCCATAGAGGTGCCTTTGGCTGCCGACTTATGACCCCTAAAATTTCAATTTGATGCGCCTAAGTTTAGATTGGCTTTATACGTCGGTGACCAGCTGGGAAAGAAAGTTAATGAATAAGGGTGGGGGGGGGTCTAGAAAGTCATCCACTCAAAATTTAGGAATCAATATTTCATCAGAAGTTGTTAGACTGGGGCTTAATAAATGTCGCCAGAGAGCAGAATTGGTCATCATAAAATTTCAGGACAGAAAAGATCGTCAAAAGCGTGATCGCTAGAGAAGGTCGTCAAAGTCTTTTTGGCGAAGTTAAGAAGTTAATTACCTGCCCCTGTTTTTTTGGCTTCTGAATCCTGGATACCCATGCCTCACTCTTAAAACCGTGCCGACGTTATGACTGTAATAAGGATTTAGCTATTCGAGTTCAAGCTAACTTATTATGAGCTCTGAGTTAAAGAATGAGTTTAGGTAGACGAATAAATGATGAATTACTATATAAATATAAAAACTTATATGTAGGACCTAAATAAATATGCAGTAAATTAAAGATTTGAAGTTTCTGTTGAAGAGATGTTGCATTTATTCGGTCAGTAGACATAATTAGCTTCTTAATCAGTTTGCATGCAATTTTGTTGTCGCGATATCAGAGAGGATGTCGCCATTTTCCACTTAGTAAGTGAGGTCGAGGGCCAAAGGTCAGTAGGTCGTATCTGACGGCGTCAAAGAGGCGATCGTGTGTCAAGTGCATGACCTGATCAGGTTGAGAAAGATGGAAGAAGCAGACGACGGAAAGAAGTGGAGTATGAAAGGGGTGAAGGATGGAAGGATGGATATAGAAGAGGGAAGAAATGGAGTATGGAAGAGGCGAATGGATGGAAGAAAGAGCAGGAGGATAAAAGGGAGAATGTAAAGGACGGAAGTTCGTAATCGTAATCGTAAACTCGAAATTTCTAAAGCGCAACTTAAAAACTAAGCGCAGGGCACCAGCTTATTCATAGGCGCTGCGTCAAGTCAGTGGGGTTGTCCAAAGATGCCAAATGAAGAACCAAGTCCGATTGTCAGAAGACCAGAGAGAGAGAGAGAGAGAGAGAGAGAGAGAGAGAGAGAGAGAAAGAGAGAAAGAGGAGCGGATAGGAGGTGTTGGGGTGGGTTGTATTTAAGCTGAGAAAAATGGGAAGGCAGGAGGAGAAGGAAACTGAGGAAGACACTGAAAAGGAGTAGAGCAATGAAGATAGGAAAATAAGAGGACAGTGAATGGCTCAGCGAAATGAGGATGATAGATCATTTATAGAGGCCCATGCATTAGGGACTGAGAAAAAACGTGTGCGGCACTAGACTGGCTCATTGGTTGAACGTTCGCTTTCTAATGCGAAATGTTCAGTTCGAAACTCTATTGTGCATGAACCTAAAGCAAATTCTGAACGCTCAGTGCCTAGGCATCAGAAACTGACGCTATATAAATATAATAAATAAATAAATACATACATACATACATACATAAATAAATAACTCTACTGCCTGACAGAATATAGAAAATTCATTATACCTTAGACCCTGCATTATTTGCCTGTATTATTTGACAGTGATCTCACTGGTTCGGGTTGGGAGCGCCTCTGATGAGCTTATTCTTGAAGTGGCGCTTTATAAATGTCAAATTACAATTACAATCCAGACACAGATAAACCGTCTAATTTCCACAAAGCGTACACTTGCTGTCTGTCTCATGATCTTGTTGTCACTTTTGACCCCAGTAGTGTCTGCGGTTGTCAGACATGACTGCTAAGCCTACAATTCCCAGGTCACAGTTTACAACAGAAATTAAGCACCGAAACCGAAACTACGCTGATATATTAACAGGGTAATATCGACGTTCAATCGTTGAAGGCGGAGCTTCGTGAAGTGGGTGAGGGTCTTGACGCATAGGTCTTTGTGTTCTCAGTTCTGTATGCATGTACTATGTATGTAATGTATGCCTTTGTGTATGTATGCATGTAGATATCCATCTATGTATGTAGGGGCGATGTATGTGCGCTTGTGCATGCATTAAAGTATGTAGTATCATATACTAGTATGTAAGCATGCATGTATGCATGTGTCTGTTGTATGTATGTAAGTCTGTATGTATGGACGCACGTACGATTATAATCATGACCGATCAGGTCTTTTGCAGTCAAAGACACACTCATGACAAAGTCATGACACCCTCATGACCCAGCTGTATTGAAACCTACTCATGCTGAATCCAGCCACCGTTGTGCTGGTCTGTAGCCTATAACAGACCTGTTATTATAGGCCTTCATTAGGCGCACGTAGGCCTATCATCATGACGTCTAGGCTTGAACAGGCCTACTCTGACAACTACAGCCTAACCCTGGATTAATCAATCACACGCCGATACCCTGTGGGTGTCTGCGTCTGTCTGTGTGCGTTGAACGGTGCGTAACTGTGTGCGTCTACAGATGCACTAAATCGCTCAGTTTTGGCCCATGCACCGTCCCTTCCGTACCCTAGAAGGGAAAATGACTGCCATTACAGCGTACCTGGTGAATAGTAGGCTCGCTATTCCACGATTACTATTATTTAGTCCGAAAATTGACTCAGCGCGGAGAGGTAGGCTGCAGGCGTACGCGGGAAACAAGCCACCAGCAGGACCCTGTGACATGACACGCGCACATAGCTCTCCATCCCGCCCTCCCCTCCACCATCCATCCCACCCCTACCCTACCTCGACATCCCCTCACGCTGGTCATCGGTTAAACTGATAAGCTATTACGCCGATGAGATGGGCGCCCGTAAACCATTCCCTCCCTAGCCCAAGCCTCGAACCCTGGAAACAGCGCCCTCACCGACGCTACGGATACAGCTGGGGCAGTATTTATATAGAGACAATGTCGCTTCCGGTAATTATAATATATATATACATATATACACATGTACACGTGCATGCATACATATACTTATGCGGGCGATAGCGAATTAAAGCGATTCATGGTTTCGTGCGAATCTATGAATGGTGCATTTAAGTCACAATTATTATCCATTATATCCCTTCAAACATATTTCATAGTAAATTTAAACATAATCATAGTAATTATGTGTATATAATAAATATATACATAGTTATGCCATTAGCACTGTTTTTATTGTATATCTATAATAAATAAATATATATATATAGTTATGCCATCAGTTATATTACTAGCATTGTTATTATTGTAATCATCATCCTTGAATTTTACCCTGGTTCTTACGTTCATAGGTTGACTTTAGAGCTTAAAACCTAAGTACACAATGCAAGCAGAAGCGAGGCTGACCAGTAATTGGGTTGCTCAAAGTAGTGATCATAAAATTTGTCCATAGAGGACCTGGAGGAGATGGCTGTATTCCACCATTTAAGACAGGATATTACTCAGTTTGCCTTGAATTACGCTAGGCGATTTAAAATACTGAACAGATAAGGAGTCTGCAAATAATGAAATTTCTTTTCCAATCAGTTAAAAAATACCAATCAATTCTACTGCATTGAAGTTATTTTCAGAGCATTGCAAAACGAATGGCTTTAAACTGGAAGCACTGTGAATAGGAAGTCTGAAGTTGTAGTCCGTGCAATGGGAGGAAAGATAAAAAGGAGAAAGCGTCCCAAGACTATGCATATGCCTTTTAGTCTCTGTATGGAGAAACCTTCCAGATTATATATATATATATATATATATATATATATATATATATATATATATATATATATATATATAACCGATTGCATTAAAATTAATGTTGTGATGTGCAGGTCTGCAATATGGCCACAAAAGAAAGGACGGCGAAAAGAGAAACTGCAAAAGCAGACGTAGGCCAATTATAAAGTTATGGTGAAAAAAATAGAATACACATGAATTGAATGACTACATATGTATAAACGTAGCAGGCAAACACGCTACAAGTTAAGTTGTAATAATTTTATTAGAGATTTATTTAATACATGTGTCAGTGTAATTAGCACTAAGTCAAATTCGATGCATATCCGGGATAATTGCGCGGAAAACAGGAAATGCGAAAACTCTCGTCTGTTATACGTCCCTCCTTCTTTCCATTCCTCTGCCACTCCCATCTTCATTCTCCCTTCATAATTATATTTTCAAATTTTCTTCGTACTCCTCCGCTTCCCCTTTTCCTGTCTAGTGTCACTCCTCTCTTAATCTCGTTTTTCCTTATTCTCCTCCTTTACCCCTTCTGCATTTCTGTCATCCTCCTGCTCATACTCCGTATACTTCCGTACTCTCAGCTTTTCCATCTTTCTTCTTCGTCTTCTTTCCCTTCTTCCCTTCTCTTTGTTTAGCTCTCCCTCCATCACTTTCCATCCTCTTTTTGTCCTTCTCTTTGTCCTTCTCGCCCATCGCAAGCGCACTCATGCCGTTGGGAGAACGCCCCGGAATTTTGATGAAGTGTAATTGTATTCCTAGAATTTATGAAGAATTAGCATAAACCTTTTTAAGTCATCCCGGTTTCAGCTACTCAGATGATTTATTTAAGTGTTACGTTTCAGCTGACCACCCATATTTTCATAAATCTATTGAATTAGACCTGCAGCTTTGCGCCTATTGTTAATAAAAAATAGTGGAACCCAGCAACGTGAACAATTTATTAGGTAGAAAACTTAAGTTTCTAGTGGACTGGCTTAACGAATATCAATAGTTGCATTTCACTGAAGACAAAAGGAATGATGTTTTTCTGTGTTAAACTTTCTTCGTTAAAGCTATAAATGCACCTGAAATTACAAAGTTCATGCAACTATAGATAGATCGCAGATCAGTGGCGGCTTCAGGATTCCTTGCGTGGAGGGGCAAGAGAATTTCCAGAGGGGCGCAACATTCCGCTGTCCACCATGCACAGGTCTGGGCTGAGGGGTGCCAGTACCTAGCCAAGAGGGGCCCCGGGGGGAGCAAACCGCCCCACGCTTATAGCTAAATCCGCCACTGTCGCAGATGGTTATGGGATCGGATCATTTTTCGAGTGGCAACGGTGAGGAGGATAAGGAGAGGAGCACAGCGTATCGGCGGGATCTACTATCGTAATCGTAATCTCGAGATTTCTACAGCGCTCAACAAAAGCTAAGTCGCAGGAACCAGCTTATTCACAGGCGCTCAGTCAAAACAAAATCGATAGGCAAAAGGGTCAAGATCCAGGAGTCAGGCACTCAGACAGTCGGACGGCTACGGTGGATGCTGTTTGAAATTGAAGCGAGAAGAGAGATGAGGGGAAGAGGAAGAATCAGGATAAGATTTCTGGAAAAGAAGTGTTTTCAGTCTTGAGTGAAAGACCTGCGCAGAAACCGAAAGAGGTGAAGTGTTGGTGAGTTCGTATGATTGATCAGACAACTGTCGCAATTCTGGCGGGAGTTTATTCCAAAGCGGTGGGGCAGCTATGGCTATGGAGCGATTTCCAAATTTTAAGGATGAGGTGACGGGAGGGCGAAGAAGTGTTAGGACAGATGAGGAGCGCGTTGAACGGAGTGGTTGGATAGTAAATAATTGACGAAGATAGGAGGGTTGGGAGGATTGAAGTGTGTTGTAGGTGAGGGATAAGACTTTGTACTCTATTCGTTCTGGTATTTTAAGCCAGTGCAGTGATTTGAGAACAGGGGTGATGTGATGGTGTTTGGGGGTTTTGGTGACAGCACGTGCGAGAGCATTCTGGATAGCTTGTAGGCGATTTATCTGGGTTGTGTCAATATTGAGGAAAAGTGAATTGCAGTAGTCAAGTTTTGCATGGACTATGGATGTGGCAATGATAGATGCGGTTTTGAAGTTTTTACATATAGACTTCAACGATCCGTATAAGCATTCTCAAGGCATGTATTCAGTCTTTATTATTCTGAACGTTTCGTTGAAAACTGGAAGTGATAGGTTTTTCGTGCAGCGAAAGCTTTAGTTTTCTAAAAGGATACGTAAAGCGATATTGCGTATCATGTGATCGTTTTGTGCCGTTGAAGGCGGCTTAGGAGAAAGGTGATGGGACAACTGATCCGCGACACGAGTTCTCCAGATTCAGCAGCGATTTTTATGACTGGGGTGCGAACATAATTGGAAGGTTGAAAAGTGCATCAGATGCAACGAGTTTGTCACATATCAGAATCAAAGAAGATAGTCGCAAATGGGATATAATATATATAATTATACATATATGTATATATAGGCCTAAATGACGAGGCCTCACACAGCGACCTGTACCCATTCCTAATCACTTACCCGAAATTCGAACCTAGATTGTAGAGGTGATAAGCCAACTCATTTGTCACTTGGCCATGCGCCATAAGCAAAAGGATAGTTTCACATCAATAGGGCTGATAGTAGAACTCAGTGTTTAACGACATCTTATGTCTGCCAAGGCCGTTGACATCGATCACACAATGTTTGCTGCAGCTACATATAAGGGCCCGGTTGGCTATTTCGCTATAGAAGCGAACGTCACGGTGCCTCTGTGTGTGACGATTACTGTTGGCATACAGATCGTAACTGTATTTGGCAGCTTTTTCATCTCGGGGCTAGCACGATTTTTACACAAGGGAACCTAACGGTGGCACACCCGTTCAAAACGGGCAGCGGTGGTGAAGGATCTCACCCGTTAAGGTCACTGCAAAAAAACATAGTGGAGGCTGTAATGATACACGATCGCTATAGAAAAACATACATACATACATACTTACTTACATATATACACCCCTACATACATACATACATACAAGCATACATACATATATACACCCCTACATACATACATACATACATACATACAAGCATACATATATACATACATACATACATATATACACCCCTGCATACATACATACATAAATACACCCATACATACATACATATATACATACATACATACACACATACACACATACATACACATACATACATACATACACACATACATACATACATACATAGGAACAGTCGCACGTGACGGATGCTTGCGTTTTGATAAGTCGTCAAGCGTCAATGGGTCTCCGTTGGGTTTGGCTGTTAAGCAGCTAACAAATGCACCCGACGACTCATATGAAACGAATTAGCAACGGACGCTCGAGAACGAGGCAACTCGGCTCCTGCACCCAATAACACGGACACACACACTTAGATAGCATAAGTTAAGCAGTGTATTTATTTACGCATTCATTTATATACGTTTAATATATTCCATATATATATACAGTTATAGACCTACATGTGTATGTTCGCATATGTCAACAGCATTGTGTCCACTCTTAAAAGTTATGTCATCAGACGTATATACGTCTCCCGCAGACGTTATCTGTACCATGTGAAGGACGATAAGTTTAGTCTATCGCCAGTAGAGTAGCCTAACTATGTGCCCGCAGGATCTGCAACTGCGGGAGATGGGGGCCCGGGTGCGAAATCGAAAAGAGCGGGGGCCCGTTCAGAGACTGATGAATTACGAGTATTCTGTGGGGGCCCTGATAGCCATGCAACCACTCTGTGTAGCTAAGTATTTTTATGATAAAAGGCGTAGGTCTATATCAGAGTCGGTATCAAAGCCAACAAAATGTATAATTTTGTCCTCCTGACGTATATACTTGACTGAAGTTGGCTCACACAACTTTTAAACACTCCCTGGGTCACTCCTGCCTCATGTGTATAGTGAAGTAGGTGAGAATTTGAGGTTAACTGGAGAGATTGATGCCCAGGTCAAATATCCTCCTGACACTCACGCTGTCTCACTCACTCTCTCTCTCAATCTCTCTCTCTCTCTCTCTCTCTCTCTCTCTCTCTATGTCTCTGTCTCTCTCTCTTTCTGTCTCTCTCTCACTCTCACTCTCTCTCTCTCATGTTTCTGTCTCTCTCTCTCTCTGTCTCTCTCTCTCTCTCTCTCTCTCTCTGATAGGGCCACATTGGTAGCTCCCCTTACTAGACATAAGTTTATTTGTATAGATGTGATGCTCTACATCATGTTAATTCATAGTTCAACCGTAGCATAAATATACGTGAAATCATCCCTGAATCTTCCAGGCACGCGAGGATGCTTGTCCACACATGTGACGCCTGCCGCAGCAGCCGCGTGAACTTCGAACCTCTCATCTTCGGCAGCAGCAGCAGCAGCAACAAAGCCTCTTTTCTGTTCATCTCATTGATAGCAGATACTGTATCTGTTTCTGCTTATAAGATAAATACAATACACGATTGTTGGTGCATTTAGAGATCGTCCATATCAAATGAACAGAAAGACATTATATAAGTATGTCACATCATGCATACAGATATTATAAATATGTAATTATATATATATGTATATATATAGTTGACTGCGGCCAAGTCTGCATAGATGCAAGTTCTTTTATAAGTCGGAATATATATGTAATCATAATATATTTATGCTATATATATGTACTGAAATATATAATGTATTACTGTATAAATATATCATATTTTTGTATAGCATGTATCTTATACATCGGCCAATTACATACAGCTGAGGGCGTGATTTGTGGCTGCATGAGCGAAGAGTGTAGGGAAAGAACTTTGAGCAGAAGTGAGGAGTGTTTGTGAAGGAGACAAGTGCATCTTCGCTGGAGGTTTCAACTGGAGGGAACAGTTCCAATCCCTCTGGAAATCACACACTATATAAGTTTTATGTACACTTGTCACAAACGGCTGTCGCAAAGACGTGTATATTTTTGAACATTGTGAACAGGCCTTAAGAGAGAAAGTTCTAGAATGAAGGAAGGAGTGGTAAAAGGTGTGAGGAGGATATAAATAGAGGAGTGAGAAAGAACGGAGAGAGGAGACGGTGATGAAAGAGGGAGACATGAGCAGTTATAAAGTTGCGATTCGAAGTTTTTGTCAAATTTATCTTAAAACCTTTCGATATATATACACTATATATCGAAAGGTTTTAAGATAAATTTGTGAAGTCTTTCGAATACGTTTTGTTTCGTAACAACACTCTTATGTTCTTTCCTCTCGTCTGTTCTCTGTCTCCATCAATCTGATATAGATAAAGCATAAAAAATAATTTAAAATATTAAAAGAAATGTGTGACACGGTGTCCCATCGGTAGCGCTCTTGTATCTTAATCTAGCGATTGCGAGTTTCCGCCTCCTGCGCGAACTTCGTGCAAAGACCCTGAACTGTAACCATTGCGAGTAGAATTTGAGCAAGGAAGTAAACGGCAAGTCCTGCGATACAGAGACCCCGTGTCCCGTATCTAGCGACATCTTGCAACTACTAAGGCCGTTGACGTCGACCTTAACTTGCATCAGTTTTAGTTTTTTAAATTGATATACGCATTTAATAATATATCATTCATATACGCAGGTTTTGATTTGTGACTAGTATAGCAATGGGGAGAGAAGACCAGGAACAGAAGCGAAATGTCATGGGGAAATGTATTTTCAACGAGAGTTAGTCTGAACCATTGAGAGTAAAACCTCTTTCCTCATACAGATCAAACTCTGTATATACAGCTCTTCTAATGTTACGTTTTCTTTGTCATAGTATGGAAGTTTAAGTGTATTGTGTTTGTTTATGTACTCTTGGCCTGACGCAGGGTTATTTACCCTATTTACTGACTGATTAAATTTCTATCGCACACGGGATTCATTGTCTCGGACATGAAGAACTGTTGCCTCTCTTCAAAACTGCCATAAACTACATGGAACTTGAAGCTGCTGTTTTTTCTCTAAACTTTTTCTTAAACTTTTCCTAAGCTGCGCTTCGCTTAGTTTCTGTCACTTCATTTTTGATCAAGGCAAGCGAAATGCACAGTGTGATGAACAAAAAGTACTAAAATTGAATATTATACACCTTACAAATATTCCACGACTTTATGACAGCGCCACAGTCGATGCCGTCGCCTCGCTGAATTTCACCTAATGCCGGCTCTGGCCTTAGGGAAAAGTCAGTGAAGCGACTGCCTAGGGCCTCGTGTATTTGATTAGAACCTGACTATATAGGCCTGGAAACTATAGAAAGCGTAAAACTGGTCCTTGAAAGACAGCCTTTCTTCTTATTGATTCAGAGGGAATGAAGTTTTGCGAGCAATATTCATCCTGCAAGACAGAGGCAGGGCAGAGGAGAGACAACGGTTGGGTATAAAGAGAGAAGAGAGAGGGCTGTTTTGACAGCGGCGACCAATAGTTAAGCTCCAATATTAATACTGGATAAGGGGCTTTCAGAGAAAGAGACAGAGACAGAGAAAGACAGAAACAGAGACAGAGAAAGACAGAAACAGAGACAGAGAGACAGAGAGGAGAGAGAATGATACGCCAGTTCAGTTCAATTCCAGAGTTGAAACTCAATAGGCCCACTATTGACTCTCAAGTTTTCATCACCACAATCTTTGGATCTTTGGAACACGGGCTCTCATTGTCTTTCATGCGATCAACATTGAAATTGTTGGTGCAGATGATAAAATATGTTTTTAAAAATAATTTTCCGCCGTCTTTACCGCCCCTTAGAAAGCACCGCCCGGGGCGGCCGCAACACTCACCCCACCCCTGGTCTCGTCTATACGTTATAATTGGCGCGTGCGAGGCCGTAATCCGACCTCATAGAGTTTAAGTTTTCAATTACCGTTCAGCAACATTCGTCGAGTCATCTATATATCCATATAACCATAACCTTATCCATCCATCCATCCACCCATCCACCCATCCATCCATCCATCCATCATCCATCCATCCATCCATCATCCATCCATCCATTCATCAGTCCATGCGTCTATGCATCTAGGCCTACAATCCATCCGCCCGCCCGTCCGTCCGTCCGTCCATCCATCCATCCATCCATCCATCCATCCATCCATCCATCCATCCAGGTATCCATCCAGAAACTCACATAGTTGCGAATCGACCTGAATACAGTCAAAGAGGCTTACAAACCCATAAGGTCTAATAGCTTAACCTGGCAACTGTAATCATATAGGCCGTACAGTTGGGTGGCAGGCAAATCAAAGTTTTCTTAACCTTAACCATGCTAGTAATCGTTATCATAAACTCGAAATTTCTAAAGCGCTACTTAAAAGCTAAGCGCAGAGTAACAGCTTATTCACAAGCGCTGCGTCAAGTCAGTGGGGTTGTCCAAAGATGCCATGGCAAGAACCAAGTCCGATTGCCAGAAGACCAGAGAGAGAGAGAGACAGACAGACAGACAGACAGACAGACAGACAGACAGACAGAAAGAGAGAGAGAGGGGAGAAGGAACTGTTAGGGTGGGTTGTGTTTAATGCTAAGTCCAATTAACTGACTGCTCTGAGTAATAATAGGCCTACCTGAAGTAGTTCCTTCGCTGATTACAACGGCTGGGTCGATGCAAAAGGCAGCGATCAGAAGGACGAGAAGAACGCCACACCCGTTTTGTCGACTGCTGACGGACATTCTTTCACCGCTTCCAGACAGACTCGTGGGCTGGCGAGAGCCACTCCTAATTCAGTCTCCGAACACAGACTGCAATCAGGATCTTCTCCACACGGGGTCGCAGTTCAATCACTGAAGACAGGAGTCGATCAGGTTCTGCAGCTAGAAGTCACGATTAATAGCCCTACACCTGCAGTTTCTGAAAACAAGTTAACCGCGCTTAGCGTCACTGATGACGTAGTCTTACTACGATCACACGCTGTACGTTTCCGCCGCAGGGGAGTATAATGTGCGTTATACCGGATTTTACGAATCTGATGTAATACCAGATCCCAGTTCACTATGTCAACAACCCAACGCAGAAATGTCATAAATCACCGCGAGGATAATTTCGCCAGCTTTACGCTGGTTTACGTGGACGACGGGTATTTAAGGCCTAGCACGTAGGCCTAGGTGAAAACGAGGGCAGCATCAATTCAATAAAAGTCCTTCAAAATCTGGCACCAGATTCAGCCAGGATGCATAGATCCGCCTCCAGAGTTGGCGTGCCCGCTGTCCCGCCGGCGTATTACGATAATACACTCTGAATTTGCTCCAAGGAATCCTTCAACCAATCAGAAGTCGTCATTTATGTGATGAATATTCACTGTAGTATGAATATTCATTACTGATAAACGCTTGGCGTCTGCGATGTTGCGAAAATGCAGTTGATCATTCAAAACATAGTTTGTAACAGAAAATATAAATTGCTAAATTTCAACATGGCAGATTATATAAAAACATTGCTTGCGGATTACACCTACCTGTTGTCGGAGTTCACTGGCGAATACTGTGACGCGGAAAGGAATTATAAAGCGATTTTTCACGCAAGTCTCATTACCATGGATAGTAAGTACCATAAGTGCAAATTCGGGAAAATGAAGCTTCGTTCCGACGTATTCAGTGTTGAATAGTTACTTTATAAAAGTAATTAGTAACAGTAACTAGTTACTAGGCAGGAAAAAGTAATTAGCTACCATAAAAGTTACTTTAGAAAATGAGAAACTCAATACTGATTACAGTTCCTTTATAAACGTAACTAATTACTTTTTTAGTTACTACACATGAGAATGTTAATATCAAACTTGGCAACATTGGTGGTTTAGCATAATACAATAGGCAAGTTAATAAAAGAATATGGACTCGTACAATTTTTCACAGAAAATCAGAAGAGCGCCGGCGCCATAGGGGAGCCACGGCCTGAACCTAGCAAAAGTTTGGCGCTACACAATTTTAGTTCCTGGTTGCAGATTAAATGGTTAATAGAAGCCCCTCCCAAATTTCGGCGCAGCCTTCCTGAACAAGCGATACCCTGTATACAGTTGTTTGCATGCCCATTAGCTGTTCGTGGTAGGCCCCCGTATTTAAAATCCTGGCACCGCCACAGCTATCACATGCTCTTTCCGCCTTATAGTTAAATTGGCATCTCCCCGGTTGCCCTGGCCTCGTCTTTCTGGATTTTTGCCACTTATCCACCAACTCGGATCTTGTAGATATGATTACGCACGGGTGGTCTCCCTGACACAGCTTTTGTGTGGCGCAGAGAAATTTCGGCGATTTACATTACATTACGAAAAGCCATAATTATGAACCAACTGAGACTTCTTATACAAACCGCAGCAATCCGCTTCCCTTTCAGCATAACTTGAAAGCAATTTGTTGTCAGAGGCGGAGCCGTCTCTGGATCTAC
The DNA here is from genome assembly GCA_964023275.1 of Norana najaformis. Classification (NCBI taxonomy): domain Eukaryota; kingdom Metazoa; phylum Annelida; class Clitellata; order Crassiclitellata; family Hormogastridae; genus Norana; species Norana najaformis. The sequence continues at coordinate 30,817,392 of OZ029914.1, read as the reverse complement.
AGCACCAATCTGAACTGTCCCATTACTTATTAAACAGGTGAAGATGAATCTCGCCGGAATAATGAATGAAGCACGCGGCACAGTCCTTCCTCGGAATTGCTTAAATTTACCCCAAAGTAACTCATCGCTAGCCATTACAGTCTGTCTGACCAGTGTCTCTGGCTTCTCTGCTAGAAATAAGAAATCTATTGAATGCCTCAAGCTGCCTTCAGCCATGATGAGACCAGTGCCGCATGACGACAGTTTGACGACAATCTTGACAGTTGACCAGTACCAAAGCCACCAGACATGGAGCCTAGACAAGGCAGACGAAGACGCCACAATGTACGAGGCAGATGTGGAAAACGACGTTGATCTAGATTTTGAACCGTTTATGTCCGGCAAGCCTCATCTGATAACAGTCAGTATGACCATGGCCCGGTCACGGACTTGGGTTTGCCAAAAACAAAAGCAAAACTCCTTGCTTCAAGACTGCAAGGACGGGGTTTGCTGTTGCCAGGTATGAAAAGTTCTGTCTTTCAGCCCTGCCAAGAAGATATGCGAAATTTCTTTGCACAGGTTGACAAACTTTGTTTCTGCACTGACACTGATGGGTTGTTAACGGGTTTGGGGTGTGAGCATGACCCACAGCAATGGCGTCTTTTTGTAGATTCGTCACTGTCACGCCTGAAAAATGTCTTGTTACACAGTGGCAATGTCCACCCTTCAACAGGCCCTACCCATTGGCTAGGCAGTACACATGAAAGAAACCTACAAAAACATGGAACTGTTGTAGAAACACATACAGCACAACAACTACAACTGGAACATCTGTGGTGATCAAAATGTAGTGGTACTGCCACTAGAAATGCAGCTTGGATTTTTGCAAATGGGATAGCCATGCTAGAGTCTCATTACATTAAAAAAGAACTGACTGCTAAAAGCATGGCACATAACCGCTTGTCAAAAAAAAGAAAGATATTTTTGCCTCCTCTACATATATAAATTCAGACTGATGACACACTTCGTGAAAGCGATGAACAAGGAAGGTGAAGGATTTCGATATCTGAAAATGATATTTCCAAGAATAACTGATGCCAAGATTAAGGAAGGCATTTTTGTTGGCCTACAAATCAGACAGGTCTTCAATGAACAGCAATTCACAGATCTGCTAGTGGGGCCAGAGAAAATTGGCAAGGGAGGCATTCAAGGATGTTCTTGAGAATTGTTTGGCATCAACAGAGCACAATACTACGTCCAGCTGGTTGACAAGATGCTTCAAGCATACAAAACCATGAAGTGCAACATGTCACTGAAGATTCATTTTCTGCATTCACACTTGGACTTCTTCCCTGCTAATCTTGGCACAGTCAGTGATGAACATGGCAAAAAGGTTTCACTAGGACATTGCGGCGATGGAAAAGCAGTATCAGTTGCCCTGAAACTGGAACTCGTCAATGCTGGCCGACTATTGTTGGACGCCGAAATGAGAAGCATCAGATGCTGAGTACAAGTGAAAATCAGCAGCAAAACACATATAGCTCAGTTGAACTAATGCAATATGTCAACATCATTGTGTGATTAAACACACTAAATTCAATAAAATTTAATTTCATATTTCTTCAAATTCCTATGTGATACAGTCAATCTGAAATCATATTTGTCGTAAGCGTGGAGCTGTCTATCATAATCACCAAAAATGTTTTAGCAAGCAAAACTTTTGAAAATATTTGTTGTCCAGTGTTTCTGAAAAATACCATCCAAAATGTTTGAATTCTGCAGAGGAGATGAAGATTAATTCCAACAAGCAAACTTAACCACAACCAACATCCACACATCAAAAATTATCAAGCAAGTTCCGCATTAAGATGAAAAATCTGCCAAAATGACACAGAAGGCCGTGTTCAGCATAGGGACACTATATATTATCGTAGTATATAATGGTCCGAGTCCACTGGTATCCAGCCCAGGTAATTATGACTGCAGGATTCAAAACCTGGACAAAGGATGGAGTGTTGTAGTGTAAACATCATTACCACCCAGTCATCTGTATTCAAATGTAATGGTGGGCTCTTACCACTCGGCCACTATTCATCACAGTCTGTTATGAAAGCAAATGAACGTTCAAAATCAGCAACATAAAACTTAATTTCAACAAAGACTTAGTTATCGTAAAACAAAAAATCCAAATAAATTCAAAAGTTTAGTCAAACTTAGCAGTTTACGATATGCAAACACAAGTCGCTCTGAACATCTATCTCTGTACACGAATCAAATTTTAAAAAATAGCTGATGAGAAATAACGAAAGAGGTTTCAGCATCTAAATTTCAGTATTTCAGAGAGGTTCTTAAAAGCAGCCATACAAATAGCCAGGTACACAAATACATGTGCAATGTCCTAGCAAATTGACCATAAACCACTAGAAGCAAAAAATGTTTAAAATGAGTTTTGTGGACCGATGTATTTAGTTACATTTAGTTGTGCATACCCGCTGAAAATATCTGCTCATATTTTATTCTTTTAACTAGGCATATAATCGTTCTGTATGTGTAATTCATGTGCGCTTGTCAGATGCACATACAGGATACTTACATACTTAAATCAAATAACCTCCTCTACAAGACTACTGCCAAAGTAGCTTGGATCTAACACGAATTTGATGAAGTACCAGTAGTCATTAGCAGAGGTCTTTGCTATCTGACCAAAAAACACCAATAACCCTATTTTAACGCCTGACAAAGGTTTATCAGAGGGCTACCTAATGTAAAATCAGATGCTTGAGAAATCTCACATAATCTGTGGACATGGCTGTAGTGAGAAGACAATGGGTTAAGACAATGGCCTAACATATCCACTTGCAAGCACAAACATTAAATAACAGTTCTGTTATGAATTCTGCTGTAACAAAGCTGCATATCTGTATAGAAGCTGTGTATTTTACATGAGTTTGCTGTAGCTCTAAGGTTTCTGGACTACAGCTAACTTGTTCATTTTCTACAATTACATGAGAAACTCTTGAGTAAACTTTAAACTGCATAAATGTTAAAGAAATTCGCATCAAAATAAAAATACACAAATAAATATATTCAAAGAAGATAAATTATCCTTAAACCGATTTTCTACAATCGAAGATTGGGTAAGACCATGTTTATTAACCACTTCCAATGTTCCTTATTATCAAATGCTAGCAATCAATAACAGAATACACTACATTAGAATTAATTAAATTTTAAGAAAAATGCCATGTTTAGGGCAGCAAAAGGCACACAAAAAATAATACCGGTTTCATAAAACTTACATTACAATCAGTTCTTTGCTACAGTCAGCTGGTACGTCAGAATGATAAACAAACCAAACACCATGCATAGGCAGCAAAGAAACTTCGAAGCTCTTAAACAATCGCTGTTAAAAATGGTCCTCAGAAATCAAGAAAACACAATACTTCGGCAATCAAGAATTTACTGCAGGTTACTGAAGGCACACTGTATCTGGAAAAAGCTGAAACAGTAAAAGCTGATAACAACGACAAATGACAGTTGCGTTATTAACTTCATTGCTTTCTAACACCATTACTAACAGTAACATCGCAGCTATTTTGTTACTATCAATATTTTGATCAGATTTGCTTAATTACTATCTAAACCAATCAAAAGACACAAAGACGAGTGAAAAGAAATTTGTCTGAAATTAAATTTCTTCTCTGGCCAACAAGTAAACCCCGCAACAATGTGCCAACCAGCTAGCCATAACTACTGTTAAACACCTGGGTGAACAAGTATTCCTTAATTAAGATTTAAATTAATCTAGTACTTATAGTCTGTAGTACGTGTTATTTAAATGTTTAATAATGCTAACACATTTCCATTAGATCAGCACCAGAACCATCACGGCTTTCAATGAAATCATAAGTATTACAGCATCAAACAGCAATGCACTGTAACTGTCCCCAAGAAGTCTGACAAGATTTGCAGGGTAGTATGGAATGTCAACACGGCTGATCTAATGACGTTGAAAAGCGAGAGCGATCCACTGTGTCGTTAGCCTTCACCAGCGACTTATAACAGGAGCGGCAAAGATCGGCTAATCGACGATTTGGACCACTTGGAAGAGCCAGAGCCAGACAGTCTTCACAGAATATATGACCACAGTGTCGACAATGCTCCTAAAAACAAATCAGCCAATCATGTTTCAGATAAACTAAGATTAGCGCCGCACATAATTAAGAAACGCTTTCATGAAAATGTTAGTGTTGGCACAAGCACGTGTAGGCTATCCTTCCCCTGTCACCTGATCTTTCCAATAACGGTGTACAGTCAATATACTCATTTAATATTAATGTTCCATGGATGCTAGTGGAACAGAAATCTCAAAATACCTTTCCTTCCTGGCAGGGATTGAACCTTGACCTCTGAACCCTAACCACTAGACTATTGCATTCCTCTGAGTACAGGTTAAAGGAGAAAGTGGTAAGGTAATCTCTCATAAATTATAAACCTCTATCTGCTATCGGACTAAGACGTACGTATGGTAACCGTAATGTTCAGCATGGAAGCTGGGCACTTGTCTGCATGCCATGTCACTTGCCTTTTCAGATGGAAAGGAGGCAAACGACCTTTGGCAGTCTCCACATTCCGCAACATCATCTGGATGCTGCCATCGCACTTCGCGTTCACTCAACCGAATTTGATCTAGTTCAATCTAACAAATACACGCAAGCCAATAAAGTGAAACTAGGAAGAATGATTATATCCAACACTGACGTTGAGGCTTCTGGCTCTAACTGTAAGGCACTTCAAAAAGCTTCCTTCCTCTCAAAATTCAAGCAAAGCAACACACAACTGAAAATTTAAAAGCAACAAAGAATATTTAGAGTTAACACATTACACCGTAACAAGGACCTGTTGCAGGGGCTCAGTCCCAAAGCTAGCAAAATAGTAACATGCTCTGGAACCATCATGTGGATTTTGAATTTTCTTTTAGCCTTCACCAGTTGAAATAAAGGTTGCAGTTTGATAAGTCACACTTCTGCAGCAGAAGTGTATATTTGTGAAAAGGCAGCAGCAAACAAAAATGAACAAGCACAAATGTTTAGTAAGCCAGCCACTGTTTTTACTCGTAATATTACCAGTAATTCTTTTGCTATTATCATTGTTTGTATCATTTTACTATACCTGTAGAGACTGTGAGAACTTGATGAAATCTTTTTGCCCGGCTTCAGAGTTTTCTAGGTCTGTTCTTAGTGTTTCAATTCTGGCATTCAGTTGCAGGATGGTGCGCTCAAGATTACTCTGCCAGTAAAACAACACTAAAGGATGTAATAATCAGTCAAAATTTGTCAAATTATTACAAAAGACCATAATATCATAATCTGGTTGCAGGCAACAATCACTTGGCTTTATTGCCAGAGGGACTTGTCTAAACATTTATACAAATTTAGTGTCTCATGTTAGCAGAAGTTCTTTGCCAGCCTCAAGGTCCTACTTCCAATATCAAGACCAAGACTTTACCACTTGCCAGTCCCAAGGTCCTGCATCCAATATCAAGATCATGACATTACCACTTGCCAGCTTCAAGGTCCTACTTCTAATATCAAGACCAAGCAAGACTTTACCACTTGCCAGTCCCAAGGTCCTGCATCCAATATCAAGATTAAGACATTACCACTTGTCAGCTTCAAGGTCCTACTTCTAATATCAAGACCAAGTCAGATCACCAAGATCAGATCCATACCTTAGCGGCTTTACATTCGTTCAGTTCAGACCGAAGACCAGAAATGGTTTTTAAGGTTTCTGACTCTTGCATGCGCTGCTCCAATTCTGAGTAAAGACTGTTTCGAATTGCTACAAGAAATTCCGATAACTATGTTGACAAATTATTGAGACATTAGCACTTAAGCAAGTGTTTTAATAGATCCACTTAATCAATATAGGCAGATCCATTTAGGCCATATCCATTTAAATGAAATAGGTACGGCCTAAAGAAAATAACAAACTACCATCAATAATAACAAACTACCATCAATAATAACAATTTTATTTACACTTTTAAACAATAACTATGAAATACAAGAGATCAAATCATGACTAGATAATCAATTACTGCTGCCGATCTTGAACAGGATACAATTCTCAGTGAAAGTCTGTTCTTGAGCTACATAACTCATAAGCAAATGTAGTCATCCACTTGTTGTGTTGTGCTTCAGTCAAACCAGAACCACACCTCCTAAAAGGCAATTCTTGACTACAAAATGTAAGAAATAACCAATTACCCCACCTTATATTACCTCATTAGCAAAACGCATATATTTATCTATTGCACCTAAAATGTGTGCACGGTCAATAATCTGAAACTGAGGTGCAAGAATGCTCCTTCGCTAATAAATGTAGAATTTATAAAGATCAGTTTATGGATGTTACAGAGTCTGCACAGCAGGCTTAAACCTGCAATCACTGGATTACAGACCCAGTACACTACTGAACAGAACATCATCCTGCACAATATACACCACGTGGGTTTGTAGATCAGCTATAGCCACAAAGGGACAGATCACCTGGTGATCAGACAGGTCACTTACCAAGTTCCTCTCTCAGCTGGTTGATTTCTTGTGCTAGGTTCCTTTCTTTGATGTTCTGCTGCTGCAGCTGACCTCTGGCACTGTCAAGCTCCCTCTGTAAAGCGTTCTCGGCATGCTCTTTGCCAACTTTTGCTGTTATCACTTCTTCACGATATTTCAGAAGCAAAACCTGAATTTCCTGTCAATGGAAACATGACAATAAAACCACAAACTAATCTTTAGTGCATTTGAGGAATGCATTACATTGTAGCATTTACCTTTGCACTTTGTCTACAGACATGTGTAAAGTAAGTTACAATACAGCAATTTGAAAAACCTTGTTAAAAATTTTAGAATATACACCACCACCACCGTTTCCATCAGTCAACACAACTATCACTATAGAAAATCGTCATCATCAGAGTCATCGTCCTTATTGCCATTAGCAGAAAACTTTGACATGAATACCTGTTTGAATTTATTTCATTTTTCATTCAAGAATTAACACTGACTGTTAGTATTAAACTTAAAATGAACTTTCAAATTAAACAAAAATGCACAGTAGATTACTGACTAACAAATAACTGTTTTACTATCATTGTAATATCTACAAATAATATACAAAAATACATAAAATAATTATTATACATTTATAATAAACTTATTATAAACCAAGAAGACTGATATGCAATGCTATCATTAAAATACTTTAATATAAAGTATTAAATTTAAAAAAATTTATACTAAAGATAGTTAAGAGAAATCAACAGACCTCAATGTTATCAGGCAGATTAATGAATTCCTCCTGGAGTTCCTGAGCGAATTTGGAATGTTTGCCAACGAGTTCGTCATTTTCATTCTGAAGTCGAGTTAACTGAAACCAAGAAAACAGCAACACAAATCTATGCACATTTATCACTTAAACTGAAAATTTATTAACAAATTCTAATATTCTGCATTAGCCAGTTCAAAATGTACACGTGTGTATGTAATCATGTATGTAAGTATGTACTAGCTATTTAAGTAAGTATAGTATCCCATATCCCACAAACGTAAGGGAAGTTTCCTTTTCTTAAAGCTGTCAGTGGACATGGGACCAGTGCATCGCAAGATTTACTGTGTACTTCCCAGCTTATGCCGGTACGAAATTATATTGCTTGGTGACAGAGGCACTGTGTCTGCAAACAACCTGCCCAGGGTCGTTACAGATGTTGAACCTGCAACCACGATCACTGACCAAACTCGTTACCGATAGACCACCGTGCCACACACTACCTGCTACGTATGTATGTATATATGTATGTATGCATGTATGCATATATGCATGTATTTTACGTATGTACATATTAATGTATGTTTGTAGCTGGACATTTACACAGTGCCTTTTCAAAACTTTCAAGGCATAATTTAAAAGAAGCTGAAGATGTGTTTGGAACAACAGGACCAGGATAACTAAAGAAACATTCAAACTTACTGTTTATTTATAAAAGATGGGACAAAAATAATTATAAAACAGGAAAAACTAATAATACATAATTACATGTATGCAATCAATCAACAGACACCATGACTCTTGCTGTGCACCATATCCGAACGGCATTGGCCTCTCAAGGCTTCTCGGTAGTTGGTCCAAGGCTTTGGAATTCACTGCACAGTTCAGCTCATTTTTGTCAGTGCTTTGATGCCATTCAGGTCCAAACTGAAGATTCATCTCATTCAGCTTGCTTACCCACTGCAGCTTCTGGTTTCTCTGACCCATCCGAATTTGATCTGGCTTCTCCAACGGATTCAGCTTTTTATTGTGATTTACTTGAAGTGACCACTGACTGACGTCTTGGGCATCGTGATAATGCTACATTAGTCTTTGGATTAGACTACCATAAAGTAGCAGTTGTAATATTATTACCTCAGCTTGAAAATCTTCTCTGTAGGTAGACATTGCACTCTGTCAGTAATTTAAAAATACTTGGGTTATTCAACAATATGTAAATTTAACAAAGATACTAGTTTTTACATATGGTAATGTAAATAAAGTTCTGTTAATTTGAAACAGTTTCTACCAACATCCATTGTCTAGTGAAGTTACTGGATCCAACAAGCATGTTATTGCAAATAATGCTGTGAGTAGCATAATTAGCAATAACTGTGACTAGTTTTTTATTAGTATTACTACTCCTTTATATACTAGGTAAAGAAAGAATTGTTCACATCAACTTTCCCAGATCTGTCAATGGAAGTTCACATGGCATGATACACATGAAGATATGTAAATGTAAACTGTTATTGTGATTCAGTATGCAAATAAGTGTAAATAAGTTCAAATAAGCCTATCTGTAATTTTTCTTTTAATGTCTTGTCAGCAAAGGATAACAGTGTGAAAATGTTTACCATTTGCTCTTTAAGTTGTCTCTTATTTTCTGAAAACCGTTTCTTTGCACCTTCAAGAAATTTCTCTGAATCTTGAACTTTGTTTGTTAAAGTGGAAATCTGCACAGAAATGGAAATGAATGTCTTTATAAACTGTTTAATAGGGTGGTCCAAAATTTTTTTTGAAGTTCCATGTGGAACCCACCATCTTTCATGGTGTGCTCATTGGACTCTGTCTTACTGGTTTCAGTTCCATTTTTTCTTCATGTTACAACAATTGAAAAATTAATCCAGCATATTTAAGTCAATATAAATTCAACATTTATTAGCAAAGGAGCTACATTAGACTTTCCATTCATGAAGCAGATGACCAAAGGAAGGCAAAACAACATACCAGTTGAAACTTTCAAGGGCCTGTGCAACCTCTAAATATTCTCCAGTTTACATCAAATTGCATGTTTTATTATTTTATATACTGCACTTACTCGGAACCTGCCAGTATTCAAAAACTTAAACTTTATTTTTACCATATATGCATAGACCAGCCCACTATTTAACCCAATTGTAAAACAGACCTGAAGTTGATTCCAGAAGTCCAAGACATGTGAAGGAACAAAAGGGCCACCAAATCCATCATTTCATCCCTCGGGCACTTTACTTCAACTAGTTTGCATTTTCCCCACCAGGCCATTACCACAGAATATTAAAAAATAAATAAATTATATTGTGCCTTTAAGAGCCTCTCAAAAGCCCAGCTATCATTCTACGACCTTATCTGCCATTTATCACAACAAGCCAGTAGCCAAGTGGACAGGAGAGAAATACTGACTAATGGTCACAAAGTCAATGAGTTTAACAAGAAATACAGCAAAAGGATCAAAGCAAAATATGAACATGACAAGAAATACTGGCACACTGGTCAAAAAACACTGAGCTTGAAAAGAAATACTGTCCACTATAGTCAAAACTACAATGAAACCCGTGAAATAAAATTCTTTATAACAAATTCAGGAACAAGGATAACTTGATTCAGCTTTAGAAGGTGACCTCATCATAATGCAACCTCATTATAATGAGGTACTTGAAGTGGTATCATGGTATAATAAACATGGCATAGTGTGGTACTTGATGTAGTACAGTGGTATACTGGATGAGGTACTAGACATGGTATCATGGTATAATGAATGTGGTATAATGTGGCATTTGATAGGACCCCCAAAGGTAGCATAATAAGGAAACTCCAGGGTATTCCATATGTCTTCTACACTGATAACATTACTTTTGCCTGTGCTTCTTTAGCCGCTGTATTAAGGGTCGTCTCGAGAGTTGTTTTATACTGCTCCAGCTGTTGTCTCGCCAGCTTTTCATTCTCAAGCAGACGTTCGGCAGAGTTCAGTCGATCATGCAACTGCTTTTCATTCTGTTGCAACGAGTCTAATTCGGCTTTTAGTTTCTTGCACTCGAGACACGGTTTCTTGGAAATTTCCAAAGACTGTGCCAACTGCAGATAAAAAGGACACAGTTAAATGGTATGGTGGTTGAGCAGTTAATCTGAAGCATTTACACACTAAATATGACTAGGGTTCAAATCATGGAGTGAAATTACAGAATCTGTAAGAAGCAGTGGAAGGAAAGCTGTTCCAGAGTGTGGACTTTGGCTGTCTTTCAAACACTCAGCTTGCAATCTCACAATCACAGGACCATGAAGACTTTGTTTACAGAGCTGTGGAACTTAACCATTTCCTCCTTTGCTCTCAAAGAGTTAAAAAAAAGCTTTACTTCATTTCAAATATCAGATCAAAACCCGAATAATTCCACATTTCATTTTCCTCAACCTGCAACCCTATTTTTTCATAGACAACCGAGCTCCAGAAGTCAGCGCATACAGCTACAATAGAGCAGATCAGATTGTACAGACTTTTTTACAAAATTCTGCTACAAAGTGCTACATAAAAACATGATGACATTATACTCTAAACTAATCTAATCTACAGAGCCATTAACATAATGCCCAAGGCATCAGTCAATGGTCGCTTCAAGTCAAAAGCACAATCCAAAATCATAATCCATTGGAGAAGCTGGGTCAAATTCCGATAGGTCAGAGAAACCAGAGCTATAGAAGCTATTATTCTATGTTGTGTTTTTGGGATTGTACAACATGCATGACAAGACAGCACACTAGTAAAATGAAAAATAGCTCTTTTGGATCTCTGCTTGATAATCAACTGAAATACTGAGCATTATTACATTCCCAGGAGCACCTACCTGTCTCTGCAGAGCATCCCACTCTTGTCTCCTGACAAATCGACTTCCCTTATCAGTCGAAGTCGCATTTTCATCACCTGAAAGAATAAAGACAAATGTATCACATTCAATTCTACAATCCGACGAATTTCAAAACCAGCACAACACAACATAATAATATTTCTGTATTTTCATAATGCCACCTTCATTCTATGGCACTTACCATTCAAGTGTAACAGACCTGATCAACCTGGCCAAGAATAGTACGAGTAAAATTACCGAAAATATTGTGACATGGACAAAAGATACTTGTAAAATGGTCAAAAACACAGTGATTTGGGCAAGCCACATTGGCAAAAGGGACAAAATACCAAGATTTCGCAAAGAAACACTAGCCAAATGAAAAAAGAACAAAATAGTACTAACCAGCTGTTTTTGGAATAACAGCACTGCCTGGAAGATCCTGTGCCTGATCAGATGTTAATGATGAAGGATTTGGATGCGAACGTCTTCTTCTCGAAGCTTCCTGCAGACTTCTCAGTTCCTTAATTAAATGGAAAAATGTAGCTCCAAGAGGATGTGTCCACATATGATTTTACAATACGTAATCATCAACATCATCATCATTCACTGTCTAATCCTTATCATCTTCCTAATCCAAAGACATAATCATCTATAGTCATCATCCACTATCTAATATCATCATATTATCTAATATCATCTATCATCTTCCTAATCCAAAAACATCATAATCATCTATAGTCATCAGTGTCCTCCAGCAACACCTACATAAATGTATAGTAATATATACAGCTACTTATCATAAAAACTGATATCCTTTGCCTTAATCATCATCAACACACTGATTAAGCAGTAACCAAAAGCTTTTAAGCAACCATTATTGTCACCATTGTGGATACATAATGTCAGTGTGTCGTCTTCCTCTTCATCATCAACATCATCTTCCTTATCAACATTATCACATTACCATAGTCACCATCTTCTTCATCCATCTTAACCACCTTTTTAACTCACTTCCATGATTTAGTGACCATCACCTGTAACTGTTGTTATATGCTCTTTTTTACTGATAAGTATCAATATGCTAAACCTACCTGGCCTTCAAGGACAGCCATGTGCTCATGACAGTGTTTCAGCTCGGCCTTGAGTGAACTAATTTCCTCTTCAAAGGGTGTTAAAATAGATCGTAATTTCTCGGCATCTTCTTGAGCCTGGACAAAACAAAGTAAGAAGCTCAAGACCAAAATGCCCAGACAATAAAAAACAAACTTCATTACAAACATATATGTGTACATACAACTGACAAATGTACAATGTAGACTCCTTATGACATGCTTCATTATCATATGAATTCTGATCAAGCACAGTCACAGACATGAATCCCAAAATCAGATCAGGTATGAAAAAGTGCATACCTACCTCATTATAAGGTGATTCTTGATTCTTGGTCCCAAAGTGTCATGAGTATTCAACATGCATATTAGTATGTACCAACGATAACTGATCTAAGAAAGTAAAACTTAGGGTAGGCTGAAAATGCTGAGCCGAGTCAAGCAAAATGGTGTAATACCTTCTTCATACTGTACTCAAGGTTTTCTTCTTCAGTTTCTCGAGGATCCACATTTCCAACTCGTTTATGCAAAGTCTTTGTTAGTGACGTCAGAATGCCTTCCCTATCAGAAAGAATAAAGTAATACTGTACTTAGCAACTGTAGGCAACAAAAAACCAGCAAAAATAGGTTACCATGTGGCCCATACATGTTCAGTTGACTGACTTCATACTACAAATAAGCCCCCAACCACTGGATCAAGAGCAATGAATGAGTGATGACACAACACCATGACTTAAAACGAAAATAAATTGATGAGGTTGCAACTAGCAGAATTATGAGCATGAATAAGGAAACAATATTACTTGTACCTGAATGATGTGAGTTATTTTGATAAAGAAAGTGCCAGACAGAGGCAGCTAGTACCTATCTCGGTTGACTTTGCTTCTTGTTTCTTGTAACTCGTACTCCAGTTTCTCTTTCTGACGCATCAGTTTAGCCATTTCTTGTTGATACTGTCCCAACGATGACTGTTCAACCTGAATCGTAAGCTCTGGACAAAGTAAAACACTTGTAACTTGGATCTTAAGGTACAAGTGAATGAATAAAATAATAGACAGTTCATATGCACTCGACTTGCTTACAAAAGAGTTTGCACTAAAATGAGGTCATGTTCAAAGTAGGACAAAATTTCGGATCCATGCCCCCAACAGTGTTATATCAGACTCTGTGTTATAATGATCCATGCAACAAGAAGATTCTATTGTAATAATTTTATTAGAAGTTGTAATTCTAGTTGGATTCCTGGTTGACTGGAAAGGCTTTCAGGAGGTGCTATTCAAATGTTTTGTTACAATCACTGTTGGACTCTAATCCTCATACCAAATGCAAAAAGTCAATAAACATCGACAGACACAGATGCAGTTAGGAATACAATAGCCAGACTGAAATCCTCACTCCACAATAAGGACAATCTTTTCATGATTCTTGCAGTGAATTAACTCTTGCCAGTCATCAGATATTAACAAGTAGGATTGATCTAATTCACAATAATGACAATTTATTAATACCTATCAACCTAAACAAATGTTAAGAAATACAGCAGCAACATTTATTTCGCTCCACTACACAACCTAATCAGTCACTTCCAGCTCAAATGTTGCCACAGAAAAGAAGTTACATGACTCCCTCCAAAAGTAGCTGAGTAATCTAATCTAATCTGTTGACTTCTTTAGCATTCTGTCATTGTTGAAAAGACTTAGAAAATAAAGTTCATCACATCCTTATTTGACAAAGCCCAAACAGCAACAACTTTTACTAGCGTGATTGATAGATCCACAGTTAATGTCAATGTCCAAAGTGCAGGGCCAGAGAATATATAACTGGAGACACATTATGTTAAATGTACATAAACATGGAAACAGAGTGTACATAACCACTGCATACATCAGCATCACTATCTTAATTCACAAGGCATCAATCAACGCTTGCTTCAAGTGAAACCATAGTCAAATCATTCTATCTGGGAGAAGCTTGGTCAAAATCCGATAAGTCAGAGAAATAGGTCAGAGTAAAAAAGGAGGAAACAAAGTAGGAGAAACATAAGGCGAGGAGGCTTCAGAAGACCTACTGACCTTTGATGATGCTCTGAAGTGAAGCCATTTCCTCTCGATATTTCCGTTGAATCTTTTCCATTTCATCGGCTCGTTTAACCTCTGCTATCGCAGCTGCTGTCTTTATGTCGTTTATTTCAGTGTCAAGTTTCTGCAGCTGATATTTCTGGGCGGTCAGTTGGCTCTCCTGGTCAGAACACCGATTCTGGGCAGCGGTCAGTTGGTCCCTAGTCTGCTGCAGGTAATCTGGTCAACAGTTAACACAGAAGACGTCCACCAAAAGTGCACCATGTTCACAAGTAAGCATTCAAACAGTAAGAAAAAATTCTGCATTCTACTTCTTAGTTTTCAAATGCAGTAAAGTACTTGATGTAATTGTAATTGTAACTGCACTTCTACATAGCACCTCTATGAGAAAATTACTTAAAGGTGCTCCTGACCTTATAACAGAAGACCATAATTAAACAGAATGGCCTTAAACCACCAGCAATTTCTGGGCAGTCAGTTGGCTCTCCTGGTCAGAACATTGTCAGCAATTTAAGACCATTCTGGCAATTGAAGGGCAAGAAGCTAACACTGCATGACAGACTGAAGATTGAAGGGTCAACCACAGTGAAGCTACCACAATGCGCTGTGAAAGCACGTGACAGAGAGACAACGAGAGCACCTTGTGCTCCACAGTGAAAGAGATCTACAGCCCAGGACAGGTGAACCGAAATACACAGCTCCCTAAGATAGGATGAAGCGTAACTGAACAAGCATCAGCAACAGGACCTTAAACCCAGTGCACCTTCACATGGGCAAACAATGCAGCTCATCCTGTATGTAAGTAAAATTATGACCAAACTTTGGAATTCTACCAATTAACAGAGCCACAGCATTTAAACAGACTGAAGCTGACCAATGCAAATAAACAGACCTGCATAGATGCATTACCATGGTCAACTCTAGGACAGATGAATGCAGGCATCAAAGTAGAAGCAGCCTTAAAAGAAAGTGAATGGCATATAGCACGGATCAGGCACAGATGATAAAAGCATGTTCTATATACTGTCTTCAAATGCTCACAGAAGTTTCAAATATTTCAAAAACAAGTCGGCAAACCTTCTTTCTGCTTGAAAAGCTCCATGAACTTTGCTCTCTGTTGATTGAATTCCGCTTCTGCAATATGCTTCTGCTCCAGAAGCTGAGCATGTCTTCTTTTCAGCATCTCCAGCTCTGTGCTGTCTGATAGCATGAAGATAATAACAGCCAGAAAATTACTGATGTGTCAGATGTGGGACCAACAGTGTAAAGTAATGCAACAAAAATCAAGAACAGAATCTCAAACTATTAAAAGATACACAGAAATAAAAGATTGGCTGTAAATTAATGTGTGTTACATTTACAGTACAGGTCTATTTCAATTACCTCTTGAGATGTGCTACAATGCAGCTAAAGGACAATCTGACTTAAACGAAAATTACTGCTCAGAAAAAGGAGCCACATTTTTTAAAAGAAAAGCATGGAAATGTTTAAAGTGAGGTCAAACCCCTAAAGGAAACTGATAACATAGAATAAACTAGTGCTCTACAACATGCAAAGGGTCAGAAAAGGTTGCTTTAAAATTAACTCTATTTATTGAGACTATAATTGCTATACAACAAGCTATTTATGATCAACAGGTTATTAGCAGCTTGTAACGCCACATCCACACAGAACACTACAAAACATAGCATGGGTTTTAACCATTACTGCAAGGTTTACAGTTTTTGTGTATGTCATATTCTAACGTCAAAATTAAAGCTGACCACCACGTAGGGCCCAAATAGAGCGATATCTATCTTGCGTTTTGCCATTGGCGCAAAGGTTGTCAGAAAACGACAGGCCCTTGAAACCTTATCCCGCTAGCTTTAGTCCACTCGTACAAGTTCTTTAAACTGGCAACTTTCGTACCTTGAAAGAAATCTGCTCCCATCATCGGGCCAAAATCATCGCTGTCCAACCCATCCATTGTCAGTTTACTTAATTTTACACTGATAAACTGAACCAGTTGTTTAAAAAACCATTTCAGCGGAAGTAACGCCAACAAGGTACAACGAGATAATTATATAGCACCATTCTGTGTATAAAGCCGTGCGTTCCTACATACACTCGGTAATTTACATACTTTAACCGTTTACTTTAGAAAGTTTAGCGCAACAATTTAAATTGATAGTCTATACAGTGGTTGTCTTATACTGTTTTATTGAATTCAAAACATCGTAACTGCAACTTTGGTTACAAAAATGTAATCAAGCGTCAAATTACACGTTTGATCATTCTGGGCCTTAACAAAAAGTTTAGTGTGGCGGACACGCCACGTACAAGGTTTGAACACATATACTATATAAATAAGAATCTGTGGTTTGAATGTTGAGTTAGGTTTTCTAAGTAACAATGTAATTTAAATAAAACACAGAAATTATATAAGCCTAATTTTTAGTAATTTTTTCCTTCCAATACTTTGATGCAATATACTATACAGTGGCGGCTCCAGGATTGCTTGCGTGGGGGTCAAGAGCATTTCCAGAGGGGCGCCACATTCTGGCAGTCCACCATGCACGGGTCTGGTCTGGGGGGAGCCGGCATATAACCAAGAGGGAGCGGGGACGAACCGCCCCCCAACGCGTATAGCTAAATTCGCCACTGATGATATAATTAAGTTTTTTTCTACCCCACCCCTTGAGATTAGAAAGCTGTGCCTATGCGATAAGTAGTACCTGATTATAAATTTTAAGTCGAATTGAATAAGACATTTACCGATGCATCCGTTTATTCTCAAGCAAACCGAAGCTATGAGGTAACACCAAAGTGCAATAGATTTTCCCAGTAATTAATGTGTGGTTTAAGTCCTATTTGTAGTAGGCCACTATAGACCCTATCATATGTTCGCAGTGTAGGAATCCACGTAAAGAGCAACCTGCTTGCTTTACTGCGGAAATGTTACGTGTTTAAAACCTAGGGCATATCTCTCCTATTCTCAGTCTTTTAGGTTATAGTTGGCTAATGATCCAATGGTTATTAGGCTTATTTTCAGTTGCCTATATTTGGAATAAGTTTTATGTAAACTAAAACTACGCAAATGTTTGCTAAAATAAAAGTTTTAAAAGAGAAGGCTCTCAATTATTCCTAGGATATTAGGAACGGTAGGCTCCAAGTGTGCGTGGAAGTCCAGATGAAATTAGGGGTCTACGTAGGCCTAATAAGTTGTTTAGCCCTACTGATGATGACACTATTGAGCGACTGAACCAGAATTTTTAAGGGGTGATTCTAACTTCTTGCACCCCGAGCTGGGTGGGGGGCGGGCAAAATTTTCTTGGGGAGAAAATCAAAAGCGTTACATTGAAGTAGCGCTTTTGAGAGTAGGCGATAAATAGATCGATTGTAATAGTAATTACATAAATAAATAAGTAAATAGTAATTCTAATATACGGTAAACATCGCGATTCTTTGGATTCCCAAGAGGCAAGTCGAGAGAACGAGCTTATTTGCAACTACTGGTTTATAAGCACGTAAGGTCAAGGTCGATCTGAACGGACAAACTGTGGCGCGGAACTCGATGAGAAACTGTTCTAAAGAAGAGTCATGATGCTTTCGTCTGCTCACTCACTCACTCACTCACTCACACTCACTCATTCACTCACTCGTTATGTGGGTACGGATGGCCAGGCCTTTCCATCGTCGCCTGATCTTCTCACTGATGGTGTACGGTCAGTGTACTCATTACAGCTGAGTTGGCTAGAGGGCACAAGTGGAGCCGAAATCTGGAAGCAAATGTCTGCCCTGGCGTGGATTATTCAGAGATGAAGGAACTTATAGACAGTACAGCAAACTAATCACTATATTATCGCCCACATTCCTCTTTCACAGATCCTATCCTGACTTCCCTTCTTCCTCTTATTCCTCTTTCCACTCCAATCCCAAACATCACCCACCGTAACTGCTACGCTGTCTCTCTGCCTGGCTCTTGGATCTTGACCTGGAACCGAACACTTTTGCCTATCGATTTTCTTTTGACTGAGAGCCTGTGAGTAAGCTGGATCCCGTGATTTGGCTTTCGTTGGGCGCAGTGGCGTAAATCACGGGGGGGGGGGGGGCAGAGGGGGACTGTCCTCCCCAAAGTTTTGACTGGGAGGATTATCCCCCACAGTTGAAACTTCTAATGAGGGGGACAGTAAGGGGGACAGTGCTAAACCAAGCACTGTCCCCTCTGCCTCTTTAAACTTTTATCATAAAGTATCGTAGAATTAAACTACTTATATGATAAAAGACAGGAACTTTAAGACAAGTAGGCATGACTCATGCAAAGGCGAAAAGACAACAGACAGCGAAAAGAAGATAGACAGAGGCACAAAGATATGACGACACGGCGAGGTATGACCCCAAAGGCAACGAGTTCAGGCGAGGAAGGAAGAATGCCGTCTGTAGGACAGACGGTGGAGCTCAGGAATGTGAAGGGAGGATGCTGCTGCGATGTATGGGGGAAGATGGAATGCTACTGAAGTCTGCCACCACATCAGGATGATCAAATAAGACCGCATATCTCGATAGGCCTACAAGGAGAGCGATGTAGAATGCTAAATATGCGATAAGGCAGCCGAAAAAGATCACCATATGAGGAAAATAGCCAGGACTAGAGAGGAGGATAAATATAGAAAGACAAAGGGTGTTGGGTTTCGTATCAGCAAGACACTATTAAGGAATTTATTGAGATAGTCATTATTCACTACTACTCCTCGCTATTTGTCTCAGAGTTCGGCACATGGTGTAGTAGCACCGTGTTGCGTGTTTATTTGTAAACGATAGCACTGGATCACAACGATTTTGCTACTGAAAGTAATGCATGTGCCTTATATTGATTCAAATGTGTTGATTCCAAATATGAAGTCAGAATCTGCCCAGCACGTCTAGATTTTAAGTTATGCATGCATTCAAGTAATGACGTAAGGATTCGTTTTCGGTTGTCTGTACATTCTGTTGTATGTGTCTCCACGATTGCTGCCAATGATACGTGCATGCCTGCAAGTGTCGCCTGAAATATTCCTAACAGCAAGCCTGCAGCAGCCGCTAGACATGATTGGGCATGTCAGCGAGCTGACGTCAGCATCAATACCAGTATATAAGGCGAGATTGCGTAGAACGAAGGTGAAGTTTTCTTATATAGCTGTAGCTAGTGTGTGAGATTTAATTTTGAAATGAATAGGCGAGGCTGTGTTAACCATCCAGACAATTTTTGCTATGTTTGTGGTAAATATACTCTTTGTGACCAGCGCAAGAAGTTAACTAAGAGAGTGATGATTGCTTACAAGTATTATTTTGGATGTCAAATCGGAGACCAGGATAAAAGTTGGGCACTTCATGTCTGCTGCACCGTGTGCTACTCTGGGCTTACACAGTGGCTGAATGGCAAAAGGAATTCAATGCCGTTTGCTGTGCCTATGGTGTGGCGCGAGCCAAGAAATCATCATGCAGACTGTTATTTCTGCATTACTAAAGTTGCTGGATTTTCAAAGAAAAATAAGTCTAAAATCGTTTATCCTGATTGCGAGTCCGCTCTAAAGCCAGTGCCGCATGATGAAGAGAATCCAGTACCATTTCCGCCTGCTGCGGGTGCTGATGAAACGGACAGTTCTGATGGTAATACAGAAGATGACGTTACTGTTTATGAATCCAGTGATCAAGATTTGGAAGAGGGTAGGCCGCATTTGATAAGGGAAGGTGAGTTAGATGATCTGGTGAGGGACCTATCTTTGTCAAAGGAGAAATCTGAACTGTTAGCCTCCAGACTAGGGGAGTGGAACTTGCTTCAAAAAGGTACCACAACATCACACTTCCGTTATCGTCACCAACAGTTAGCTACATATTACAAACTGGAAAACGATATCTGTTTCTGTACTGACGTGAACGGTCTCATGCTGAATTTAGGTTGCGGATACGTTCCTGATCAGTGGAGACTGTTCATAGATTCCAGCCAAGCGAGCCTGAAAGCTGTGTTGGTGCACAATGGTAACGAAAAGCCGTCTGTTCCTATAGCCCACGCTGTAGGCCTCAAAGAGACATATGATTCAATGAAACTCATTTTGAAAGCGATCAACTACTCAGACCACAAATGGAACATCTGTGCGGACCTCAGAGTGGTAGCACTTATTCTAGGCCTACAGCTGGGGTACACAAAACGTATGTGCCTTTTGTGCGTGTGGAACAGTCGTGATGACAGCAACCATTACAAAGTGAAACTGAGGCCTCCTAAATCTGAGCACATTGTTGGTCGGCACAACGTGCAACGCGAACCATTGGTTGATCCATTGAAAGTGTACTTACCACCACTTCACATTAAACTGGGCCTCATCAGGAATTTCGTAGTGGCAATGGATCGTACTGGACAAGGCTTCCAGTATCTGAGAGATAAATTTGGAGCCGTCAAAACTGATGCTAAGCTGAAGGCTGGGATTTTTATTGGGCCAGAAATCCTCGAACTAATGCGTGATACTGTATTTAGAACCAAGCTCAACCCATTGGAATTTGCCGCTTGGGATGCATGTACGTTGGTGGTGCAAAACTTCCTTGGGAATCACCGAGCTGAGAACTATGCTGAACTCGTTAGCAACATGCTAACAGCATATAAGCAACTCGGCTGCCGGATGTCACTAAAAATACATTTCTTACATTCCCATCTGGATTTTTTCCCACCAAACTTGGGTGATGTAAGCGATGAGCATGGAGAGAGATTCCATCAAGACATCTCCACCTTTGAAGCAAGATATCAGGGCCACTGCAATTCCAACATGATGGGCGATTACTGCTGGTTTCTGCAGCGGGCAACAGCGGCCACTCACAAGCGCAAGAGCAAGTGTTTAAAGCACTTTTGAACTCGTATAGAGTTAAGCTAGAGACAAAATTTCGAAATGTATGCTTTCATCTGAATAACATACATATATTTATATTACATTTTAAAACATATTTTAATTTCAAGTTATAAAAGAATAACATTTTGTTTCTTGTTATGAATACTCTGAGTTTGCATAATTACACAGTTATAAGGAAATACTAGTTCTGTAAAGAGTTTGCATAATTATTAGCATGTATGCTGCATATCTTAAGATCCTGACGTGCTACACAAAATCTGACTTCAGATTTGGAATCAGCAGATTCGATTTAGTGTAGTACACATAACATATACCTAGTAGCAGGCGAAAAGTTTTTTCGTGTGATCCAGTGTAATTTACAAAACATTGAGCTCTGGATAACCACAATACTTAAAATCATTCTTTACTCCTCAAACTCATCATTATTCAACCAGGTGTTCTGAACGTAGAAAAGCCTATCAAGGGATACAAATACAGTTTCGTTCCGGATTCCGGGTTTCTGTGGTGCCATCTAGCGAAATCGCAATGAAATATTCGGCAACTCAAATTTCGAAGACACTTAACCGATAAAAATGTTCATGAATCAATAGGAACTGGATAAATCGTTAAGGCAACGCGAATATTAACAAAAATTCGGCCAAAAACGTTATATTGCGACAGAATTGTGTGATACAGTTACAAACCCATAAACTGCATTTATCGCCGTGGTGAAGAAGCAACCCTGAGTTAGCGGTCGCGTAAGTGTAGAGCGTTCTGTGGGCGTTTCTTCGTTGGAGCGCAAGAACTTCCGGTGTGGATCGGACGAACATCCAACACCACCAACTCCCTCCTCTTCATCGCCGTCGTCGTCTGAAATATAAATACATCTATTATTATTATTATTATTCAGCTAGTTTAAAATGTATGTATTTTGTGTGTATATATATATATATATATATATATATATATATATATATATATATATATATATATATATATATATATATATATATATATATATATATATATATATATATATATATATATATATATATATATATATATATATATATATATATATATATATATATATATATATATATATATATATATATATATATATATATATATATATATATATATATATATATATATATATATATATATATATATATATATATATTGTTGGAGTCGGCCCACACGGAAGACCTGGAGGAAAGGAGTGACGGAAGGATGGGCCGTCTCTTCAAGGAGTGACTGAAGGATGGGCCGTCTCTTTGGGGGGCGTAACCCCAGAATCCCTATAAAAGGGGCAGTTTCTGTTAGTTGACTGAGCTTGGCTAGTTAAGATAGGCTGAGTCCTTCGAGGCTGTGTTCCTGTTAGTCGCCAAGACTCCGTTTTCCGAGCTGATGTAAAGGTCCTCCGTCTGTAGGAGGAACCACGTATAAAAACCTATCAACAGATATAAATACATTTCCGTTCCGGATTCCGGGTTTCTGTGCTGCCAACTAGCGAAATAGTAGTGCAATATTTGGCATCTCAAATTTAAAAGAGGATTAAACGATAAAAATGTTCATGAATCAATAGGAACTGCAAAATTTGTTAACGAAAGGCGCATATTAACGAAAATTCGCCCAAAGACCGTATATTGAACAGAATTGTGCGATACACGTACAAACCCATAAACTGCCGATCGAATTATCGCATTCAAATGGGTCTCATCAAATGGATATATTTGCACTCTGGCAGCCGCACTCCTGGTATACAGATTCAAATACAGATTCGCCAAAATCCAGAAAATCAGCATATACAAATACATATTCGCCTATAGAAGCAGAATGCACAATTCAGGCCAGGATGGTCATGAGGGTACATAAAGAACCCATACGTGGTCCATATGGGTCTCATCAAATGTATATATTTGCACTCTGGCAGCTGCACTCCTCGTATACAGATTCAAATACAGATTCGCCAAAATCCGGAAAATCTGCATATACAAATACAGATTCGCCTATAGAAGCAGAATGCACAATTCAGGCGAGGATTGTCGTGAGGGTACATAAAGAACCCATACGTGGTCCATATGGGTCTCATAAAATGGATATATTTGCACTCTGGCAGCCGCACTCCTCGTATACAGATTCAAATACGGTTTCACGAAATTCCGGAAATTCTGCATATACAAATACAGATTCGAGGAATTTCGGAAAAATGCTGTGATCATTCTTTCTGCACTTGTGGTGCCCACAAGTATCTGTCCTTATACCTTTATTATTTACAATCCACTGCACCCGGTACCCGCATAGCCAACGACTTTGGAGCGAAGGTACAGCAGTGCGCTGATGACAATCGGCTTTGTATTGCTCTTTCACCCACTGATCAGTCAGTCAAGGTGAAACTTGGTGAATTTCTCTGTTCTGTTCATGAATGGTTCTGTTTCAATGGTTTGGCCAGAAAACCAGATAAATCTGAGGTGATCATGTTTGGCTCATGCCAACGTCTGCGATTTCTCCCTTCACATTCCAGCATTGACCTAGCTGGCACTGTTCCGCTATTAAGCAGAATTTTTGGTGTAATTTTGGACAGCAAACTCACATTTCGACCCCACTTTAGAAACTTATGTAAATCTTGTTTCTATCATATCTGGGCATTACGTCACATCAGGTCTGCCTTTTACCAAAAACATGGCACAAACTGTAACCTGTTGTCTGATCTGATCTCGCCTTGATTATGCCAACGAGGTATTTCAGATCTTGAACTCAAAGGCTTCAGTTCATCCAAAATTTCATGGCTCGTGTGGTGCTGCGTTCACTTCCTCGTACAAATTCCTTAGCTATAGTAAACGAGCTCCATTGAATTCCTCCGAAAATCCGGATAAGATTTAAGGTATCCGGTCTTACCTATAAAATTCATGCCATTAGCACTCCTAACTACCTTAAATGAAAAGTCTCTCTTTGCATCCCTTCTCGCAGCTTACTATCTTCAGGTACGGGTCTTTTGGCTGAGCCACGATGCAGAACTGTCCTGGGCTCGCGTTCATTACACACTGTAGCGCTTCTCTGTATTTTACCTTACTTTGTATCCGATGCCATGCAAAGGCGCTATATGACATAGCAACAAATACTTGAGCAGCGCCGTGTTACAACATCGATCGCATGCTGATTACACCTTACTCAGACACTTGTCCATTATAGAATGCGGGTGACATCGAAGATGCACTCGAGGCAGCGAAGGCGCAGATGCTCAGACGCCGAGAAGAGTACACAGATGAAGGGTCAGGGTGGAGACTCAAAAATGTAGAGGCGCTAAATCTAGGTACGGCTCAGCATCGGCTGTTTCACGACAGCAGTAACATTCGACCGCGCTATGTCATTAACGCGCAAAACAGAGACAACCGCTGCTTTGAGTCGACTGTGTTGTCGGCAATGTATCCGGCAGAAAAGACTCCCAACGTTCAATCAAATGCAGTGCCCATCTAAGAGAGCTGAATTTCTCCGGGATCGAATTCCCTGTAAAGGTGTCCGACGTCGGCAAGTTCGAGCGCCAGAACCTGCCCATAGCGTAAGCGTGTTCGGGTGTGTCGCGAATTCGTTTAACTAAGTTTCAAGGAAAAGCCAATTTCTAATTTCAGTTGTTATATTTACAATGTTTATTTACAGATTTTATTTACAAAGACTCTTCCTTCAACAGAATAAACAATAACTGTCTTATCAAAAACACTGCAAGCCATCCTATACACAGAGACACCAAAATAAACTCTCGCGACTACCACAGTCCTACGGGAGTAGTAGAAGTCTCAGGCATCTGGCGCTGGCCTATTCCGGTCGACTTCTCCACTCGCAGAATCACCACTCAGAAATACTTGACTGGATTCGGATTCCATCCCTCATACACAGTCGACAAGCTCTATAACGGCCCCGTGTCATCAAACCAACCAGCTCCAATTCACCCACGCCACAAGGGTACCGAGCTAAATTCACATACAATAAACTTTTTTTCAAAATACTTGAATACTAAATTCCAATGAGTGCAGTTTTCCACCATGTAAGCCTACATAAACCCCAAAATTGCGTACCAAATAAAGCACAAAGTATACCATCTCCGGCAGATATTAAATACAGCAGATATATACATTTAAAGTATTCTAATATATATGCATACACAAACTGCAAAAATTGAAGTCCATTATTCAAATAGGACACCTAAGACCTCAACTATTCAAATAGATATCGCTACGAGTCTTACTTATAGCCAGACTTATATGCATAATTTAAATCCCGTGTAGCCTACAACTAAAGCAGACTCCTCAATTACGCACTAACACGAGTGTGTAGGTATGTATATGTATATATATATATATATACTCGAAATACATACATTTTAAACTAGCTGAAATGTAACACTATATATACACAAACTTACGAATACGAAGATTAAGGGAAGGAAAGCATTTCTCGGCTCCTCAAGCTTCCCGTCACTCCAGCCACGGACCGCTCCTCCAATTCCTTTGACTGAACCCTCCTTCGAATTCCCGAAAATCATCTTCTCCTCGCTCCGTCACTCAGAAACTGACTCAACCCAGCGACTCCTCAACCCTCGGTACGGCCGTCCTTCTTATTCACCGTGCCCAACAGCCGATCCTACTTTCCTGCCACCCAGGTGCGTTTACAACAGGAATGGGCAAGCAATAGCGCATTTTGTGACAGAGTGGAATCGCGGGTTGCATCCAATAGATGTCTCATGCGAGGATAGATTCACACAACGTCGCTCTTCTACTGCTGTGAAACGGTGAAAACCAGCACTACTCAGCCGTGGACACCTGCTGGGCGTATATGAGCAGAACAAGACCAACGTGAGACTTCGGGACACGAAAAAGTGGATAGCGCCAGAAGGAGTCAAAACGCGGGCATACGGTGCTATCTCACCGAGCGTGAATGTCAAGGGCGAAAAAACATGACGCAGATAGTATTATAGGATGACGGATGTCCGCTCTATCCGGTCAACGTCCAACCCGAGCAGGGACTTTGCCGACATAGCAGCCGACACAAGCAGGACGTCTTTCTTCTCACTCCTAGAGGCGACTGGGCAGTGCTGGGAAGTACTTGAACGACAGCAGGTCAATACGCATTTCGTGAGACCCTTAAGGGCCATGTATGGGTTCCTTATGAACCCATATATGACTACACTTGCCTGAGTCGTGCATTTTCTCGATATAGGCGAATCTGTATTTGTTTATGCTGATTTTCCGGATTTTGGCGAACCTGTATTTGAATCTGTATACGAGGAGTGCAGCTGCCAGAGTGCAACTAGATTCATTTTATGAGACCCATATGGACCACGTATGGGTTCTTTATGTACCCTCATGACCATCCTGGCCTGAATTGTGCATTCTGCTTCTATAGGCGAATCTGTATTTGTATATGCAGATTTTCCGGATTTTGGCGAATCTGTATTTGAATCTGTATACGAGGAGTGCGGCTGCCAGAGTGCAAATATATACATTTGATGAGACCAATATGGACCACGTATGGATTCTTTATGTACCCTCATGACAATCCTCGCCTGAATTGTGCATTTTGCTTCTATAGGCGAATCTGTATTTGTATATGCTGATTTTCCGGATTTTGGCGAACCTGTATTTGAATCTGTATACGAGGAGTGCGGCTGCCAGAGTGCAACTAGATTCATTTTATGAGACCCATATGGACCACGTATGGGTTCTTTATGTACCCTCATGACCATCCTGGCCTGAATTGTGCATTCTGCTTCTACAGGCGAATCTGTATTTGTATATGCTGATTTTCCGGATTTTGGGGAATCTGTATTTGAATCTGTATACGAGGAGTGCGGCTGCCAGAGTGCAACTAGATTCATTTTATGAGACCCATATGGACCACGTATGGGTTCTTTATGTACCCTCATGACCATCCTGGCCTGAATTGTGCATTCTGCTTCTACAGGCGAATCTGTATTTGTATATGCTGATTTTCCGGATTTTGGCGAATCTGTATTTGAATCTGTATACCAGGAGTGCGGCTGCCAAAGTGCAAATTTATCCATTTGATGAGACCCATATAGACCACGTATGGGTTCTTTATGTACCCTCATGACAATCCTCGCCTGAATTGTGCATTCTGCTTCTACAGGCGAATCTGTATTTGTATATGCTGATTTTCCGGATTTTGGCGAACCTGTATTTGAATCTGTATACGAGGAGTGCGGCTGCCAGAGTGCAAATATATCCATTTGATGAGACCCATATGGACCACGTATGGGTTCTTTATGTACCCTCATGACCATCCTGGCCTGAATTGTGCATTCTGCTTCTATAGGCGAATCTGTATTTGTATATGCAGATTTTCCGGATTTTGGCGAATCTGTATTTGAATCTGTATACGAGGAGTGCGGCTGCCAGAGTGCAAATATATACATTTGATGAGACCAATATGGACCACGTATGGATTCTTTATGTACCCTCATGACAATCCTCGCCTGAATTGTGCATTTTGCTTCTATAGGCGAATCTGTATTTGTATATGCTGATTTTCCGGATTTTGGCGAACCTGTATTTGAATCTGTATACGAGGAGTGCGGCTGCCAGAGTGCAACTAGATTCATTTTATGAGACCCATATGGACCACGTATGGGTTCTTTATGTACCCTCATGACCATCCTGGCCTGAATTGTGCATTCTGCTTCTACAGGCGAATCTGTATTTGTATATGCTGATTTTCCGGATTTTGGGGAATCTGTATTTGAATCTGTATACGAGGAGTGCGGCTGCCAGAGTGCAACTAGATTCATTTTATGAGACCCATATGGACCACGTATGGGTTCTTTATGTACCCTCATGACCATCCTGGCCTGAATTGTGCATTCTGCTTCTACAGGCGAATCTGTATTTGTATATGCTGATTTTCCGGATTTTGGCGAATCTGTATTTGAATCTGTATACCAGGAGTGCGGCTGCCAAAGTGCAAATTTATCCATTTGATGAGACCCATATAGACCACGTATGGGTTCTTTATGTACCCTCATGACAATCCTCGCCTGAATTGTGCATTCTGCTTCTACAGGCGAATCTGTATTTGTATATGCTGATTTTCCGGATTTTGGCGAACCTGTATTTGAATCTGTATACGAGGAGTGCGGCTGCCAGAGTGCAAATATATCCATTTGATGAGACCCATATGGACCACGTATGGGTTCTTTATGTACCCTCATGACCATCCTGGCCTGAATTGTGCATTCTGCTTCTACAGGCGAATCTGTATTTGTATATGCTGATTTTCCGGATTTTGGCGAATCTGTATTTGAATCTGTATACCAGGAGTGCGGCTGCCAGAGTGCAAATTTATCCATTTGATGAGACCCATATAGACCACGTATGGGTTCTTTATGTACCCTCATGACAATCCTCGCCTGAATTGTGCATTCTGCTTCTACAGGCGAATCTGTATTTGTATATGCTGATTTTCCGGATTTTGGCGAACCTGTATTTGAATCTGTATACGAGGAGTGCGGCTGCCAGAGTGCAAATATATCCATTTGATGAGACCCATATGGACCACGTATGGGTTCTTTATGTACCCTCATGACCATCCTGGCCTGAATTGTGCATTCTGCTTCTACAGGCGAATCTGTATTTGTATATGCTGATTTTCCGGATTTTGGCGAATCTGTATTTGAATCTGTATTCGAGGAGTGCGGCTGCCAGAGTGCAAATATATCCATTTGATGAGACCCATATGGACCACGTATGGGTTCTTTATGTACCCTCATGACCATCCTGGCCTGAATTGTGCATTCTGCTTCTATAGGCGAATCTGTAATAGAATCTGTTGCATTTCCGGATTTTGGCGACTCTGTGTTCAAGCACTGTGACTGCCAGAGTGCAAATAGATTCATTTGATGACACCCATATGGACGGTGTATGGGTTCGATATACATTTGGCGAACAATCCAGTTCCAATTCGTTCGTGAACGTTTCAATCAATGACTCGTGGTACGCATTTTTGTTGAAGCATTACATTTCCCTAGGTGACGCTCTAGTAACCCGGAATCCGGATATGTATTTATATTTGTATTTGTATTTGTTGATAGGTTTCGCCGCGTGGAGGAACCTGCGAGGTTTTGTGTTCGAGTTGTTCGCTGATGTAAAGACTTCGACTTGTAGCTTCTAAGCAGCCGTCGACGTTCTGTCTAATGTCAGGTATTTTGTGATTTTGTGTTGTGCTAAAACCTCTTGCACGAGTAAATATACTTTTTTATCTCTACCCAAGCGAGTTTATTGCGTTTTGTTAAGACTAGCACTCAACAATATACACACACACCCGTGTTAGTGTATAGTTGAGGAATCTGCTTTAGTTGTAGGCTACACACGATTTAAAATATGTATATTATAAGTTTGGTTATAAGTAAGACTCGTAGCGATATCTATTTGAATAGTTCAGGTCTTAGGTGTACTATTTCAATAATGGACGTCAATTTTGCAGGTTTGTGTATGCAGATATGTTAGAATGCTTTAAATGTAGGCCTATATATCTGCGGTATTTAATATCTGTCGGTCTAAAGGTCTAAGGGCAGATCCTTGTGGGACACCACAAGTGCAGAAAGAATGAACAGACAGAAGTTTTTCCGAAATTCTGCGAATCTTTATTTGAACCTACCGAAAAACCACCATATTTGACACACTGTGAACCCCCCCTGAAACAAAAACCCGTCAGGAGTTTTGAAACATTTATCAACTGATTTACGCTCTATCAGAAAATGCAATAAAAAATATTTTTATGATCGTTTTGGAAATATTTCTTTCTCTTTGACTCCCCTTGTCAGATTTGGTCAACTTTGACAGCCCATATTCAGCAGGTGTGAATAAGTAATCAAGTCAAACTTTGCCATGCAATTGTCAGCCACAAAAGACAGTATGCATATAAATATTGAATGCGTTATGTCTGGTACATATGAAGATAGTGATAACTGAATTTTCCAGAATTTAAAAATAAAATGAATATGAGAGCGCCTTTGACATTTAATAGAGCTTAAATTATAGGACACACAATAAAACTAATTATATTTTTGTAATCTATGCAAGAAGGCGAACAGCTGAAAAACAGTTTATCTAATTTGGTCTAGCAGCTCTATCTATCAGTTCTCAAAAAGTGGATAAAAAGTGGCTTATCTGAAATGTTGAGGCTATAAGAAACTTACTTACACTTCCTGCAGGAACGTAGCATTAAAGACTTGGTTTACCAGAAGACTGTGGTATTTCCAGAAATGTTAGTTTATTGATAATGCCGCTGTCTGTTTTCTTTGTGATTTTCTCAGTATTCACAATTGATTGAATTTTTGCTGATGCTGTAAGTAGTATAAAATTCACAGGCAGGTATGCTGTCATTATCATTTTGAAGTTTTTTTCTTTTTCAAGTGTTTTTTGTGCTACCATTGTTTGGTGAAATAAAAGATTGATAAATTGAGGCACAGAGAAATCCAGTCTATATGTTTTGTGACTAACAGAGACAGTTCTACTTTGCAAAGGCTGCAATGTGATCATGTAGTGTGCCTACTCGTTGGTACTGTGTAGCAACTTAAGAACTGTAAATTATTGAATTCTGTCCACTGAGGCAATTCTGGCAGACAATGGAACTCTCTTCCAGCAAACATTCAGTCTGCAGTGTGTTGGCCTTTTGATCTTGACTAAAAACCCATCTTTTCCTGGACTCAGTTCCTTCATAGGCTGTTTCTATGTCTTTTCAGATACCACTCTTGGTTTTTGACTAAATGTACCCTGGAATTCAGTATGCACAAAGACTGCTTTGCAGCCAATTTCGACTGAGTCCTTGAGCATTATAGCCAGTGGGGGTGCAGTACTTGTGTGCAAACTGAGGGACCTGAGATCACAAGCAGCAAAGGCGTGAAGCCTCTAAGGTTTGTGGGTTCTGGAACAAGCAAAGTATGCATCAAATATATTAACTTTTCAATATTTTAATAATATTCTTTTAAAATTCTATGTCGAAAATGTTATGGATCAGTGAAACATAACACCCATATGAATTGGTGCAAAAGGTTTAATTTTTAAACAAAAAGACTGTTTAGGAAACTGTTCACGAGTATGAAAGCAAAACAACAATAGGAATTAATTAGGAACAGATCTCTGATATTCTAAATAAATAGCACACTAAACCGGTAAGTTACAACTGACCTGTAACAATACTTTTAAATATGAACTGGAAATATATCAATCTCTATTCATCAGAAACGGTAGCACACAGAAAAGACATAAAGGAAACAGCACAAAAAAAAACAGAAAAATAAAAATCTACAAGAGGACAGTCCCATCTATACCTTAAATGACAAAAGATTAAACATATAACATATGCATACATGAAGATTATACAAGAAATTCACCACAAAATTATTTACAGTTGAAAATTTGTTAAAACTGCATATTTCTAGTCATAAACCACATTTTTTTCAAGTCACCAATAGGATTCATTGATTCCATTCATCTTTCTTCATAATAGCCCATTTTTATTCAAAACAGGCTCAGTAAGTTTACAACATTCGGTGTATAGTGTATTAAATGACTTACAAAATCTTATTCTCATGTCATGCGGACTGACTTTGAATGATTTACCCTCAACAACAAAAAACAGCCCAAATATTTTAACTTCTGAATGTAACTAATCAACAACCCCTAAAACCATTTACAATGATGGCCATTTACACAAGAATCTTCGCTTGGGAATCTGAAAAACGAGAACCCAAGTTTCTTGTAACTTGCGTTGCCACAATTAATGGCTGCACAAATATGCGGCATGTTAACTAATTTTCAGCTTGATCTGATTTCTAATTTTTACAGAAAATTTTCGATAAAAACAACTTTAGAACGACATCGTTATGCAATCGCTTCCAGAAGTTTGTTTTCCCCCTCGAGTGGGCGGAGTTTCTTTCCATCCAGTCTTGAGCCTTGTATTTGCATATAACCTAATTATGCACAGGGCCAGCCGAATTTTGTAGAGTGGTTCATCTTATTCCCTTATTAACATCTTTGAGCGTGATACTGTGATTTCTTTGGGCGCCATTTTTGTATTCGTTAAAAAGATTTTCTAATTATTTTTCTGTTATTACTCAAGTGTTGAAATGTGTTATCAAACAGTTTTGTATGGTTGGCTGTACTATGTTTGGTGGTTGGTGTTTTGTAGAAGTGTGAGAATTTAATATTATAAAAAATAATTTTCTTCCGTGCAGCTTGCCATACCGAATTTCCCATATGGGAATCAGCATGAGCGTGATACTGTGACTTTTTGGGCGCCATTTTTGTATCGGTTAATGAGATTTTCTGATTATTTTTCTTTTATTTCAAGCGTTGAAATGTGGTATCAAACGTGTGGTTGGCTGTACTATGTTTTTTGGTTGACGTTGTGCTTGTGCATTGATTTAGCAGTATTTGGGGTTGTGAATGGAGCTTCAAAGATATGTTTGAGAAGTTGTTGGCAAGAAGTTCGTCGGTCTTTTACAAACATGAGATTGGGGATTGAACCAGTTAAAGTAACTGTAAGTTGTACACATTTTTCTATAGCGACCGCATGCCCCAGGGCTCGAATTACTTCCAGAGAAGTAAGGGGCCTGAATTAATTGTAAAGACGAAGGTAAAGTTTTGCACATTTTTCTGATATTTATTTTGAGGTGGTGGATACCTTAATGCCCGACGTTAGCGTATACTCGGGACTTAAATAACGCCCGCTACAGTAGTTCAGTATTTCTGCACAGTTCAACATCATCTGGAGAGTTGGGCTTGGTCCGACTAAAGAGTCACTTTTCCCTCTATTTAACTAGTCTGACATTCTCTCAAATCCTGTTTCCCACTAGTAAATCTGTCTGGCACTCCCTGGCAACGACGACACATGAAGGAAGGAACGTGACAGATACCAAAAATTGACCATTTTTGAAACACTGTAAAAAATTGAAACAAAATACGCCATCGGGATTTTTGGAACACTTAAAAACTGATGTATGCTCTATCATAGAATGCAATAAATATCATATTTATACTGAGTAATATTTGTTATTGTTTATATTGAGTAATAAGTTTAATATTTATACTGAGTGTTAAATTGTTATTCTGGCGTTTGGTTTGACTCTAATGACAGTCACAAATTTATTTACTTGTATATTATAACAAAACACAATTTCTCAATTTTCAGTGGTTCTATTTACAGTGTCTACACATCCACCCATATACTCTATATACATACACTTTAATCCGATTGAGTCTGAATTAATTTTAAAGCCCAGCGTGTAAAATCCAGTTCAGTTTTACGTCATGACATCAAAAGTCTGAATTATTTTACATTTTTGCAGAAAAACATCATCATCTTATGCTTTTTTTATAACTCTGCCAATAATGAAGCTAGAAAAGCAACTCTACCATAGAAATGTTTGCAAAAGTGTCCTTTTTTGTATGCAAATCTATTTTATGAACAAATTTTTGGAATTCCTGCTCCTATCTTGAAATTATAGGCACTCCTAGTTGTTTTATTTAAGTGAAAAAACGGTAATGAAGTTTTTTAACTTTGAAAGTAATGACAGTAGCTGTATTAATAATTTGATGGGAAATAAGGCCATGAAAATTTTTTTAAATCAGATAATAATTGGCCCCAAGCATCAAAAGAATTGAGTATAGCCTGCAAGCTTCAATTTTGCATTTTAAATGATAATCCCACAACTTAGAAACTTGACAGTAGTACAACTTCCTGGTTTCTCACCACTGTGGCTCTGCCTCACTTGGAGTCATTTGTGAAGGGGAGATTGTTTCATGTGGATAAACTTGGGGATTTTAGTTATTCAGCTATGGTTGGGGATGTAACAAAATCAGCTTTGGCCTATTGTCTTTATGGTCCATTTCCAAAGGGTGATAACTGACTCATAATTAGGGATGCAAAGCAACTGAGAAGGCACTATGGGTTTGAGCTGAATTGCAAGAGTAGCACCTACATGTATTTTACAATACCTGTTAGAGATTGAGGCTGGGTACTACATTTTAAATTGTTGCAATGCATGATTATTAATGTATAAAATCATGTGTTTCAGTACCTATGTGGAAAGGATGCCATTGTTGTTCATGGAAACTGTTGCATTATTCTCTGCTGCTGCTGTGTTATATTCTCATCATATCTCATTTTTGGTTTTTGGAATGGCTTTATTTGAATTATTGCATATTCTGTGGATTTGTTTTAGGTAAGTGCAGTTCTGTTGCTGTAAAGCTGGTAAGGATTTGTTTGTATTAAATACCACCATGCAGACACAATAATAAGCAACTGTGTGGCAGGCTAATAAGTATGACTTTGAAGGCATATGGTGTTTGTTTCAACTTTCATGAGTTTGCCTTTCCATTCTGTGTCTCTCAGTGCAAGCTTCAATTTTGCATTTTGGATGATAATCTCACAACTTAGCAACTTGACAGCGGTACAACTTCCTGGTTTCTCTGCCTCACTTGGAGTCATTTGTGAAGGGGAGATTGTTTCACGTGGATAAACTTGGGGATTTTAGTTATTCAGCTATGGTTGGGGATGTAACACAATCAGCTTTGGCCTATTGTCTTTATGGTCCATTTCCAAAGGGTGATAACTGACTCATAATTAGGGATGCAAAGCTATATTCTATCCAAAAACTTTATACTTATTAATTGATAACATATACTATGTAGTATATACATAAATAAACATTATTAATGTTTCTGTATTTATATATAACATAAGGTAGGCATTCAAAGATAGGTGGCAAATGTGTACTGAATAGAATCAGTAGTGATGGTAGTTAATGCAGTGGAATGCAATTCTTGAAGGATTGTCCAACAACTAGAAGGCACTATGGGTTTGAGCTGAATTGCAAAAGAGTGGCACCTACATGTATTTTACAATACCTGTTAGAGATTGAGGGTGGGTACTACATTTTAAATTGTTGCAATGCATGATTATTAATGTATAAAATCATTTGTTTCAGTACTACTGTGGAAAGGCTGCCATTGTTGTTCGTGGAAACTGTCGCGTTATTCTCTTCTGCTACTCTGTTATATTCTCATCATGTCTCATTTTTGCTTTTCGGAATGGCATTATTTGGTTTATTGCATATTCTGTGGTTTTGCTTTAGGTAAGTGCAGTTCTGTTGCTGTAAAGCTGGTAAGGATTTGTTTGTATTAAATACCACCATGCAGACACAATAATAAGCAACTGTGTGGATCCCAATCATTGACTCATCAATGCTCAGATACTTCCCTGGCTTGAAAAACTGAAAATCTAGAATTTAGGCATCTACCAGAGGACAAACTTTATACAATAGAACCTGTGCCTTTGTAAGGTTCCTAAAAGGTGCTATATATAAGTGTTCACATAATACCTTCATATGTGCATATATTCATGCTTGCAGTCGTACAGTTGTATATTCATACATAGTCATACATGCATACGTACATGCAATGAAGCTTGTTTTAAGGAGTGATGTGTGCTTTGTAGGTATTTACTAAGTGGGTTAGTGTCTGCTGTTGATCGACATGTGTTTTATAATGAATATTTTCGCCTACAACAAATTGCTGCATACACTAGCCAGGGCCTGAATAGTGCATGTAAGAACTTAAATATTTCTGCGTAGAACAGAAAACGGTTATCCAACCACTGAGTATTTCTGGATTATTTTACTAATGTGGCATTTTTAAATTTACTAATAGTAAAGTTTAAAGTGTTCCGTATCCTACAAGGAGACAGTCTACCAGATATGTTGTTTTAAAATTTATCGGCGTTTTTTGCATTAATTTTGTCTTTTTAAACAGCTAAATTATCGTTTCTGATTTTTAATTTTTATTTTCTGACTAATATTTGCCTTTCTGTTTCACTTATCAGATAAGTTTTGATTATTTATTTCTTCTTTATGTCTGTTTTGGTGTCGTTGTGTGCGGACGTCGTCTGATCTGTGTTTTCTTTCTTATGACTTGATATCACAGTAGAATTCCAACCACAATCTCATAATTGTCTTTGGTTTTTAGGTCAACACTAATATTGGCTGGCCTTCTTTTAATTTTCTGTGTTCTTAATCGCCCATGAGCTGAAGTACTGCTGTTTTCTTACTTAGGTCACGCCTTATTATCTGCTGCGTCCTTGTGTCTTCAATTTCTGTATTTCTTATTATGGCTGCCTCATTTCTGCATG
This sequence comes from Norana najaformis, assembly GCA_964023275.1. Lineage (NCBI taxonomy): Eukaryota > Metazoa > Annelida > Clitellata > Crassiclitellata > Hormogastridae > Norana > Norana najaformis. The sequence goes on along the minus strand of OZ029914.1, from coordinate 30,780,994 downwards.
TTTGACTTTGTGATACTGGTAAGAAGCGAGTTAAATTAATCAAGGCAACTGGAGACCAGTGCATTTGCTAAAGATATCCTTGAAGACATAGGGACATATCGCCGAATTCTGGTTATGTCACGAATATGCATATACGATGACTTACAAATTCCATTTATATAGTTGGTAAGAGACGTAGCAGAATCAAAAATAATGTCCAAGTTACGAGCAACATCAACCAACTCGACAAGTGAATCACCCAGTTTTAAAGAGTTGAGCCATTCGAACTTTTTAAGCTGCTGTGGAGTGCCCAGAAGCATAAATTCATAAGCATAAGTTTTTGAGGGGTTAAGGAGTTTATTAGCTGCTATCTAAGACTGCACGTCCTCAAAGGCAGTGTATAACAGCTGCACAGATGAATGACAAGACAAACTGTCAAAAGAAATGTACATTTGAGTTACATCAGCATAGAAGTGATATCCTAGTGAATGATGGTCAAGTAGTGTACCTAATGGTGTTGTGTTGAGTGAGAACAAAAGAGGACCAAGCACAGAACCCTGTGGAACACCACATGTCAACAAAGCACTAGATGAATAATCACCATATATACTGCTTGAGTGCAAGAACTAAGATAAGTAGCAAACCAATGGACCAGAAACTCCAAACCAATGCTGGAGACGATGCAACAAGAAAGAATGATCCACTGTATGAAATGCAGCAGATAAGTCAAGAACAAGTTGGCTTTTCCATCCAATATATCTTGCAACATGTGGTTAAAATTTCAGCCAATTCTGAGATGGTCGGGTGGGAGGCATTGGTTGAGTTGAGCTGGAATGACCCAACAGCAGAGAAACTTATATCGCATTGTGTGTCTTCGTGTAATCATTTGGGATGGTGGGGTTTTGGAATTTCAAAAGTTTAAAAATAAGGACCTTAGTGCGTATGTCAAACAGTATCCCATTGATGCATCATGTGATCGCACACAGGTGAATTGACGTACTCCCATTCACGTGGGAAGAAGTCATCCTCAGATAAATCTTGCTGTCTTGGCTTGACCCTCCTATAAGTCGACCCCAAAATTCGGACTTTCAAAATTGTCCAAAATTTCTCAATTTATAGCTGTTTATGGTATATGTATTACACTAATTCACCGTTATGAATTTTAGGGCCCTCCTTCGTAGCAAGGTATAGACTGGACATCGTCAGCAAATTTTCACATATCTGTCAGGAAAATGAAATTGCAGACTACCTGTACCACCGTAATGCGCAGACTCCGAGGTCAGTACAAGTAGTGAAATGCTGAATACCGGTATGTTATTATTAATTAGAAACCTCTATAGTGCCTGTTTCTAATGCACAAGTGATAGCACACCAAATTTAAGCCGCATTCAAATTACTTGTGTGGTTAGCACAATTATGGAAGCACTAAAAATAAAAAATCCATTATTTGGTACAGATGTTGAAATGCTAATTATTGAAAATTAGCATTGTTATAATTATGAACATTTTAGCATGCAGAGTCATACAGGAATGAAATTGAGACATGGATAGTCAGTCTTCAGGTAATTCTGCAGATAGATAGCCAAATGTTTGAAAGACATTTGGCTGAGTTTTAATGCATTTCGTAAAGGAAAACAGAGTTTGAGCTCGGAGAAATATTAGTAGTTGATTCTGTTTCTTTGGGACAGCAATGTGGAACACTAAATTGAAAACCTTATAACTTGCAACATTGTAACACTCAATATCATTGCCACAATCAGTTGTTGAACTTTTACTCTGCTCAGCTGCTGTACCATTGCTGTGTTCATTTGTTGCAATGTTACTTCTCAAGCACCAGAACATTGTTGGACTGTTATTTGCTGTAGCGGGGAAATTGGATTCAAGACAATGCAGCATTCTGGATGGCCAAAACATCCGATTTTGCCAAGATTACAAAGAATTGTACCAGAATTGAGCATGACTTTTATACAAGCATCACTTTCCTGGATAAATTGGAGCATTGCTTATGAAGTAAAATACCTGCGATCGGAATCTGTGGTAAATGTGCAGGTACATAAACAAAGTTTTGCCTCCTTATTAGACACAAATGGGATCAGGCGCTTGTCCTCCTGGGCCTTAACCTCTGTGGGTCTTGGATTTGTGTAAATGTGTTTTTGATTCTTGTGAAGCATGAAACAATCAATTCATTTTTTTTTCAAGCATAACATGCTTGTTTACATACCTCTCAGAATTCCTCATAAACATTTTCCAGGGGTTGATAAAGTTTTGGGCTGAAGAAGAAACAGTTTAGCAACAGATTACCTTTTTATAACCTCCCAACTTTCATGAATGCTCATTTACTGACCTATCTGTCTTGTCATGCATGTTTTACTTTAATTATTTAGTTTATTTATTAGTTATTATTTTTATATTTGACATTTCTGTTTTGAATCATATGTCAGTGTTCATTTGTTTTCATTTATTCATATATTTCACTTACTTTGCTTGCAAGGTTAGTCAGTCTGAATCTGAGGTGCACTAACAACTTGTCCAGGGTCTTTACATGGATTCCTCTCAGCTGATACAAACCGGACTTTAATACAAGTTGATCATATAATTGTAATTGTAATTGATTTGTGAATCTATAGCCAGGCCCTGTGCGGCCTAATTGGTTCGGTTAGGTAATGTGTTCTTGTGGATGAACTGCTCACATGGATTGAGTGTATCTTAAGTGATGCATTATGTTAAGGTCTGGTGCATTAGAAACTGATATTCCCTTAATATTATACCCATGTAGAGGCGCTACACAAATATCCTAATAATGAAGGAATAACGAGACAATGGTTTACTATGTGGATGTGCATCTGGTTATCACGTGCACCTCTCGTGCTCACATGTAAAACCCCGGATGGACCTAAGCTTCTGGAAATGAGGACAGATGGCGCCATCGAACGTCGCTCCATCTGTCCCCTGTTCATAAAGGATACGGAGTGAGTGATGCAGTGGAGGTGACGCATCAGAGGACGAGGAGGCAAAGACACTGCTCAGGTTGTCGTCGGAATCCGGGTGCAAGGTCTTCTTCCGTCATCCTCCACATCCACAGTATTCGAGGTAACTGGAGAGACGCAACCTACGACGACTGTTCCAAGGACTGGAGGACTGGCGGTAGGTCTCAGGCTTTTTTGTGACCGTCAGATCTTCTGGAAACGACTGAGAAGGAGTCATTCTTTCAGGGAGCAGATTGGAGTCATCATCCTTGACATTGGTCAGTGCATCGTTTGCGAACCGATGCTGATTATTACTACTTGACATCAAACCAGGTAGACGGACGACACGGGACAGATGGTCTTTGTTGTCGTCGTCGTAGATGGACGACAGGTCGCCACGATGTACAACTTTCTCATCGGTAGAAAGCAGCCGAGTCAAGTCGTGTGGGAAGACGGGTAAACCGGTCGACATGTTCACAGGACTAGTCATGAAGGGGAGTCCAGATGCAGGTGGTAGAAAGGGTGGGTTGTTGGCAGCCCTCTGTGGGATGATACCGAGGGCGAAGTAGCTGCCACTGCCGTCACCCGGCCACTCCCTTCGCGTTTTGAATCGAGCTGGAAGGTTTCAGTTGGCCAGTGGTGGAGTAGACAAGCGAGGCATGTAGGAGGAGAAACGTTCTCTGTGGTAAGTGAAGGCTTGTATCGACTGGATGGAGTTGGCGTCTGGTCCACTGAGAACAGAATCCATACATGGAACGTCCTTGTCTGACAGAGTCAGACAGACGTCGTGCTTGAAGTCGAGTGACTTTCGACCGCGAGTGCTGTTGCTGTCTGCTGCGAATATGTGACTTCAGCAGATGCCCTTGGGTAAAGCGTTGACCACATGCCCCGCAGTGGTATGAACGCTCCCCTGAAATGGAAATCAGTTTCAGTAGTTAGCACAGTAATTAACAATTAATAGGGACTGATTATAACGACGCAAACTAGCATGGGCAGAAAAGGTAACACACAAACAAACTGCATATATACGGATACGTACTGACTGGTTTTAAAAATACACACACACAGACATGTAGACAGACAGGCCATCGGACAGACAAGCAGACACATATAGCTCAAACATATAAGCACAGGCAACAGATAGAGCAGTCCACATCATTTTTGTCCTAATCACTGACAAACAGTCGTTTTCGTCGTCGTCATCACTATCATCATCATCATCAATGTCGCGAGCTAGTCGCAAAGTCAGAGTTCAGAAATAAGTCAATACAATAACTTTTCACGCGTTTCTTCTTCTCGTTGTGCAATCTCAAACCGCCATAACTTGAGTCTCCCTCTAGACTGTCAATCTGCCCCTTGTATATGAAATTTAGTAAGTAAGTGGGACCACCCCTTGGTCCTGACATTATGCCCCCCTCTTTTTAAGACAATGTTCTGGGTTAAAACTTTAAAAACAATATTTACACAACAACCCTGCCAAACCTAGAAACTGTCTGAGTCCCTTCTTGGTGGTGGGATATTTTGAATAGCAGTTATTTTGTCCTGATCTACTTCCTTAATCCCAGAACCAAGCAAATGACCAAGCCATTTAACTTTAGGCTTACAAAACACGCATTTAGCAACTTTCAGTGTCAATCCAGAACTACTAACTGAAGCCGAAACACCTTCCAAATGCTTTAAATGATCCTCCCAAGATCTTGAATAAACAGCAAAGTCATCAATGTAAGCATCTGCATAATCAGCATGAGGTTCTAAAATCTTGTTGGCAATCCTTTGATAAGTTGCACTAACCCCTTTCAACCCAAAAGGCATTCTCAACCACTGATACATCCCTCTGTGAGTTACAAATGCTGTTAATTCCCTTGAACCTTCCTCCATAGGAACTTGCCAGTAACCTGACGAACAATCAAGTGTTGTAATGTAATAAGCACTTGCTACTTGATTAATCAAATCCTCCGTATGACACATAGGAAAACTGTCAGTTACAGTAAACGAATTCACTTCCCGGAAATCACAACATAATCTAAGGCTTTTACCATCAGCTTTTTTCACACAAACAATAGGATGAGCCCATGGACTATTTGACTCCTCAATCAGTCCATCAGCCAACAGTTGATTGATTTGGCGGTCAACCTCTTGTTTAAAAAGTTGGGGGATTCTATAAGGTTTCTGTCTCCGTGGACAAACTTCCCCTTGCAAGCAGATAACACGAGTTCCCACCTTGCATAATCCCGGTCGGTCATCAAACACCGATGCAAATTTCTTTAAAATGCCCTTTAACTGATTTTGCTGCTCCACACTCAAATGTTTTAGGTCAATCTGATCCAATGCAGTTGTCTGATTCTTTACATCAATGAAGTTATTTTCGGGTTGATACTCGACATGCCCAAAATCTTCCTCTTCTTCACATATTATACCCACTGCACTAACCCTTGGGTTAAACTGTCTCAAGTAGTTAGCATGCATGGTTCTTTCACTTCCATCTGGCAACTGTACTATGTAACTGTACGAGGAAACCTTCTTTGTAATGATTCCTGGTCCAATCCAACCTGCACTTAATTTATCAGATTGACCTTTCTGCAGAATTACCACCTGATCTCCTGTTTCAAACTTCTTATCCTTTGACCTTAGATTGTAATAATGAGCATACTGTGACTGAGCCTTCTTTGCATGCTCCTCAGGAATTTCTTTCGTCAGCTGCACTTGTTCCTTTAACCTTTTCATGTGCTTGCTGGTATCAGCTAACTCACACTTCGAAATCTGATCCCTTATCCAGGTTTCTTTCAGGATGGTTAATGGTCCACGACCCCTCTGTCCATAAGTCATCATAAAAGGACTCACCCCTGTTGTGGCATTAGGCAACTCCCTATAAGCCCACAACAAAAATGGCAATACCCTTTCCCATCCTTTAGGTTTCTTCCTCACTACCTGATGAAGCATATTCTTAAGAGTTTGATTCCACCTCTCCACAACAGCATTTCCCTCCGGATGGTATGGAGTACTAAACCTTGGAGAACAGCCAATTCTTTTCATAAACTCATTCATCAGCTTCCCTCTGAAACTTGCTGCTCTATCTGTGACTAATACCCTAGGTATTCCAGTGTAAGCAAACATTTCCAGTAACGCCTCACATATAGCCTCTGCACTAATTGTTCTCAAAGGTCTTGCATCTGGCCACCTAGAACACTGATCCACCAAGCACAGCACATACTTAAAGCCTCTTGACACTTGCTCAAATGGTCAAATAATGTCACAATTCATTATTTCAAAAGCATTGGCTGGTCTTACTACTGGTGTAATCGGAACTCGATCCTTTACTGTTTTTCTCCTTCTCAACTGACATGCAGTACAGCTCTGACAATAACTCTTGATTTGTTTGTTCATATCAGGCCAAAAGAATGAAGACTTCATTCTCTGGCTAGTTTTCCTTGAACCAAAATGTCCTTCCCATGCAGAGTCATGAGCCAACTCCAAAATTTCTTTAATTTTCACCTTGGGTACAACCACTTGATGAACGATCTCTCCCCTAATATTATCTTTATGGAATAGGAGTTTATCCACTGCTCTGATGCAAAATCCATCTTCCAGTTTTTCTCCTTTTGTCCAACACTCTTTCAATCCATCATCTGCCAACTGATCCTTTCTCATCAATACAGCGCCCTTTTCTTCGGCCTCGGCTGTGCTACGGCGCTATATAAATTGTCTTATTATTATTATTATTATTATTTAATTCAGCTGCCTTGACCAGTTGTCCTGCATCATCCAACTCATCTACGTCATCAACTACTTCCTCTATAACAACCTCATTGGAATTCTCTTCTTTACTTAATTCCACAACCCTATGCTCCTCATCTGACCTATCCTCAACCTGTATCACCTCTCTTACCTCTAAGCTGTCATACTTATCTGGAGATAATTCAGTATCAGTCACCAAATCAACATCACCTGTTCCCTGGCTCTGTTTCAGGGCTTTATAATCATCTAAAGACAACAGACATTTTGTTTCAGAATTAAGTCCATTAGTCACAGCACAAGTCAACATCACTGCCACCTTATCAAATCCTTTATCAATCAACATACATGGCAAATTTAGAATATCAGCTTCGCTAGGTACTCCAAATGCCCCACGTAATTTCACTTTCCCCACTGGTTGACTGCCAACAACAACCTTATGTAACAACCTTTTGTTCACGACAGTAATTTCACTGCCTGAATCCAACAACGTATCACACTGTACATTGCCAATAGATAACTTTACCCTGGGTATGCAAGATAAAGCTAGACCCTTGTTAACCACAGACACTTTCTCAGCAGCTACTTCCAAAGCATTGAGTGTAAACAAAGAGCCTAATTCTAAATCAGCCTCTTCCTCTTTCTTCTGTTCTTCTCTCTTTTTCCTGAGTTCAGATTCCTGTTCCCCAAGAACACATTCAGATTCTCTAAAATAATCATAAGGACCATACACCACTTCCCAAGGATCACAAAAACCCTCACGTTCAAACCATTCGTCCTCCTCATCCTTTTCAACCATAATGACTCACATTTGCCTCCCTTACCTCATCCTCCACCACTATATGACTGACCTTTGCCTCAGATGCTTGAAATTTTTTACCAGTATTTTTAGGACAATTGGCTTTCAAGTGCTGGTTAGAAGAACAGAGAAAACACTTTGGTTTCTCAGATTTTCCTCCCATTTCCCCTTTGTTCATTCCCACAGTATTCCCTTTTCCTTTTACGTTAAACTTTGGAAAACTGGGTTTCTTCTCAACTTCTTTTGTATCCTCTGGACATTTTTGAAAAGGTTTTCTTTCCCCAAATTTTGATGGAAATTTGTAACAAGTGTCCTTGAAATTTTGATTCTCAGACATGCTTATCGAAAAAATGTCTGTAAGCTCAGCCAAACAAATTGGATCAAGCCACCCATCACCCTCTTTGGCCACAACATTATACCTAACCACAAAAGACATACACTCTTTCATCTTGTCAGCCACCCACAAGTCCTGGAGTTTCTGAAATGTATTAACCTCCCTGGACTCAAGGTAAAATCTGAGATAGGTAGAGAGTCTTGTTGCAAATTGCATGACTCCATGCCAGACTTTTCAGCTTTAGCAAACTGGGCACGATACTGCTGTGGTGTCAACCTAAACTCACGCAAAAAAGCAGCTTTCAAATTTGCATATGTGCTTATCTGATCAGCTGGAAGTCTTCTTACCAACTTCTTAGCTTTCTCAGACAAGAATGGCATTAAAAGAGCACATTTCAAATCTTCTGGAACCTGATACAATGCAAACATGGTTTCAACAGATTCAATATATAAAGGTAATTCAACTTCTTCTGCAGGCATCTTATGTAAAACATTCTTTAGAATATCCCCAAATTTCTTTATTTTCGCACCTGCTGAGGGCTTCTTCCTGAGTCTTTCTTTCTCTTTCTCTCACTGCTTCATCTCTAACCATCTTTTGTCCACGAAACTGCTGATCCAACATTTCTCTCTGCCACTCCATTTGCTCTTTGCTCAGCCTTTCTTCTCTTTCCATCATCATTTGCATCTGCTTTTTCTTTGCCCTTTCTTCCCTTTCCATCATCATTTGCATCATCTCAACCATCATCATCTCCTTCACCAATTTTTTAGGTAAAGAACCCTCTTTAAAACCCTTAGCCACCAGGCAAAGTTGCTCTTCTTCTAGCTCTACTACAGCTGCAACATCAGAACCAGCTTGAGCTAAAATTCCTATTAAAGCATCCTTACTATACCATTTAAGTTTTTCTCTCTCTCTTCTTCCATGGCTTCAAATTACAGGCAAATTACACAAAAGTAATACCGTACAGTCAAGACCACTTGAACTGGGCTGGAACCAAAACTTGACTTCAGCCAACTTTCACTGGAACAGTCCGTTTTCGCATGGAAAGTCCATTAACTGGAAAGTCAAAGGCACACGAACCGAACAGCTGGAACAGTTGTCGTCGTTCGTCGTCACACACTGTAACGCCTTCGTCATCTGAAAACCCTCAGAATTGCTCTAGAATTCGTCCGATAGAAGAGGCAAATGGCCGACTCACCGTCCGCCACTTCAAAACCCGCCGGAATTGACCTCTCCAGCCACCGTCTTCTAACACGTGAAAACACCTCACGCCGACGACTGAGCCCAGAAGACCAATTCCACAGTGTTGCTCGACATCACCTTTTTTGACTTCTTCAGCAACTCGAATCGAAAAAAGTTTACCGAGCAGTGTGGCACAATGCCCAATACCCGTCAAGTTGTTCACTTTGGCTCCGTCTTCGAGCACCGTCTGACTTATTCTTCCGAACTTTTCTCGTCAACTTTCGACTGAACTCCACAACCGAATTTCTATCCTGGTCACGGCACCAAAAATGTCGCGAGCTAGCCGCAAAGTCAGAGTTCAGAAATAAGTCAATACAATAACTTTTCGTGCGTTTCTTCTCGTTGTGCAATCTCAAACCGCCATAACTCGAGTCTCCTTCTAGACTGTCAACCTGCCCTTGTCTATGAAATTTAGTAAGTAAGTGGGACTTGTCCACCCCTTGGTCCTGACAATCAAAATTATCATCATCACCATAATCGTGCATCATCGTCGTCATCACTGTCGTTGTCACTACCGTCATCGTCATCATCACCGTAATCATCTTCATCAATATCATCATTAATATCGTCACCATCATAATCATCGTTATCGTCATTCTGGTCGTGTATATAACACAGAGTTGAAAACTCACTTTGTTTCCGTTTTCTCATACAAATCTAAAATAAATAATAATTAAATATGAATGTTGTTTGCTTTGGCATCATAACTTTTTATGATGCTTTCGTCTGCTTACTCACTCACACCCTCACTCGCTCATTCACTCATTCACTCGGTAAATGGGAACGGATGGCCATGCCTATTCTTCGTCGTCCGATCTTCTCACTGATGGTATACGGTCAGTGTACTCATTATAGCTGAGTTCGCTAGGGGGCGCAAGTGCAGCGAAAGCCCGGAACAAATGCCTGCCCTGACGGAAATTATGGAGATGCGAAGGGACCCATAGACAGTCCAGCAAACTAACCACTATAATATCGCCCACATTCCTCTTCCACAGATCCTATCCTGACTCCTTCCTCTTATCCCTCTTTCCACTCCAATCCCAAACATCACCCACCATAGCTGCCACGCTCTCTCTGCCTGACTCTTGGATCTTTATCTGGAATCGAACACTTTTGCCTATTGATTTTGTTTTGACTGAGCGCCTGTGAATAGGCTTGTCCCCGTGACGTGGCCTTCGTTTTGGGCGCTGTAGATATCTCGGGATTAGGTGTAACGTTACCCCCGCGCATGTCAGTGCACGCTAGGTCCATATAACAGGGCGACACCTAGCGAATGGAGCTGACACATGATACAAGTCTGATAATGAAACAATTGGTAGCAGTGTAACAGTGCTATGTGCATAGTGCCGTTTAAAATGCTAATACGTCTTATTTAAACTCGAATACGTCTGATTTTAAGACGGAATGGATAAATGTCTATATAAGCACGGTTTTGCTAGCCGGTGAGGCGTGACGGGATGAGGGCGTACACGTGATGTGTATGTATGTGTGCACAGTGATTGGGGGCGTGTCATGTGTATAAGAAAAACGTGTCGAGAAGAATAAAATGTCGGTCACTGGCAAGGTTGGAATTGTCGTAAAGTTTATTCGATGAAGTAAAATAACAGACCACAGTCTAGTTGGGAACACCCTTGATGCCCCGTGCGGCCACGTTTATTGGGCCACAGTAGGCCTGAAATATCGCCAAACGGCGCCCGGAAATGGATTCCATTGTTGGCCTATTAAACCTGGGCATCAGAGGCAGAGCAAACAGTGGACGGAAATCGAAGGTGCTTAAATTCTACAGGGAGTAAATGGCACAGCAAGCGCCTGACAATGCATATTATCGTCTGTTCATTCAGAACCAGAACGACCGCCCAGTCCACAAACGACACTGGCGATTCAAGGGCCCAGTGTATGGCACGAAAATAGTACAGTACCAGCATTCATTTGGCCATGTCCACTGAATTGCAATCCTCTATGGTGCGATAAGCGTCACCCGTTTGCATGTCTACATGCGAGGAAACATTGGATTGATGAGTGGTCAGCAACACCACACCAGAATCCGCAGCAAGATGCAGCTGGGAGTCCACCCGACGGCTACCACGTTCCACTATCCATCCACAACACGATACGCGCACCGTCGATTCTTCTGTATTTACCACACAGATGTAGACCTAAGTATTAAGCAACAACAACAACAACAACAATAATAATAATAATAATAATAATAATATAATAATAATAATAAATGATAACAGCAACAACAAAAACCATAGTAATACCAAAAATAAAATGATGCCTGTCAGTGGACTTCCAGCCTTAACGCGACTGCTTCATTACAATTGACTTTTCCCTAACCGGGTATCGATTGATATTAGGTACTGGCGATTTATAAAAAAAATTACTAGATACCGGCGCTATATAACACAACAGAATAAATTTATAGTTATATATGCATATATATTATAGCCCTCTTGTATTAATTCACGGGTTGTTGTTTTGAAACTTCAATTTGTGACGATTTGTAGAGTTTATGCCTGGTGAAGACGATATGCCTAGACCATTGTTCCGCTTATAACTACATTCCACGTCGCGATCTAGTGAACAAGAGATCACGACATGAAAGGAACAGAGCATGAACTACGCCTACGCGCCATCTAGCGTCTGCAGTGCACAGCTACTTGTCATAATGCGGCGGGTGTTTGGCGCTAGGCGGCGCTGAAATAACGACCTCTAGCGACGGGCGCACGAGTAATTTCTGTGGGACAAGTAAACAAGAGATATTCGCGGGTACGATTAGAAACACGCAAACAATATCAGTTCTCCCAGCGATACTTTGAAGCAATTTATTTGGGAGTAGATTTGCCCGATATTGTCCGATCGGCCTTCGCATTGTCGAGTTCAACGTACTCTTTGAGTCTGCCTGGCGTTTCCTGTGCAGTTTTAACGGTCAACTTCCGGACTCGTTTCCGAGAATTCAGCTGTTTACAAAAGTTAAGAGATTGGACAGAAGTATATAGTTCAACGCTGTGTGTTCTAAAGGATCCACTGTCATTCCGAATCGGTGAGTCTCAAAATCTGTTTGGTTGGTCTTTATAAAACCCCTTCATGGTTGGCATTGTCGTCAGAATATGTAGCTACATCGATACGACGACTGTGAATATTGCATCGTCATCGCCATCACTTTAATTATCGTCAGGCAGCAACTTATGCAAGATCTTGTCGGTTACATAACATTAGACAACGGCGATCAATAATTAATGCATTGTTACCGTCATCACTTTAATCAGCATCATCAAACATCAGCCTGTGCAAGATTTGTCCGTAAAGTAATATGGGTATCTTAGTTTAAGTTACGAGTGTTTCTGTCTGTCTGTCTATCTGTCTGTCTGTCTATATGTATGTCTGTCTGTCTACACGCGAAGCTGTCTTTCATTGCAGAAATAAATCGGAGTCTAATTTGTCCCTATATATATATATATATATATATATACATACATATATATACATATATATATATACGTGCACTGCATAGATAGATAGATAGATAGATAGATAGATAGAGGGACAAATTAGACTCCGATACATTTTGCAGTGCACGTCTATATATATATATATATATATATATATATATATATATATATATATATATATATATATATATATATATATATATATATATATATATATATATATATATATATATATATATATATATATATATATATATATATATATATATATAGACGTGCAGAGATGACAGAGAGATGACATCCAGCAGTGATGAGAGAGACATCATTCAGGCTAGCTTATATAGGGTCTCTGACTAGTTTCTCTTCAAAAGGCGTTATACAAATTTTCGATATTACAATTTGCAGTGCACGTCTATATATATATATATGTATGTGTGTGTGTGTGTCTGTGTATGTGTGCACTGCAAATTGTAATATCGAAAATTTATAAAGCGCCTTTTGAAGAGAAACTAGTCAGAGACTCTATATAAGCTAGCCTGAATGATATCTCTCTCGTCACTGCTGGATGGTCATCTCTGCTGCTAAAGGAATCAGACTTTGGCTACCGACAGATAAGCCTCCGAACTATCAACTCTTAACGCCTTCTTGGCTAAGCTCCGTCCCATAATCTGCGCTTGATTACATTACACCCGATATTCATGAAACTTTATTACTTGATATATATGCGCCATAAAAGTTCTCCGTCGGATTTCTTCCGCTACATAAACCTCGTATAATAGACTGGTTCAGCGTCGTGCTGGAAGATGAACAGTTTGCACAATGAGTTCCTCTGTGGCGATGGCGTTCGAGGAAATTCAATATAACGGCAGTGGTATACAATTCATAAATAGAAAGCGATGTATTGAGTAACTGTAACAGAGGAGGATAAATGTATATCTTAACCGCCGGCTACGGAATTGAATCCTTTCCGTTATATCGCATCAACACCACACTAGTACAGTTCACCATGAGCAAATACAGTTGCTGCAATAGTTCTCTTCCCTTCCTCTTTCCCTTCGTCTTTCCCTTCGTCTTTCCCTTCCTCTTCCCCTTCCTCTTTCCCTTTCTCTTCCCCTTCCTCTTCCCCTTATTTCTCTTCTCGCTTCAATTTCAAACATCATCCACCGTAGCCGTCCGACTGTCTGATTGCCTGACTCCTGGATCTTGACCTGGAACCGGACCCTTTTGCCTATCGATTTTGTTTTGACTGAGCGCCTGTAAATAAGCTGGTTCCCGCGACTTAGCTTTCGTTGGGCGCTGTAGAAATCTCGAGATTACGATTACGATTACTGTGAAAATCACCTGGCCATTGGCGAACCAGCCAACCTATTCTTGGGTAGGCTGTGGAGGTTCTAACTACCGGATTAACTCAAGTGCTTCAGTCTGCAAACTTTTTTAACACAGCATCGCCACAACGCGGTACTTCATATGGCTGCTGTCAGCATGATTAATTATGGTTGAGATGCCAGCGTGTGTGCGGTTTGGAAGCCCAGTTATTGATGTGTTCACTTAAGTGCAGTGGTGCATGTGTGTGTGTGTATGTGTGGGTGGGTGTGTGTGGGTGGGTGCAGCACGGTGGTCTATTGGTAGCGGGTTTGGTCAATGATCATGCGGTAGCGGGTTCGACTCCATGTAACGACCCTGGGCGAGTTGTTTGCGCACGCCGTGCCTCTGTCACCAAGGAGTAGAATTTGGTACCAGCGTAAGCTGGGAAGTAAACGGCAAGTCATGCGATGAGCTGGCCCCGTGTCCAGGACCTTGGGATTCGTCCATTGCCGGCCCAAGGGCCTAAAGAAAAGAAAATGAGCGCCTTTCCTTCGTCTCACTTGTGGGATATGGGATACATTGCCTTACTTACTTGCACTTATGTCTATTTATGTATAGATTTAAAGGTAGTAATTCGGTCGTTGAGGTGGTGAGTATTAACCGGTGAAGACAGACACTATGACATATTTGGGTTTCGCGTTTGTTCTTTGATAAAGAAAATTTTTAATACTAATCGAAACTATAAGCGGCGTTTGTATTTGATTAGTGATAGACCACGTGATCTCGTGCAAAGATAGGTAGCTCTTAAAACGGTGATGTTAGTCTAGATTTTATGGACTGATCAGCTGCTATTAATTATCAGGCTGTAAGGAAGCTACAATGTATAGAACAAGTAGGATAGTAACCTTTATTTGCATCGGACAAGCGCACACTCGTTACGTAGTACATTCACAACTACAGTTTGCACGTATCTCTTTCTGTCACTCTGCCTGTCTATCTGCCTCTGTCTGTCTGCGTCTATCTTTTTGTCTGTCTCCGTCTCTCTCTATTCATAGTTACCATTCAGGAGTGCTTGTTCGGTTTAAGAGATCGCGTTTATATGCGGCCGTATATCCTCACCAGTAATGGGCCTAATTACTAAGCTGAGCCCGGAAGTGAGTTTCATGGGCCCCGTCTCCCAGTGGCTGTACCGGGCACGTCCCAATCAATGCCCCGTTAGAAAATATCGGATGCGGAATATGATGTCACGCTCCACTGACCACGACGCATCATGCACTCTCTCCAGCAACCATCTGCATATCGACCGCCAACATCATCATCCAGGGTTTGCTGCTGATCATGTTCCACGCCCCGCATGACCGGTTATGATAATTACGTCGGCTATGATCACGCGTCAACCAGGATTACATGCCAACCGTTTTCAACCCTTATCACACCCCAACCTAGCTTCATCACGCCCCAACGGTAATCGAATTCGTGTCGAATGGCTGACTGTAGGGTATATTCAGTGCGATAAGGTAAGACAAGGTAAGGTAAGGTCAGATGAGGTAAGGAAAGGTAAGTAAGTTAAGAAAATATAAGATAGGATTAGGTAATGCAAGGTAAGATTAGAAAGGAAAGCAACTGTAAGCTAAGGAAATGTACGGTTAAGTATTTTAAAGAAAGGTAAGATAAGTTGAGGTAAAGTAAGATAAGGTAAGGTATGGTAAATTAAGGTCAAGTAAGGTAAGGTAAGGTAATGTTAGTTTACGTAAGGTGAGGATGACTAGAAAAAAGAATGTTTCAGAAGTGGAATATTTAGCAGTGTACTTTGTAGAATTCTGTGTAGTATACAGATGTGACAGTACCATCCTAAAATTAATTCTGTACGGTCTTCACGTGTATAATTTAGCACATTGTATATGTGAACGTTAACTAATTTCAGAATAATTTACCCCTTGCCTATTGACCGGGTTGAGCCAGTTAACTCGCGCTTTTGCGTTTTCCTTCTTTCAAACATGTTATTACTTCTCTGCACAGAGCCACTTTCCTATTCTAAATCTATACAGAGCGACATTCTCTTGGTACCCGATCTCATGCAAATAAGAACTTTTGCATAGATAGAACTTTATTTCCCAATATTATGACATTCTTAGCCGTTTTACGCTCCGATAACGACTTCGTTTCTTGACGCGCCACACACACACACACACACACACACACAACACACACACAACACACGCACATTAGCTTGCAAATGTGCTGAGGTATTAATCTACGCCGACAGCACATTGCGATCGGATAGAGTAGGCCTAGCAGGCCATCTCTTGGGCTCGTCGGCTGCAAATGTAGGTGCCTCTTCATAGGACGTGTTTTTATGGCTTATTATCCTAACAGATACGTGGACATTGTTGACCCCTGACATTTGCCGTTTGCTTAATTTTCTAAGGTCATTTTTGATGGATGCCAAGATGCCGTCTTTTTTCCCTGGGTCTATTCTTATCCATCCTGTTCTCTTTTATCAGGCTGTTTCTTCTTTTCTACGCAGCACTTTGATCCACTCCTAATTAATTTATTTCCCAGTTTCTTTTCCTCCTCCTTCTCATCCTCTTTATTCTCTTATCCATGCAATTCTCTTCCTCTTAATTGTCATCCTCCTTTATACAATTCCATTTCTGCTCTTCCCTCTGCTCTGCCATAGGCCTATACATCTTATCCTCATCAATCCTTCAGCAGAACTTCAAACCGCCTTATTCTATCCTTCTACTCTTCATAGCTTTCTTCAACCTCATCCATCTCTTCCTCTACACTGTTATCTTCCTCCTAATTCCCATTCACATTCCACGCAATATTCTCCGTCCTTATTCTCCATCTCTTCCTTATTTACAAATTCTCTTTTTCATTATTGCATCCACGCAATTCTCTTGCTCCTCAACGCCCTTTGCTTCTTGCATAAATTTTCGTCTTCATCGTCCAATAACACATTCAGATGCTCGTCCGCCATCCTCTCCTCCCACATTCCCTAGGGTGCTGCGTGCGGTGGATGATTGCTAGAACTGCGCCATGTCACCACAGGGGCGGCTGTTCGATTCCTGGGTGCCGACTGAAACTGGAAATTCGTCGTCGATTCCTTCGGACTACGTGTGGGAAAAGGTTTACTGCTGGATGGATGGCTATTTCTATTTCAGGGCGTCATTCGTAAGATTATTCCGCCTCACGGCGACGCCTCCAAGGGTTGCCAGTCTTCTCCATCGTTGACATATATATCCTATTTCTTCCTGTTTCCGTTGTTATCAAATTCTTCCTCGAAGTTTACCGTTCTCCATTTCTTCTTCTTCCTCCGCCTCTTTATTCCTCCTCCTACGCTTCTTCCTCCTTCTCCTCTTTCTCCTTCTTCTCCCTCTTCTCCTTCTCCATCTCCTACTTCTTCTCCTCTTCCTCCTCCTCCTCCTCCTTCGCCTCCTCCTCCTTCCCTTTTTCTTCTTCTCCTCCTCTTTCTCCTCATCCTCCTTCTGCCGTCTCCACTACTTTTCTTCTTTGACCCTTATTTGTCGACGCACAAGATCGGAAGTAACTAAACACCTACAAAGAAAGAAGCCACTGTTTTCCTTTAATCCTCTTTATTTCTCTCCCATTCTCTTTATCTCTGTCCGTCTTTCCTTCTTTCCCTTTCTGTCCGTGTTGCCTCTTGGCTTAGCTGTGTCTTCCAGGGCTCTGAGCAAGGCAGAGAGAAAGAGGAAGTAAGGACGATGTAGAATCAGAGAGGCGAGGAGATAACAGTACAGAAGAAGAGACGAGAGGAGAGGACGTTGATCTTCACAGCTGCCTACTGCTGCTGCATTTGCTAGTAGCTGATGCCGATGGCTGGTGGCTGGCTTATTGAAGCCAGGCGGTTAAATCAAGGACTTAAATAAGCTGCTGGTGGCATTTGGAAATTCTCCTACCCCACGCTGGCGCCACATTTCACTACAATCTAACGATTTACACATCCTACTAAAAGACGCACACATCCTGGCAAAGGCAATAAAACGGACTGAGAGAGAGACGCGCAGAGACAAACACAATGGCTAGGGAACGGACAAAACAGCTACAGAAGAGCGGAAGAAACAAACGTGGGAGTATAGGAGTCTAAAGAAAATACTTAAAGAAGCGAGGATGGATGGATGGATGGATGGATGGATGGATGGATGGATGGATGGATGGATGGATGGATGGATGGATTGATGGATGGATGGATGTATGGGAGGAAGAAAGGAAGGAAGGAAGGAAGGAAGGAAGGATGGATGGATAGATTGATGAATGGATGGATGGAAGGAAGGAAGGATAGATGGATGGACGGATGGATGGATTGATGGATGGATGGATGGATGGAAGGAAGGATGGATGGATGGGTGGATGGGTGGGTGGGTGGGTGGGTGGATGGATGGATGGATAGATGGATGGAAAGAAGGAAGGAAGGGTGGGTGGATGGGTGGGTGGATGGATGGATGGAAGGAAGAAAGGATGGATGGATGGATGGATTGATTGATGGATGGATGAATGGAAGGAAGGAAGGAAGGATGGATGGATGGACGGATGGATGGAAGGAAGGAAGGAAGGGTGGGTGGATGGGTGGGTGGATGGATGGATGGATGGATGGATGGATGGATGGAAAGAAGGAAGGAAGGGTGGGTGGATGGGTGGGTGGATGGATGGATGGAAGGAAGAAAGGCTGGATGGATGGATGGATTGATTGATGGATGGATGGATGGAAGGAAGGAAGGAAGGATAGATGGATGGATGGACGGATGGATGGATGGTCTGAAGCAAGAAGGAAGAAATAATGGATGGCAGAGGAGAAAAAAAGGAAAAGATTAATAGACGGAACGAATGAGAAAAGAAGAAGGGAAAGAAGTAAGGCAGCAATGAGTGGAAGGAAGGGAGGCAGAAAGAGAGGGAGTGAGGAAAAGGGAAAGGGAGCAATAGGAGTTAACTGATATAACCAGATAAAAGTGACAGGACAGAAATTGTGCATACACGGACGGACGGACGGACATAGGAGCAGAGACCATTAGCGACGTCACCATGGCACGGACATTTGTCATGAATGAATGGAAAGAGACAGAAAGACCCACCACCCCCCGTTGAGTTAGGAACGATGCGAAAGAAAAAGCAGATAGGCCTCTGGCGGTGGATAGATAAGCAAAGTGACAGCGCCATCTGTCTGGTGATGCACATAAGGTGTTCAGTCATCGCGCTTAGTGATGCCTCTTTCCTCATATGTCGTTCTCCATCTAAAGCATACATATATATACATGGATTATACAGTAGTATAAAATATACATTATACAGTAGCAAATTTTTCTCTGAAAATATCACTAATATTAACAACAGTTAAACATATGATATATAATCTTGAAAACTCATGCTGTTTTTCTACGTGTGAGTGGGCATGCATGGGCATATATCTGTCTGACTACGTTTCTCTGTATTTGTGTATGTGCATGCATATATGTGTATATATACATATGTCTATATACATGTATATGTACATGTATGTAGGCTATGTATAAATACTCATATATTTCTTATAT
Source organism: Norana najaformis (assembly GCA_964023275.1). Taxonomy (NCBI): domain Eukaryota; kingdom Metazoa; phylum Annelida; class Clitellata; order Crassiclitellata; family Hormogastridae; genus Norana; species Norana najaformis. The sequence continues at coordinate 30,761,633 of OZ029914.1, read as the reverse complement.
ATATGCGTTACATTGCATATACACAATGCATTTGAGTGTATAAGAAGTATATGAGTGTATAAGAAATATATAAGTATTTATGCATAGCCTACATACATGTACATATATATGTATATAGACATATGCATATATACACACATATATATATACATATATACACATATGCATCCACATACACAAATACAGAGAAACGTAGACAGATATATGCGCATGCATGCCCACTCACCAGTGGAAAAACAGCATGAGTTTTCAAGATTATATATTATATGTTTAACTGTTGTTAATATTAGTGATATTTTCTGAGAAAAATTTGCTACTGTCTGAGGGGTTAAAGCTTAGCGGAATGGGCTGTGGAAAATTCCATTCAATCGATGAAGTGACTGGGTGGATATTTATCAATTGCTCAAATCGATTTTTACAGTTTTGCCGCAGGTTTCCATGCGTCGGTGGATCCGCAACTATGAAACAATCGTGTGCTGTAAATTATGAATGCGGTCAACGCATGGTTTATGCGTAATTCTTAGAAATCCGTTAAGCATTAGAGTAATTAACGCTCGCAGTAATTACTTTCTGCAATCTACGACGCAATTTTCTGTATTTCCTTCATTTCTGACATTTGCCGTAGAATTGTTTATGAATTTCTTTTACGAGTTTTTTAATTTTTACTTTCAGCGTTTTAGTTTGGCATTTTCATTACCATTTAGCATTTAGTAATAACTCAGCTTTTTTCATCAATTTCTAACATTTCTCAACAAATTTGTTTCATTTCTGCTATGTCTGCTTCATGTTTTAGATGTCCATTAGGCTCATACATATTATGTAGGCACCGTCAGAATTTTGCATTTCTTTTCGCGTGCAAGTTGCACTTAAGCCAAAGGGTCGTTCAACCTCTGGATTGGATGTGGGATGCTTCTTGTAATTGTAATTTGAGATTTATAAAGAGCCTCTTAGAGGATGATCTCAACAGAGGTGCTTCCGACCCGAAAAAAGTAAAATCACTGTTAAACAGTATAGTCTTCAGGCGCCTGCGGAACACTGAGAGGGGAAGAGAAATGAGCTCAAGTCGCAATTAACACACTAGTTAACAGGTCGGCAGCCACACGCCGAAGCGCGCGCATACTCACAAATTCTGCACAACGCGTCTGAAAAATTTATGACTCGCCCGTTAAAGTCAGCTATAGCCGTGTTTGCTATTTGAAAGTATGCCTGGTCTTGGTCGTTACAAACGTGGCTTGTTTAAAAATAATTCACACTTCTATTGTTGAACCATAAATAAAATATTAAATGAATTGACCCGGAATGCGTTGCTGGTGGAGATGGTTGTGAAGTTAAGTAGTGTCGAGTGAGTTGAGTACATTAAGCATGGTTAGTTATTCATGAAATATCAGGTCACGTGTTTCCAACTCAACTGTTTATTCTATCGGGGTTGTAAATGAGTACCAACATAATTTAAGAAGTTAGAAAAAGTGCTTAGGCCTAAACTGATAGATCTTCGAGGGAGGAATTCCTTCCGACAGAAGTTCTGTAGAGGTGTATAAACAAATGCGTTTCTTTTACTTTCGTTTAACATCGACTACTCACCCTAATCACTTCTCCGTATGGCTGAATGATCTGCGATTATAATGCCTACTAGCCGTATTTGCAGCAATAATACCTTAACTACACTGTCATCTCACTCGCGTGTCTGTGTGTATGCATGCTTTTAAAAACATTTCGTTCGACCATGGTTTTCAGGTCGCAAGCGGCTCTGATGAGTCGCTCCAAGTGGCGCTATATAAGTCTGTGATTACAATCATAATCCTGCGTATATGTATACGTGTGTTTGTGTGATATGTTTGCGCTAAGTAGAGGTATACCTTCAGGGATCTTACGGTTATACCTATCGTGCAGGCTCCTGTGATTCAGACCTCTCCACTAAGCTAGACCTCGATGTGGCAATAATGACTCTGTTAATAAGAATCTGTGAACGCCTGCGTCGAAGAGATTTTTCTTTCTGGACGATTTACCTTTGTTCTTGTTCTGTAAAACATTTCTGCGCTCAAACGATCGCCTATTAGGGGCAAATTATGGACGCTTGTCGCTTGTTAAGTGTACCAAGAAATCATGACCTCCTGTTGCTTTCTTTCTTTAGCCGCTGGCTTTCAAGCAAAGTGCACGGCTTTAACATTAACTGGGCGAAGCTCGCGGAAATGAGAGCATAAAATGCGATGTCGATAAGTCTCTTATTATCGCTCGGTACCGTAACTTCGCTAGAACCGCAACCTTTCTAGTTTTTCTTCGACAATTTTATATGATTTATCTTCATCTCGTCAGTTATAAGTTTATACGGTACGCTTTGCACGTTTAAGTCGTTAGTAACACTACACTAAATTCTAGGACATTTCAGCGCAGAGGCAATTCGGCGCAGGGACAGTTCAGCGCAGGGGCAATTCGGCGCAGGGACAGTTCAGCGCAGGGGCAATTCGGTGCAGGGACAGTTCAGCGCAGGGGCAATTCGGCGCAGGGACAGTTCAGCGCAGGGGCAATTCGGTGCAGGGACAGTTCAGCGCATGCAGGACAGTTCGGCGCAAGGACAGTTGCATGAATGCAATCATAGATACATTGCAACAAATTGAGTTTTTTATGCAAAACCTTTCCGTCCTATTTGCTAAAATTTTGTGCAGCGGTAGATTCGTTTCAGTTCGGTTTCTTGACTTGGAAGGTTAGCCATTTTAGCTGTTTTATAGAAATATTTTGCTATCGCAACTATCCCTTGTGCTTACGCGCTCCTGCCGAGCAGAGCAGAGCCACCTTGAAACATTTCTGACTATACTGTGCGAATTGGAACACGAATTGCATCCGAATATATTATGCTTACTGATTACAAAAAGCGGCATCGAAATTCCAATCACAATATCACGGTTGTCACTTCCGTTCTGGGCGATGTGTCGGATGCATGTGCAGAATGCGGATATGCTAGACTGTGTAGGCACAATAGCGATCTGGAATTTGCAATGCACATAAGTACGCTCATTGCTTTAGCTTATGTTCCGAAGGAAGATAAAACTGGAGACTGCGAAGAATAAATTTTAATTCATTTCCTGAAGTGCAACTCTTGTTTATCTACTTTTCATCGATGAAAACGTCGACAGATGTCTACCTACAGATGTCTTGAGATACCTGACTACCCAGTTCGTTATCGACATGCGAGTCAACTTTCAAGATCAGTTCTTTTAACCATGGCCTTTGCATATCTCCCTTTTTCTTCGTAACATTTATCCGGGCCTCAGTTTCATACTTACTGACTTTATGCACGCAGGCGTTTTTGGCTCAAGTGGTTAAAACCAAATGATTAATCGTTAGAGACATCATTTGGTCAGTTTTAACAGCAGACAAAACATCATTTGGTCAGTTTTAACAGCAGACAAAATGCCTCGCTAACTATGTATTGTTGCTGCTGTATAAAAAGTTCGTGGTACAGCATACAGCGTCTCCTGTGGCGATTTACTAGCGTCCAGGTCTGAAGGAGATGTTCCTATGCAGTTGTGTGTTGTGTGGTCGTGTATATGTCTCCCTGCGTGTATGTGACTGCTTATGTCTTAATTAATTTCTGCGTGTCTGTCTCTCTGTCACCGACCGTTTTCCACCAGACAATATAATTGCTTCGTCAACATCATCATCATCAACAGGGACGCCTCTCGGCTGAGTCTGTTAATTGACCATCATTTCAGACCTGTTGTGGCGTAGATTAGGAGGATTTGGAGCATACAGACAGTAAGCCTCCAAATCCAACCACGCGAATGTACAGACATATAAACAGACTGAGACAGACAGGCAAGCATACTGTTAGACTGACGTAATGCGCGAGACACAATGACAGGGCGGGAAAACAGGTAGAGGGAGACGAAAACTTGGACAACATGACCTGTTCATCGTTGTCTCTGCTGTTCTGGCAGAGGCAACGACGTAGATCAGGACAAACAAGTTAGTGGCGCTATAAAATCCAGTTATTTCTCACGATGCTCGAGTCCGGTCTTTTGCTCCTGTGATTCTCTTTATCCATTCTTCGTCTTCCTCGTCTTCGTCCTCTGCTGCCATTTGTATCTTCTTACCCAGAATTACGAAGCAACGTCTACCGATACACTGCTATTATTGTCCGTTACGATATGCATATGTCATGCACAATTATAATCACAGTCTGCATGTCACATACATACATCGACATACATATGTATAATGTGTCTAGTATGCAATGTCAGTGGCCGTGGATGATGGCGTTCCCAGTGGTTGGTCGTTGTTATCGTTATGGTGGTCACTGTCCGGGTTGTGTGGTGGTTGTGATTTAGTGATTGTGGTTGTAGTAGTCGTGGAGAATGGAGTCTTGATGGCCGTGATTGTGGTCAGTCTAACAGCATGCTTGCCTGTCTGTCTACGTCTGTTTCTTCGTTTGGTTGTGTGTGCGTTTGTGTGTGTGTGTGTGTGTGTGTGGCTTACTGCCTGTACGCGCAAACCCTCCTAATCTACACCACAACGGGTCTAAACTGCTGGGTGATTAACAGACTGAGCAGAATGGCATCTTTATTGCTGACGTTGACGGTATTTACCCACCGTAGCCTAGCTTCTGGTTTCTCTGACTTATAGGAATTCGACCAGGCTTCTCCAATGGATTTTGATTCTGATTACGATTTCACTTGAAGCGACCATCGATTGATACCTTGGGCATTATGTTAACTGCTCTATAGAAGTTATTAGATTAGATTTAGACTAGGTAGTGGTCGTGCTGATGCTGGTATTGGTGGTCACTTGTGGCATTGGTGGTTACGGTAGTGGTTCTAGGTGTGGTTGTTGGGATGGTGGTCGTGGAATTGTGTATCATGGTAGAGGCTTGAGTGGTTGGTGGTAGTGGTAGTTGTGTTCTTGGTCGTTAATCATGGAAGTGGTATTACGGTGGTGGTAGTACAATGGGTCTTGGTGGCAACAATGCCGTTTATGGCGATGCAAAGGACTTCGAAATTAGCAAATGATGTCTCAGAAGAACAGAGTTGATTTTCTTGAAATGGCGCTATCTAAATATAATCAATGTTTAAAAAATTACACCTGCAATTACGCATTTTCAGGTTTATCGGTCTTTAAACAATGCTAAACGCAGTAGTTAAGTCATTATAGGTTGATTAGCTAATTATCGAGCGCAGTATATGTAATTAACGTCTTCTGCTCGGCAGAGCTCATCACGCAGCTCACCTATAGGCAGGTGCAGTTTGGCTTTATCGTGATTCCAATCAAATAGTGTGTTAAACCAGATCGATAACTGGACTGCACTGAAAGATCGAATGAGCTGACAAATGCTGTCGTTGATTTATTCTATTCGTGTTTATTTCTGTTCATAGTCGGCGGATTTATGCCCAATCACATTTTCTTTCTTTGTCTATGTATTTACAAATTTACCTTCATTTCTAATCTTTACACTTATTCTTGACTGTTCCAAATGACTCAGCCTATTTATTCCTGTAGTCAATGGTTGCTGATTAATTTCAGGTAAGATAACTTAGTTTTTAATGCTTTAAAGTTTATTCTCGCGTGTATTCATTGCAACAGTACACAAAATTGAAAATTCGTTGTCAAGCCACACGGAAACGTTGTTTCGTAGTTGCTGTTGCTGTTGTTGTTGGTTTATCGTTGTTACAGTTGCGCCATCTTTTAGTTCCATGGTGGGACCACGCTTCTGAGCAAAATTAGGCCTATATCACTGCTTCAGTGGGACGTTTAATATAGTAGATAAAGGATCACTAATATTTATTTTTCTTATGGATATGCCTACTTAATCCTACCATATCATACTTAAAGTTTGCCTATTAATTATTATTTCTGAATAATTATTCCTATTTCCAATCAGTGCTTGCATCTTAACAAATATTAGGCGCCTTCACTGGTTATCCTTGACTTCTTGGAAATGACTGAAGTATAGATTGGCGTTGTTGCGCTATCGATTGATACCTTGCGCATTGCTATAACGGAGCTATATAAGTTATAACAGAAGATTAGCTTATGTACACTGACCTAGCCCTAGGTCTGGGTGCCAATAAGCGCCGGCACGACCAGTTAAGAACTAACTACAAAGGGGCAGGGAACGAAATTCCTTGCGTCCAGTTTCCTGTTTATTCGCGGCTGATGGCTATCGTGACAATTGTACCTTCACTCGGGAGGTCCTTTTCTTACTCTACGGGCGTGGATTTGTGACTGATAGGCATAGTCGTTTGGTAGACTGCTTAATCAAGCGAATGCACTTTCAATGTCCACATAATTAGACAGCGGAGACCAACCGACCTACCGACCGTGTCTAACAACTTCTTTCAAACGTTGGCCTATGCAGAAATGTGTGCAGCAGGTGCCCAGTATTGTCCATCGTGGAGCTGCACTGTCGCATACTTTCCTACACACTTCTTCCTAGTCTTCCATCTATTAAATAAGGACGATGGAAATTGGTGGGCAGGTATAGGATATTGGGTGGAAGGGAATATGTAACGAGTAAGCAAAGTATTCGAGGATATTTGCTCCTCTCTTCACATGACCTGTGGTGCGGTTCAGATGTAAATGCCAGTGCTGAACGAAACGGCATAAGGCTTACAACGCAATGCCACTTGCAATTGCCTAACTGTAAATGTAAATGTACACGTTTTTCTTTAGCGACCGTATGGCCTTGACCCTGCTCATTTTTCAATAAACTGATCGGGTGAGATCTTTCGCTGTCGCTGCCCGTTCGGATGGGTGTCACGCCATTTAAGGTCCGGTGTACGAAGGAAGAACTGTGAAACGCACACTGAAACACAGTTGCAGTACGGACATACTACAGTTATCGAGCAAATCCGGCACATGATTAACTAATCTATTGAAATGAAACGAGATGCAAAAATTGCGCAGACAAAAATAATAAACTGTGTGTTATGATTTAGCCCTGAAATACACGCTCTTTCGGCCCACATAAGCTATCAGTTGGCACCACGTGTGGTACCACGCTGGCCCACTGTGAGCCCGATGAAATGGAGGTTCGTCGTCAGTTACCGATCGCCGTGATCATCTAGAAAGTAGACTTAAGAGGAGTTCAGAACGCGGCTGGCTTAATTGTTTTCCTGCCAGGGCCGGCCACTGGAGAAAACCGTGTCTTGCGAGCGGTTCTTCGGGTCCTCACCATTCAGCGCAGCATAGTGACTCTGAAAATGGCGTTGACTGTCCACCGCTTATGGAATCTCGTTATTCAGTGTCCGTGTGTGTGAGGGCCTGCCAGCGGAGACCTACATCTATGTCTGAGCCGTTGAAAGTATACAGACGAACATGTCATCTTGAACTACATCAAGCAGTGCGCCCTAAAGAGGTTCTTGCAGCGTAAGGGGCAAAAAACTTCTGATAAGTATGCCTGCCTGCATAGTACATACATACATCCATACATACATACATACATATATACATATATACATACATATATACATACATACATGCATATATACATACATGCATCCATACGTACATGCATGCATACATACACACATACACACATACATACATACATACATATATACATACATACATGCATATATACATACATGCATCCATACGTACATGCATACATACATACATCCATCCATACATATATACATACATCCATACATACATACATGCATATATTCATACATGCATCCATACGTACATGCATGCATGCATACACACAGACATATATACATACATGGATGCATGCATACATACCCTTATAAGCCTATCTGCAGTGTTTAACTTGGGTTGGCTATTTTTGTCTACCTAGGATCACATATATAGGCACATAAAGGTATTTACGATACAATAAATAAGCAGAAAAAGAGGGACGAATGTGCAGTAACTTCATACATATTGCACAGCCAATAGATGCCATGAGCGCCTACGACTGCTGTCTCTACCACGTGCTTTTGGGAAAGGCATGTAGCAAATTCCTACGGGGGGAATACGGAACGGGTCGTAAAGCTTATTAAGCCCGGCATGGGTAGGGAAAAGAGGGCGAGGAAAGCAAAAGGCGAATGCAGAAGGAGAAGGGGTGGGAAGAGGATAGGAAGTGGCAAAATGAAGACTAGGAGGAAGAACAGGAAGTAACGATGAGACCGGAAAGAAAGAACTAACACTAGATGGTTAGAAGGAATAGAAGGACGTTGAAGAAGACGAGAGAGAAGGAGGAAATTTGTAGAAGGGGGAGATTTGTAGAAGGGGAAATTTGTAGAAGGGGGAAATTTGTGGAAGGCATAATTCTTGTTCCCGGGAAAACTAGAAAGAGAAGAACTAATAATGGGATGAGGAGAAACGAGTGGAAGGAAGACAACCGAATGGAGCCACAAATCTATTTCGGAAAGCAATAATAAGGAAAAGGATGAGAGTGGAAGGAAAAAGAGAATGGGGTGGAGGAGGAAGAAGAGAAGGAGGAGAATGTGGAGGCGGGCAGGAGAAGACAAGATTAAGACGAGGAAAAGAATAAGAGAAGGAAGAGAAGAATGAGGAGAAAGAAGAGGAAGAGCTGGAGGCGGAAAAGAATGAGGAGACGGAAAAAGAAGAAGAAGAGAAGGAGTAGAAGGAGAAGAAGGTGAAGGATGAAGAGGAGGTGAAAGAGAAGAAGAGAGAAGGAGGAGAAGGAGTAACGAGTATATTTGGAGATGATGCTAAACAAGAGTAAAGGCGCACGAGGCTGTACTTAAACCGACAACAAATCATAGTATACTATTTTGTGTACATATATATATATATATATATATAATATATATATATATATATATATATATATATATATATATATAGGCCTACACAACGCATACATACTGTGTCTAAAATATAAGTACGGAAGAGGGTGTTCTAGGCGTTATCGTCTTCTTCCTCCTTCCTCTGTGCCCCTAAGATGAATAGGAAGAGGGTGTTTTACATCCTCTGTGCCCCTAAGATGAAGAGAGAGGGAGAGATGGAGGCAAGGGGCCTGTCCGCTGCTCCTTCCTCCACTTCCTCCTCTTCCTCCTTCCTTCCCTTCATCCGTTGCAGCTTCTTTCACACACACACATTCATCGCAGCCATTATGAAGCGGCCACACGCTGGAAGCTTTTCACGTTCCACTCAGCTGGGGAAGCTATCCATATGATTTACGCAAAAACCAAGCAGTGCATACTGTATAGCTCTCAACCGGCTAAACCCACGTATAATTAGAACAGGACGTACACATAGTTTCATCTGCATTTTCTCCTCCTGCAACACACACACACACACACACTATAGTACATTCGCTTATGCGAATAAGAAGTAGATTTCGAGTTACTGATATTTATTTCGTGTGAGGAATAAGGATACCTTTGCTTGTCTGGAATTCTCTTCCTGATTAATGTCTCGTGGTCTACAGAGTACAGGTGTAGTCCAAAAACTGTTACGTATTTTATGAGTACTGGATGGTGAGGCAGCTGACATCGCAGTGCGATGAATAGACAGCAATGAAGCAGTGAAGCAGCGCATTTCGTCACAAACAGAATACTAAATGTAAGACGAGTTATCGAATTGTCGATGAAATGATCGTAGATCGATCAGTCTCGGTCGGTTGATTGGCTGTTTAGCGCCTTTGCCAATTGATTGACCAATTGATTTATTGATTACTGTGTTGTTTGGCTGTTTGATTGGCTGGTTGATGTGCTGATATTTTGGGTTTGATTGCGGACAAGGATTGATTGAAAGATATTTTATTGTTTGAACGGTTGCTTGATTATTGTTTCAGCAGTAGTTTGATCGAACGACTGATTGGTTGATTTTATTGATTGATGGATTGATTCGTTCGTTCGTTCGTTCATACTTCTTTTCTTCGTCCATTCATTTGTTCGTTTACTTATCCTTCCTTCCCTCTGTCCATTCGTCTGCCGTTCGTTCATTCATTCATTTAATCATTCAATCATTGACGCTGTGTGATATGATTTGTGATTGTAGAAGCGTGAGGCCTGGGTTCCTGAGAAGACGGTGACCAACACTTCCACTTGCGCTTAAAACCAGACTCTGATGTCACAGGAACCGATGCTGCAGTCGGGCGCTGACCAGCTCGATAACGCCTCCGGGGCCGCTGTCGACAGTAGTTCCTTGGACGGTGCCATAGCTGATTGTCAGTATCAAGGCAACGATGACTACGGGTCGCCATCACTCTACGTCAGTGAGAACTCCCATGACGCCGACAATAACCGTGAAACTGACCACAGTTTGGCATCATCCGTCCCTACGACAACCACCACCACCACCAACACAGAGCACCACACGTCCCTCAAGACGCCGGCTGTGGGAGTCGGGTCAGGGCGGCCGAAGGGCAGCGTCCAGATTCGGGAACCCCCCGTGTCGGAAAAGAGAGGATACAGGATCGTGAAGATTGAACAGAAGCATGGCTTACTGCATCAGGCCATTCCTGTCATGCCCCTCTGGCTTGCCATACTCTGCTGTGTTCTCAACATACTTCTACCGGGGACAGGTATGCCAGTTTACAAGCAGATAACGCCGTGTAAGAAACTGATGCGTTAGGGAGGAGATGCATACATGAATACAAAGTATATCTCTGAAGATATACAACTGTATATTGTATTTTATTGTATTTGATAACTTATATAGCGCTTCTTACAGAACAAATTACTCAGAGGCGCTTCCAGCATGAGAACCCCTGGGAATAAGAACGTCTTTAAACAACGAGCTAACTGAGCTCTATCACCAACAGTGACCCTTACACGAAACGATAGCGGAAGTTCATTCCATAGAGATGGGCCAACAACAGCGAAAGCCCTCTGCTGAGCAAGCAAGGACTTAACACGAGGAATAAATAAATCCAGCCGATGCAGAGGACGGGAAGAAGTACTAGAGTATATCTTCAGAAGGCTAATAGGCAGCGCGGAGTTTACGCGTAAGGTGTTTACTGTATAAGAGGCGGTATATGAGTTTCACACGAGCAGCTAACGTCCACTAGCGCTCATAGTTCAAAAAGGCAACTTTGGGGGCAGTAGTAGGATTTAAGAGGCATTTGCAGGGTAAGATGCTAGTATATTAAGTTCATACAGGTAAGGCAAGGCAAGGTAAGAAACCACAACAGATGTTTAGTTTAGATTTAAGAAATATCTGCCTAACTGCGCCTTCATTATGCTAAACAGTGGAGCTTGGACTGTGTAGCCTTGGCTGGAATCTCTGCAGAATTTTTAGACTGAATTGCGGACACTCGATTACCGATTCGGCAAGTTGAAAACCTTGATTACGGGTATCTGATTGCGAAATTTGATCCCTTTAAGTCTACACTGCATCAAGGGAGTCGAACATTTGACTTGACAGGCAGACAGTTGACCAAGAACAGACCGACATGTAGCGCGCAGACAGACTTGCGTGTCTACCTGTTAGAAATCTGTCGTGAACAGGTATGCACTGATTAATATAAATCTGCCTGCTGCCACTGTACAGCTACGCAGCTACATTGCTACCTTGCCGTGTCTTGCCTCGCCTTCGACGAGGCAACCATTAACTTTCAAACCCCGCTGCCTGTTCTTAGACCATGGCTTGATTGGCGTTTTTTGGTCATTAGCAATTAGCCGCAGGGACAATCAATCTCCGACATTTTGAGAAGATCTATGCTTCCGGCTTTAGATCTAGGCCTATACAGAATCGTATAACCTTTGAGAAGTCATTAAGAAATCTAGCTTAAAATGCGCAGTATTAAAGTGTAGTCATATACATAAAAGATCCATATGCCTTGTTGCCGATTCGTCGGAAGAGGCTGCCATACAGCCTACGAAATAAACTCTTTTACTATTTACACGGGGACCTTAAATGGAACGGCGCCCATTCAAACGGGCAGCGGTGGTGAAGGATCTCACCCGATTAATTCATTGAAAAATGAGCAGGGTTGAGGCCATACGGGCGCTATAGAAAAACATGTACATTTACTTTTATCTGGCTCTGTTTCGTCAGCATTTGAAGATCATTCTGTTGGATTGTGATCCGTTCTTGTCAGATCGGGAGCATCTATGAGGAGTTTTCACGGAGACGCTATATAAATGGGTATTTCCAATTAAACAGTACAATCTAAAAAGATAAACCGATTTACTCAACAGTTCCTAAACAGCTCCTTGTAATGTAATCAGATGCAATGCATTCCTGGGGATGTAATACGAACTGGCGTAAACATTTCTCAATGATCGGGCGCAGTTTGACTTTGCGCTCTTGAAGGCGCTTCTTACCTCATCGTTCCTTTACTTTCTGTATCTTCAAGACTGCTTCAGACCTAAAGCTAACCCATAAACTGAGCTTAGTTCCGTCCTCCATGTCCATGTATCTGCACTCGTAACGTTCCACTTCCCTCCTGTATATCAACTATGGATGCACTTAAGATGACGCCTTAGTGTGGAAAAGATTGCTTATTAATCCATTTTCCGAGATGGTCGTTCGTTCCGAGTCCTATCCTATCATTCTTCTTACTCCGACTGTCTCTCGTCGTGTCCTACTCCGCCTGAGTTACTCTGACTGTCCCTCGTCGTTTCCTACCCCCTGATCTTCCTTTTCTTGTCTTTCTCCTCGTTACAACTTCTTGAGTCATCTGCCTGCCTGTCTGTCTGTCTGTGTGTCCGTCTGTGTGTCTGTCTGTCTGGCCTTTGGAGTCCGACTCCGGACCGAACGTGATCCATCTGCTTCATCAGTGTTGTTTTATATGTAAGTATGCATGCGTGTATGTTAGTTATATAGCGCCTTTTATGAACCTCAGAAAGGCGCTATAAAGTGGCCAAATATTTAGTCTGTGATAGTACGTTGAGTGCCTGTAAATGCTCGCAACTGAGCTTCTAATAAGAAGTTCGTATTTTATGACTACGTTGCGATTCTATCGATGGCCTTCGACCGTCTTGTTTCCTTCTGTACACACTTAGAGTAGAGTGTTGTCTAGTTGTTCTGACTGCGCTATATAAATGTTGTTTACTTGATTTAAATTACAATACAATCCCCACTACTTTGGGACCTTTGCCTGTGGTTCGCGAGTCTGTGTAAATGGTTGAATATGAAGTTAGTCATATTTAAATCACATTTGTCAGTTAAAATATTTTAAACGTGTGAATTACCATTACATATTTTTATCGGCACGGTGGTATATCGGTAAAGCGTTTGGTTAATGATCATGCGGTAGCGGGTTCGACTCCATGTGACGAACCTGGGCAGGTTGTTTGCGCACACCGTGCCTCTGCTGTCTCGAAGCAGTATAGTTTGGTACCGGCGTAAGCTGGGAAGTTAACGTTAAGTCCTGCGAGGCACTGGTCCCGTGTCCAGGACCTTGGGATTCGTCCATTGCCGGCTTAAGGGCCTAGAAAGGGAAATAAGCACCTCCCCTACGTCTCAATTGTGAGATATGGGACACACTTTATTTTACTTTATTTGAACTACCTTAGACATTTGAAGTACCTCAGACATTTGAAATATCTCAGACATTTGAAATATACCTTAAACATTTTAATTATCTTAGACATTTTAATTAGCTTACTCACTGAAATTACACAGCATCTATCATGCCTCAGTAACCCGCCTAGTGTAAGTGAGACATAATGACTCTATTATTGTGCAAATTGCTTTTGTATGCTATCCTATTGCATCAAATTACCGACGAGATCATTGCGTTGCGTCAGAGAGCTTTTCGTTAAGGCCGTTGATGTTGATCGTCTGTGTAAATCGTTGGAGCTTGGAACGGATCGAACGTAGGTCCTTGTAATGGGTCCATTCAGCCAGGATCTGTTCTGTTATCTGCTGGGGTCGAATCTGAGGCCGAACCCCAATCCGTCGAGATAAATAACCAATGGACAGGTCCGATGCGTCTAGATTAGGACTTCCATTCAAGTTTTTTTTATATAAAGACGGGTGATTGGAAGCTTGGTGGTTGACGAAAGGGTCAGTTGCATAGGATGGGGTCAGGTGTAACGCTAACGGAAACTTGAAACTGTTAACTCATTGCGTATCCGTTATGGCTTGCTTATTGCTCCATCCGGTGTGGTATACAGTCGTTATGCTTTTGGCTGTATCCGATTCTCCCCAAGTATAGCACTCTCGACTGATCCAGAATTTGCGTGCAATAATCTCTGCACAAATCCCGTAAATTCAACATGATTTTGACAGAAATATACAAGAGTAGATATCGGGAAACATTGCTCTAAAATCAAAACTTATTTTTCATAATAAATGCTTAGGCATATTGCTTCAATCCCTGCACAGATAGGCTGATACCTCTGCTCACAAAACTCTTGTATAGGGCGGACGACCGCCTAGGTTTCACGCATTCATCAAAACGATCTTTGCTGCTCAGTCATTTCACGACTTCAGGAAGATCAGTCATTTAATGAGAAATCATAAAATGACTGATCTATGATCTAACCAAATATAATCAGCCATGTTAGGAATATCAGTCATTTAATGACTTCATGTGAAATGACTGATATTCCCAACACGGCTGATTAGATTAGGTTAGACTATAGATCAGTAATTTTATGATTTCTCATTAAATGACTGATATTCCAAGTGTGACTGACTAGATTAGATTAGATCACCGATCAGTCATTCCAAGATTTCACATGAAATGAATGATCTTTAACTCTGTCTCAAGTGGCGTGCGTAGGCGGAAGACGAAAGTCACGTGATCGGCCGCTGTTCTGCCTCTTCATCCTTCGCTTGTCATGTCTTTCGAATTTACTCTAAAATCGATGATCCATCGATTACGTTCAGTCTGCTGTTGCAGAGACGTTATCTAAGTATCCAGATTAGATTAGATCGATTTTTGGTCAGGTCAGATTAGCTCAGATCAGGTCAGGTAAGATCAGATTATATACCTAATGCTCCCAATGACTATGGTTTGGAATTCACCCCTTCTCCTAATAAAAAAATCTTACCCTATATCGCCAATCCCAGGAATAAACGAATAACCTTTAGTCTAACATTGCTGACAGGAAACAATCCTGACACGAACCCTAACGATGAACTCAAGCGAAGACTTTATAAATCCAATCAGTAGGCCTATTACACAGCGTGTTTAAGCCCACTTTTGAAACTTTAGCAATGACCCGGAAGCTTAGGCCTACTCCGTGCGCGGCGCTCTCTCTTTGCCACTGGTCGATTTATAATTTAGAGAAGAGAGGAGCAAGTGGAAGGGAAGTCTAAACTGCCTAAAGACTAAAGATAAGGGAAGCCCAAATTGCACCTGAAGTGACCCAGAAGCTTACTCCGTGCTCGTTGCTCTTTCGTTGCCACTGGTCGTGCATCTACTATGCTGCTATTGACGTGCAATTTCGCTGATGCACTCAGATGGGGATGTTGGACGGGAATTTATGCGCAATCGGGAAAATCAAAACAAATGGATGCCACGAAAGCGGGGAAGGGAACTTGGGGGAAAGAGGCGCAAGGGGAGGGGAAGATAAGGACACTGCCTGTACGAACCGCAATGACGCCACAATTCACCATCAGGTTTGCGAGTCCCATAGTGTGTTGAAATGGGATGCTGTTCATTCCGTCAGCTGCGCTGATGACCCCTGGGACCGTTTCAACAGAGGAAAAGAACATTCGTTAATTACGTGTGGTATGGATAGTTTACGTGTGTTTGTACAGGGAAATTTATGTAGCGCCTGTTTGGGTCACAAAAAACCACGCGCTAAACGTTCGTGGGCCGATAAGTGTATATGTGAATAGTCATATAAAATAAATATCTGTTCACAGTGAGCATGAGTAATAGGCCTATGGTCGGTTCTTGAGCATCTTTTTTCATTTTACTTAATGTAATCTAAGCAGAAATTTGTTTAGAGCATATTTAGACGATCAAAAGTTTGTGAACATCGCATAAATTGAAGTATGTGCGAATTAAATACATATTTGTAGCGCATTTAGAAAAGGTGCTAAAATACTCAGATACATAAATAGATTCACATATCAGCATTACGCACTCGTAAAAGTAGCGTAACCATAGACGCTATCTGCTGCATCAGCACATCTTGGCAGGCTTGGTAGAGGACAGTCCGGCCGATGGCAGCCACTGACAAAAGACCAGACAATGTCGGATTACCATAAAATTCACGCATGAGTGGGTTACGGGCAAAGTTCTTGAAAGCTTTATTACCAAGAAGTACTTATAGGCTTACATGGATAGCATTCGTGTGTAGCAATGAGGTCTATAGATTTAGATATCCACTGAGTGGATACTAAACACAATGCGTATATATGTATATGTATATATTCATGCAATGGCAATTTCGACGAATGATGGATGTCTTTTTTCTCTATGAACGAGGTCCAGAAATTGATTTTGTTGTGCGTAATCTTCTTCAAGTTCGCCGGTGTTCGCGGAACTGTTTACAGACAGAACAACCGTTTCTTTTCTTTTCCCAGGAGATCAGATCGAATCGATAGCACATTAACTGACAATATTATGTCGTCATTTATTGTTTGAGTGACGTCACTACCGGGCAATCGTGCGTTCAGTCACGCAGCCTACGTCGCCATATCTCTGGGTCTCACGCGTCGCTGGGTCTCACGACGTGTCACAGAAGCGTACTCGTGTATCACCGAGAGGCAACAATTAGACTAACGCTATGGCTTCAGCAGCCCTAAAAACATATTGTTACTGATTACAGTGATACAGTACAATACGATACTATATAGTACCAGTGCTTTTTTCTAGAAAAAAGGTTCCGGAACTGAAAAATTATGGAATTTTGTGCTAAAATTTCATTTTTATCAATCAATAAACACTGAAAATAGCGTGTAGTTGTAAACACTGAAATTGAATTAAAATAAGTTACATTATATTACATAATTAAAATAACTTAGTAACACAACTCTTTTATTAAAAACTAAATTATTTTTATTAGCCGAAAAAGGTGCCGGAACACCGTTACGGAGCGTTCCGTCTGAAAACAAACACTGTATAGTACAATTATAACGAGACAATGCAACATATAATAATTTCTATTTGACGTCCAAATCATTGCACTTTGTGGATTCTGTCGGGCGATCGATCGATGTGTACTGTTTGCTGTTTGCAATGCGGCACTCTTAGCAATATATAAAATTTCATTAGCCCTACTACAAATCTGTCTTGGCGACATGAAGACCTAAAGCTGTTAACAGTTTTCGCTTGCGTTGAATTCAGCTTTTCTTGCACAGATTTCAGGGGAAGATAACATAAGGTCTAAATTCGTTACTGTGTGACCGTGTGGAGTGTGAAGAATAAATTCTAAAAGTACAGACCTATGTGATGTGATTCACTGTATTCTGTTGCATGCATACAGGCACGTTGATCTCTGCTTTCACCGTATCCTCTTGTGATGTATGTACACAGGTACGCTGATGTATACAGGTACGAATTGTGGCGCCATTGCCTGATCTCAGTTCACCGTATTCTGTTGTGGATGTGTGTATACAGGTACTCTGATTTCTGCTTTCACCCTACTCTTTTGTGGATGTGTGTATGCTGGTACACTGATCTCTGCTTTCACCGTATCCTCTTGTGATATACGTACACAGGTACGCTGATGTATACAAGTACGCTCATCTCAGTTCACCGTATTCTGTTATGGATGTATGTAGGCAGGTACGCTGATGTATACAGGTAAGGATTGTGGCGCCATTGTCTGATCTCAGTTTACCGTATTCTGTTGTGTTGTTATGTTGTACACAGGTACGCTGATCTCTGCATTCACCGTATTCTGTTGTGGTGTAACGACGCGTCTCAAGCGACCGTTGCATGCGATGGCTCTGAACCTCGTTTCCGGCCTTCTGCAGACGACGACCTTCCTCCTGATTGTCGGCTGGATCTGGAGCATCCTCTGGGGAATGACCTTTGTTCAACTGGCTCGTGAGTCCCACCTATGAGCCACGTCTAATGCAATGCAATGGCGTAATTCAACCCCATACCACCACCACCACCATCAAATATCACCACCATCATCGTTATCATCACTTTCTTAATTATCTGTTTACCTGTTTAGACTTTGGGCTGCGTGCAAACCTTGTTTTGCTGTTAGGTTTTTAAAATATTAATATGGGGAAGTTTACCCCTGTGCAGGATAAATGATGGCGAGAAGGAATGCTTGCTTCGAATTCCATCACTTCGTGCCTTTAATGTTGCATTGCCAGGCGATGATCAAATGATCATCTATTAGTTGCTGAGACAAAACTCTCACGGGACCATTCGTCATCTAATAAACAGTCGTTTATTTCGATGAATATACATATATTAACATGTACAAATATATATCGTTACAGGTTGTCTAGGGATAGGGAATAATATATCAGCTTTAGGCTGAAATGGTTTTAATTAATAAGCTATTTACAAGCGCAGCATGACTCACATAGGAACAAGACGTCGGCATCAGACGGAGATAAAATGAGAGAACAGCCTCTTGTGACCAGAAAACAATGTCCACCAACAGACTGACGAAAAAATGGCTCAAATAGAACCAAAACGGCTCAGAAGAACCACATCAATCATGCACGCAGGGAGACTTAAATACGACCACCCGAAAGAGACTGAGAAGAAAAATTCCGTCACTCAGGATCAAAACCAAAATCTAGTCTGAGCCAAACTTAAAGACAACATCTTTTATAATGTCGGCTTTCCCGTCACAATGTACAGAGGGTGTACAACTTGTACAAACATTCAATCAGCTCGATACTAGCCTATACGCCCTTAGTAACAATAGGTATGCGTGTGTTCACCGATGTAAACAGTCTTCGAAATGAAACGATACTTGCATACATGGTGTAAAGTGCCAAATTGGTATGATTATAACGTGGTATTATATATAATACCTCTGCAGTAAATATTTGTCTTCTTCTTATATTTATATATATATATATATAACACCAGTTTACATCATATACGAGTGTCGTTTGAAATATACATAATACTATTTACAGCATATATATACATATATAAATATAAATATATGTAAAAGCGTTGGTTGGTTTGGACGACTTGTTTAGACGTGCGTACCTTATTAACGTTCATTTCCAGAAGTTGGCTCTCTAAGATTTATGCAGCAGCAGTCTAGTTAAATGGCTAATTATGTCAAGATCCGTCTGTCTGTCTGTCTGTCTGTCTGTCTCTCTGTCTCTTTTTTTTTCTCTCTCAGTGTCTTTGTATACCTCTTTCTTCTGCCTGTATTCTGTTTTTCCTGTATATGTCTCTCTTGTTATTTTCTCCCTCCTATCCGTCTTTCTATTTTAGGCTCATGGTGTTGTAGGCCTAATTTATTTTTTCTAGTTCTTGTTCCTCTCTCTCTTTCTCTCTCTCTCTCTTTCTCTCTTTCTTTCTTTCTCTCTGTCTCTCTGGTATTTTTTCATGCTCTGTCCCTTAATCTGTGGCAGCTCACTTGTCAGGAAGTATAACGCATAAACACGATCGTCGGCACGAAACACGCATTTAACGAACACGGCCGACGATACATACACCCGGATATATAGTTAGAGAGAAAGAAACAGCCATGTAAACAGACAAGCAGGAGACAGCCAGACAGACGAGCAGACAGGCAGAAATACGTCGAAAGTATACACACACACCAATTTAAAGATTAGAACACAAGCGACACAGAAGGAAGTCAGTGAAAGAAACCGCTGGATAATTAAAAACTGTTTGCTGCCACAAATAACTTCAAAGCGACCGCCTCTTGCCTGTGGTAAATTGTCGACCGTTTGCAGACCGATAACTCTTCAGACTACTACACCGACTGAGCCATTTATATTATGTTAGTTCTCTTCACGTTTTGTTGCCTATTTAGCTACATCGGTAAGCGCGTATGCCAAGGAGCCTCTGTGCATGAGGATCCCTGGTTCGCAACCCGATCGTGGCTTATTTCAGAGATTTGAATCTCGGGATAGCACGGTCTGTGCACGGGGACCTTAAATGGCGTGGCGCCCAGTCAAACGGGCAGCGGTGGTGAAGGATATCACCCGATAGGTTCATTGCGAAAATTAGCAGGGTCGAGGTCATACGGTCGCTATATAATTACTTGGCGTTGTATACACTGACTAGACAGCTTTCCACAGAATAAAGCGCTGACATTAGAGCAGGTTCTTAATAATTGCGACAGAATTCTCGAAACAGTTCTTTGTATTTTCCTAAACGCTTTTATCCTCATTCACCGATGTAGATCCGGTTCACACGTTGCTTATAAACCGACGTAACTTAGCAACGGCCATTGATTTGATTGTGGCGTTTTAGAAGTTCAAAGATTAGAATAGAATGAATATAAACCAGCTCTTGTAATAAACAGGCGCACTTTTTAACACGTCCTAATACGCGCTTACAAAAACGACCTTATGAATTATTATTATTATTATTTCGGCATTTATTAAGCACCACTATCGAATGACTGACTGGCTACGCATCAATCATGAACAGTCGTTATAAACAGCGCTTAATGAAAAGGCGATATGCAAAAGCCAGACATACACAGTTTAAACTGCCTGTGCTAATTAACACACCCTTGCAAAAATCGCGCTTATAAATGATCCTATGAACATAAATAGGCAGTCGGGCCGTTTACGGGCGCCGTTTGCTTCTGCGCCTCGTTAGGCTTGAGCGCTGAGTTATGTTCAATTACGGCGATCGTTCGCGGTGTAATTGAGACAGCGGCAGTAATTGGAAACAATAAGATCGATAGTCTTTATGCAAGTGCGGCGGGGTTTAGCCGATCCGTTCAAAGCATCTGTCTTTTACCATCTTTCTCTGTATCTCTTCTTCTTTATGGTCTTCCCGCCAATTCCATTTCACCTGTTTTCTGTCCTCGCATCTTGTTCCAACCTATCCTCAGCACCTGCGTTCTCTAATAGTCCACCTCCATGTCAATAAACTGAAATTACAAGAGCAGGTGGTGGCGTAACCAGACAGACGAGCAGACAGACAGAAAGACGTCAAAAGTAAGCACATACAGACCAATTTAAAGATTAGAACACAAGCGACACAGTAGAAGTCCGTGAAAGAAACTGATGGATAATTAAAAAACTGTTTGCTTCCTTCCCCTCTCCGTAGATTACTCAAATGGACCCTTTAGTAAAAATTCGATCTTAACCAGACTGAGTGGGCTCTCTCTTTTCACATTTGTGCCCGGCTCCCTCCCACAGTTGCGGGCCCTGTGGAACCAAAGATAATGTTTCAATATAAATGCAGGTCAAAGTAGTGGACCATAAGTCTTTAACCCGGCGTGCAATGCCCTGCTTTTAGACCACCTCTGAGTCAATCGTGTGACAACGGCCCGCAGCTGCATGGCCCATAACCTCTGCAAAACATGGTCCCATTCAGAGACCAAACAAGTACGAAAAGGCGCTTTTGAGTAGAGCCTAATCATGCGGGCGGTTTTTGCCGTGAGTGATAAACATCAGACTGGAATCGATATGCGCCTCTGTTTGATTTACGTGTAACTGATTATGCGATATCACATCTACTATCGATCTTATGATTGATTGTGTGACATTGATCGGTGATTATGATTGACGATGTATATCGGAATCTTGTGTTTACTTGGCGCCCGAATGACTGTACCGTATGTCATGTCTTTTGCAGTTTCGGCCAAAGAAGATGCGGCAGCCTTTACCCCCTCCGCTCTCCCCTACTACGTCCGTCGCCATAGCAGCGTCGAATGAGGACAGCGAGCTGTCTCGAAAACAACAACACTTGGCAACACCAACATCGGAAAAAACAACAACAACGATACGCACTGCAGGCAGCAACTCCGCAAACATGTACAATACTGGCGTTGCTCTTTGCTGCGCCAGGCTTACTTTGATTGATTTGTTTGATGTACTTGGAACAGCAATCGACTTCGAGGTTTAGGGAGAATGCGAAATGCGAATTGGTGAGACGATGGAACGACGACGAAAAAGAAAACAACTCGGTGTCTTTGAACTGGATCTATAAAAAAAACAGTTGAGAAATGCATAGAAACATGGAAATACATAGAAATAACTCGGTGTCTATGAAGTAAATCTAAGAAACAGCTGAGAAATGCATAGAAACATGGAAATACATAGAAATAACTCGGTATCTCTGAAGTAAATCTAAGAAACAGCTGAGAAATGCATAGAAACATGGAAATACATAGAAGCAATTCGGTGTCTTTGAACTGGATCTAAAAAACAGCTGAGAAATGCTTAGGAACATGGAAATACATAGAAATAACTCGGTGTCTCTGAAGTAAACCTAAGAAACAGCTGAGAAATGCATAGAAACATGGAAATACATAGAAATAACTCGGTGTCTATGAAGTAAATCTAAGAAACAGCTGAGAAATGCATAGAAACATGGAAATACATAGAAATAATTCGGTGTCTTTGAACTGGACCTAAAAAACAGCTGAGAAATGCATAGGAACATGGAAATACATAGAAATAACTCGGTGTCTCTGAAGTAAATCTAAGAAACAGCTGAGAAATGCATAGAAACATGCAAATACATAGAAGCAATTCGGTATCTTTGAACTGGATCTAAACAAACAGCTGAGAAATGCATAGAAACATGGAAATACATAGAAATAACTCGATGTCTTTGAACTGGACCTAAAAAACAGCTGAGAAATGCATAGGAACATGGAAATACATAGAAATAACTCGGTGTCTATGAAGTAAATCTAAGAAACAGCTGAGAAATGCATAGAAACATGGAAATACATAGAAGCAATTCGGTATCTTTGAACTGGATCTAAAAAAACAGCTGAGAAATGCATAGGAACATGGAAATACATAGAAATAACTCGGTGTCTCTGAAGTAAACCTAAGAAACAGCTGAGAAATGCATAGAAACATGGAAATACATAGAAGCAATTCGGTATCTTTGAACTGGATCTAAAAAAACAGCTGAGAAATGCATAGGAACATGGAAATACATAGAAATAACTCGGTGTCTATGAAGTAAATCTAAGAAACAGCTGAGAAATGCATAGAAACATGGAAATACATAGAAGCAATTCGGTATCTTTGAACTGGATCTAAAAAAACAGCTGAGAAATGCATAGGAACATGGAAATACATAGAAATAACTCGGTGTCTCTGAAGTAAACCTAAGAAACAGCTGAGAAATGCATAGAAACATGGAAATACATAGAAATAACTCGGTGTCTCTGAAGTAAATCTAAGAAACAGCTGAGAAATGCATAGAAACATGGAAATACATAGAAATAACTCGGTGTCTTTGAACTGGACCTAAAAAACAGCTGAGAAATGCATAGGAACATGGAAATACATAGAAATAACTCGGTGTCTCTGAAGTAAATCTAAGAAACAGCTGAGAAATGCATAGAAACATGGAAATACATAGAAGCAATTCGGTGTCTTTGAACTGGATCTAAAAAAAACAGCTGAGAAATGCATAGGGACATGGAAATACATAGAAATAACTCGGTGTCTCTGAAGTAAATCTAAGAAACAGCTGAGAAATGCATAGAAACATGGAAATACATAGAAGCAATTCGGTGTCTTTGAACTGGATCTAAAAAACAGCTGAGAAATGCATAGAAACATGGAAATACATAGAAATAACTCGGTGTCTCTGAAGTAAACCTAAGAAACAACTGAGAAATGCATAGAAACTGTCGAAGTCGCTGACGATTGACTAATACACTGACAGTTTGCTTTCTGTGATGATGAATATTTATAGCCGGTGCACATACGTAACTATGTCTGTTTTTTTTTTGGTCGCGTTTCCTTAACCAGTTTATGTCGAGTTAATGGGATGGCTTTATCCTTTATCGAATTATATAGATGTAGGGCCTATACGTTTTTCTTTAGCGACCGTATGGCATCGACCCTGCTCATTTGTTTAATGAATTCATTGGGTGAGATCCTTCATCACCGCTGCCCATCTTAACGGGTGCAACACCATTTGAAGTCCTCCTGTATGGACCGTGTTAGCCCGAGATTGAAGTCTCTGAAATAAAACTACGATCGGTATGCGAACCAGCATCCAGAGCTCTCCCGATCAATTCACTGCAAAATGAGCAGGGTCGAGGTTATACGGTTGCTATACAAAAGTAGGTACATTTACATTTCACAGTTACATCCTGACGCACAGAAGCGCCTTGATGTAGGCTTTAACCAATGTAGCTACTGTAACTAAGACTAGTCATGCTGGGTTCGACGCTTGAAGCAACTGATTGGTTGTAAATTATGACATGTTACACTCAGTCCCCCAAGTGTAAATCGTCTTTTGAAAAAGTTCAGCTTCTTATTTGATATTGTCAGGATGAATAATAAAAATATAATTTCTTTTATTTTCCGGAGAACTTTTTAAATCCTGAGAGATCTTTTTCAATGTCGGGTAAAAACTTATAATATTATAATGAAATAAAATAAGTAATAATAATTGTCAATATTTTTATTTTAGTTTATTCATCATTGCCATCTTCACCAACATCACTACCACCATCATCATCTTCACCATTTCGCCACTCTGAGCTCGGCGTATGCAATTTGCATCATATTTTTAAGTTAAGTCTTAATTAAATGTTAAGTACAATGCATTATTATTAGTTGCAGTCATTTTCCCTGATGAACACCTTCATGTTCCTTCTTCTGGTTCCTGCGACTGAGCTTTCGTTGGGCGCTATAGAAATCTCGAGCTTACGATTATGATTCATCAAACCTTACATTTATATGAATGTTATATGGGTCTGTTTAATGCTCGTTGATCCTGTAATCAGTAATGTAATCAGTAATAATACCGAGCGCCCAAAATTGAATACAACAACTGGCTGTATAACAATGTACACCCACCACGTATAGCCAATGGCATCGGCACGAGTTTTGGGAGTCGGGGATATTAGCGGATTCAGAAGGGAATATTGCTGGTTTATGTTACCCAAAGTTCTGACGAATTTATCGGTTACTGAGGTGTAGAAGGGCGTTGTCAAGTGTCGGAAATTTTTGATGACCACGTCGCGGTTGTCGTGGCTTAAGCCCATTAAATAAATCCTCCCTCAACGTGTGTTGAAAATCATTCATTGTGGCAATCATTTTCCGATTTTCTTCCCAGCAGACTTTCCAGGTTATTGGCCTATCCGGAAAATTCAGCACAAAAGTTATTACCTATAAGGCAAAACGTGGAGGAGAAAAGCTCCTCTGACCTACTTTTCCAGGTGCAACCTGTGCCGCCCCTTCGCGCACTCACCGTATAATCAACAACAACAAAATGTAAATAAATGTACATGTTTTTCTATTGCGACAGAATAGCTTCGACTCTGCTCATTTTTCAACGAATTTATCGGATGAGATCCTTCACCAGCACTGCCCCGTTTGAATGGTCTCCACGCCATTTAAAGCCCGCATGCACGGACCGTGATAGCCCGAGATTAAAATCTCTGAAATATAGCCACCCACTATCTTGTCGGTCGTCAGACGAATTGTCTGTGCGATGCCGGATCAGCCAGGGAGTCGATGAATTGGTACCATAAATGATCCGACAACACGCCTATAGATTGTGCACTTGCACTGGCTGAGCAACGATCGATAATCAAGTTGGCAGCTTCTTCTCTCACTATGATTCTGTCTCGATACATAGCTGAAAGATTTGACATGACATAACGTAAAGTAACAGCAATAACAGTAAAAATAACAATAGCAATAGCAATAACAATGAAAACAACAATAACAACAAAAATGACAATGACACAACGACAATACCAATAACTATACTAAAAACAGTAAAAACAATATGAATACAGAAAGCCATTGCACTATACAGCATTGCATCCCATTAGCATGGGGCCTACATAAAATACAATACAATACAGTGCACTGTACTACGAGATTATTGTACAACGCCAGGAGAAACAACAAGAGCATTACATTCAGTTGTGGTCTGCTCTGGTTTCATTTAAAATCATTTACTGATGTTAACTATTGATGTCCAATTCGTTCTTCTATTCGCCCGTCCCTCCGTCCGTCCGTCCAACCGTCCATCCTTCCTTCTGCCCATCCTTCGGTTGGAACAGATCCCCGGGCGCTACTAAAGACGAGACCAAAGCAAAGTGGCTATTGTGATGATGGCTAAAAGGCTTCGTCGCCTTCAGAGATGTTCGTCTGATGGTCAGCCTTCGGGCGAAACGAGAGCTGACCGCTTAAAAGCCGCCATGCTAAACTCGTGCAACTGCTCAGCCATAGGCAAAACGGATTAAACAAGCCTTCGTCTGGGAACCTGAGGGATACATGGGTCAGCAACTATGTGGGCCGCGGATCGACTGTGATTACTGCTGCTATATGCGACGACGACGACGACGACGATGATGATGATGATGATGACCACGACAACGACGACGATGATGATGACCACGACAACGACGACGATGATGATGACCACGACAACGACGACGATGATGATGACCACGACAACGACGGTGATGATGATGGATGTTGTCTAACCGTCTCCGGCTTAATCCCTCTAAAAACCCAACTGATCTGGCTTGGCAGCAGCTGCCAGCTTCAAAAGATAGACTTCCGTAACTTACAGCTCCGCTTTCCTAATGCTTCCTTTTCTACTTCTGTGCATGACCTGGGTGTGACCTTGGACCAGGATTTGACCTTTTCTGCCCTTATGAAGGCAGTATCCCTTTTACCGTGGACTCTGGAAATTAGCGCCTCACTATAGCAGTCTTTAGAGTTCATACTGTAGAATTTAATCTCGGGCTAGCATTGTCCGTACACGGGAACCTTAATGGCGTGCAGCCCAATCAAACGGGCAGCAATGGTGAAGGATCTCACCCGATAAATTCATTGATAAAACAGCAGAGTCGACTGAGGCCATACGGCTGCTATTGAAAAACATGTACCTTTACATTTTACATTTACTCATAGCTATTTTCTGGCATGATGGGAATAAAATTAACTTACCATAGAGAATCTGGCTAAGCTCATTCGTAAGTTGAGAGTTAAAGACAATACGCCAAAGTGGACAGCACAGTAGCAGAGGGTTTGAGCTCGCCCAGTACAACACGTTATATAATTACCGTTTAGCATTTAACAAAAGGCGAAACAGTCTTCAAATCTTTATTCATGTAATAGTTTCGCAGCTGTTGATAGTCGATGACAGGAAAACGTGCGCAGGAGGTTACGCCTCCTAGCGAATGCCTCGGTAACGCCACCTAGCGAATGCTTCGGTTACTAGAACCCAATCAAGCATTTGCTATTTCACGAGAAGCTTCGTGCAGAAGGTCTGAAAGGCTTCCTGCCGACTGCAACATCCTTTGTAGATCCGTGCGTCATCGGCCAATTTCCCGCAGAGATAGCAGTTGGCAAACAGTTCGTCGTCATGGAAGCAGAAGTCCGGCCTTTCGACCTGGTAGTTGTAGGTTCGCGGAGTCGCGTACTTCGACAAGCTGGCGGAAGTGGCATGGTTGGACAGCACGAGGCAGGTCGTCATGGCAATCAGGGCAACCACCCGATGGATGAATCGCATCTGGAACAAACACAATCAATCGTACTACTACTAATATTGGTACTACTACTGGTATTACTACTACTACTACTACCGCTACTACCACTACTACTACCACTACCACCACTCCCACTACTACTACTAATACTACTACTACTACCAGTATTGCTACTACTGCTACTACTACAACAACTACTTTTATTACTCTGCTCTTTTTCAAACTTTCGTAAATTATGGATTCATCTGCCTCCACCCACTCTCAAAAACCATGCCGGCGCTCAATAATAATAATAATAATAATAATAATAATAATAATAATAATAATAATAATAATAATAATAATAATAATAATAATAATAATAATAGTCATCTCAGAATATAATTTTTCTTCCGGATAATTTTTTACTTCCTGAGTGATAATAAATACCATAATAATGATAACAACAACAGCAATAATAACAATAATAATAGTAATAATAACAGTAATAATAATAAAGGAACTTCGCATAATAATAATAATAATAATAATAATAATAATAATAATAATAATAATAATAATAATAATAATAATAATAATAATAATAATAATAATAATAATATAAATAATAATAACAATAATTATAATTATTATTATTATTATTGTTGTTGTTATTATTATTATTTGCATCACCATCACCACAACCGTCATCATCATCACTACGTCGTCGTGCTTAACGTTTTCTTCGCCTTAACTTTTTCATTTTTAAAATTTTAACGAAGTTCTTATTAGACTCCTATTCCGTTGTAACATTATAGCCACAGAGTGTCTTCAAATGGTCGACACATAAAGGCAAAAAGATTCGGGGCGGTGAGCTTAATCAGGCCCAATAAGACTAATTAAGCAGTAAACACAGTCATCGTCAGCACCTGCAGCAGCAGCAGGTCCAGTTTGTGCAACGTATACGTAGGAAAGCAAATGATGCTTTTGAAAAACCTGCAAAGACAAGTGTTTCGAAGCCGGCCCCATAAAGACAAACAACAACTCTTGTGGAACTGAGTTCTAAAAATTTATATGAATCCAACTATTGCCATTTAATTAATAGACAGGCCTATCAACATTAACCATGATCTAACTCTTAACACCAAACTCTAACAAACTAAACTACGAAACAGAACACTTAAAATCAAAACATAATCCCTTCACTAATTTATACTACAACGACAGAAGCCGCGAACCCATGAACTTCAATTAGAAAGGCTACAGTTTTTATAGCGCCATCAGAACAATCTGTAAGAACAACGGATGCAGCATGAAGACAAAGCTTGTCTTTATGAAGCCACTCTGCAGTATGGATCTGAAACCTATAGCCAGTGACGGTGGAAAACAGGAAAAACTGGAGGCAGCAGATGGATAGAGGAATTCTCCACATATCATGGCGCTGTAAAAATGTAAATAGAACTGCAAGAGAAAAGCCAGGACAGGAAGAAATATCATCCGGAAGCTAAGACTTAAATCATTGGGACATCTGGTTCACATGACGATAGGAAAAACCAAGCATCTACACTTATCTTTATTTCATGGTGACTGGCAGTTTATTAACAGAGTGGCACGTAGGCCTACCACATTGTACAAAACATCGTTAAGATGATATTATTATTATTTCTGCATTTATTAGGCGCCACTATTTAATGTCTTAGCATCAATCGATGGGGCCGAGCAATTGTGAGTCCAGGCCTAGCTAAAGGTCGCGACACAGTAACCGTCTCGGAGAAGGCTCGAACCCATATTCTCCGCGTTACAAGCCGAGTGCTCTATCCAATATGCTACTGTGCCCCACTTAGATATGTAGAAGATGTAACACCCAAAGACTAAATATTGTCTGGAAAGCGGACAAACTTAATTGAACATAGGATCGGATGAAATAATGTTCTAGTGGCATATCACTCACATGTTATTTCAATTACATTTCTCATCGATGCGTCTCACATGACATATGTCGATGTGCGTCTACATAGCACCAAAGTCAAATTTAATTATGGAAAGAGCTATTTTGAGGCTACGCAGACGAGACGAGTGGGCCAAACGTGTTGGGTCTTTCTGCTGTTTTTTATTGTCATACTGAATATGACTGTCTTTCGAACACGAATCTCCTACCGAATGCATCCTAGACTGACGAAGCCACACTGCAGAGAACGAAAACATTCGCCTCGATGAATTTATACCCTATTCTGTCCAAACGACTATCTGTTGTGTCTGACCAACTCTATCGACTACCTTGTCTGTTCTATCTGGGAACTAATTTCCAGAGGCGTCGATCCGTCGTAAACATTGGGGGGGCCCGTGCCTATTATGGAAGTCTGGGTGCGAAGCCCCTATTGGTTTCCAGGGACAAAGCCCCTGACATGGGGGTAGGAATCATGAAGCAGGCCTAATGCAGGTATAAATAAAGCCCAACATCTCAATAGACAACAAATGAGAAATGCTACTAATATTAGGCCTATTTACAGTGGCATGTCAACGCACACAACAGTTATGAACAGTATGTCAGTAATGCTAAAGCAGCGCAATCTGAGCACATAATTAACTCGGCAAACTCTTTTTCGGCCTTCAGAT
The DNA here is from genome assembly GCA_964023275.1 of Norana najaformis. NCBI lineage: Eukaryota > Metazoa > Annelida > Clitellata > Crassiclitellata > Hormogastridae > Norana > Norana najaformis. The sequence continues at coordinate 30,731,604 of OZ029914.1, read as the reverse complement.
CTCGACTAAAAACTCACCTCTTCCTCAACTCATTTCCTCGGTAGGCTGTCTCTGTGCCTTCTTGACTTCACCTTTGCTTCTCGACCCGGACTCACCATGGAATTTGGCTTGGACAATGATTTTGCTTAGTAGCGACCATCGACTGATGCCTTGAGCATTATTACAGGGGCGGTAAAGAAGTTCTTAGATTATTATTTATTATTATTATTTATTCAACATCGAAATTGCCGAAAATTTTCCCCTTAACTGTGTTTTTTTTTAGCAAACTGTGCCGCTAGTGTCACTACGTCCAATCTGTCAAGAATGTCTTTGTTAGCATGGCACACAGACACAGCGTTTAATCGTTCCTGCGTCGTAGTACTTCGCATCCAGTTCTTTAGCCGACGCAAGGCACTAAACTTATACAGATAAGATGGATAGTTGACTCAACTTGTGAAAATTTTTATACCTGGAGTTGAACATTGGAAAACTAATTAACTGGCTTTCAATTTCATCTCATTGCATCTAGGCCTACACTGAAAGAGTGATGAAAAGCTGATGAGCCTACCTCCATAAGTGCAATTTCACCATCAATACTGTCATCTAGTCGTTTCCGTTTTATAGCAAATTTATCTATTTTCGTTCAGCAAATTCAAACACAATGTTTCTAAAATTTTACTTGTTCAAAATTAACGAAATCCTATATACATATATTTAACAGAGGAACCTTTCTTCGGCCAGCGATGCAGAGACTGAGTGGGGATTATAATTATAAAGGGCGACTATACGAATATGGGTATATATGTACCCACCCCATATTTACAAAACCATATGTACATAAGGTACATGTATATGGTTTTGTAGCTGAAGAAGTTAAATTAGCGGATCGGCTTACATCCCTACTGCCTGACTGGTCAAAGATGACATCCAGATGGCGACGGCAGTAATGTGAGGGCATTGTTTGACCTGCATTCCATTAATTTTTCAGGGTTCTGTCAAATCTTGCTATAGATCTGTGACCTCTGGCGACCTGTGTGGCTTAAGGTCTATATGTCTGACTGCCAGTGACTCAGTTCCCTTGGTCGAACTGCGTATAATTATAAATACATATGTACTGATGTAGTACATATTCATGTACAGTGTATCTGTCTTTCTGTCTGTTCGTTTGTCTACCTAAGCAAAGTTAGGCATAGACAGCAATACCTAGAGAGGTACAATTGGAAATTACGGATGGCATTGTTTACTAATGTCTTAAAGTGAAGACTGACAAATAAATTGTCAGTCCAGAGCTGCCTTGTACCGATTTTACAGCTAAAATATTGCCGGGGCCCAAGTAATGGCCGGGCCCCCAGGCTCAAAATATTGCCGGGGCCCGGGCCCCAGGAGCACCCATAGGATCGACGCCACTGCTAATTTCTGATTGCAGCTCTTAAGCTAGATCTTACCCTGCCCAGATGTTGCTGCTAAGGGCTACGTGTTGGTGTCTGTTTGGTCCTTATCTTTTGACTCCTATCCTGGAAACACAAAGTAGTGACACCAATCTCAGCTTGTGGGCTTGCTGGATCTGCTCTCCCTAGGCGAACCAGGCCTCTCAGCCTCGCTGGAAAGGCGTGGCTATTCCACGGACTATCTTGAAGCGCCATCTGTTTAATATTTCACTCATCTCTTAGTCAAGCTGGCATCTCCCCCGATCTGCTCGAGCCTCACACCTACTTCTAAACGGTGCTTCCGAACTAGTATATAATCTTATCAAGATGTTGGTCTCTCTCTCTCTCTCTTTCACTCTGTGTATGTGCGTGGGCTACATTCTCCGTTAATGCCTGACTTTACCTACTCAGATCTATGGTGTAATAGAACTATAAACACGACCGCGTATACAGATTACGTAAGATTATTACCCATAGTGAGTTTAGCAAATGTTCGAGGCCTGGACGCACGTGGTTATGGGCTCGCGTTTCAGGGCCACTAGCAAAAGTTAGGTTTGGAATAGGAAAAGGTGTGGGAGACAGCAGGAAACAGGACTGGTACAGAAAGCTACCGCATCACTCCGTCCCTCCTGCCTAAGACAAAAAGAAATGGAATGCTATGTCAGATATGAAAGAAGGCGTGTTGCTGAAGGTTGGAGTCAGGTATCGTTTAGAGCAAGAAAAATATCAGCTGGATGCTTGTAGATATGATTTAGGAGAGATGGAGATTTTGCAACGAATGTTTGGGTGGCAAAAATCCTTGCTATCAAGACAACGAGGGCGAAGATTTATTTCAACGCCACCAGATAGAAGAACAGAGGGCAAGCAATTGAAACGATATCTCCATGTGATTTAGAACCAGACGAGTGCAATGCGACGCATGACAGGCAACAGTCGAAAAGATACACGTTGCTATTTAACATGTAACTGAATCGATGTGAAACTAGTGCGCGTGAAAAGGATTTGACCCTCTGTGACATGGTGTACGTGTCTCTCATATACTAAATGATCAACAGGTAAGGTCAAAATGTATATAGCAAGGAGTACAAAACTTTGTATTGGCGACCCAAGGAGTAGGAAGCAGAGATTTTGATTCCCTGCACGAATTGAACACTCTTGCGACAGATCTTGAGCCTTGGTGACTGACCACCCAATCACATATGAGAAAGGAGAAAACTCAGTTTTGTGGGGCGAATCGCAAGCTCAGCGAAACTACAAGGTGCCAGGCCTATGAGAGATTTGGAGTTATATCAGAGTTATTCTAAGAAATGAAAAAAGGCAATCGAAATGGAATGTCAAAGAATACAAGTCTGAAATGAAGAGATAAGACACCTGAAGCCGAAAATAATCTGCAATAAAAGCAAAGATATCGTTGAAATAAAAAATAATTAGAAACCTTACTCCCTTTATAAAAACAGAAAAGAAAAGCAAATATTCAAAATTGTAAAACTAAAAACTTTATGTACACAAACGAAAAAACATTTGATTTTACTACTGCAAAGAGAATTGATTAGATGCTGCTGGAGGTCGGTGACAGACAGCTGTGGGGAGCAATAATACCAAGAAAATTAAGGAACTGGACATATTATGAGAAAGACAACAAACTGCCTGGAAAAAGATATAATCACAGGAGAAACAGAAGAGGGATCATGAGAGAGAAAGACCAAGCAGGGCATGGATTGACACGTCAAGGAATGGATGGGGATGACCTTGGAACAGGCAACCGGTCGACGCAGGAGAGGTTTTTGGAGACAGATCGTCCATCGGAAATGAATATTAGGCCAACATGCAGAATTTTGTTTCTAAATAACTCCGCCGCTGCCTTTAGTCGGGCAGCGCCAGTCCAAAGCCTGGATAAAGGAGTAGGGCGACGTCAACGGCCTTTGATGCCATAAGATGTCGCTAAGCAGTGGAACTACTACTTTGTTTCTAAGGCTGTATAGTTATTATCATTTTATTCTTCTAATCCTGAACTGTTCTTGGATTGGAGCTACATGAGTGGCAGACTACTCACCACTGCATACAACACACGATTACATAACACTGTAAATGTTTCATTCTTTTTGCTATAGTTTAATGTTAGTTGGTTTTCTATTGTTCTATAAATGGTAGACAGGCACGCATCATTCGCTCACATCTTCACTTAGACTGACCCTCAGTTCGCCTCTTCTATGAAAGCGTTATCGACTTAAGAGATTTCACAGCTTCAGCCTAATTTCTTGCCCAGTAGACCTGCTCATTTCTTGGGATTATTATCAGGTTGGGCCTGTACAAAACAAAGCACGGACTGCGACTACTGATCAGACTCTAATACCGTTTTGTGCACGCAACAGCAAAGACAGTAAGGTCATCATCATTTTCTACGAAATAATTATGTATAAGCTAACATTTCCCTCGCAGAGCGTCTATATGCGATAGTTCGTCAAAATGTCCCCTACTTTAGGAACTATAACATAATCAAATAATATAATTAAGATTCTAAATATAATATTACAATATAATGTCATTATAATGTAATTTAATTCACTGTAATAAACTTACCACCGACCAAGCGACGATCACACTGTACTAACCAAAGAGTAGGCTACATGGCTACATGCATCTTAGCCTTTATATGCATTGTTTAGTTGCCATAGCTAACGCACCTTGACTATTAAATATTTCTCTCCTTTCTTCAAAATTCTCACTGCAGTTGCAAGCAGACACAAGCTGTTGAATATTAGAACTGAAATAAAAAGACATTTGAATTTATAATTATACTTAAATAACAATAATTACTTATATATCGCTATATTCGCACTTCCACATTGAGGACGTAAACAAACAGTATAGGTCAAGATAATGTTAAGCAAAATATAATGCAAAGGTAATTAGTAACCACACACTGCAACTCAGTAGCGTATTTTGAAATTCTGCGGCGAGTTAAGGAAAGTCTGAGGCGATCAACTAAAGGGTAAAGTCAAATTTGCCGATTTGGTAGCTCGAAAATTAAACTTTTACAGTGAAGTGCATTGAAATACTTGAACTGAAGTGGCCTACCATGCAGGTATTATTTTCTTTAAAAGGGACAACAAAAATTAGCCTACCTCCCTTGCGAAGGGAGCTACTGCAAAATGGCATCATTAAATGGCCACTAATTTGGAATAATTAAGGTCAGTGCAAGTTTCTTTTATTTCTAAAAGGACATGAAGTTTCTTGGAACTACCATGACGATGCCGCAGCGCACAGCAGACTGAGACTTAAAACTAACAAAATTGCCTGCGTTTAATTAGACAACAGAGTAAGGTATAAAACTTACTTTTTACCAGCCTCTGTCAAAATAGGCCTACATAATTCCCTTAAATTACAAGCACTGTGACATTTAGGAGTAACTGTAAGTTAGTTATAAATTTATACAGCATCGCTTCGAGAGATTGTTATCCTAGCCTAAACGATGTTAAATGTCAGTAAGAACAGAAGCTTAATTAGTTAGCAAGCAATGCCCGGATAAGTAGTAAATTGAAAAGTGGTTGAAAGTCTAGATTTACAAGGTGTCCGTACATGTTAGACCATAATAAAAGATGGCTGTGGGCAATGCCTGACTTTGCTCAGAACAATACTAATAGGCCTAAACAATTGCCTTCAACTACTAAAGAAATCATAGATTACGCAACCTAATGGAGATATGTATGTGACAGTAAATATTAAAGCTAGTGCATTAAAACTAAAAATACGCGTAAATTATGAAGACAATTCATCCAAAGAGATCGAACGTCCGGAACAATGAAGTGGTTGCAAAATTAATGAAGGTGTATAGTAATATAAGAACAATAATAAATCATTCGTCTTTTTATTTACCACGCTGTATGCAACATCCTAAATTTTCAGACAACCATTTTCCCTAATCGTATATAGCGGATCCTTACTGTGCCACTCTTTGGAGGGTCGTGACCTGTTGTGGGCCCAACTTAGGCCCAGTGAATGTGGCTGTATAGGTTAGCAGTTTCATATATAGACGCGATATACCGTTCAGTCATAAAAAGCACGAGAGCTGGAAGCATTGAAATGAAAAACGACACCAATTAACCCAAGCAGATTGCGAGGCCTCTATGCTCAGCGGAATATTCAGCCACGGAGCAGAACAAAAAATGTGGCTTAATACCACAGGTAATTTGAAGTGCTGTTTATCTGTTTATGTAGCAAATGAATGGTGGCGAATTTCCGGATTAAAAGAGTCGTCTGCAAACGTCTGAATCATGATGCATCGTGTGTTTTCTCACCGTCTGCGCTCATACAACACAGACAAAGCTGGCTGTTGATATTTGCAACAGCTTTATTATCGTGTTTTGTGGATTGTTTCTACACTAATGATGTAATAGCGGTTACCGACCACCATATACAGTATATCGTTGCAGTGTCCAAGCGTAATTGTTCTAGCGCAAGACCTTTCTATTTTCAGAAGCTTCAGCATAAGAAGCCGAAAGTCATGGACCCGCACTTTTCAACTAGAGGTTCTTTTGCAGTAGCCCCCTGATATTTAGTGTAGGGATTTCAATTGAAAATTGCAAAATAATGTCACTACTTTGATCATAGAAGTACAATTAAGAAGCTCCTTTGGTTTTAACAAAACAGTTTTATTTCATGTAGTACACAAACGTTGTAAAGAACACCCGTATAACCAAGAAGGCCAGAGTGTAAAGGCAAACCACTGGGCAAAACTAATATACCTGTAAAGGCCACGGGAGCCAACTGCTTCCACCCGCAAGCCAAGAGAGAGAGAGAGACACACACACCGACAGACAGAGACAGTGAGACGGAGACCGAGACTGAGTCAAAAATCTTCTTAGCCTAGATATTTTAATCTAGATGCGCAACACCATGCCATAACGTTGAATCAGAAGAACTCCAGCAAACAATATCGTCAGTACAGAAGACGACAGGCAGCCATAACCAATTACAAATAATCCCGGATCTTCTATTGAACAGGCAGATAGGCCTTTGTCATGCAACACAGCACGGACTCGACTACTGATCTGCTCGGGAACGTCGACTTTCGTTTTAGGACGTTTCGCAGTGATAATTAAATTTAATAATTTGATAATTTCGCTTGTTATTTATTCTAAAAGAATGGTAAAATCCTCTTATGTGGTGTAACACTATATCGATCTGAGACAATGACTATCGGAAAGGCAGAATTTGGGCGCCTGGAGGCGTTTTAAATGTGGAGAGGGAGGTAACTGGTTCAAATCAGCTAGAGAGATCATAAAGCAAAATATGAGAATGTAGAAGTGCGCTTGGTGCAGGAAGATAGAACACTGGTGAATACAATAAAGAAAAGACAAATCAATTAAATCGGCCACATACTTCGTGGGAATTCGCTCCTGAAGACAGTGCTTGAAGGAATAATTAAAAGAAAGAAAGCTGTAGGAGGGCTAAGAACTACATGGTGTTGGACTGAACGAGGAGACGGGACTTTCTTCTTCTTCTTCTTCTTCTTCTTCTTCTTCTTCTTCTTCGCATTCTTCTTCGCATTCTTCTTCTTCTTCGCATTCTTCTTCTTCTTCGCATTCTTCTTCTTCTTCGCATTCTTCTTCTTCGCATTCTTCTTCTTCTTCTTCGCATTCTTCTTCTTCGCATTCTTCTTCTTCTTCTTCTTCTTCTTCTTCTTCGCATTCATCTTCTTCTTCTTCGCTTTCTTCTTCTTCTTCGCATTCTTCTTCGCATTCTTCGCATTCTTCGCATTCTTCGCATTCTTCTTCGCATTCTTCGCATTCTTCGCATTCTTCTTCTTCTTCTTTTCTTCTTCTTCGCATTCTTCGCATTCTTGACGACCTGCTGTGACTGACGTGGGCTTTTTTAAATATACATAAGAAAATCAAAGACTGTGTGTCTTTCTCGAGACAACGCTACGCTACAAACTGGGCGAGTCGATGGTCCGAAGCCCGATCGATTGACGCTTCGAAAGATTATTGACGCTTCAAAAGATCGTTGACAAACTCTTAAACTAAATTACTATGATTTCTTCCATGCACGGCATCATGCAATCTTTTAAACGAAAGAGGCGTAAATAGAGTATTCATCATCATCATCATCATCATCATCATCATCATCATCATCATCATCATCATCACCATCATCATCATCACCACCACCACCACCATCATCATCACACCGTCGTCATCATCGTCGTCGTCGTCGTAATCAATGATGATTGCAGATGTACACGAAGCTATAAGTTACAGGTTCTCACTATCAAAATTGTCTGAAGTCTTCCTCGATCACGTCCGTAAATAAAGGATGCGCTGGCCTATATACCTATCTTCGAAAGCGAGACGTAATTGTAGCAATTCCGTATTCCGTAGACCAGCAACAATGGCCTCTGGTTGCTTAAGCAGCTGAAAGGCGAAGAAGACCTGATGCCGAGTGAAAGACCAACACCACCAGCAGCAGCAGCAGCGATGCCTTTTCTTCTTGAAACAACGAATCGCTGTCAGCAGTTGACGCCTCTTCCTATTTACACGGTGTTACGTGGAAATTGGTCGTCCTTGTTTTTATACTGAGTGACAATGCAATGCGTGCAGCCTGCGAAACAAGTGACACGTCTTAATTAAGCGTATGCATATGTATGTGTATGAGTGTATATATATACAAATATATGCATATATACATATATATATGCATATGAATATGCATGTGTAATTCCGGTGTAATTTCTCTCTTTGTTAGAAATGAGTTACTCGTTTTGCGATGGCAATGCGTCCAGGTGGGCAGACAGCAGTTTTGATGGATGCATTGTTTACACGAATCTATGCGCCGGTGCATGCGGTTGTCTCCGTGCGTATGGATGTAAGCCTATTAGTCACAGTGGTCCCAACCTCCCACCGTAATCCTGGCTCTCCCCCCACCGCATATTACATAAGTCGAATCGAACATAATAACTTTTAAAAATACACACTTGTTACGGACCTAAAAGCCCGGATATATGTTTGTTTGCTTCATTGTCTCTCTTTGTGTTTGTTTGCTTCATTGTCTCTCTTTGTGTTTGTTTGCTTCATTGTCCTAAACTAATCTTGGTCAACATTTTTCGGCGCACGTCACGACGTGCTTTTCCATCACTGAAGTAATGTGTATTTAAATTTGTGGTCTTTGGAAACAGCATAACGTAACGTAAAGTGAGGTCACGTAACGTAGCGCGTAAGATAACATAACACGACGTCACGTAACGCAGCGCATAAGATAACATAAAATTTTATAGCACAAAGTAACTTGATATTTTATTGCACTGGTAGCCTAATAATCGTAATCGTAAGCTCGATATTTCTACAGCGTCCAACGTAAGCTAAGTTACGGGAACCAGCTTATTCGCAGGCGCAATAGTTATACGGAAAAACTGGTGGAGAAGTTGTGACGGTTTTACTTCGGCGGAAGTAAACCAGAGGTATCCGCTTTTGCGAGATTATCGAAAGGCGCTATATGTTTATTCGTGTATGTGCATACTACATTTCTCATACCAATATGTTGCCGTTTTCGTTACCTACAAATAACCGGTTCTACGACCGAAATTTACGCTCTTTGCAATCAACTAGGCCTATACTCTTCCTTCGTAACAGTGTCAATTCTTTCGGGAAGAAGTTCAGAATAGGGCGGCGGTGCTTCCCTGAGAGAGACGACACTGTACGATTCTGTCTTGGACCCCGGCTTCGCCTCTTCTTTGGTCACCGGATGGGTTCTATAGCCTAGGGCCTATATCCCTTTCCAAGAATAGGGTTCTAGCAAACGGCCTTTTCTTCATCTGTTCTTTTATCCCCACGAACGCCTCTTTATAACCTATCATTCATTCGTTCAGTCATTCGGAGCATATATATATATATAGCGCTCATCCAATATGGGCATCTTGTACATCTACCAGATACAGAGTACCGCTATACATTCATTACTTCTGGACATTGCCTCTTCTCGGGCAACTGTTCTTTTCCTGTAGTTCCGTGGACAAGGACGATCTTCAACGAATCTTCGCATCTCTCCGTCCTGGCAGTATGTCTATCAGGCACAGCGCGTTCCAGGTTTACTTTTCTTTCCGTGCATAGGTATGCACGCCTACTTTAACCACTTGTTTCTCAGACTGCACGACTTACAATCCTCAAATCTCAACGATACGCCTACATTGATGGTTTTTTATATGCAACTTTCACTGCTCGAACATAGACCTTCATCCCTACTTTTGCAACGAGAGAACCGTCCTCGAACGCTCAGTTGTGTTCTTTTGTGAGCACATACAGTTGGGCTTTCCATTGGTTGTGCTCTGTAGGCCTAATCAGTGGCGTCGATCCTATGGGTGCCCCTGGGGCCCGGGCCCCGGCAATATTTTGAGCCTGGGGGCCCGGCCATTGGTTGGGCCCCGGCAATATTTTAGCTGTAAAATCGGTACAAGGCATCTCTGGACTGACAAAAGTTGTCATTCTTCACTTTAAGACTTTAGTAAACAATCCCAGTCCGTAATTTCCGATTGTACGTACCTCTCTAGGTATTGCTGTCTATGACTACTTTTGCTTAGGTAGACAAACGGACAGACAGAAAGACAGATACATGAATATGTACTACAACAGTACATAATTATATGCAGGTCGACCAAGCGAAGTGAGTCACAAGCAGTTGGACATAAAGACTTTAAGCCACACAGGTCGCCGGGGGCACAGAACTATAGCAATGTTTGACACAACCCTGAAAAATTAATGGAATGCAGGTAATACAACTTGCTCTCACATCAAGGCCATCGCCATCTGGATGTCATCTTCGACTAGTCAGGCAGTACAGATGCAAGCCGACCCGCTAAATTAGTCTCTTCAGTTACAAAACCATATACATGTACCTTATGTACATATGGTTTGTAATTATGGGGTGGATACATATATACCCATATTCGTATAGTCGCCCTTTATAATTATAATCCCCACACAGTCTCTGCATCGCTAGCCGAAGAAAGCGCCCTCTGTTAAGTATATGGATATAAGATTTCGTTAATTTTGAACAAGACAATATTGATGGTGAAATTGCACTTGTGGAGTTAGGCTCATCAGCTTTTCATCACTGTTTGGTGTAGATGCAATGAGGTGAAATTGAAAGCCAGTTACTTAGTTTCCCAAGGTTCAACTCCAGGTATAGAAAATTTTCCTATACTTGACTCAACTATCCGTCCCATCTGTATAGGTACAAGAAAAGAATCACGTAAGCGGATTATATAATGTGTTGACATCCGGTTATAAATGAGTAATTAATAAATTTAGAGCGTTTTTGAGAGGTTATGCGAGGCGCTTTACAAATGCTGTATTACAACAATCAGAGAAGCAACGAAAAGGAGTAGTCAATAGCTTACGTGTTTGGAATTCGTGTTGAAACTGCCAGCTCAATGGGCTTTTGAAACCGTGCTCCCACCTAGCGAATGCAAATGAACCATTTTCAATAGGCATGCGTCTATTCACAATCAATCTAGAAGACGCTGTTTAATTTCTACTTATTTTCGAAGATATTTCTTTTTGCTAAACCATGTTTTTATTAGTAAAATATTAGGGCATAACATCAGTTAAAGTAATTTTATAAGATGCGAAAGTGGTAAAGAACAAACTTGTTCATTCCATGTCGGATACACGCCGACACCTCTATTTTTAAGTAAGTTAGCTGACCTCCCCACGCTTATTTTGTGTAAACGCATGACTTTAATGGTAAAGTAAGGTAAAGGTCGACGTCAACGACCCTGGCAGCCATAAGATGTTAAACACTGGAAGCTACTGCAATAAGGCTACCATGTCCAACATTAGGACGTAGGGGACACGTTCATTCCAGCTCCGCTGATCCTTGAGCCGGCAATGGATGAATCCCAAGGTCCTAGACACTTTAGACATTTACCTTCCAGCATAAATCGTTACCAAATTTGACTGCCTGGTGACAAAGTTGTAATCGTAATCGTAATTCTGAGATTTCTACAGCGCCCAACGAAAGCCGCGCCGCGAGTACCAGCTTATTCACAGGCGCTCAGTCAAAACAAAATCGATAGGTAAAAGGGTTCAGTTCCAAGTCAAGATCCAAAAGTCAGATGGAGAGACAGGGTGGCAGCTACGGGTGGTGGTGTTTGGGGTTGAAGAGGGGAGAGAGATGAGGAAGAACGGGTGTCAGGGTACAATCTGTGAAAGAGGAATGTTTTGAGCTTTCAATGAAAGGCCGAAGCAGAAATTGCAAGCGGTGGAGCATCGATGAGTTTGTATGATGGGTCAGAAAACTGTGGCAATTCTGGGGGGAGTTTATTCCAGAGTGGTGTGGCACGTGTGTGCAAACATTCTTCCCTCCACATCAGTTTTTTTTCTATATTTCTCACCGAAGATTCATTTCCTCCAACATTTTGTTCCTGCCCTTAAGTCTTCCCCACTTAATAATAGTAGTAGTAGTAGTAGTAGTAGTAGTAGTAGTAGTAGTAGTAGTAGTAGTAGTAGTAGTAGTAGTAGTAATAATAATAATAATAATAATAATAATAATAATAATAATAATAATAATAATAATAATAATAATAATAATAATAATAATAATAATAATAATATTGGTTAGGTCCGACGGCCGACGACCTGATGGAGCAACCCTCATTCCTTGGGAAGGGGGTAAATGCTTGACCTGGGACGCCACAGTAATCGATACTCTGGCAGTTTCTTATCGATCCAGAACAGCCGTGGTCGCAGGTGCTGCTGCTGAGATCGCAGCAGAACGAAAGACCTCAAAATACAGTGATATTCTCTCGACACACTGCTTCGTCCCTCTGGCCTTCGAGACTCTAGGCCCCATAAATCAGGAAGGCTTCAGCCTCATCAAGAAAATCGGACGCCATTTAACTCAAGTATCGGGAGATAAGAGGGAGACTTCTTTCCTGTTCCAACGCCTCTCCATTGCCATCCAGCGATCTAACGCGATTGCCTTTAATGGCACATTCTTGGAGCCAGATTTAAGCGAAGACTGGCAATTCCAGAGAACAATCACCGTGCCTGAAGCCAAGATTAAAGAAAAGGAGAGAACCTGGAACTGGTCGTCGAAACCCAGCCGACGGGCCCCAACCGATCCTCTGGGTCAAAGAGCCACACTGCCTGTCGAAGGTCAGCCGGCGGGTCGAGGTCGAGGAGACGTCGACGCTCGGGTCAGCGAAGCCCACGACGCAGGCGCTTTCGAAGCAGACGACGACGGCGATGAAGAGGAGGGAGTTGGTAGTGCTGGATGTTCGTCCGATCCACACCGGAAGTTCTTGCGCCCCATCGAAGAAACGCCCACAGAACGCTCTACACTTACGCGACCGCTAACTCAGGGTTGCTTCTTCACCACGGCGCTTAAAGCAGCGATTCGGAGGTGCAGCTAGTCGACCTGTTTCCAGTGTGCCAACCAGGACGCCACAGCAGCTCTAGTTGCTCCAGCAACAATAGATTTATATCATAATTGAAGTGACATAATAATAATAATAATAATAATAATAATAATAATAATAATAATGATAATAATAACAAGAACAATAACAAACAATAATAATAATAAAATTTATATAGCGCCGTAGCACAGCCGAGGCCGAAGAAAAGGGCGCTGTTCAGGCTTTTCCCATTTAATAAGGGATCGGTGACCAGCCACATCCGAGAAAGGGCGGCAAAACTATTTTAAGTAGGCAGGTGTATTACGTATGGATCTGGCAAAGCCACACTCACAGCGAAACCTTTAAAAGCAGGTGCTCAGCGGGATGGGCAGGAAATAACATACATGACTAATTATATGCAAACAAAGAAATCAAGCGTCCGAAATGTAGTAATAACGTCAACAATCCTTCTCGTATCTGCAGGCAGCACACTTTCCAGCTGCCTAATCCGCCATAAACACAGATAGGCCGACAGACAAGCACAGGGACAGCCAAACGCACAGTCCGAAGGAATGTGAAGGAGTGGTCAACACGTGCATAGGATTCGTGTAACCAGCGCGCGATTTGATCTAATGGTCTTTTTCAAAACCGTGCTGTCACCTAGCGAATATAACTGACATTAATGAACCTGTGCTGCCATCTTGCTAATGCAATTAAAACATTTTTGAAAAGAATTATGGTTTTACTTTTGTCTATGCTCAAAGAATAGTCTTTAGGTCCAATCCAAGGAATCTATATGGGTCCAATCCAGTCTTTATTAACGAAAAATTTGGGATCTAGAATTTAAAAAGTAATTTTATTAGAGGAAGTAGAAAGGAAAAATGTGTTCACTAAATGTGGCCTATGGTTCGACACCTCTATTTGGGAAGCAGTTACGCTGGTCTTTCTGATGCAAATTTTTTTCTTGCGGTGCTACTTCACAGATTTACATTGACACCAATGTTCCCAGAGGCGTCAATCATATGGGAACCCGGGCTCAGGCAATATTTTGAGCATGAGAGCTCGGCCATTGGTTGGCCAGCAATATTTTACCTGTAAAATCAGTAAAAGGCAGCTATGCACTGATAAAGTTCTCATTCTTCCTGTATTAGGCCTATTCTTGACCCCATAATAAGGGCTTTGCCTCTGGAACCCGACAGGGGCTTTGCCTCTGGAACCCGACAGGGGCTTTGCGCCCAGACCCCCACTTTAGGCCCGGGCCCCTCCAATGTTTACTACGGATCGACGCCTCTGGGCCTAATTATAATTTCTTCTGTTACTATTTCTTTGTGATTGCAACTGCAGCCCTCAAAATTTAATGTTCTGCAAGAGTCACAGAGAGTCTGACTGTAATCATTAGTCTCCAAGTCGCTGTTATTGATTTCACCATTGGTTGCTGGTCTTCAAATACCGGTAAAATAATCACAGCAGTTTCTGAACCATGTACCCACATCATGTTAAGTGGCGCCCCTAGTGAATGTAAATTTTACACCCATTCGGTACAATAGTGTAGTTGCTTACTTACTTTGGCCTCAGTGCGCATGCGTGTGCGGAAGTGCACTTGTTGACGGTTGAAAAGTTGTTGATTGAACAATCAGACCGTGTGCCATTTGATTTTATTGGGTTACATTGCAACGGCTTCGCATTTCGCGTTTATATTGTTTATCTCAGGTATGAGAACAATAATTATAAAGCATCAAAAGCTTTAAAGTGCGAATGCATTTAGCGAAATGTTTTTTTTTCACCAAGGCGCACGTTTCATGTTACTGTATCGCTGTCTATATGTTCCACCGGCGCTAGAGGTGGGGACAGGCCCTTTCGCTGCCCTACAGAACTTTTGATCACCAGCTGTTTGGCCAAGGAGCAGGAGTCGATGTTTCTTCCAATTTTTATGGCCGTGTGCGCAAAAATGTGCTAGTGCGCAGTGTTAAAGAAGCCGTGTACTTATCTGCGTTCACTCTGTCCAGGCATTTAATAATGCCGATAGCCGTAAACTGTGCTCTGTTATGCTATCCATCATATTATGATGTGATGAAAAATATATTCATATTTAACAAAATTCAAAATAGTACTTGTCTGAATGTAATTTTTACCCGCCAATTTACGCTGATTAGCTTCACAAACATTTCTTGACAGTATTTTAATTTTTTGTGAGCAGTACAAGCTCTTGTGTGTACTGGCAGTTGAACTTATGTGCATGTCATGCTTGTTCTAGAGGGACAAGATGTTTGGAGTAGAGACCCCTCCTACATTTTGTTCAGTACCCCGAATGTGGCATCACAAGTAATAGAATTATGCACCAAAATGTGAAAGACACTTGTCAAAAAACTTGAAATCAATACTAGAGACCGCTTCACAAAAGAAGGGTTAACAATAATAACGTTTGCTGATGACAAGGCAGAAATAGTACTGGCTATGCTTACATATAACGCGAAACTTCTAGTAACTCTGTTTTGATGAAATATACTTTTGTAGGCCTATGCTACTCACATGAGGAATGCATTAATATAAAACTTACTTGCAGCTTAAGTTATATATTTACGGTATTGTACAAGCCTAGACAGTCTCCCAAGTTGGACGGTATTTCTTTAATGCAAAATTTTAGAACAATCTATTATTTTAGAGGCTATTTTCAAAGAGTATTTTAAATATTGCTTAAGAATGAAGCTTAGAGAAGTGTATGGTGTTTTTTTTAAATAGTGCTGTATAAACGGTAAAATTACGCTGTTTCTTCTTATGGATTTTCTTCTGTAGTTGTCTTTTTTGTACTAAGTGGCTGTGGTTTATTTTTAAAGATATTCTTTAGGCAAGTGTCGTTGGATATCTGAATTGAGGGATTTAGCCGGAAGATGGCAATTAGGACGCTGCCAATGGCGAAACGCAAGCGGACACTACCACAGGTTGCAAGTGGAATGACAAACACCTACGAAGATAAAGACTGCAACTTTCTCTGGTTAGTCTCAAGTGTATCCGCTGCAAACTGCAAATATGCTGCTTTTGACATCGGCAAAGAAACCGCCATTTCATTTTTTCTATTTTGTTTTGGCATTATGTGATGCAGAATATTGTGTAACTTGGTAGATAAGTGCATCCCACCCTAGCTATAACACATGATTTGAGATCCATATCAGGTATTGCGTTATGGCGAGGGCCGCGTTAAACTGAAGTGGTATTTTGTAACCAAAATTTCAGTTTATGTAGCTGTGTATGTGCCGGTTGTATTGGGCTTATGACCGTATTAGAGTGCGGTATTGTTGTGAAAACAAGTCTTCAAACTATTCACAGTGGGCATCAGTGTAGCTGTGAAGGTTACCAGAAAATTACAAATTGCCTTTTGGAATGGAGGCTGCAAGATCTAGAAAACTGCATTTAATTCAAAATTATGTCTGAAGTGGAAGCAAATTTTAATAAATTTTGTCACTGGTAAATGCTTTGTATTCGTTGATTTGATATTCTGCTTTCAGGTGCCGTGAACTTAACTGTGTATGTGAAATGTCGTAGATAAGTTTGTGTGGGATAATTATTTTACATCAATAAAGTACATAAACAATACCTTAAAAAGTTGCTTTTATTTGAAGGAAACGATATGTAATACAGAATTTTTGCTTCAGTAACAATAGGATCTGTACTAATTTTTGCCTGGTTTTGCCATTTATTTCTCTGTCTTTCGATTGCATCCACCTTTTGTGTGCAAAGTAGGCTTTCATTTTTCCCTAAACTGTTTACATCTTTCTAAAGAAAATAAATTGTTATTACATTTATCTAGCATTTCAGGTCTAGCCTTCGAGACTTAAATAAATGATTTCAGCGATGTAACTATGCAAATGGTAGAAAAAGTCTCGCACTTACTGTTGATTTGAGAGTTCTGTACCAGTGAAAGTCTTACAAATGTTGATGCTTTATAGCAGCTATCTTGGTATACTACGCAGGTGTTTGACCCATTATCAGCTCTGTGAACTACAAGAAAAGAAAGATTTCTGCACTTCCATCAGAATAGGCATTACCATTTCAGCATTTTATGAGTTTTTCTCCCAAAGATCACATATCTATGCATCAGTAAATTTGGGATCCAAGACTGCAAACGTATTATACCAGAATTCGCGTTATATCAACATGTGGTAGAGTGAAGGTGCATTGTAGTTAAATCAGGCTGTATTAACCTCTGTGTAGTGGCAAATTGGGCATTTGAGCATAGATAGCAGAGAGTTAATCTGAGATTAACCATTGACAATGTTGATGCTGGCTTTAATCTGGCAACCTCAGACAAGCTGTGATTTTGTGATTTTTATGTCCCTCAGATTTATTTTTACTTACTGTTGGAAATCATATAACTATGTGCTAGACTTTGGCATTCTACCCAGAGGCCCAGCTGAGGTTGAGGTATTTGAAAAATGCCTTCCCATTTCTTGTTAGAGTTAGGTAGAGTGTGTGGCTTTAAAATACCATGAACTGATTGAATTAGCTGCAAATATTTAGAAAAAGCATAAAACAAGTAATTTATTGTGAGATGGTATAATTGTATCTTTATTTGTTGGTCATATGTTGCTTTATTGACTGATGTTTCTTTTTTTTCTAGTCCAGTATGTTTTAATATGATTGAAGATGCTTATATGACCAAATGTGGACACAGTTTCTGGTGAGTCCTCGCAATATGAACTTACGCATCTAGTCTCTGTCTTTTGTGCTTTTGCATGAAATTGTAACTGTTGATATTCTAGATCGAGTGTTTAGGCTACTCTGATTAACTGTGAATAATGTAATAGATTTATATAATTTCTGTGCATTACTTTGTAACCTTTTAATTCATATAGCCTAACAATGCCCTTTGAAGAAATTTCAGTTTCTGCATTTTCACACTTTTAATGAAGTTGTGTTCTAAAAGCTGAATTAAATATGAAGTTCATGTTGCTGACTGCAGTATGTCAGAAATCAGGTTCTAGCTGTGGTAAATTTAGTAAGCGGGTTTGCATATATGTACATTTTAGAGAACATATTTTTGTTGAATAATTAGATAAAATGGTCTTCTATTCTATTCTAATCACTACTTTGACGGACTTCAATCTATCACATGGGTTTAAATCAGGTGGTTCAAAATTTTTCAGTTAACCCACTTGTCAGTTTGACTCGTTTTAGATTAGGTCTTTGATCCATTTTCGATTAGATCGTATGTTTGCTGGCTTTGTTACTGATGTACTCCTTTCTCCATGCCGCTCCAGAATGGGCATTTTGGAACGGCGTGTTCGATGGCTGCCTCATCGTTCATTGCTGAGGAATTCATGGAGTATTTTACCACCAAGGTCAACTCCATTTGTGATGACACCTCCAGTTTCGCTTCTCCATAATTCCCTCCCACAGAATGCCATCTGTCCGACTTGAGAGGTGTCTCCAGCAAGGAACTCCGTGATCTCATCCTCTTGTCTCTGCTGAAGTCGTACGAGCTCTCTGCTGTTGTGCCTTACACCAGAATTTGTGGAATATCTTCCATTCATCATGCTTCTCTGGAATGTCTCTCTTCAGGAGCATGTTCTTCCAGTTTCTGATGATATTTGTGCTTATCTGCATTTCAGAGTTTGACCATGTATCGCATTATATGTATGATGTTCATCACTGGCTGCCAGTTTTGCAGCACATTGAATTTGAAATTTTGATGTGGGCATGGTGATGCCAGTTGGAGTATGCACCTTCCTACTTGCTTGAGCTTTTGTTGACCTGTTTTGGGTTTGGCTGGATGCAGGCTTTTATGTATGTTTACATAATTTTGCTATTTGCATACTTACTTGCATACTTACTCAATTTCAGTTACAAGTGCATCAGAACAAGTCTGGATGCGCACAATCGGTGTCCAAAATGTAATCACGTTTTTGAGAAAAAAGATGAAATATTTCCAAATTTTCTATGTAAGTTTATTCATGCTGGTCTTTCCACTTTTATTGAATCACTTCTTAAATTTGTTGCTCTTTAAGTTCTTTCTGATCATACGTAAGCTATAGTTTAATGTATAATTTGATTATTATGACATATACTTTGTCAATCGTTTTGATTAATATTATTAGCTTATTACTAGTGGCAGATTGCTAATGTCTTTGTGTTTCACCTCTGTGTCTGGGGCTTGAATCCCAATGTGTTATGTGAAGTTAAAAATTTGTTTTTGAGCAATGTGACCTATAAAGAAAGGTTGTCCGGTTGTTGCATGTTGTCATGTTTGTGCTTCAGCCGACACATATCCTTCAACTTCAGAACTCCTTCCTTGAAGACAACTTTTGAAGGGGGCATGTACTAAAGGAGGAAATGTCTTGTTTTACCTTACCTTGTGTTGCAGATTCTTTTACAGATAATTGACAGCATTACCAAGTTTTTGTTTCCAGTTGTTCTAATTACAATGCCTTTACAGCTTGTTGTTTACATAGACCCTTCCTTGATCTTAGTTAACAATGCCTGTCATACTGTCCCACACAAAAAATCACCAAAACAAACTCTTGCAAACATAAAGCACAGGCATAGGAACACTGTAGAAGACTTGAGCATCCGGCATTATCTTGGCTTCGTTCATCTCCTCCACCAGTAGAATAAACCATTCCAAAAGGTCTTGGTTTTTTCTGATTCACTGTGTAGGCACAATAGACAATAAAGTCTGTGACAGCTCCAATTCTACCTGTCTACAAGTCTAAGACTCTCTGTCGAGTCCACAAGTTCCAGTTCACCTTCAATCCACCAAGGAAGATGAAGACTAAGGGGAGTTAAGTGCCTCTCCATTTCCTGTCATGGCCTCGCTTCTCCAATCCATCTGACCATAGCCTACTTTGAGTTCCCCAAATTCTTCCACTCACTGTTACCCAGGGACTGACTTAAGCCCCTCTATACTGTTGGCTGCCATCTCGTTCACTGTGCACAACAGCCCATCCTCCGTTCCCACAAGCAATTAAGGTCTATGGCTCAGTGGGTAAGGTCTTAAAATATAGAGCATTTTGTGACACTTTGTTTCTTTCTTTTAGTGGCAGAGATTATCACAAAACAAAGAACAAAAATTAACGAACAGAAGAAGATGAAAATCGATCATTTAGTAAGTTTTACTGTTTTGTTTAGTATTTTGCTAGAGCAGTATCAAATATCATTTTTACTGTTCGACCAACTACAAATAGTAAGTGACAGCAAAAGTAGGACATCCCTAAAATATTTTAAAGTTTTAAATATGAGTTAAAAACAGATGTGTATTTTTTAAATGTTTATTATAACTCGCTTATCTGCAGTCACTGAATGTCTCGCAGCTTGCAGTCTAATCTTGAATGTTCTTAACTGTTTCTGAAAGTTATGTAAGTTTGCTTTCAGAAAGATTAAATGTGCTAAATTTTCATGTGAAAGATAATTTCTTTCTGAAAAATTAGCTGCTGCAGTACTGAATAATCTTCACTGGACACACTTGTTCCTGGGACTGCCAGAAAGGTTTGGGCACACGTCCTCCGGTTTGGGTAGATGTGCCCCATTCTGTTGCTACTATATCGCTGAGTCTGAAGTTCTCGGTGTGCAAGGTTTCATTAGGAACCAACTAATTTTAGTTTCCTGGTCTGTAACTGAAGCTTGTTGCCGAACTGCATTTGAGAGTGCAAGGAATGCTGTGCTGCCCAGAAATCAAACTCATCTGGAAGACTTTGCAGGCTTGGTTTCTTTTGTGGTGGTCTTTGAAATAAAGTTGCACAAAGTATGAGTTTTTGGTTTATTAAAAGTAGATTTACTTTGTGATGCAGCACAGTTTCAGTGCATGATTTCATATTCATCAGTATGCTTGTACTTTGAATTTAGAGCCGTTATTTTGAATTTTTGTATTTATATTTGAATTTAGAGCCATTATTGTAAAACTTTTCAGAATTGCTTTAAGGTTGTATTTTATTATATGTGTAAAAATGTTTTGATTTTCCTGTAGGTTAGCGTGGATGGAATAGAGCCACAGTTAACAGCCGAGTTAAACAACATGGATCTGAATGACCTGAACCATCTGCTTCAGATACTGACCAAGAAGAAAGAAGTTCTCGAAATGGTTGCTCTTGGTTCTGTTTTTGGTTTTAGTTATGCAGATGTTCAGTAATTAGCTTACTTCACTGATGTTACTTATTTAAATGTGGAAGGCGCTGGTGTTGGTTTCTTAAAATCTAATGCTTTCCCTAAAGGCTAAGGAGTTAAAATTGATACCAGTTCGCAAGTTGCCGTGAGTGATAAACTGTAAGTAGAAAAACAAACATTTTGGTCAGTGAAGCAGATTAATTTTAATTAATAAAGTAGTGTGCACCTTTTCTTGTGTGTTGCTTTATAATGTCCTGGCAGCCCAAGAAGAGGCTGTATGTGGCTTGTACCTTTTGGTGACCATTAGTTCACTAACAAATTGTATGTTTAAAGTATCCTTTGTTTAACTTCCATCAAAGACCACAAATTCACTATGGAATAAATTATTTTTAAAGTATTCTCTGTTTATTTTGTAGGAATCTAAAGCTTTCCAGAACGAAGTACTTAAAGAATTTTTGCTTAAAGTGAGAGAAAAGAAACAGGTGGTGAGTGCATCAGTTTCATTTAAGGGTTGTGCCATTCTGTAAACAAGTTTCAAGTGTTTGTGTGATTACAAGCATGCGTTATGTTATGTTTAGCCAAGTGACTGCGGAATCTTTGTGTTAGACTGGATTGATGCATCTTTCTTTCACTTGTTAGTATTTTGATGTTTAGTTAAGTATTTTTTGTTTATGTCTCTATTTATTAGCAACTCGAGATTCTGGGCCGAGATATGAAGCTCCTAAACGATGACTTGCAAAAAGTTGAGGTTAGACTGATTAATATCCACTTTGAATTTTTATTTGACTTGTTTGTTATAGTTCATAGTAATTATTCAGTATTAAATATACACGATTTTTTTATCAAAAAAGTCTAAGTGTTGGCCATCAGTCCTAAAGTGAAGATCAGATTGGGGATCTTGAACATGATACTGAGTTCCTAGTTGTGTAAATAACCCCGAATTGTCTAAATGACACACATTCATTATGCAGAAGTTAATTAAATTTGTTCTTTCATTAGTTGTGTTTGATTTCTGTGTATGAACTCAGTTGTTAATATTTTAGGAAAAGGCAGCTGAGTGCAGCAGCACGGCATCAGCGTCTCAGGTTTGTCATATTCGTTTATCATTCTGCAAACAATTTTTGTCATATGATGACGTCTCTATCCTGTTGATGTGTGTCTCCAGTATGATTTTGTTTTGACTCTAATGTGATCTGATTTCCTGATGAAGCAAATTCTGATGTCCTGTTGAGTTTCTTTTGTGGAACTGTGGTTTGAAATGTGGTTTTGTTTATGAGCTACCATTGTTTTATGCCTTGTGTGTTTCATTACTGGCCCTTAAATTAAGTAAGTTATTTGATTATATATGTATATATATATGTATACACACAAGTATATAGAAATCTGTGGAACTCTTCCCCAGATTACCCCAGGATGAACTTGATGTCTTTTGACTTGAGACTTATTTCCTGTTGTTAAGCTAGTTCCTATATGTAGCACCTGTCCGTGTTGCATGGAAGTGCTGAAGATAGCACACAACTCGGGAAAAACCTTTGTATCTGGGCCATACTGAACTTAACATAAATGGTGAAAAAGAAAATATCTGGTAACTGGGATAAAGAAGAGAAATACATCCTGTGGATGCCAGGTAACACAATAGTACTAAAATCCATAATAAAATGGGCGTGCCAGTTTTATTATAGAATCTTTAATTTGCCTTGTTCATTGTCAACTTGAAATTTTTGTCATTGTGTGTTGGGTCAAACTCAGTATCCAGTGACTCACTGTCAAGTGTGTGAGAGGAAACTTGTAAATGAGTTCTGTGTTGTCAGTTAAAGCTTAGTTCAGTTAATGGAAATAAATAGAACCCATGCAATACTGTTCTGCTTTAACTGAGATTTGAACCTCTGGAATTACTGCTGGTGTGCTAACAACTAGACTACAGGGGCCATTGTTCAAAGTCTTTCACTATAACATTTTGGACTTACCTCTTTTTTAAATACCTATGTGTGGTAGCAATGATTTAGACCATCAACCTCTTGCATGGTGACAGTAGTCTGCCAACACCAGGATATGCTAAAGTTAATGGTAGGTGTTTGAGTATTTGAGTATATATTTTTATGTAAGTCTGATTGCAACAGTTGTTGTCATAAGGTGGTTCTGTTGTAGGTTTGTGGTCTTTCAAATGGTCTCGAATCTACACTTCCAAAACCAGGTGTCTCCACAAGTATTGAGGGATTCAACAGCAGCCGAATGGTGAGAATTTTGTCCTCTGAATTTATCTCTTATTTCATGAGTAAGTAATTACAGTGTTGTTAAGGAAGTAGTGGCATGCTGATTGCATCCTATGACTAACTCCACTTGACCTTCAAGGTCAGATTTGCCGTGGGTTGTGAGAGTTTACTTGCGATATATTTCTAAAGTAATTAAAATTAATGTAGTCCACATTGAATTGTCAAATGATTTCCCCCATATACAACCCAAGAATAGGGTAATATTCACATTTCCAAACTGGTGATAGTATAATGACTTAGGTCTGCTGACTGAAATATGTTTAGTTATCATACCTAAGGCATCCTAAGTGTGTTTATTTTAGAACATTACATCTTTGTGGTGAAGGTGTCATTCTGTGTGTAATAGTTCTAACGATAACAGCAGTGTAAAATTTTGGATTACATTTAATTACATTACAGGGTGGCAAGCAGTGGATTTATACGACGATGGCTACCAGAAGGAAGAAGATCGAACAGCATTTCGATGATCTAGAAGAGGCATACTTTGCCATCAGACAACGAGATTCTGGAGAATTCTCTTCAAGAAGTTTGTCATTTTCTAATTTAGGAAATCTGTTTTACAAACAAGTCACTTGGTAGCTTGGCACTTAAAATTCTGCATCTGTCGTTGTGAGGGTGAAATGGGATCACCTTAAGTACATGTTTGTAGAAGGCCAGCGTGTCATATATACGTGTACGCATACTTTTTATTGTGTGCCTAAATGTATGTATGTGTGTATGCATATATCTCCAGGCACATTTATGTAGTGCCTTTTTAGGTTATTTCACAGACACTGCATGCAAATATTAATTGTAAATTAGTTTCAGGATTAACATATGGAATCTCTGTTATTGAGCAGGAATACTTCAGACATATTAAAGTTGCAATATTGATGTAATTTTCAGGAGATACTAATCGAGACAGCTTTGATGAGTTCACGGACAGTCTTTCAAAGTTCACCCGATACAACGCCTTTCGGACTCTTGCCTCACTCAACTACCACACAGACATATACAACTCCAATAGCATCGTTTCTAGGTGCGAGACTAAATTTGTTTGTCGATATACTAAATTATTGGTTTCAAACTCTGATCCTTGCTTCATATGTGTTCAAAGCACGTTCTTTCATTAATCTAAAATCCAGTTCGAAGAAATTTAAGTCTGAGCTTCACTATATTTTAGAACACTTAATCTGCTGTATTGGAAAATAAAAATCTACTATAGTTTTAAATAAATTTGTTTGCTATATCTGGGAAAATGAACCATAAGTTGATTGTTTAGTTCAGTTGTATTTTTTAAACTTTATTCAGATAAAATTTTTACTCAACTCGACAATTTGCACAACTACTGTCAAAATGTAACTATCATTGTTGTATAAATTTAGAAGAGCACTAGAGTGGTTGATGTTTCTATGTATGCCTTAACAGGTCAAGAGATGTAGTGTTTACTTTTTAAATCAGCTTGTAAAGGCCAAAAAATTTGAATAATGCAACCGTACCTGTCATAATCGTCTAAACGGGAATAAAGTCTTATATTAACAAAGAAATATGCAAATATTTACATTTAGTGGTTTTGGTTTTGTAGCATAGAGTTTGATCGTGACTGTGATTATTTTGCCATCGCTGGCGTAACAAAGAAGATTAAGGTGAGTTTGTTTAGAGAATTAGTTTTCCTTAGTCGTTGATTCATATTTAGTTTAAGAATTATTTACTGAATAAACAGTGTAGTTTTGTATTTAAAACCATTATTGGCAAGTGTGTAATTGTTTGGACAGGTGTTTGAATATGGAACTGTGATCGGAGATCAGGTAGATGTGCACTATCCCGTCAATGAAATGGTCTGCAACTCAAAAATCAGGTCAGTTTCCTATTACTCTATGCATGAATTTAATTAATTGTACATTTCAAAAGTATGTATCTCATCTGTAGCGATGCATGCCCAGTTTGTTAGTTTCATTATGTCCAGTTACTTTAATGGTTCTAGTATTTAATGTTACTTCAACAGTACACTTGCATTCCTATTTCAAATGGCATACACCAGCATTTGACAGTAGTGCCAACGTTGTCTTTAACAATGAGTCAGTTGTTAGTCTCTGTTGACAGTGCAACTCCAGACTGTCCTGTTGTTGCCTTGCATGATTTGCCAGGGCCAGAGCTAGACTGTCTGATCTGCTCTGTACTGGTTTGTGTGGCCCTTCAATCTTTTGAGGTCAACTACAACATTAACAACAATTCACAAGTAGTATGAGGAGAATTTTCATACGTGTGAGTGACACTTACTTTGCCCTACAGCCAACCTCTTCAAAACTGATTGCTATCAAGACATTATTTTGAAAACTACTGTTTGAATTAATAATAGTTTTAACAAAAACAAGAAAGAGAAGATAAGTTTAGAATTTACTGCATGTGTCTGTTTTGACAGTACTTGGTCCTCATAGGTGTGGTTATTTCAGCTAAGTGCACATTCTACGGCAACAGTTCAAAAACAGACAATTAGTTGAGTTGTGTGATGATTTGTTAGTTCCGTCATCTGGAGCTCTTATCACAAAGGAATGCTTGCAAGTTCTGACTACGAAGGAACTGTTACGCTGTGGGATGCATTTGTCGGAACAAAAACAAAAATATTTCAGGTACTAGAAACTGTTCTGATTTTTATGCCTGATTTCATCCATGGCATGACCTGAGCTGTACTGTCTTTTCAGGCTGTGATGAGGCAGTGGGTATCTGGGTCTGTTAGGTGGTTAGGGTTAGATTTCATTGATACATATCAATATTTGCTGCAAATTACAGTATTAAACTTGTTGCTGGTCTGAAATTAGCTGAATTCCTGCACTGATCTCTTGAATTCTCTTAAAACTATAAATTATCTTCTGTAAGTTCTGTATCTCTTAAACCTAAGGTTACTTTTGCCTTTTACCAGAAACGGATGCACATACAATTTAAAGGAAATTTAATCGTGCCTCTTACAGCAGTTATGAGGTGCACTGTGAAACAAGGTGACAGAAAAGCATTAGATGAACACAGCTGCAGTATCTGTTTGGTGTGTTTATTTCAAGGTTTTTTCTTGTATTCAAGTTTATCCATGAGGTTTATTTAAGTGGAGTTGTGGGTGCTGTGTTTTCATAAGGAACATGAGAAGAGATGTTGGAGCGTAGACTTCAATCGAGTCGATCCAAAGCTTCTTGCCTCTGGATCAGACGATTCCAAAGGTGAGCAGAAATTGCTGAGTGAAACATAATGAAAGAACCAGCTAACAGATGTCCTGGTTCTAATAGCCAAGAGAAACAGAACACAAACACTTGAACTGGGGTTTAGAAGCATTTGCGTTCTTTTTAGATATGTGGGATGTAGTTGGTATCCTAATTAATGGTAAACTCTTATGCAGAAAATTCTGTGTTATTGGCATCATGAAACTGTGTTTCATTCATTGGCTTTAGAAATAAAACCAGTCAAAGCTGATACAAGTTTTTGTTAGATGTGCACACAACACACTTCACTGAAATGAATAAATCTTCGTATTTAAGTTGAGTGCTGAGCAGTTTTTGTACTTATGATGGCAGCTGAAGGAAAAAATTCTTGTTGTTTTCAGTGAAGCTTTGGCATACAAACGTGGATCATTCGGTTGCCTCACTTGAAGTTAAGGCCAACGTCTGTTGCGTTAAATTCAACCCAGAAAGTCGCTACCACTTGGCTTTTGGCTCAGCAGGTCTGTCAGTCAGTTTTACACTCTCTGTGTCGTGGCTGTGCTGTTTGTCGGTTGCATTTGCAAAGTTTCCTTGTGTTGCCATCATTTTACTATAGCATCAAGAAAGTTAGTTTTGAGCTTTTGTTTCAGGAAGGCCATATTTTCTGTGCATAAGCAATCTCTTAGCTTTGCTTTGCCTGTATTTTTAAGCAAGTTCATATGTACAAACAGCTGATCATCCAGCTTCTAGAAGAGACTGTCTATTGTGGCTTGATTTGGAGTGCTTTTGTTGAGACTTTTTCTGATAAATTTGTACCATTTTAGAATCACAAGGTACCTTTTTTAAAATCTAATCAAAATTTTAACAAGAATGAGTATTAGTTGCAACTAAATACCATTTAAAAACTTATGTTGTTCTAGTACTTTAAGGGCTGTTTGTCCACATCAGTTTTGATTTCTGCTGAAAGCTATCTTGTGTAATTCATAATACTGTATCTCAGTAATTAATTGTTATGTTTTATAGATCACTGTATTCATTATTATGATTTGCGGAACCACAAGGAACCACTGTCCGTCTTCAAGGGCCACCGTAAAGCTGTGTCATATGCTAAATTTGTAAATACAAACGAAATAGTGTCTGCGTAAGTAAATGACCATCACATTACGTTTCCATAAAATATTTAAGATGTTAAAGGATTGCAGTTGGCAGTTAGTGTAACATTTTTGTTGTGTCTATCCTTATATTCATTGCTGAGCAAACTTTCCAAGGGATGCAGTATTAACTTCTCAGATGACTATTACAAGTGATAAACATGCTGTGTTGATTTTGCAGTCGTGTTTTTGGAAATCTTTGAGATGCCAGTTGTGCTTCCAGGCTTGACTCTTAGTAGTTTAATGACCTACCGAAAATTGCCAGAATTGTCGATAGTTAGGCTTTGGCTTGCATTCTGGTTGAAGCATAATGCATTCAATGTTGACTATGGGTTCATTGTTTTTTGTTACGGGGCCTTGTGTAATGTTTCTTGTTCTGTTGTGCAGTTCCACTGACAGTCAGCTTAAGTTATGGAGCTTAAAGAAGCCCCAGTGTCTTCGAACGTTCAAGGGACATATCAACGAAAAGAATTTTGTGGGTCTTGCAACTGACGGTGACTACATTGCGTGCGGTTAGTTCAGTGATATCCTTGTATCTTTGGCTGATCAGCTGAATTATGTCTGGTCTTGGCATCAGTTTAAAGATAAAGTTTAAAGATACTGTGTTAACCGTTGCTGGAAAAGGCATTGACTTGAATGGTTGTTTATTGGTAGGACGTCCAGGATAAACCTTCCTCCAATACATCTTTCCAACCTGGATGTACTCATTTATGGTTATCTGATCTTTGCTAGTTAAGTACATATTTATGGTTATCTCTATGGTTAGCACTTTTGAGAGATGGTTGAAAGGTGCTATATAAAGACTTGTTACATTACATTACATCTTATTTTATTTACCAGGTCATAAAGTGAGATGAACTTGTTGTATGTGTTACTGAGTAACAGTACTACTTTTATTTGCTTGTGTTTATGTTAAGACTGGTATTGTTGTAATTCTTGTTTAACTGGAAGCTAATTCATATCCTATGAGTTTTATTTGTTAGTGACTAGTTTGTGTTCGTTTTTTTTGCTGTTATTAGTGGTTTACATTTTGTAACTGTTATGTGATTTAATATTTTGTGATCGTGATTGTTTGTTTATGAGGATGTGCATTTATGACTGGTTGTGTTTGTGACTGGTGTTTGTTTGTTTATAGGAAGTGAAAACAACTCCATGTATATCTATTTCAAAGGACTATCAAAGCATCTGCTCACATTTAAATTCGACACAGTTCGCTGTGTGTTGGTATGATAATCAAATTTCTTGGCTACTGAGTATAACTCTGTAGAATCATTCTATCTGTTGTTAGACATACTGCATGAAAAATGCAACAAAGGTTCGAGAATTTACTGGCATTTAGCAATCTCTTACCACAGCTTACGATATTCCTTTATGAGATCCCATTTGCTAGTAAATTTTATTGCATGTGTAATGCCTGTATTCTTTGGCCTTGGTCATGCTACACCACTTCAGAAATAATATCGTTCTGGTTATTACTTCAGTACTATATTAGAAGACTGAAAACTTTAAAGACTTATTGGACTGTGAAACCACAGCCTCCAATCCCATGCCTTTCTCCCTCCCCTTTTCTTCCACTGGTTGTGTGAGGCCAGAATGGTGCTGTTAGCTGGGAAGTGTAGTCATGTTGCCTGGTGAGTAGATGATAATCCAGCAGCATTACCAGCAAGCAAACAAATGGAAATGTCTGGGCTGCTACTTAAGTTTATTATTATTTTAGTTTTGCCCTCAGACACAGTTCCGTGTTGCAGGAATTACCATTTAACGCAAGTCTTCTATGGGTGACTGTTTTTCATTTCAGCAAAATGAAAAGAAGGAAGAAGACAGTAGCGATTTTGTCAGTGCTGTTTGCTGGCGAGCTGTGAGTATCAGGGACTGTTGTCTGGTGTTGGCAGGTTTGGTTGCCTTGTTGTGATAAAACACAATCAGTTGTTAAATGTTTTGTATCTTTATTGTTTCCTTATGCTGTCCATTTACTTACTGCAGTAATGTTAAGAATAGATGACAAGTAGAGCAGTCCCTTAGTCTAACTGAGAGAGGTTGCCATTTGTGTGAAGTGTCAGCGACTTCATTTTCTTAGCCTTGGCATATGAGGGTGGGTGGTCAGTCCCTTCCCTCATTGCCTGGATTAACAGCTAAACATCAGAATATTATCCACACCAAAGTAAACTGATATGTGCTCATTTATAACACATGGGTCAACAGTACTGTAAGTATGTGGTCCTTAGGCTGAGTGAGCATTTGATTTGACTGAAGACCAAACATGACTTCAGCAATCATAACATTGGGACAGCATTTCCTTATATATATATATATATACCACTCCACATGTAGATATTGTAATGAGAATTGCAACCACAGTCATACCAGTTCAAGAATCTGCAAAAAATAATAAATGAACCATATAATTTTTTATAATGAAAGCTCGGAATAATCCTAACTTGTAGTGTATGCAAAATACCAAATGTTCTTTGGTATATATATATATATATATTATATATATATTATATATTATATATATTGGTTACATGGCGCAACAATGAGTAACCCTGAATACCAAAGTGATAGACTTATGTATTGCTAGTCAAAATATACATGCAAAAATGCACCTATTTCAAATAACATAGCTGTTTTTCCTGTCCAATTTAAGGAGGCACTGAGCACTCGTACTGCACATTTTGACAGTGCAATCTGTCTGTCTTTAAGGGGATTGAACCTGGATTGTTTGGAAAGGGCCAAAATGGCAGCAAGCCTACCATCATGCCAGCGCTACTCCTTCTATGTGTGGATGGTTTGTTAGATTGGTCTGATGATAGATAACAAACTTTAACTACACAGGTAACTGACAAAATAAAAAGTTAAATTTATTAAGAAACGTTTATATTTTTTGCAGAACTCCAATGTTGTTGTGGCTGCGAACAGCCAGGGCGTCATCAAGGTCAGCAATCCTTTTTGTCTCTACGACTGTTAAATAACAGTTTGATAACTTTATTACTGTGAAATTACCTCTTGGTTGGCCTACTTTAAATGTTTAGTGGGATAACCATCGGTACTGGTCTGTTTATCTCTGAACTGCCATTTATGATCATTTATTAAGGAAGCAATTCATGTAAAATTAAGCCTTTGTGTCGTGTTGCATAACTTTACTTGTGAAATTACATTAATAATTTTATGAAACACATTTGTTACCTCGGACATCAGTTGTTCCTAGATTTGCATTAATAATTTGGCAAATGGTCCACGATTTCTTAAATCCTGCATTCTTTGGCAATGAAACATTGCCAGTATGCCTCACGAAGACAAACTGCATTTCCAAAGAACATTTGATATTTTACATACACTACAAGTTAGAATTATTCCGAGCTTTCATTATAAAAAATTATATGGTTCATTTTTTATTTTTTGCAGATTCTTGAACTGGTATGACTGTGGTTGCAATTCTCATTACAATATCTACCTGTGGAGTGGTATATTTAATGCTCGACTTGGTCACCTTAGTTGATCACCTTTGTTTCACATGGACAGTCTGATCCGGTGTCGATTTTCCTTGGTTTATTTCATTCTGTGCTGGATATGGCCGACCCATCTCAAAGATGGAACAGTTACTTCACAGAGAAAATTTGGAAGATCAAATGAAATCCAGTTGACTTAACATGCCAAGCATTAGATTATTATGGGCAAATGGAATTTAAATGGAGATGTTTTGGTATGAGTAGGTAGGCTCGAAGTGAGAGAGATAGAGAGGCTGATGTAATGAATGTTGATAGCAGACAATCAAGGGCAAGTAAGGACTGGAAGATGCCTTTGAAAAAGTGTAAAAAGCCTGTGATTTAAGACAGCTGCAAGAAGTATTTTTAAATAGTCCTATAACAAGTTAAAGGATTTAGATTTTATTGTTCAGCTTCACGCAAAAACAAACGTATTTTGAAGTTGACTCTATATGCTTATTTTGTTTATTTCTGACCAGTTGGAAAATGCTATTTGACATTTTGGAAATCCTGTTGTTAAACCGACTTTTGAAGATAATGCAATACATATACCGTGCTGCTACGGTATTTATTTCTTTAGCATTCATCTCTGTCCACTCTTGATTAAACTCAACTGAGTACCTCGCTTCTTTTTGTTTCTGGAAAATATGCTCAGTGATACATGTGAATAGAGTCCATTGTTTGTAAGAATGTACTAATCTTGTGAATAGAGTCCATTGTTTGTAAGAATGTACTAATCTTGATGGTTCTGGTATTTTTAATAATTCTGCTATATCTGTAGATTTACTATTGGCTCTTAGGAAAGCAAGTGGTTCAGTCTAACAACCTCATAACCCCAAGTTGGAACCCCTTTTGGATGACATAGTGGTGTAAACTTCTGGTTCCATCACTGATATACCAGTGTAATATGTACAGATGTTCTAATTTAATACTGTAATCATAATTGCGTCGTCTATCTATTGCAAGATGAAAGAGTGAGTCACTGGTCAGCATACTGGACTGTCAAGTTGAAACCCAAACCTCTGGGTTGACTCTTTAACCTGAGGTTGAGGGTTCAAATCCCCAGAATTATAACTCGAGCCTAGCTATGAAATGAGTATATATACTATAAACAGTTGCTTGGTGGATCAGATAGCATGAAGAGTACTGGCCAACCGCCCTTAAGCCGAGGCTAAGATGAAGCGGTTCGCTTGAGCTTCATCTAAAGGAATTATCTTCTATATAGCAGAGTAATATTCCTTATGTCCTACACACTTGTTAATTGCCTGACCTTGGAGGCCATGATCCTTCAGCGGGATGTCGCTGTCTGTTCGTAGTCAAATGTCAAGTTTTGGCTTCTGTCTCAAATGCAAAGCATTGCAGTTTCTGAACCAGTTGTGGTCTTAGTTCAGGAAATTGGTGACTAATATACACAGTGTATTCGTGTGATGGTGAACATAGTGTATACAAGTCAAAACCCGTACTCGGAGCAGTTACGAGACGTAATCGGACGAGAGGACGTCCGGGAAAAAAGCCTCGTATGTAGGTCGGGACAGAGGTGTGTGTGTAAATAGCGAAGGTTATAGAGAGAGGACCTTCACAGTCAACCCTACCAGTATCTTTCGAAACAGAATTTAGTAGCCTAACTGTGTTGGCTGAGAAGAGTACCTGTACAAAAATTTACTCCGCGAGCGAGTTGTGTTGCATGGCAGATATATACATTTGAGGTGGAAGGCCTGCAAAAACGGAGATCGAGCGAGAGACGTGTGTTAGTGGGACGTTGCGTTGCGCGAAATATATTTGCTTATGGCGTAAAGACGCAGAGACTTGTCATAAGACTCCTCTGTCCCAGGAACTAAGAAAACGACTGGTTTCTCAGATTAATGGCAGTAGTTCCAGAATTACGAGATGTAGAATGGTGGTGACGAGAAAGCCCGTAGTAAAGAAGGCACACAAAAGGGAATGACTATTGCCGGTAAAGGAATGTACCCTGTTCTGAGATAAGGCCATCCTTAGGACGTTGCCCATCCAGCGACCGCAGAAGAGGCAGGATCAGTGAGCAGAAATGGTACGGAACAGCCATTTTATGTCGAGAGTAGAAGGGGCAGTGATGCGAGCAGCTTTGTCTGTAGAACTGGACTGGAGTCACTCCCGAGACGTTGTCTGGACCGGGAACGCCACGTAGGCCTATCTGTTCTTGGGAAAATATATATTCTATATATTCTTGGCAAAATGAATGATCTAACTGAATCGTCAAACTGCCTCGCAAAATTAGTCAAACTCGTATCTTCTGATTTTCCGCTGCAGTGGAAGCCCTTTCCATGCTGTGTGGAAGTCATTTTCTGGTAGCAGATAACTCAGTTTAAGACATGACGACAATTACGCCATGGATTCCGTTCGCGGCAAATATATTAGACAGGCCAAATAACGTTAATTGCAATTGGTTGGCTAATTAATTATATTTCGTCGCACGGTTCTTCTTAGTCGGCAGGAAAAAGAGTCCACAGATAAATTGACACGAAATTAAGTTAATTAACAGGAGATGGTTTATGACTGGAGGACTGCGATCGCAGTAAATCGTCGGCGTCAACAAAGCCGTTTGTTAGCGTCAGTTATTGGACGAATGGCTGGGTTTTCGGGGGTTTCTTTGATGTCGTTAACCTCTGCAAAGGTGGAAATTAAATGACATTTAAGTACACTGTAGGCATATTTAGGCCTAAAGCAGCGAGAATCGATTCGTTTTATTTCTTTCGACTTGGCTTTCGTCTTGCCGAATCTGAATATCTACACACCCTAAATGAAATGGTATGTCTGAAGGAAAGATGATGAAATTTTCTGCTCAGGTCCTTATTTCATCAACTGTATACATTATCTATGGGTTGTACGTATGTTTGAGGTATGTATGTCTATATCTATGTATTTGTGTATGCATACAAGTATGTATGTATCCGTACACAATAGCGCCTTTTAAATACCTCACAAGGTACTAAATGATTGTATCGTGCGCGTATGCAAATATACATTTACATACATACATGATACACACGCTCATGCAGACGTGGGGTAGTTTGGGGCATTAAACTCCACTCTAACCTTTGTCATCGACCACTGCTAAGTAACGTGCTTCTAAGTCAACCAGAATTGATGACCATAAACTGCATTACATGCTGCATTCAGCAGGACATTGAATTTAAGTAGTGCGAGTCCAATTTTTATCAGTTTCAGTGAAACCTCTGCAGGATGCTTTTAGTACACGGTTACAGTCGACGTAGGCTAAATAGAAGCAGGCTATGGTGGCGGCGTGTTTCTGCGAATGCGACACTGGGACGCACAGTAGGCCCTACAGTTAAACAACACCAGGTCCGAGAAGGTGGTGGTGACCAGCCATTGATTACCAGGCCGCTTATGCCAGATGAATCATCCATCTTCTCTCAAAACATATAGCTGTTGTTGAACTGCGGTGCTTCTATTTACATTTATTGGAAAGATCCGTCAGACCATTCACGTACATGCTTCTGGTGAGTTTTTATAGAGTGTAAATAAGTGCTTTATTTTTATCTACTGCACTGCTTACTTACTTATTTATTTACTTAGATATCTCTCTGTCTGTGGAGGGGTCAGTCGCACGAATTCTTCTTTTCCATTTGTTTCTATCTCCAGTATCTTCTTTCTTCAGTCTGAGGAGCATTAGGTCTTGTTGAATCATGTCCCTCCACCTCTTCTTTTGTTGTCCTCGACTGCGACGTCCGTAAACCTCTGCTGTCATAATTCTTTTAATACAGCTATTCTCCTTTCTCCCCATCACATGACCATACCATCTCAGCCTGGCTTTTCGTACCTTGTCGGATATACATGCCACTCCCAATTTCTGTTATATTCATTCCTTTTCTTGTCTTGCGGTGAAATTCCAAGTATCCATCGCAGCATTCTCAATTCTGTTCTCTCCAGCAGCTTATCCTCCTCTTCCGTCAATGTCCAGGATTCTGCTCCGTATATCATCACTGAACTTACTTAGATATACAGTATTACATACACATATAATCAAAGTCTTCGCCGTCTGTCGGCTTATCTGACGAGTCTCGATATAAAGCTTCTGACTTGGGGCGTGTTTTGTCGTTTGTGCCTGGGTAGATCCTATGCTAAGGGATGATTTGTAGTTCGAAGCAGTGGCGAGTAAGGAGATCGCTGGATTGAAGCATAGTCATTAAAAACAGTGGATCCCGATGGAGTGGATCCTGATAGAGTGGATCCTAATGGAGTGGATCCCGATGGAGTGGATCCCGATGGAGTGGATCCTGATGGAGTGGATCCTAATGGAGTGGATCCTGATGGAGTGGATCCCGATGGAGTAGTGGTCTGAACTAGAGAACAGCCGTTTCAATCCACAAGTAGCGCCGTTTAAATGTATGCTGATGTATTAAATTTATCTAGCGCTTTTAACATCTTGTAAAACATACGAACGACTCAATATCATGCGGCAACAACGATTAATCACATTGCAATTGTAAATGTAAATGTATGTAGCGCCGCTTAACGAGAAGCTAATGTAACATACTTAAAATAATGCTGTAAATTTGGTGCTACATAATTAGGCCTCTATGAGCACTCACGTAATGGTGTATGTGAGTATTTATATACACGATGATATCTGAGAGTGTTGTATACGCTTACATATATAATCAGGTATGCATATGTATATGCATGCACTTACATACAATGAAAGTGCATGTGTATATACATGGTTATATATGTGTAGGTGTACATATATATATGTACATATATAGCTCTATAGAGAATACATATTAACATTTAGGACATTCTGACGTCGGTTTCTAATCGTCTGCTATCCGGAAGGAAGTTTACATCGCGACTTAAAATCCTCGAAGGGCGCTCTGCTGAACTGGCTTTCCCGCAAGACATCCGTCGCCAGATTTATCCATCATAGTCTTGTCTGTCCAGGACGAGCTTAGGCTTCAGATGCTGCTGCTGCTGCAGCTAATGATACTAATGTAAAAGCTGCATTGATGTTCTCGATCTGAATTATTCAGATGAACATATCACTCAGGCTTAGTCTAATATTCAGCTTCTTAGGTGCATCTGTAAATGCAAACACTGACACGTGCGCCTACTTAGATACATACCTACATAAATGCATGCATTAAGTGTATACATGAGAAAAACTTACATACATATATTGATGTAAACA
This sequence comes from Norana najaformis, assembly GCA_964023275.1. Classification (NCBI taxonomy): domain Eukaryota; kingdom Metazoa; phylum Annelida; class Clitellata; order Crassiclitellata; family Hormogastridae; genus Norana; species Norana najaformis. Next base: position 30,695,454 of record OZ029914.1, on the reverse strand, counting down.
TATTCAGTTTATGCAACGTGTTTATGTAATATGGGGAAAGAACGCCAGTGTGTTTTGGAGGACAATATAGGCCTATACATGTACCAGTAGTCGACTATGTACTGTGACATCATGCGTGCCAGTCCAGCTGGATTTTGAAATTCCGTCTCTGAGAGAAGAATTAAGATTAAGTGCTTCTTTTGGTGCAGCATCTCTATGGTGGGATGGTGGGGTGATGGTGATGATTATGATAATGATGATGTAACTGCGTATTGGAACCATGAGCTTAGCGCCATTGATAAATGCTTGCCAATATTACAGTGTCTGTACGCAGACTTAAGTTTAAGCGGTAACAGGACAATAACCCCCCGGACAATTACCCCCGGACAATAACCCCCGGACAATAACCCCCGGGACAGTAACCTCCCATGCAAAAAGACCCGGACAATTACCCCCTGTACTGATACAGTACATACAGTAAAGAGTAGACATGAAAGACTTACCATACATCAAAAACTAATTATTAGACAATTGTTAGACAACTGGGCAGTGAGTAGACATGAAAGAATTACCAAACATCCTAAACTAAATATTGGACAATTATTAGACAATTGGGCAGAAAGTAGACATGAAAGACTTACCATACATCAAAAACTAATTATTAGACAATTATTAGACAACTGGGCAGAGAGTAGACATGAAAGAATTACCATACAACATGAAATACTGCATACATAGGAAGACCACAACGACCTGGACGACGACAACCTACTTATGCCATTGGGATGTGGAATATGTATCGAAGATCCGAAGACGAATTACCAAAAACAAACAATTCGGTTGAAGGCTGGCATAGAAGTTTTCAGTCGAACGTCGGCAGTTTTCATCCAACCATTTGGAAGTTCATTGGATTTATTCAAAGAGAACAAGCATTTACAGCAAGTTCACTGCAGCCAATTTCTGGCTGGTCACCCATCACAACCTCCAAGGAAGAAGTATGCTGACTCCAATGCACGGATTTTGGCCGTCATTAGCAACTACAATGAGCGCAATGTTCTTGACTATCTACGTGGAATAGCTCACAACCTTTCATTTTAAGTTCAATAAACTAATAAACAATAAGCAACATTTTCTGTTACACATTTAATTTCATACTGTGACGTTGCATGGTTCTCCAATATATGTCTAATAAATTAATATATAAACTGTATGATTAATATACATTATTTGTATATTTATATAATTAATATATCAGTATAGGGGTTACTGTCCGGGGGGTTATTTGCATGGGGGTTATTGTCCCGGGGGTTATTGTCCGGAGGTTATTGTCCGGGGGTAATTGCCCGGGGGGGTAATTGTCCGGGGGTTATTGTCCTAGAAGCGTTTAAGCAAATAAAATAAGTAAACATATTATAAGCGTATACTAAAAACCGTTAGTAACAACCCATGGGCATTCTAACTTTCAATACTTGACCATAGGAAGTTCATTGCAGAACAATTAAAATTAAAATGATGATCTTTAAGAAAGTGAACCAAATGATGCCATTTTAATCAGTTTTTTATATCCTACTTTTATTTATAAGCATAAGTTCAAATAAATGAAAGATTTTTCTAATAACTGCGTTATTGAATGTATTGCTTATTAAAGAGTGCTGGTGTCTTTATAAAATTTACTCAGTTATGTTCAAACTCCACAGAACCCTATCGTGGTAATTATCATGAAAGCCAACTTTGGAATGGATTGTGGGTAGTTCTTGTTGAAGGAACTGAGGTTCGTTTTTCATCAACTTCTCACTTTCCAAGAAAGTACTTGGCGCGTTTATCCGCCTCGAAGTTCCGGTGGAAACGACTGGCGTTCTCCTCTTCTGGAGACGCATCAGCATCCAGCTGTCTGCCTATTCCTCCTCTCTTCCCGAGGAAATATTTAATCCTTTTGCCGAGGAAGTATTTTGCCCTCTTGTCCAAAACCTGCGACACTAAGGGTTCGAAAGCCCAGGGATTGGCGCTTCTTTCGACCAACGCCGTTCTCTGGTAGACGAGACTTTCGATGCACCTTCGGTAGGTTGACTCCTCCCAGCAGCACCTGTCTTCCGGATCGATGGAACTACAAATCTGACAGATCGCCTGTTTCCAGTCGCGACAGGGAGTTGGCGACTGCGCGTCAGGCTGCTGGATCGGTTCGGCTTCCATGACAACGAGAAAAAACATCTGCAGAATCACCGCTCGACACATAAACATCTTCAGTCGTCGGGACCTAAAGAGTCAAAGGACGACAATGGGTTAATTGCGCGGTCCCTCTAACGGTCACCAAGTCAGTGACATTCCAATTAAGGCGTAATGTCCGCCGCCGGCGGTATATGTTATGAAGTGCTGTTATGTGACATGCTGTTGGAGTATGTCTGCTGCAGAATGCTAGGCGTTTGTATAATTAATGTGGATAAGCATCGACTTCATTAGGAAGTCTGCCTGCGGAAAATAAGTAAGGGTAGCAGGAGGGGTAATTGCATCTATGTAGGGGGGGGACCTGGTTGCAGCTGGCAGATGGTCGTTGCACGAAATTAATGTCGAGAAAAAACTTTATGAACTTAAGTGACTATGCGAGTAATTAGGCTGTAGGTGAATACTTTATCAAGCGCCTTTTGAGGGCAGCAACGTTGATTTATCACGATAGAAAGACGGAAGGACGGGCATATTTAGCAAATGGCAGAGAGGCATAGGCGGAGCAGATGTCCAGCTGGATCATTAGGAGTGGCATTTGCAGAGAGCCCCCGCCTACAGCCACGGATTCATAGAGACGCAAACGATAGATGCTGACAAAGGAACGGAAAGAGAAAACGAAACAAGTCGGGCAATTAATTGAGCTTAATTTTAAGCCTATGGCTTAGTTTCCTTCGTTTCTTCGTTCCTTCGTTCTTTTCTTTCTTCCTTCTGTCGTTCCGTCCTTCCTTCCTGACTTCCTTTAGTCCTTGGTACCTTCCATATTTTATATTTTTTTCTTTCCCATCCTCGCTATATGAACAATTTGTTTTGCTTTTCATCATTGCAGTAATCATCATCATCTTCTTTATCATCATCATCATCATCATCATCACCAACAACAGCAACAGCAACAACTTCATCACCATTATCTTCATACGTGTTAAATTATTTTCTTTTTTCTACTTCTTTTCTCCGTCGTTTGCGCTCTCCTAGTCTCCTACATTTGGTGGGACCCAGGTGGGCCCTTTACGGATCCGAAATGGAATTATGGGTCAAATATTAGCATTCTGGCAGGGTTATCCGTTTATCCTTACCGCTTCCCGTTCTCCTTATCTCTGTCCTGCGTTGTCTGATGTTTCTTGTAATTGTACTTGTAATGTACAACTTCTATAGCGCAGGTATCTTATATACAAAGCATCAACCTAACTTCAATTCCATATACTGCCTGGCTTTTCCTGCTGCTTTAGATATATCTCTCGTTTGTTATTCATCTCTGCAGCTTCCTTCTCGCCTTTCTCTTTGTTCGTTCGTCCTTCTCTTTAACAACCATCATCATTTTTCTTCTTTATCCTCTCTTCTCCCGCACTCCTTCTTTTGCATCTCCTAAGCAGCTGAACTTGAACAGAAGTGATGAGGCTTGCTTAATAATTTACCTGTTTCCTGAGTGATGGATTTAAGGCTCTGTCAAAGTGTTCTTACTCAGTGCCTATAATCCATCAAATTAGGATAAGAATACAGCAGAACAAAGGGAACATTCGAACCTGATCTTAGCTTGTTCCCATGACTAAGCTTTCTTGGGCGCTGAAGAAATTTTGAGATTACGATTACGATTAAGGTAGTAAGTAAACAAGCTGTAATGAGGTTGACAGGTTCAAGAACTTGTCGGCGTAGGCGCAGATAATCTAACAAATGTTACGATAAAGATATCTCGAAGCGCCTCAATTCCAAATGTTGATTTATACTATTTTGATTATCGCTGAGGCTTGTTTTTCGAAATTTGTTTCGTTTATAGTAGCCTAGTGGACTATCGAATCATCCACCGAAATGCACTGCACAACCTGGTAGCAACAAAAGTCTTCATGACAAATTTATTCTTCTGCAGAGACCAGGACGAATTGATTTCGCCTTGTTCTTACGGTACTCTTAATCTCGTTTCTTATATGGGTTATTTCGCATTTTGCAAGAGCGAGAGAGAAAGAGGAATAGACATAGATTCAGTGAGAAAAACAGATGTAGAAACATAAAGAGACAAAAAGAGACAGAGAAAATGTATGTTCTCGGAATCAGTTTATTAGCTTTGCCTGGACACCTAAAAGGCTCCATCAGATGAATAAGGGCCAATTTGAAGGAAGCAAATGCTATTGCTGAATATGCCGGCTTGGCTTTCTTCTGCTTGCAGCTGAAATCGAATGATTGAGCTTAGTTGTTATATGTGCTGGCTTTTGCAAGTTCTGCATTTTGCTTATAATTGAAGATTTTATTGCTAGTTGTATACTTCTCTCAGCTTAAACACAACCCACCCTAACAGTTCCTTTCCCCTTATCTCTGTGATCTTCTGGCAGCCGGACGTGGTTCTTGACATGGCATCTCTGGACAGCCTCACTGACTTGACGCAGCGCTCGTGAATAAGCTGGTGCCTTGCGCTTAGCTCTTAAGTAGCGCTTTAGAAATTTCGAGTTTACGATTACGATTACGATTGTATGGACTAACGGAACTGAGTTGTTGATGTACGTGGATGAGTTTGTCGGATCCTGTCTTTGTCTGTGGTGGCTAGGGATGGAATTCGAATCCATTCAAGTCCATGTGGAGAGGTTCACTGCGCTGGATGAGAAGAACGAAAGGAGCTGTTGCGGTTGCTCGGGTCTTCTAAAGCGTCCGCATTAACTTTGAAAAGTGTTCTTTTTGAGAGTTTGTTTTGGTGAGTGTTGGCGTTGAGCATTTGAGAAGGAAAACTGGTTCTTGTGAGTTAATTTAAACGAAACCTTTGGCTTTGTTCATTCAGAAGTAAAAGTCAGGCGTGTTTGAGTATGATCAACCAGCAGTCGTTGGAAATAACAAACTGTAAATAGACTTTGTAAGTAGAACATTTGTAAAGGAAACTGGTTCTTGTGAGTTAATTTAAACAAAACCTTTGGCTTCGTTCATTCAGAAGTAAAAGTAGATATGATAGCACGAAAGGATCAAGAGAGCAAAGACATTAATTTGGTTCAAGTGATATATCGGAGATCGTCAAGCGTCGTAGAAACAAACCAAAACCTAGAAAGTTCGAGAAGAAGAGCACTCATCCTGTCGGCAAGCGACCTGGGGAGCCCCGTTAGCTCACTATGCGAGGTCTGGGGAAGAGCCCATTTATTGACTGGCGTTCTGAGGGAGCGTTTTACATAAAAGGTCGTAGCTATCAATGAACCCGACAGACAAGCTACAGTCTGCCATCAGTTTGAACGCAATCTAGAAAATAAACCACGTAAACAGGGAAACGGCCTATTTTAGATGGAACATTGCTATAGCGCATGTTTTAAAGCTAAATGATTTAAAGTTCTAAAAGAATTAATGCTAAAAGAATAGGCCTAAATTCTAAGATATTAAATTCTAAAATAATAGGCCGATATTCTAAAATATTAAGTTCTAAAAGAATACTTTCTAGAAGAATAAGTTCTACGACAATAAATTCCACTTGCAACAAAAGAAGTTCTTTAAGAATAAGCGGAATAGGGCTTAGACCTAATTCTAATGTGGCATATCATTTAAAACAGTGAAGCTATGTAAATAATACTCAATTCACAATTAAATTTCATTTGTAAATAATACTCAATTCACAATTAAATTTCATTAACGACATGCTGTCGATCGCTAGGGCCAATTCATCTGGTCTCCTCACAAGAATATACTGAGCCCAGCAGACCATGGAAACGATACACGTAATTCTTTTGCTCTGGCTGTAGAGGCAATTGCCCGACTAAACGAAAGTTGTGTCCTGAAAGGTTGGGCGTAGTGGCTAAACATAGGTTTCCGAAATCGTATATATCCCAATATATGTATAGGTTTAATAAGGCTACGTGTGCAGTTCCCTTTGCTTACTTACAAAATGTATGGGGCTGTCAATGGGCGGTATGCAGATCACCTTTTTGGCATTGCAGATGGTGTCTTCCCCGATCCTCATAAAAATCAGTTATCTATAACCGTCCGTCCTGGTGCCAGAAAGTCATGTAACACATCCTCGTCTTCTTCTGCTCTTATCCTCTTCCGATGCCAGCGACATCCATCTTGTCTCATCGTCTCGAGTTAAGTGAGTAAAGTTTCAGTTGCAGCATCGAATTACAGCGGATAATAAGAAAGGTAACGGCATGCTGCCTAAACTCGACTAGAGGTTCGTAGATGGCCTCTTAGGCGAACCATGCAGTCAGTCGGGTAATTCAGCTAATCCAGTCAGTCATTCAACCTCAGTGGCAATTAAATGCATACTCCTCAAGTTTTTGGCGCCCTATTCAACCTGGCGTAATATGCCCCCACCTAAAGTGCATTTCATACTTGTTTGCTCACCTCTGTTGGAACTCATCATAACTTCTTTTTGATTTTAAGCGTAATAAGCAAGGGATAACTGAACACTGGCCACAGGAGATCAAAGGGAGGAAGGATAGGAAGGAAGGAAGGGAAGGGAGAAAGGAGTAGCATAGCAGTTGATCAGTTGATCTTCCGAGAGGTAAACGAAGAGGAAGAGAAATACCCGGACAGATGCTGCTGGATTAGATAATGACGGACGGATACAGCAGGTTGAAAGAAGAAGCTCAGCGCCGAGAGGAGTGGCATCATCGGACGTTTGAACCTGCCTGAGGGCAGAGAATCAGAAGAAGACACGAAGTAGGAGAAGGAGGAGGAGGAGGAAGAGAAGAAGGAGGAGGTGGGAGGTTGATTTTGATAAGTAATCCTTACTTTCTCTGTATAGGCCCTACAGTACATAGACCTCAGCTTCGACCAGTGCTATAACATCCGTCTGTATATACATATAGCCTTCATTTACCGCTGAATGCTTGTTGCTGTGGTAACCGTCTGGTTTTTGCTATAGTTACCGTGGCCTGATGTTTATCGCAATCCGTACATCTTGCTGCATGGATCTCGTGAGCTTCTCTGAATGCGTGCCTGCCGCTGCATGGATCTGCCCGTCTTTCTGTATCTCCGCGTATGCCTTTACATCTTGTTGCTTTGGTTCGTCTCTCTCGTCTATTTTAAAACGCATTTCCGTCTAACACAGGTTGATTATTTCCCTCTTTCAATTTACAATGAAACTTCGTCGTCTGAAATGAATGCGGATGCGATCCAGCACAGAGGAGCAGATTTTCGCTGCTGCCGAAGCCATTGTTACAGATTCATATTCGATTTTGTCTGCTTTATGGGCCTCCATTCGACGTATTTTTGTACGTCTATACTTCGTATATATCTATACATATCTCCAATTTGCAAATCACAGATTTTGGAAATTACTTTGATTTCCGGCCTAAAATTCGCCAAGTAAGCACGTCCTTAAATTATTACTGTGTTGATTAACGACTTAATTAGTGTGTTAAATTACTTATTAAGCGATCTAATTAACGACTAGGCTTAGGAACGATCGTAGTATGATTCTCCAACGGAGGATCTGCGATTAATGACTTCAGATCCGATCCGAAAGACGAGCAACACTGACGACATCGAGTACAATATGTCTACGATGTCTTCGTTCGTTCGTTCGTCCGTACGTTCGTATGTATATATGTATGTATGTATGTATGATGTATGTATGTATATACGTACGTATGTATGTATGTATGATGTATGTACGTACGCATGTATGAATGTATGTATGTACGTACGTATGTATGGATGTATGTATATATGTATGTATGTATATACTGTATGTATGTATGTATGTATGGATGGATGCATGTATGGATGTATGGATGCATGTATATATGTATGTATGTATGGATGTATGTATGCTGTATGTACGTACGTATGTATGGATGTATGTATATATGTATGTATGCATGTACGTATGTATGAATGTATGTATGTATGTACTTACGTATGTATGTATGTATGATGTATGTACGTACGTATGTATGAATGTATGTATGAATGTATGTATGTACGTATGTATGTTTGGATGTATGTATGAATGCTTTGTGAATGTCTGCATGTATCAAGACACTTGATAAAGCGCCTTTTAAATGCCTGTATACTTGCTTAGTTATATGGTTGAATAATTAAAGCTACAATGAAACCTGAAAAGCATCTGTAAACTGATCCTACATAGGTCTTTTATACTCATGGTCTGAAAGTCCGTAAGAGACCACTGCACATTTAATCGTGTTGCGCACCTTACTTACCCAGGCGATGATGCTCCAGGATTGAAGTAGCGCATTCTGATTACTAAATCCATATATGGCTTTACTTCGCTCGAATTTTACATTTCATCGCAACTACCCTTTACCAAAATCTGCACAACTGCCACCCAGGGCCGGGTTTAGACATGGTGATGACCTAAGCTATGGGAAGCTGTAGAGGCTGTATTTAGTAGAGAATAATTTGTAATAATTGGGACTAATTTATTACTGTCAATTGTTACGAATTAAGTTATGTTAATTAGGTGAAATCATTATTTAAATATAAATTATAATACAACCGTAACAAATGAAACAAATTCTGACTTTTTAAGAAGCCGATTCAGCTGTAGCTTGTCTAGCTTATGCCTAAATTCGGTCCTGCTGCTACCTCGGGTTAGATCCAAATTTATGATGAAAGTGTTTCTAAGTCCTTATAGGCTAGGACATATTCCTAAATAGGCGTAGAAATCATCAGGCCAAGATGTTAATTTAACGTAAGGGTAAACTTGAAATTTCTAAAGCATTACTTAAAAGTTAGGCGCAGGGCACCAACTTATGCACGAGCGCTGCGTCAAGTCAGTGGGGTTGTCCAAAGACGCCATGTTAAGAATCAAGTCTGGTTGCCAGAAAACCAGAAAGAGAACGGGAGAGGAATTGATAATATCAATGATAATTAGTAGCTAAGAAGCGTGTAATGGATATTCATTCCAATTTTGAGGTGAACCATTTAACTGAGTGGAAACCAGTGGAAACAGCATTCCAGTGATGTGGTTTCATCTGAATGCCTTAGTAATGACCCCTTCAATCCTTGAAAATGTTTGATTCTACGTGTTCGGCCTAAGAATATAGAAGAATTAGATTCAAACGGACGGAAAACAATTCAGCAAAGCATCACGTGGCCTACATAAAATACCGTTTACAGACTTGTTTGAGACCAAAGAAGCAGACTGAGCTGACTTAGTGACTGAGTGCTCTAGTTCGAAGTGTTTCTGCAGTCAAACCTAAACGACTGAAGATTTATCAGCATGAGACATTCTGATCTCGAATAATAACTATGGTGGTCTTTAACCTTCACGTTTATCTTTTTTTCAATCGTTGTGGCGTTGGCTGCTGTTATCCACAGATCACGAGCGATGTTATCGCGCATCTTCTGACTCGTGTGACTTCCTACTTCCGCAGCTCTGTAATTCTACATCCCCGCAAACTGCCAACGCGGGACCCATCACGTGCGTGGTTGTCTAGATAGATAAGATAGCTAATTCTCTTTGAGACAGCATACTTCGTATATGTATATATATATATCTATATATATACATATAGTGGTCAATTTTATCCTCTGTCTTTCTGTTGGAATATCTAACCTAATCTAATCGGGTAACTTCTATAGCACCGTTATCGCAGTGTGCAAGGCATCAACTGATGTCGCTTCTAAGCTATCTTCAAGCCTAAAGATATATAAATGCTCTGAATGAATGGCTGAATGGTTCAGCGGTACAGACGTGTACAAACATCCATTACAGCACAACTCCTGGGATATGTAAATGTCTCTTTGCGCCTAAAATCGCAATTATGCAAAGCATTTGCGAGACGTGGTGTCCCTTCGGTTTCACTTTTTGACACCTATCGACACAAACTGCCAAAGAACACACTGTACTTTGACTAATGTTCGGTGTACACGCATCTAAGGCTTCAGTTAGTCGACCTTTTCGAATGCGTCTTGAGAAATTGACAGCAGCAATTCGTTACTAAGCCGTTTGTCCTGGGCATGTTTTGGGCTTGTTTTGTTGCCTGACGGTGTGTGACTTCATTCGAAATAAATAGCCAGCCTTCAACCCAAAAAACTTTTCTCAAGACGGTAACCCATCATCGAGCGATGAGCAGAAATTTCCACTGCGTTTACGATATAATGTACTGCAACGGTATAAAGGGTAACGTAACTTTATGTAATGTAATGTATTTTAACCCAATCGAATTCAATAGATTCCGATCTTATATCATCCAATCGAATTCATTTTCATCTAATCTCATCTGACCTATTCTGATCTAATCTTATCTTATCTAATATCATCTAATCGAATCTGAACTAATCTAAACGCCCCAACACGATAAGCATGGTATTAAAAGATGGCGCACCAAAACCGACCAGTCATTTTTAGAACGTAATCCGGCACCTGAAAATTTAACAGATAAGCTTATGACTGAAGTAAAGAAGCAGACCAGTTTGAACTTACCACGGGTGGTCGATCTAAGACGAAACGATTTCCGTTACTCAGCTGGACCGTTTCGATTTCCTTCTACTTCTCTTTCTGCTCTAGATCGGAGTGAGTCTTGCTGTCGGGTGGGTGTGTAAAGCCGTCCGAATCCGTTGAGCAAGCAGACCCTTCTTGCTGTCTCTCCTCTCCACCGACTGAGGCGCTGTAGGACCATCAACCGCTTAAATTGTTCGCAGCCACCAGCCGAGAATCGATGCAGCTACATGTTGGGAACATTGCTTCTCCGGTATCCATGTCGATGTACTTCAGCTGCACGGAACATTGCCTCAGCAGCTACGCTTTCGACTCAATTTCTGTTGCGCTAGTTTGTGACGATTACATGGAAGGCGCGTGCACTAAGTAAAGTACTCAGTTACTTCGAAGTGCTATCTCAGGTACCATATGTAGACTATACGTTTTGTTCACATCTAATATATATATATATATCTTTTACATATTCATGCTTCCTTTAAGAAATCTCCTCTGAGTAGTTTTGTGCTTGTTTTGCCTGATAAGTCTTACAGAGAATCATACACTTTGTTGCCGTTTTAATAGAAAAAGCCTTATCTGTAACCACTCGTCTCACTAAGTTGTTCACCATAGACAAACAGCCTATATATATATACAAGACTTGTATATATATGTATATATATGTGTGTATATATATATGTGTGTGTATGTATATATATATATATACAAGTCTTGTACGTCGATAATTATCCAAATAAACTAGTCGTGTAAATAGTGTTTTAGCAAGTTTTTATGAAGATTTCATTTATGCCAGCCTCAGAGGCGTAAGAATAATCTTCAATTTACTATTCTTATTTATATTCACGACCCGTAGGTAAAGCGACTTAGTTATAGTCGTATAGTCACAGGGTAAACTTTAATTCATGAATTATCAAATTTAGCCCTGAAGTGACCTGAAACTAAAATATTGTAACTTTTTTACCATTTGTGATAGAAACCTGCAGTCAGCAATTCCCCAGTCCAGTGCAGTGTCAAAATTAGTTTTGGTTTTTGCCGATTTTGTGACGGTTTTCTCAAGCACGCCCATATATTAATACGATGTAGGCAGTAAAGCCTATGAGTTGCACTTTTTGATCGGGTTTTTAATGCGCTATATGAATGTCAAGTTACTTTTTATATACTATGTCAACGAACTTCTTCTAGTAACCATGTCTATCAAAAGTGGCGTTTGTTGAACTCTCCAAAACTGGAAACTGCAGACAACACCGCTGTGTCTTAAAATATTCAGAACAAAATCAACACGACGTACTCTCCTTTACTGACACGCCTAATGGTGTTTAAATTGTTGTAATGAGATGTTGTTATGTAGAGTAATTGAATCTACTGTAATACAATCTAATCAGTTTTGAAGAAGCCTTCTGTAAGACGCCCATAAAAGCCGACAGACGGTGGAAATGTCTATGCTAAGTAGTGCAATAGGCGAATCACGCGAGAAAGCAGTGTGCATGTGTATAGGCTCATATGTGAGTTTGTGTATTTGTATCTGTGATTGTCTGTATTTGTATATGTGAATGTGTGTGTGCTTGTGGATGTGTCTGGTATAGACTTCATGCTGTTTTACCTTTGGCAAAACACGCAGAAACAATATACCGGATCTCCTATTCTTTTGGGACAAGATTTTCTCTTAAAAAAGCGTCGGTATCCCATAATAAATTTGCAGAACAGCATAGAAAAAACAAATCCATCAGGATCAAAAATTCTGGATAACAATGCACCCTGCTGAAGTTTTACTATTGCCCTAACTAGGTCCACATTTGGCCGGACTTAATATTCCCAAATTAATATTAACATTAATATTAATATTAATGTTAATATTAATATTAATACTAATATTTATGTTAATATTAATATTAATATATTAATACCCTCACTAATAAGATTTTGAAGACTAACACACAGTCTAACATTCTGTCAGAATATTTAATCATTCCAAACCAGAACTCTTTTAATCGGTTTGGCTTAATATCTAATAATTATATCTGTCTTGCCACTTTTCACTCGAAGCAACAATATATTTTAATATATTAATATATTTTATGTATAATATATTAATATATATATAGGCTAATTAACTTACTTCGACCAGTGGTGTATTTATGGCAGCGATTTGACTTTTAGGTATTTCCCCCAGCTCCTATATAATATATATATATATATATATATATATATATATATATGACAGAACATAGTCAATTATACAAGCTAATATATTGTTTACTTGTATAACTTGGAGCTAAATATTGAATAAACTAGGTTGACATCCAAACTACAGCCATTTTAGTCATGTAAACAATAATCTCCGAAATTTCTCATCGCTATATAAAAGATGTACCAGGCAGACCAGCTTAATCACCGGCGCTATATCATATCAAGTCCGCAAGAGCCAGATTTTTGGATCAGTTTCTGTACCAGGTCAGAATCCGGCGATAAGGTCGGGGGAGACATGCAGAGTGGTTCTAAAGTGGAAAACGGCTATGATGGCAACGGTGGTCGTGGTACAATGCAGACTTGGATGCAGAATAGGTTACTTTGACGAGTTTGGCTTTCAGTAAGTAAGTGAGTAAGTAAGTAAGTTACGTATTTGTTAACTGAATTGTAGGACTAAAGTTATGCATTTGTAAACACGCCATATGTCCTTCGACTGAGCGAAGAATCGTAGGCGTGATTTCAGTCTGGAGTGAATTGCTCCATTAGAGAGGGCAAGCGGATGGACCTCACATCTACAGGTAAAAATGGAGGATTTGCAAAGTGACGAAGGTCTTTCGGGAAGTCGTTCATATCAACTGCATATTCTAAGTTCTCCCTCTCATTTTATTGTCTTCTACTGCATATCCTTCACCTATGCCGTAATGAAACATATAAGAGCATCTTTAGTCAATCTGCGCATTCCTCCGGAAGCCTGCCTTCTTATTCACGAATTTCGAAACATCCACAGGATTATGTCTCACTTCACTGATTAAATGAGCCACGGATGAAACTGTTGGCTTCCCTAAGCTGCTGCCGACGAAATGAAAATGAAAATGCCGAGGATTGGTTAAGGTCATGAGTTGTTAGCTTCATTGGGCCAGCGAATAAATTTTGCAACACATGGAAGCAGCTGAGCCGCGTGCAGCTGTTTCTAAGGAGTGACCCACAGACCTGTCATGCACATCCTTCACTGATGCTGCATTGAAACATCTGAAAAAAACTGAGCAAAAACTGCCTTAAGCCTTTTAGAAAGAGCCATAGCACTGAGAAAGACAGTCAGCCTATACATGAAAACTGAAATGTAGGACTACAGTTAACACGCCTATATGAAAATCTCCTTATAGAAGAAGAGTGGTATCGAGGTTGAATGATCTTTCGGCTTAAGCGCAGACACGATCACAGCAACTCAACAGCTAGACATCTTATATATTAATGTACATTTCGTATAAATTGTTGCAGGTTGTCTGGAGACCAGCTCTAGGATAACATTTACTTCCTATATATTAATAAGCTATGAGACAGAACATGACTCACGTAGAGCAACAAGATGTTGGCCTCAGGCGGCTACAAAACCAACTACAAACTCAAGATGAGAAAGCAAAACGTCCAACAGCAAACGATAACAAAAAGTCTCAAAGAGAAACAAAACGGCTGCGAAGAGCCAAACAAGTCATCCACTCAGGGAGACTGGACACGGCAAGTCGAGAGACTGGCAACAAAACGACCATGGCAAGCAGGACCAACAACCAAAACCCAGTCTGAACCAAAGTTAAACTCAACACATTTTTATAAGGTCGGCTTTCCCGCCAAACTGTACAGAAGGCTAACAACGTACAGCAACCCACTCGGTCCTATGATATACGGCGCATGTAACAATATATATATATATTAATATTTATATGACGCCGGATAGAATACAAAATATAAGTAGAATATATATATATATATATATATATATATATATAAAGAGAGAGAGAGAGAGAGAGAGAGAGAGACAGACAGACAGAGAGAGAGAGAGAGAGAGAGAGAGAGAGAGAGAGAGAGAACAAAATGTCACAAGGTATCCATAGAGTTTAGTATATCAACTCCTATATCAACTATATATCACTATATGTCAAGTCCTGTATCAACTCCTAAATACATATAGATTGTATATTCCCCGGTTGATGTAAGATATCATTTTTCTTTTCTGGCTATGGTCGGTGACGGCTAAGCATAAAATCCCTGAGCGATTTGTTCGGCGAAAGTCTTCACAATCGCTCTTTCTCGGTATTTCTGTCTTTCTCTTTCGAATTAATCTGGGAATCTTTCAAATCGCCTGTGGGCTTTTCCGAACATTCTCGATTTCTATTCGGAATTATTACTTCTTCGTTCCTGTACGATTGTTAAGAGCTGTCTACTATCGGACTTCACTAATCTAACCTAACCTAATCCAATCCAATCCAATCCAATCTAATCTAATCTAATCTAATCCCATCCAATCCCATCCAATCCCATCCAATCCCATCCAATCCCATCCAATCAAATCCAATCAAATCCAATCAAATCTAATCTAATGACTATACACAAAGCGCCGTTATTATGATGCACAAGGTATCAGCTGATGGTCACTTCAAGTGAAATGGTAGCAACAATTCCTAATCCCGGTTGAAATGCGAAGGCTAAGGAGACAAGAAGCCCTGTTGCGGTGTTGGCGCTCTAGAGCATCTTCGCTTAACGCCTTACACAGAGGTCCTCACTTTATTTACTAAATTATTTATCAGTGTTAACTGAAATGCAGTCGTTGCAAGGCCTTCGAAGAGAGAGAAACTTTGAATCCTTGAATCTGAGAAACGCCAAAGCAGAATAACCTTCTTGCGATAGGAGTCCTCCATACCCGATTTTTATTTCTGCATTTATTTAGCGCCACTACCTAATGAGAAAGCATCGATAGATGGCGCTGAGCACTTATTGTATGTGAAGGACTACTTGCTTCAGGTCCCTATACATAGTGACAGTCTCAGAGGAGGCTAGAGCCCTAACACGCCGTGTTACATGATGACAGCTCAATCAGTCATCATCATCATCATCTTCGGTTTTAGACGCCTACGACGACGATGCCAACGTCTAAGATGATGACAGCAGTAGTGGTCGTTACTGGCGACGCTGTTGCCGAAAGTGTTTTGGGAAGCAGAAGAGACCACCAGATTTTAGACCATTTATAAGATCGGACATCCAAATGCTCCTTTCATTAAAAATGCATTGTTGTTTTTGCGTCTCGTCCTGGCTTTTTCATGCTGAGAGGCGCTAATTTTCCATCTGCGGACGTTACTTCGGTCAAAGATTTCTAGCCCCCTACACCCCTTACATTAAATAACCGTTTCACAGACCTCCACCCCTCTTCTCATCCGTCTACGATTTTCCATTAACCATCGGAAAAAAGTTTCAATAATGCTTACCCTATCCGCGACTTGCGCTAAATTATTTACTACTATTATGATATGCAAAATATTGCATTTACCGTCGACGTTCAGTCGAACCTCCTCTAAGTAAGTCCTGCCGCTATATGACGGTCTACTGAATAATAAAGGACGAAAGCCTTTGCTCGGCCGACTTAGACCGGATGACGTCATGACACGAGCCGCTTTGATAGATTATGCGCAGAGGGAGACGTCCGGCGGAGCAACTGGAGCGAGCTTTATTGTTCCAAGACTGTCAGATTAGGCGCTTGAGTTCTTTACGACTTTGGCCGCCTCTCCTGTACCACCTGGATGGTTAAATAATTATGGAACGTTCATCTTCGCGACCACGGAGTAATTTGGCGGTGGGTGGTCCGTTGAACGCAGCTTGCGTTGGGCGGGTGGGCGTTTGGACGGCGTGTAGTATGGGTGGCTGAGGGAGACTGTGCGGGGGGGCGATCTACAGGAGAATGGGACTATGGTAAAAGGAGACCTTTGCGCCGGTGTGAAGCTCTTTTGGCAAAGGGCTTCTAAATAAATTATTGATTAGCTAACCCTGTCTTACCTTTTAATTTAGTTTCTTAGAGCTTATTCTATTATATGACCTCGCATCGCATCATATTTCTTCAGATTGCATTATGGTGATGATGATCACGCTCTTCATTGTCATCGTCATCTTCATCATCATCATCATCGTCGTCGTCGTCGTCGTCATTGTCATCGTCATCACTAACATCATCATGAAACATTATCTTCAACAACGTCGTTCCAATACACGTAATTTATATCACACTGAATTGCGTTAAATGTCATTAAATTACTTTGTGTTCCATTGCTTCATGTTACGTGTCTTACATTGCATTTAAATATTTCCATCATTATAATAGCAAGTGTAACTGCCTCAGCAACACACGTAGAAGCAACAAAAGCGTAAACAACAGCAACAACACCAACAACAACCGTGAAAGACGAAGCCGGAAGATGCTGGAACTTGATTTCATGCGACAACAATTCAAGAAAGTGCATTCGGGGACGAAATATGTCGCAAATAGCAAATGTCCTGCCCGCTCAGCAGCACTCACCCGCCATGTCTTTCAGTTTGATTTGTGATCGTCCACTCTCCCACCTGCACGGCTTCTCTATCTCCATCGTCACCCCTACATCTGCGGCACTGTCTCTTTCTTTGTGTATCTCTACTCCTCTGCCTGTCCTCATCACTGAGTTTGGCCTTGGCTTTGTCTGCATCATACTAGACTGATGCCACTGTGCCAACGCCGATGCCAGAGAAACACTTGGAAGCCTAGTGATCTCTGATGAACATCCTTGATTTTCTCTATAAAGCATCTTTACGCATAGACGCATCATGAAACTCTGTTTTTGCTACCCTTTTGGGACAGGGCTTTACAGCATTGCTTCCCTCAGTCGTCAACCTTCTTCCTTGGAGAGAACGGACATTGTATACCGAGCGTAGAAGAGGCAATGATGCGGATGGATCTGAGTGTAGAAGTGGGCTGGAGTCAACGTCGCTCCACGAATAATGCAAAGACCCGACCGCCACATATGTAGAATACATAACATTTAATATAGCGCCTTTTAAGTACCTCGTATACGCGCTGCACGTATGGCTATCTAACTGATTTAAACAAGTGTATTAAAAACGCACGAGACAGCCTCGGTGGGTGTTAAAACGCCAGTTGCCGCAACCGATTCAAGTATTGATTAAATTTTCTCCTATGACTAACGAGACCAAATCTCTGAGCTCGTAATGTTTGCTCTTAAAATGCATAAGAACATAACCGAGGCCGGGACGCATATAAACATATCATACCCGGGTTTTTATATAAATATTCACGAGTAATGACGTCCTGCCGGTGATTGGATGCTAGGCTCTCTAATAAATATTCACAAGTAACGGAACTATGCCTGGAACCCAGTTTGGGAGCTAAAAAAGCACCACCAGATACTATCGCCCCTAAATGGTACCTTGTCCTTAAAGCTTCTTGACTGTTGGCCCTCCTTAAACTACTGTTGTAGGCTACCTGAATGCTGATTTGAAACGCCAATTTGATATACTTGCCGTAGCTACTAGAGTCCGTACCGAAAACTCATTTCAGTCTGATTTGGAAACCTTTGCTTCCGTAATATATCAAGCTAGAAATAAACTGCATTAAATAACGAAAAATGTTAGCTGTGTGGATGGTTTAGGTGCTTCTATGGCACCTTATCCCCTTCCAATCGGCTCTTAGAAGTAAGAAGTAACAATAGAAGTAAGGGTATACGAGCACGAATAGGAGTAGGAGTAGGAGCATGAATATTAGTAGGGATAGAAGTAGTAGTGGGAATAGGAGTACGGGTAACAGTAGGAGTAAGAGTAAGAGTAAAAGTACGAATAGAAGTAACAATAATATTAAGAGTAGGAATAGGAATAAGAGTAGGAGTAGGAATAGGTGTATGAGTAGGAGTGAGACGGGGCTTCATGGATAGCAGCTGAGCGGACCTAACCCTATTACCTATCACAACCAGCAACCAGTCAAGCGAAGACACGCACCTATACCTCCATCTACCGACACACCAGCACACACACAGTCGAACACTTTGCAGTGACAAGGCCTCGTGCAGCAGGAAAATTACTCGGACATCCCCAAGGATAACGGACGCAACTTATTCAATAGGACGTGCCGCGTTTCATGTGCTAATAGCAATAAAATGAAACGCGAGGAAAAGTAAGGACGAGACAGAAGAGACAAAGAGACAGACTGACAGACGAAGACAAAAAGAGGATGAGAGAGAGAGAGAAAGAAAGAGAGAAAGAGAAAGAGAGAAAGAAAGAGAGAAAGAGAGAGAGAGAAAGAGAGAAAGAGATATACAAAGAGACGTGGCGAATGTGGCATTGTGATGGGATATTGAACAGCGCAGGCCAAAAGCCATGGCGTCTAATTGCGTCAGATTGAATAACGGATTGGGTGAGGAGAACGCGTGATGGGAAGGGAGACGGAGATTGGGAAAAATCTGAATGTCAAGAACTCGAGATGGGGTCACGTAATGAGGCGCTATTACACACAATCTGAGCGCCATTTTGAACTCACAAGCGGTTTATTAAACAAAGAAATTGAGACTCCTGAGTCCCACCCATGCACTCCTTCAAAGCGCTAGATCTTACCCTGTTCAACGCTACTCTGTTTGCGTATGACTTTGAAATGAATTGCCATCGAGCAGACATTTCAGCGCCTCAGCCTGTTGGGTTATACTGGCGCCTCATAAATGACTATGAGTGTGTGCTGAGTGAAAGGAAAAGCATAATATCGAAATACACTATTGTGTGTTGCTGGTTGAAAATTAATTCTAAATAGAATGCTATGAGAAGACGGAACAATGGCGGTCAATCATTAAACACATACATACATACATACATACATACATACATAATTAAATACATACATACATACATAATTAAATACATTCATACATATATACATACAGTCATACATACATACATACATACATACATTCATACATACATACATACATTCATACATACATACATTCATAATTAAATACATACATACATACTGCACGTAATGTACATGCATACATATATACATAATTAAATATATAGAGGCCTACATACATACTGTTCATACTGTACATACATACATACATATATACATACATGCATACATACATTATGCATGTACGTAGATACGTATAGACCTAAATGGAGATGCGCGAAGGTTTGTGGGTTAGCATTCTGTTCTGTCAACTCAATCGCCATATCTTTTCCGTCCCAAGCGAACTCAGTTATAAAATGATTACAATGATCGGGCTCTGATTTGGAACATCAGCGGGCGAGGGAGAGGAGACGCCACCCTCTGGCATGCCGAGGCCAAGAAAATGAAGCCCCTAACACTTCATACCCAGGGCCGCCAATCGGGATTAGCTCTAGGGACTCCTCTGTGCGCATCTGCATATCTCGGTCTTCGTGCAAGCATATATAGCTAGTAGGACAGAGCGACCTATCGCCGTACCTGTTTACAGGTAAGGCATTCACAATAACAATGGGTAGAAGGATGAAGACTTTGACTAAGCTCTAGTTCTTCTTGAGCGATAAGCAACACCAAGATCAGTAATCATGACAGTTACAAAAGAAAACGAGAGCTGTGCGAGCAGCCTACGCCGCTGTACCGCTGTACCGCTGTACCGCTGTACCGCTGTACCATTGTTTCCGTTGCAAGACTCAAAAGAACACAGCGCAACTTCCACATGTTTACCCGTCGCCTGTAGTCTAGTCTAGCTGCAGCTTTGGCTGTTTTAGTCTGAGACTAACTAGACCTGCAACCATGGTGATAGACAGAGGCCACTAGGAGTGCTTTGATGACGATGCTACGTTGATAACCATGAACGTTTTGACAATAATGGTAGTGATGATGATGACAATGATGATTATGATGATGATGATGATGATGATGATAATAATAATAATAATAATAATAATAATAATAATAATAATAATAATAATAATAATAATAATAATAATAATAATAACAACAATAACAATAACAATAATAATAAAAATAAATAAAATAATAATAAAGATGAGAATAATAAAGATGATGATGATGATAATTTTTAATAATAGTACCAATAATAATAATAATAATAATAATAATAATAATATTAATATCAATCATTATCATCATCATCTTTATCATAGTGCCTTTGACAGCTTTTAAGACGACGACAGTAACTATGATATCGTCACCATGCAGCCAACTTGTCATGGCGATACTGTAGGTGGTAAACAAGTTTCTGCATTTTAGACATCCTGCTGCTTTCGATACCATAGATCACGAAATCTATCCTCGCTCTTCGGAATCTCTTGTACTGCCCTATCTTGGATCAAGACATACCTTTCCTCTCCTCCCTTCACCCTTAATGCAGCTAGACATTCATCTGATCATCACACCAACACCTTTGGTGTTCGTGAAGGTTCTGTTCTGGGTACCCTCTTGTTCATCCTTAACACCTCCCCACTCAGCAAACTCACTTCATCATCCTCTGTCGATCATCATCTCTACACTGACGACACACAACTCCATATCTCTACGCAACACCATCACTAAGAAACAGTATGGACGACCGCCAGCCTTCTAGCCTTGAACAGAATTCTCATAAATGGCCTCCATAGAGAAATGAATAAACTAAGCTGTCCTCCGGATCTTTCTCCAAAGGATCTCACTTCACCTGCTTCTACTAGTCTTCTTCAGTCTCGGAATCATCTTGGACAAATATATCTCACCTTAGTCGACCACATCAATCAATTACCCCGCACTTGCTACATGTATATTCGTGATCTCCGCCGACTTAGCCACATCAATTGTTCACTCCAAACTTGACTACTGCAACTCCCTGCTTTACAAAAATCAACTCATCCTAAGTAATACGTTTTCAAACAATCCAGAATGCTCTTGACCGTGCAATTACCAAAAACTAACAAACAACACCATAGAACCCCAGTGCTGAAATCAGTTCATTGGCTTAAGGTCACTCAGCATATCCATTATAAATTTATATCTTTTACATGCAGGGCCCTTCAAACTTCTCAACAGTCTTAAATGTGTCAGCTGTTTGCTATCCAATCATCCAGATCGACTCGTTCTTCCTTAGACCTTTCTCTTTCTAGCCCTCCAGTTTCCTCTCTCAAATTCTGCAACGGCTCCTTAATCTAAGCTATGCCAGCTCTTTGAAACGAGGCACCGAAAGACCTCCTCCAGATCGCCTGTCAATACGAACACCCCTCCGCTCGCCCTCTCTGCTACAGTTTTTCACTCAAGACTGAAAACCTAAAAATCATCAAGCTATCCTTTCTGCTTCTGTATCTGTACCATTTCATATCCACATCAACGATTTCCACGGCAACACCATTATGTCTCCCCTCCTTGACCCCCAGATTCTGTCCTTGACCCCCAGATTCTGACCTGGTACTGAAACTGACCAAACAACCTGGCCCCTGGGGCCTTGATTGGTATAGCTTGTCTCCCTGACATGGTTTATATATGTGACGCTAATACACCGGAGTTTTACATTTACAGCAACATTGTCATCACTAGAAAATAATTACATGGGAGTAATTTTTTGTCGGAATAAATATGTAATTACTATGATTCATGTTCAGTTACCCAAGGGGTGATATAGATACACGGCTGATTTCAAGATCGATTTTCCTATTGCTGGCCTGATAAATAAAAATGTGTTATGAGGTAAATTGCAGCCTAGGCCTACTGTTCATCAACGAGTTTCTAACAAATACACATTGCATAAATCCACACAAGAGAAGCTGTCTTTTGTAGAAACACGGCCCAAATTTAGGCTATTAATACATAATAACAACAACAGCGGAATAAACCAACATAACAACCTTAAATCATAAGTTCGGAATGCTTAATAGGGTCGGACAACAAAAACTCTGACGCATCGCAATAAAAGGGTGACGCAGGAGGATAACGTCATGCAGTTTTACACCACGATGCTAGTTTAGATTTTTAGTAAGTATAATTTAAGTATAACTGCAGTAAAACTCTGATAACGACATTTGTTTTACAATCATCGTGCAGTACACAATTTATAACATTTTGTCCATCGTCTTTTATTAGTGGCTGCAGTTCAAGGTCCAAAAGCTAAGTGAATGCCATTGCTTCTGGAAAATAACAATCAAATCGAAATTTAAAAGGCTACGTTGCGAAATCGATCTCTATATCGAGTCGGAAAAATATTCAGCGTGAACGATACGGTTTAACGCCATTTGAGCCGATGCTGCAATAGTGTTTAGAAAACAACAATTCTGAATTTCATTGCTACTATAAACAGATGAAAGAATGCCCCAATCGCGGAAGAGACGCAGGCCTACCAGAGCAATTATAGCGTTAAACGCCGCACTATGGACGATTTTCGCCACAGTTTATTTGAGTCTTTACGGGTCCTTAAGAAGTTTTCAGTCGGAAATGGAAGAAGCGATCGATTTCCGAGTTATAGTTCTTACCTTCGACAGACCGCATTCACTACTCAAGGCGCTGACAAGCATTGATGCGATGGAACTGGACGGTGACAGAGGACTCCTAGAGATCTGGATCGATCGCAACAAGAGTGGACAGGTGGACGCAAAGACGGTTCAGGTGGCGCGGTCCTTCAACTGGACACGCGGACCGACTCGAGTCTACATTCAGAAGAGTCATGCGGGAATTCGTGGTCAGTGGATCGATAGTTGGAGACCGACAAACGACAAGGAATTGGCAGTTATTGTCGAAGACGACTTATCCCTTTCTAGGTACGTCTACCGTTGGATCAAGGCCGTCCATCGTTACTACGGGTCGAGGAAGGACTTCGCCGGGACTTCGCTCACTAGCGACCAACTCCTCTCACACCACACGTCGCCCTATGTAGAGCTGAAGGCACCAAAGAACGAGACGGTCTTCATGTACAAATGTGTTGGATCTTGGGGCTTCAGTCCGAAACATTCCGTTTGGAAGCGTTTCCAGGCGTGGTACCACACACACGTAAACGATACCCATTTCCACCCGTACGTCGACGGAATCCGACCGACGCTCTGGTATAAGGAAATGGAGAAACAGGGAACTACCGATTCCGTCTGGACTCAGTGGTTCATCTACTTCGCTAACATGCAGAACCTCTTCACCATCTACAATAATCTGGGCACGCACGTCGGAGACGGGAATTCCTGCCTGTCGATCAACCGCCGCGAGGTGGGACTGCACACCCGAAGGAAGGGAAGAGAGGACTTCTGTCGACTGCTGAACAGATGGGACGAAAGGTTCGTTCGGTTTTCAAAGAATATTACGAAGCTGGACTGGGCTGGAAAGAAAATCATTTAGTTACAACTGAGTTGTCGAGACAGATTTTAAGAAAATATTTTTACAAAATGTGATTTAATCTGTTCCAATTCTATCTTATATAATCAGCATAAGGCAGCAAATCGCCGATTAAACTTATTTTTCAACGGTAGACTTCGAAGTCAAAGCTTTGATCGTGTGTAGCGCAGGTAGGCCCTATAGTCCTTGTAACATTACCAGTCCAGAGTTGACAAAAATAACCATTTTCATTACAAACTCGATTCATTTGGATTATATCTTTAAAAAATTTATAATAAGATTCGTTAAGCTTAAAACTTTAATAATCAATCGGACCAGGCACAACTGACAACTTGCATAAATCTTATATTTTCCTGACTATTTTTCATTTAATATCATTTTGTAGAAAGATGGTGTAGCTACTGGCTTGCTGTTATGCTAAGATGTAGTTTTAATATCATTATCTAGTAGCGTTAATATCGTTATGTATTAGCCTTAGACTAACATTGGACAAATAGATGTAGTAAATCTTTTAACATCGGCATCGAACCTGTGGCAGCGAATACGTCTGTCAACCGATTGTCTGTCATGTATAGCAAGTGTGTTTACAATCGTAATCATGATAAACAATAAAAGAAGCGATATTGCAATTCGTCGAGTGTTTCTTTAACTCGCCACGGGTACTTCCGGTACGGAACCGATCGTCTGGCAAACTGTTCGCTTAATTAATTGTCTTCTGTCCTCCTCGTCACCCCATCTTCAGTGTGTCTCAATTTACATACAAGAGATTACTACCCACTCTTCTACACAGATAAAACGTCGGTGGTCAATGTCTTTACTATCCTTTTACATTCAGACAATTGTGATCTCACCGATAATCAGATATTTCGAATTCCGATAGGTCAGAGAAACCAGAAGCTATAGGCTTACCCGCCATAACCTAGCTTCTGGTTACTCTGACCTATTTGAATTTCTCCCGGCTTCCCCAATGGATTATGATTTTGGATTACTATTTTGACTTGAAGCGACCATCGACTGATGCCTTGGGCATTTTGTTAACAGCGCTATAGAAGTATTTAGATGAGATTAGATTAGATTTCTACTCTCTCGTAACCTCATCAGGGTCTTTCGCAGCCTCTTGGGAGACTCAAGAGCGCCATTTTAGTATAAATGCTTCTTGAGAAGAACTGAAGAACTATCGTCGTATTCTTCGGGCTCATCTGGGCTTCGTTCGTCAAAGGCCTCTTGCGTAATAAATCCTGAAACAATAGTCCCATACAAAGAACAGCAACAAAATACGTATCTATATATAAACATGTTTTATACATACATACATACATACATACATACATACATACATACATACATTTTAATATTTCAGAGGCCTACATAAGAATGTGTCGCTATGAGCCTACGCAAGCGATATGGCGAATGAAAATCAGACATAAGGTATTCAGTTGGTAATAACACCAAAATTGCCAGAATTTTTAATATCGAATGATTTCTCAGACTTGCTCACATAATATTCTTACCATTCGAATGGGCCAGTCAATTTCTACTCCTACTCCTCTTGACACTGGTGTTCCTTAGGGCTCTGTGCTTGGCCCAATACTTTTTTCTGCTTTAATTTTTCCTGTTGGTCATCTATCTTATTTCGGCATTTCTCATCAGCAGTATGCCGATGACAATTATACAGCGCCCTCTCAGCTGACAGCCTTGATACTGGTATTGGCAAGCTTAAACAGTGCATGCTTTCACCGCTGTCCTGGATCTATCAAAATGGTCTTTGTCTAAATCCCAACAAGGCAGATGCAATTCGTTTTGGCACCTGTCAACGTTCACGTCACTTTTCTCCCGTTCACCAAATCAGTTTAGCAGGTACAAATGTCAACCTTTCAGAAAAATTACAACCTTTGGCATCATTTTTGATGCCACCCTTACCTTTAGGCAACATGTTTCTTCTGTCTGCAAAATCTCTTTTTCCATCATAGAGCCTTTAGACACATTCGTTCGGTTCTCACTGAAGATATGGCTGCTGCGATCGCCGTTGATCTTGTTCAGTCTATGCGAATTCTATGCGACCTTTCACATTACATTACGTCACAGTACATCACATAACTGTTGTGATTATTTTCATTGATTTGTATTTCAGGCTAGAAAGAAAACCAGAAAGGTAATGGCCCCAATAAAACGGACAGCCATAGATCTGTAAAGGTCGTTGAAAACCGAGCAAGGTGAGGCTTAGTGGTCGCCGTAGAAAACACGCACATTAGGCTACATAAAATATGCACAGACCGATATCATTATACGTACATATATTATGATTACTTTTGCATTTATTAAGCACCACTATCTAAAGACTAAGCATCAATCGATGGCGATGAGCAACTGTGAGTGAAGAACTTGCTCAAGGTCCCTACACAGTAACCGTCTCAGGGGAGGAGGAGCCAATCCGTTACTCCACGCGTTATAGAGATATATGTATTTTTATAGATATGTTCTACACATACACATTTCTCTATACAGATACATATATCTTTTGGGTTTATAGCTACCTGCTTTGTAAATAAATGATGCAGAATTTCGCTACGCTTAGGCTATCCAAATTTTTTATTGTTGTTATTTATTGTTATTTATTGTTTATGAAGATTTGTCGTGATGGTTCGATGGTTAATGGAAGGGCGATCATCAATATTTTTATTAGGAGATATTACGAGGAAAACTATAGCTAAAAGTATGGGCGTGTCTTCGGTTTTGACTGACGTCCATTCTCCCAATCATTGAGAGAAAGAGAGAAACTGAACGCGAGAGAGTGAGCAAGGGAGAGAAACAGAGATATATTACGATAAACATAGAGAAAGCGAGAGAGAGAGGAAGGATGGATGGAGAGAGAGCGAGAAGGGAGGGAGAGGGAGAGGGAGAGGGAGTGAGAGGAGGTAATTAAAACAACTAGAAAGTCTGAAAATTGGTTTGAAAGCAAATCCACCTGTTGATTCATATTTTGTAGTTTGATTTGCATCTGTGCAGCTGCTTGCAGACCAACTGTTAAAATCTGCCTCTTATAGATAGTGCCCAAGAGCAGGATTTAAAGTGTAGTCAGACCGACATGCAATCCACTCAGATAGGAGTTTTTTATAATCGGACCTCGTTTCGTGCAGAAATGCGCATATTCCGATATATATGAATCAATGTCTTGGACTTATATGATCCTTCCAACAAAACATTGAAACCCAACAGGTCCAATGAAAAGATACATCGATGTTTTCAGTTTTCATGTCCTAGACATACAACTCACCCATTGTCCATTCTCAACCGCTTTTCGATTTTCTTATTGAACTTGACCATCTGCTTTATCTTAGCCAATTATTCCCTTGAACTTGAAGAGAGCATAGATTGCGATCAGCAGCCGTGATAAAGCTGACCATTAGACTGATTAGGCTATCGCCCAAGCGCCGAGTGATTAGTGTTATCTGACGTATAAGCCCTTTCCAGTAAATGTCGTGATGCCAACGAAGCCAAACATACAAGGTCAAGAGGGATCAAGGCCGAGGCTAGGACCGATAAGGCGCGGGCCTAAGAGCTCCAATTTCCAGACGAATCTCCTACCCTCCCCTTCCTCTCCTGCCTCCCCAACTTGATCGTTCCTTGATTTTACCCTAATCTGTCACCCCGATTAATCCATCTCGATCCATTTCCCATTCCCTCGAATATTCCTCTGATTCGATCCTGATGCGTCCTGGGCAATCGCTGCATCTGACCGTCCCAACGGCCTTTCTAACTGACCCCATGATCACCATACTCTAACCCAATCCTGTCCTCCACCAATGGAGCCTCAGTTTGGTTATTAACAAATGTAGCCATGGAGTTAAACACAGTCTGAGAATGCAATGCAGGCTACCCCCAGATTTTGCAGGTCCATTCAACCCAGACGGACGGCCTATAGCAATGCAGCGTCACCTAATAACGATTACACGATAGGTAGCTTTCGATTGGCTGCTTTGAACCGCTAACTCCTCCCTAATGAATAACAATGTCAAATGACTTGAACATCCATTGAAAGATTCAGTGATGACTCATCACCCAAGTCCAGTAGTGAAGAGGGCCTGCGGTATTAACCCATGTCTGTTGGACCAATGATATCTTTCGTACCCGCCCAGAGTAGGCGGAGCGACAGTGATGATTGGCCTAGTTACGTCGA
Source organism: Norana najaformis (assembly GCA_964023275.1). NCBI lineage: Eukaryota > Metazoa > Annelida > Clitellata > Crassiclitellata > Hormogastridae > Norana > Norana najaformis. The sequence goes on along the minus strand of OZ029914.1, from coordinate 30,667,389 downwards.
TCATACATACCATTCCTTGACGGTTTTCTTATGAGATTTACCGTTCAGTTTCAGATTCTTCAACCTATACATTGCCCCATTTTCCTCTGCACCCTTGCAGGCCTCGTACAGGGTATAATCCCTATTGTCGACTTTGTAAGAACCCTGATCCCTGCTGCGGTAGCGATAGACTCCGAAGGACAGAAGAAGGAGGATCAGTAGCACCCCTGATGATGCCCCCACAATAATAACCAAGTCTCGGGTGAAGGGGTGGCCCAGGCTAGTGCTGTCCACTTCGCCAGATTCGGTCGTCGCACCTCGGTTTTCGAGGGAGGAACTGTCGCTTAGTCTGGCTGCGTCTGTCGCAAACGCTCTGTCCAGTCTGGTAGAACGACGAGAAGGCATCTCCGTGAAGTACAAAACATGCGCGGACGTCCTCTGACTTTCGTCGGCTTCGATGGGTCTGTCGAGTAGAAGCGGAAATGAATCACTTCTGACTGAATCTTCGACGATGGACTGAGGACGAAGAGAGGAGGAATCGTCAGAGGATTCGCCTGATGAAGTCCAGGAACAGTTCGTGTCTTCATCGTCTTCCTCAGAGACACACCGAACACCTCTACCGGATCCCTCTGGCGAGTGGGAGGGCGACTGCGCCGAAGGACGGAAGCCGCTCATTCGCACCCAGGAACTGGAACAAAACACGAGATGACGAACACAGAAAAAGAATTATTAACCAACAGCAGTACAGTGTAATAAAAACGTAATAATCTAATTATTAACCAACCGCAGTACAATGTAATAAAAACGTAACAATCTAATCTAATCTGTAAAATAAAAAATAATCTAATGTAATATGGGAGGAGAGGAAAATATTCTGACCTAAGGACGGGAAACACTCACTCATATTCAATAGCTGGACTAAGGTAAAAGATAACGAACACAGAACAAGAATAAAGAACAACTTAACAATGCAATAGAACAAAAAACAATGAAATGCAAAAAAAACTGTAACAACACGACATAATTAATGCAATACAACACGTTATAGTAGAAACAATACATTACAAACACAATATAATGCTTACAATCAGGGCTTTTGTTTGTTATTCACAATGAACTCAGAAGATCATTTACTCGAGCAAGGTGCGACGTCGAGAGCTACTTAAAGGTGCCAAAGAAATGTTCAGCTAATAAACACATCTATGCTAATCAGTAAGCGCAGCCAGTCGTTCAGGTTGTTAGGCAGTCAGTTGATCGAGAATCTTTTGTCGTTAACAGTCAGCAGAGAAGGGAATTAATCTGGACAATCTACAGCGAGAATGGCTGCAGACATCAGAGCTCATCTAATCCGACCCGATCCGATCCAGTCTATTCCAATCCAATCTGATCTATTCTAATCATATTGGAAGATTTCTACAGTGCTGTTCCGGCTACACACAAAGTACACGGGGGCATTAAATGGTGTTGGCGCCCATTCAAACGGGCAGCTGTGGTGAAGGGTCTCACCCGATAAAAAGTAATTGAAAAAAGAGCAGCATCGAGGCCATACGGTGGCTATTGAAACACGTTTTCATTTACATTTGCAAGCTATCAGTTGATCGTCTCAAATAAAACAATACTGAGTTATTGCGACATGTTAGGGAAGTTCTTCTTATTGTGCAGGAAAGAATCTCCAAGTCTGCTTAATTAATCATCAGTTCTATAGTTCCAGCCCAAGTATTACGATTAAATGCAACATCAATTAAATAGTTTAGTCATAATTTGAATTTTTAACTAGGCAGTAATTGTAGCCTATAGCAGTGAAATATGGAGCCAACAGTTACCCGTTTGCATGTGCGAGGGCAAGTTTGCCCTTGTAGTGAAAACCATTACCGGCAACAAGTGGTTTTACATAGTGCTGTTCCGGGTAACGTCCACCTCTTGTACGATTCTACAAAAAATATACAGAGTCGATATTATTACATAGTCTGAAAATGGAGCCTGTACATAATTATAATATAGACAAGCAGACAGATACACAGACAGATACACCGACAGACATACATACAGACACACAGACAGACACACAGACAGACACACAGACAGATGTTCATTATGCATGATTCTGTTACAGTTATATTGTCTGCCTGCATGCAACCTGTCTTCATGTTGCCTATAGTTGCCTAAACGTGATTTGTTAATGGCTTCATGTCAGATGGTAAAAATGTTGCAATAATCATGCAACCTTTGACTGTGTTTAATCTGCCTTTAACTGTCAAGTCTCACATGTCTCGCATCTGCTGTATAAGTGTATAAAAAAAACTTCATTCATGTAAATGTCCGGTATAATATTAGAACTCGTTTTGAAAATGGTCCTGCAGCCTGCGTAGAATTATTCTTCATTTATTAACTTATTCTGGCACTTTTTAACATTGAAATTGAACTGCAGACAATAATTTTAACATGATAAATAACCACTTGTACGAAATGTGACACATTTTACCGACTTGTTTTGACTTGTAGACAGGAAGCCGTGCGCCTGGACGCTTCGCCCGATGATGCGAGTGATCGGAATCGCTACAAACCAACCACAGAAGCCACAAATATCTGCTATCTGCTACACCGCATTGCATTAGATAACATTAGTTTTGAGAATACACGAATGCGTGATTACATTTTCAACTAAAATATCGCCTATTCCCATCTATTTACCAACCATTATAATAAAGGGGTTTCATCTTCATCAGTGACGTGTTCCACGATCTCTGCAGCGTTTCCACGATTTTTGGTCAACCGTATCGCTCTTGAGCTCGTCTAGACTCTAGAGGATGTGTTAGCCATAAGTTCGGTGTTTTTGTGGTGCAGAGAGACGGTGTGGATGAATGTTTGCTTACATTGCAGTAGCCCATACTAATGAGCAACTGTTGGCTAAGAGGATTGTAAGTACAGGTGGATGCTTGAGAGATTGGATATTGGTTGAGATTTTGAAAATCTTTAACGAAATTATGCCTCGACGCGAGTTTTAAAATGCATGCGTGCATGAATTTAGTTGTCCTTATCCATGGAACCAGCTACGCTTTGGTGCGCCATCGGTTGGTATCTTGTGTTTTACAGAAGTTTCTTATCATCATCATCATCATCATCATCATCATCATCATCAACTTCTTCTTCATCATTATCATCATCATCATCATCATCACCATCAGCAGCAGCAGCATCAGAATCATAAGGTATTCTGGTATTCTTAAAAAGCGCCATAGAAAAACCTGGCTGCTTAGCATTGCATTACAAAGGACGGCGTCGAGAGAGATGGCAAAAGTCTGCACTTGCTTTTCACTTTAGCGTTTGGGGTTCAAATCCCGGTGGTTAGTGTGCAATTGACAACTCGATCGTTGTCAACGTCACATAACAATCGCGCATTGCATTGTTCAGAGATAGTTAATCCGACTGTCGAATTATCTGACCTTGACAAGCTTCTTAGTGATCTGACTTCGAGCTCAACGTCTCCATCGATGGCGATCCTCGGGTCTGTATCAGCCGCCAGGTCGAGGACACGAATTCCGTTTACGACGAGACCTGGAGGCAGATTAAGAAACCAATCTCCTCTAATCTCACTGCCTTAGCCTCTAATTCCCTTATCCCACTGCCCCGTTCAAAAGTTTACAGAGGGGCTCCAAGTAAGTAAGATCATAACCCGTTCAGGAATCTTATGTATGATCGACGTAAATAGGCCAGTTTGCCCTTTTCAGTTTCGACCTTATGATTTCGTCATTTCAATTTTGCCAATTTTAATGTCGCCTTTTTGATAGTGAACCATGCGAAATCAGTCGGGAGAAAATGTAATAAAGATATCATCTTAACTAAGCCGATCTTTAAAGGCATCCACTGGTATAAATTGCTAACAACTTGAGCGCCTCTGAGGAATCTATCTTGAAATGGCGCTTTATAAATTTTCCATTTGCATTGCATTACATTACAACTTCATTTCCTATGGCCTCGGCCCTCGGCAAATGAGGCAGGACGGCCTTCCTTCCTTTTTGCCTCAACCTGGCCGTCTGTTCCTTCCTCCCATTCACATTGTGCTTATAATGTACTGATGTTCAATTGAGTTCGCAAGAGGGAGATAGTGAACCGGAACCATTGAAACATCCGCTCTTAAAACAAGCTATTCAAGTCTGTAACTTTATGTAATGTTTGTCGTCATTATAGATAAAGCTTCGCCATGAAGTGATCTTCAAATAGGAAGTCAAGAGCTACATCACGTAGCAAGTCAAGAGCCATATTCAACCGCCACACATCGTCGAAATCTCATGATCATCTTTATCATAGTGCCTTTGACAGCTTTTAAGACGACGACAGTAACTATGATACCGTCACCATGCAGCCAACTTGTCATGGCGATAGATCGTAAACAAGTCTCTGCATTTTAGACATCCTGCTGCTTTCGAAACCATAGATCACGAAATCTATCCTCGCTATTCGGAATTTCTTGTACTGCCCTATCTTGGTTCAAGACATACCTTTCCTCTCCTTCCTTCACCCTTAATGCAGCTAGACAATCACCTAATCCCCACACCAACACCTGTGGTGTTCGTGAAGGTTCTGCTCTGGGTACCCTCTTGCTCATTCTTTACACCTCCCCACTCAGCAAACTCACTTCATCATCCTCTGACGATCATCACCCCTGTGCTGACGACACACAACTCTTCATATCTCTACGCAACACCATCATAAAAATATCAGCATGGACGACTGCCAACCTTCTAGCCTTAAACAGAATTCTCATAATTGGCCTCCATAGAGAAATGGTTAAACTAAGCTGTCCTCCGGATCTTTCTCCAAAGGATCTCACTTCACCTGCTTCTACTAGTCTTCTCCAGTCTCGGAATCATCTTGGACAAATATATCTCACCTTTGTCGACCACATCAATCAATTATCCCGCACTTGCTACATGTATATTCGTGATCTCCGCCGACTTAACCACGTCAATTGTTCACTCCAAACTTGACTATTGCAACTCCCTGCTTTACAAAAATCAACTCATCTTAAGTAATACGTCTTCAAACATTCCAGAATGCTCTTGCCCGTGCAATTACCAAAAACTCCCAAACAACACCATGGAACCCCAGTGCTGAAATCAATTCATTGGCTTAAGGTCACTCAGCATATCCATTACAAATTTATATCTTTTACATGCAGGGCCCTTCAAACTTCTCAACAGTCTTAAATGCGTCAGCTATTTGCTATCCAACCATCCAGATCGACTCGTTCTACCTTATACCTTTCTCTTTCTAGCCCTCCAGTTTCCTCTCTCAAATACTGCAACCGCTCCTTAATCTACGTTGTGCCAGCTCTGAAGCGAGGTACCGAAAGACCTCCTCCAGATCGCCTTTCAATACGAGCACCTCTCCCCTCTCGCCCTCTCTGCTACACTTTTTCACTCAAGACTGAAAACCTAAAAATCATCAAGCTATCGTTTCTGCTTCTGTACCATTTCATGCCCACATCAACGATTTCCAGGGCAAAACCATGATGTCTCCCCTCCTTGACCCCCAGATTCTGACCTTGACCCCCAGATTCTGACCTGGTACTGAAACTGACCAAACAACCTGGCCCCTGCGGCCTTGATTGCGTATAGCGCTTGTGTATAAGCTGGTCTCCTTGACACGACTTAAAAGGCGCTAATACACTTCGGAGATTTACATTTACATTTACAGCATGATTTCATCACTGGTAATAAAAGGTGGCCATTTAATTGAAAGAAAATAATGAGAACAAACAATTTTTTGTCAGAATAAATATGTAATTACTATGACTTCTGTTCTTTTACCCAAGGGATGATATTGAAACACGGCTGATTTTCTTAGTCGATTTTCCTATTGCCGGCCTGATAAATCAAAATTTGACATGAGGTAAGTTGCAGCCTAGGCCTATTGTTGATCAACGCGTATCTAACAAATACACATTGCAAAAATCCACACAAGAGAAGTTGTCCCTTGTATAAACATGGCCCAAAAATTAGGCTATTACTACATAATTACAACAACAGAGGAATAAACCAACAACATAACCAGCCCTAATTGATATGTTCTGAATGCGGAAAACAAAAAGTCTCATCACGCCACAAACGAGTGACGCGAGGAAGTTAACGTCATGCAGGCATAGACGGCGATAATCCTAAGATTTATGATGCAGTACAACTCAAACACAGTACGCAACTGATAACAACATTTGTCCTATATTTATCGAGCAGTTCGCAACTGATAACAACAGTTGTCCATTACCTGTATTAATGGCTTTAGTTCAAGGTCCAGCAGTCAAGTGAATGCCATTGCTTCTAGAAAATATATATAACGATCAACTCGAAATTTAAAAGGCTACGTTGCGAAATCGATCTCTATATCGAGTCGGAAAAATATTCATTGTGAACGATACGGTTTAATGCCATTTGAGCCGTTGCTGCTTTAGAGTTCAGAACGAAACAAAAACGGTTGAAATCATGCCACTATTGCGGAAGAAAAATACCAGAGTTTTTATAGCGTTAAACGCCGCAATATGGACGATTTTCGCCACAGTTTATCTGAGTCTTTACGGGTCCTTAAGAAGTTTTCAGTCGGAAATTGAAGAAGCGATCGATTTCCGAGTTATAGTTCTTACCTTCGACAGACCGCATTCACTACTCAAGGCGCTGACAAGCATTGATGCGATGGAACTGGACGGTGACAGAGGAGTCCTAGAGATCTGGATCGATCGCAACAAGAGTGGACAGGTGGACGCAAAGACGGTTCAGGTGGCGCGGTCCTTCAACTGGACACGCGGACCGACTCGAGTCTACATTCAGAAGAGTCATGCGGGAATTCGTGGTCAGTGGATCGATAGTTGGAGACCGACAAACGACAAGGAATTGGCAGTTATTGTCGAAGACGACTTATCCCTTTCTAGGTACGTCTACCGTTGGATCAAGGCCGTCCATCGCTACTATGAGTCGAGGAAGGACTTCGCCGGGACTTCGCTCACTAGCGACCAACTCCTCTCACACCACACGTCGCCCTATGTAGAGCTGAAGGCACCAAAGAACGAGACGGTCTTCATGTACACCTGTGTTGGATCTTGGGGCTTCAGTCCGAAACATTCCGTTTGGAAGCGTTTCCAGGCGTGGTACCACACACACGTAAACGATACCCATTTCCACCCGTACGTCGACGGAATCCGACCGACGCTCTGGTATAAGGAAATGGAGAAACAGGGAACTACCGATTCCGTCTGGACTCAGTGGTTCATCTACTTCGCTAACATGCAGAACCTCTTCACCATCTACAATAATCTGGGCACGCACGTCGGAGACGGGAATTCCTGCCTGTCGATCAACCGCCGCGAGGTGGGACTGCACACCCGAAGGAAGGGAAGAGAGGACTTCTGTCGACTGCTGAACAGATGGGACGAAAGGTTCGTTCGGTTTTCAAAGAATATTACGAAGCTGGACTGGGCTGGAAAGAAAATCACTTAGTTACAACTGAGTTGTCGAGACAGAGTTTAAGAAAATATTTCAACAAAATGTGATTTAATCTGTTCCAATCCTATCTTATGTAATCAGCATAAGGCAGCAAATCGCCGATTAAACTTATTTTTCAACGAAAGACTTCGAAGTCAAAGCTTTGATCGTGTGTAGCGCAGGTAGACCTTATAGTCCTTGTAACATTTAACAGTCCAGAGTTTTCAAAGAATAGCATTTTCATTACAAACTCGATTCATTTGGATAAGATCTTTAAAAAATTTATAATAAGATTCATTAAACTTAAAACTTTAATAGCGAATAGCACGTAGCACATTGCAACTGACAACTTGCATAAATCTTATATTTTCCTGACTATTTTTCATTTAATATCATTTTGTAGAAAGATGGTGTAGCTACTGGCTTGCTGTTATGCTAAGATGTAGTTTTAATATCATTATCTAGTAGCGTTAATATCGTTATGTATTAGCCTTAGACTAACATTGGACAAATAGATGTAGTAAATCTTTTAACATCGGCATCGAACCTGTGGCAGCGAATACGTCTGTCAACCGATTGTCTGTCATGTGTCGCAAGTCTGTGTGTAATCGTAATCATGATAAACTATAAAAGAAGCGATGTTGCAGTCGTCGAGTGTTTCTTTAACTCGCCACGGGTACTTCCGGTACGGAACCGATTGCATGCCGAACTGTTCACTTAATGAATTGCCTTCTGTCCTCCTCGTCATCGTATCTCTCCTCTCCCATCTTCCTTGTGTGCCCCAACTTACTTACGAGGGATTACTACCCACTTTTCTACGCAGATAAAAAGTCGGTTGTCAATGATTTTACTATGTACAGGGTGGCGCAAAAAAAACCGGACTAGTGACATTTGGGTTTGGCATTTAATATAACATTGAATGAACTGTAAAATTTCAGAATGTTTTGAATGCGTAAGAAATTTCAGTCAAAGTGATGTTCAATATGTCCTCCGTTTGCTGCGATAACCAATGAAAATCGCTTGCGAAACTGTCCAATAGCCCGGTTGATAGTGTCCTCGCTGATTTCGTCCCAGCATGCGGTCAGAACTTCTTTCAAATGTTCAATATCTCGAATTCTCTGCCTGTAGACAAGCTGCTGAAGCACTCCCCAGATCGAATAGTCTACGGGATTCAAATCCGGACTGTTCGGTGGCCAATTTTCTGGTTCAATAAAGTCCGGAACGTGAGCAGTGAGAAAAGCAAATGTTTTTCGTGAACGATGAGCAGGTGCTCCATCCTGCTGAAAAGTGAAATTGTCACCAGAGTGAGCTATAATGTCTGGCAGTAATCCTTGATGTAGGACGACGTCACAGTAATAGGAACTGTTAACTTTTGCTCCTCGTTCAACGAAAACTAATGACGATTTACCCAGCTGCGACACGGCAACCGAAACCATGATGCTCTGTGAGAAGTGCTTCCGACCTTTCAGCAAGCGTTCTGAAGGAATGTCTCGTTTCACAGCTACGTTGGCGTACACTCGATCATTCTGTGGATTTGTTGGTGTTTGGACTGTGAACATCTTTTCATCCGTAAACCATGTTCTGGCCAATTTAGCTACGGTTAGTCGTCGAGACAGACGTTTGCAGGCGGCAAGCCGTTTCACTCTGTCAGCGTGTGTTAGCAGCTGCACCTCACGTCGCCGAAACACTTTAAGCTGTAAGTCAAATTTAGCAATACGCTGAACAGTCCTACGAGATATACCAGAGGGAGAGAGGGAGAGGGAGAGGGAGAGGGAGAGGGAGAGGGAGAGGGAGAGGGAGAGGGAGAGGGAGAGGGAGAGGGAGAGGGAGAGGGAGAGGGAGAGGGAGAGGGAGAGGGAGAGGGAGAGGGAGAGGGAGAGGGAGAGGGAGAGGGAGAGGGAGAGGGAGAGGGAGAGGGAGAGGGAGAGGGAGAGGGAGAGGGAGAGGGAGAGGGAGAGGGAGAGGGAGAGGGAGAGGGAGAGGGAGAGGGAGAGGGAGAGGGAGAGGGAGAGGGAGAGGGAGAGGGAGAGGGAGAGGGAGAGGGAGAGGGAGAGGGAGAGGGAGAGGGAGAGGGAGAGGGAGAGGGAGAGGGAGAGGGAGAGGGAGAGGGAGAGGGAGAGGGAGAGGGAGAGGGAGAGGGAGAGGGAGAGGGAGAGGGAGAGGGAGAGGGAGAGGGAGAGGGAGAGGGAGAGGGAGAGGGAGAGGGAGAGGGAGAGGGAGAGGGAGAGGGAGAGGGAGAGGGAGAGGGAGAGGGAGAGGGAGAGGGAGAGGGAGAGGGAGAGGGAGAGGGAGAGGGAGAGGGAGAGGGAGAGGGAGAGGGAGAGGGAGAGGGAGAGGGAGAGGGAGAGGGAGAGGGAGAGGGAGAGGGAGAGGGAGAGGGAGAAGGATAGCCCTGTGAGAGTGCACTGGCGCAACCGTCCGTTCTCCCGTCCCAACGTTTATGTGTGTATTATGTGTGTATTATGTGTGTTTTATGTTTAGTCCGAACGGGATGTATGTCATCAGTTCGTTCATCCAGTATTGTTCCCGTTCTAGTCGTTCCTTTCTGTTGTTTGTTTGTTCTATTGGTAGTATCGTCAAATGGTTTTTTGTATGTCCGGTCTCGTTGAAGTGTGTTGCTATCGGTGTGTCGTTTTTCATTTTTATATTATATTTGTGATTAGGTAATCTTGTTGCTAGTGGTCTACTAGTTTCCCCGACGTATTGTTTCTTACATTTTTTGCAGGAAATTATATAGACTATGTCTCGATTTTTACAGTCTAATGTGTGTTTTATGTTGTAAGTTCTTCTTGTGTAGGTTATTGTTTTGTTATGGTTAAGTGCTGGCAGGTGTGGCATCCAGCTGAATTGCATTTGAAGGCACCAATCGTTTGGTTAGATGTTTTTGCTGTCGTGAGTTAATAATTGTCCCAAGTTTTTATGTTTTGTGTAGGCGGCAGTAAGCCAATAGTCTGAAAAGCCCTCTTTCTTAAGTCTTTGAGAGGAGTGATGGAGAAGGAGAGGGAAGAAGAGGAGGTGGGATGGAGAGAGAGGAGTGATGGAGAGGGAGAGGAGGAGGGATGGAGAGGGAGAAGAAGCGATGGAGAGGGAGAGGGAGAAGGGATAAGGGATATAAAGGAAGGGGATGAAGGGATGGAGAGAGAGAGGAAGAGGGATGAAGAGGGAGAGGGAAGAGGGATGGAGAGGGAGAGGGAAGAGGGATGAAGAGGGAGAGGGAAGAGAGATGGAGAGGGCGAGAGTGGAGGGATGGAGAGGGATAGGAAGAAGGGATGGAGGAGAGGAGGAAAGATAGAGAGGGAGGGAGAGGAGGTAATTGGAGCAAATAGAAAGTCTGAGAATTGGTTTGAAAGCAAATCCTCCTGTTGTTTCATATTTTGTAGTTTGATTTGCATCTGTGCAGCCGCTTGCAGTCCAACTGTTAAAATCTGCCTCTTATAAATAGTGCCCAAGAGCAGGGTTTAAAGTGTAGTCAGTCGGACATGCATCCCACTCAGATAGCAGGTTTTTGATAATCGGACCTCGTTTCGTGCAGAAATGCGCATATTCCGATATACATGAATCTATGTCTTGGACTTATATGATCCTAAAAACAAACCATTGAAACCCAACAGGTCCAATGAAAAGATACATCGATGTTTTCAGTTTTCATGTCCTAAATATACAATTCACCCACTGTCCATTCTCAACCGTTTTTCGATTTTCTTATTGAACTTGACCATCTACTTGATCCTAGCGATTTATTCCCTTGAACTTGAAGAGAGCATAGATTGCGATCAGCAGCCGTGATAAAGCTGACCATTAGACTGATTAGACTATCGCCCAAGCGCCGAGTGATTAGTGTTATCTGACGTATAAGCGCTTTCCTGTAAATGTCGTGATGCTAACGAAGCCAAACATACAAGGCCAAGAGAGATCAAGTCGAGGCTAGGACCGATAAGGCGCGGACCTAAGAAGTTCCTCGGTCCAGACGAATCTCCTCCCCTCCCTCCCCTCCCTTCCCTGCTTCCCTATTGATCGTCCCTTGATTTTTCCTCAATCTGCCACCCCGGTTAATCCCTCTCGATCCATTTCCCATCCCCTCGAATATTCCTCTGATTCAATCCTGATGCGTCCTGGGCAATCGCTGCATCTGACCTTCCCAACGGCCTTTCCAACTGACCCCATGATCACCTTACCCTAACCCAATCCCGTCCTCCACCAATGGAGCCTCAGTTTGGTTATTAACAAATGTAGCCATGGAGTTTAGCACAGTCTGAGAATGCAATGCAGGCTACCCCCCAGCTTTTGCAGGTCCATTCAACCCAGACGGACGGCCTATAGCAATGCAGCGTCACCTAATAACGATTACACGATAGGTAGCTTTCGATTGGCTGCTTTGAACCGCTAGCTCCGCCTTAACGAACAACATTGTCAAATGACTTGAACATCCATTGAAAGATTCAGTGATGACTCATCACCCGAGTCCAGTGGTGAAGAGGGCCTGCGGTATTAACCTATGTCTGTTGGACCAATGATGTCTTTCGTACCCGCCCAGAGTAGGCGGAGCGACAGTGATGATTGGCCTAATTACGTCGATCATACATACCATTCCTTGACGGTTTTCTTATGAGATTTACCGTTCAGTTTCAGATTCTTCAACCTATACATTGCCCCATTTTCCTCTGCACCCTTGCAGGCCTCATACAGGGTATAATCCCTATTGTCGACTTTGTAAGAACCCTGATCCCTGCTGCGATAGCGATAGACTCCGAAGGACAGAAGAAGGAGGATCAGCAGCACCCCTGATGATGCCCCCACAATAATAACCAAGTCTCGGGTGAAGGGGTGGCCTAGGCCAGTGCTGTCCACTTCGCCCGAATCGGTCGTCGCACCTCGGTTTTCGAGGGAGGAACTGTCGCTTAGTCTGGCTGCGTCTGTCGCAAACGCTCTGTCCAGTCTGGTAGAACGACGAGAAGGCATCTCCGTGAAGTACAAAACATGCGCGGACGTCCTCTGACTTTCGTCGGCTTCGAGGGGTCTGTCGAGTAGAAGCGGAAATGATTCACTTCTGACTGAATCTTTGTCGATGGACTGAGGACGACGAGAGGAGGAATCGTCAGAGGATTCGCCTGATGAAGTCCAGGAACAGTTCGTGTCTTCGTCGTCTTCCTCAAAGACACACCGAACACCTCTACCGGATCCCTCTGGCGAGTGGGAGGGCGACTGCGCCGAAGGACGGAAGCCGCTCATTCGCACCCAGGAACTGGAACAAAACACGAGATGACGAACACAGAAAAAGAATTATTAACCAACCGCAGTACAATGTAATAAAAACGTAACAATCTAATCTAATCTGTAAAATAAAACATAATCTAATGTAATATGGGAGGAGAGGAAACTATTCTTACCTAAGGACGGGAAACATTCACTCATATTCAATAGCTGGACTAAGGTAAAAGATAACGAACACAGAACAAGAATAACTATTCTTACCTAAGGACGGGAAACATTCACTCATATTCAATAGCTGGACTAAGGTAAAAGATAACGAACACAGAACAAGAATAAAGAACAAAAAACAATGCAATGCAAAAAACAGTAACAACACGACATAATTAATGCAACACAACACGTTATCGTAGAAACAATACATTACAAACACAATATAATGCTTACAATCAGGGCTTTTGTTTGTTATTCACAATCATTTACTCGAGCAAGGTGCGACGTCGAGAGCTACTTAAAGGTGTCAAAGAAATGTTCAGCTAATAAACACATCTATGCTAATCAGTAAGCGCTTCAGTCGTTCAGGTTGTTAGGCAGTCAGTTGATCGGGAATCTTTTGTCGTTAACAGTCAGCAGAGAAGGGAATTAATCTGGACAATCTACAGTGAGAATGGTTGCAGACATCAGAGCTCATCTAATCCGACCCGATCCGATCCAGTCTATTCCAATCCAATCTGATCTAATCTAATCATATTGGAAGATTTCTATAGTGGTGTTCCGGCTACACACAAAGTACATGGGGACCTTAAATGTCGTTGGAGTCCATTCAAACGGACAACTGTGGTGAAGGAGCTCACCCGATAAAGTCATTGAAAAATGAGCAGAGTCAAAGCCATACGGTCGCTATTGAAAACATGTATATTTGCATTTGCAAGGTATCAGTTGCCAAATAAAACAATACTAAGCTAATGCAAACATTTGTTAGGAAACTATTGTTAGGAAAGTTCTTCTTATTGTGTAGGAAAGAATCTCAAAGTCTGCTTAATTAATCATTTCTATAGTTACAGCCCAAGTGTTACGATTAAATGTAACACCAATTAAATAGTTTAGTCATAATTTGAATTTTAACTAGGAAGTAATTGTATAGTAGTGAAATATGGAGCCAACAGTTACCTGTTTGCAAGTGCGATGGCAGGTTTGCCCTTGTAGTGAAAACCATTACTGGCAACAAGTGGTTTCACATAGTGCTGTTGCGGGTAACGTCCGCCTCTTGTACGATTCTACCAAGATATACATAGTCGATATTATTATATAGTGGGTGTATGGAGCCTGTAGATAATTATAGTCTAAACAGACAGACAGACAGACAGACAGACAGACAGACAGACAGACAGACAGACGGATGTGCATTATGCATGATTCTTTTGCTGTTACATTGTCTGTCTGCATGCAACCTGTCTATATGTTGCCTGGAGTTGCCTAAACGTGATTTGTTAATGACTTCATGTCAGATGGCACAAACGTTGCAATAATCATGCAACCTTTGACTGTGTTTAATCTGCCTTTGACTATGAAGTCCCACATGTATCGCAGCTGCAGTATTAGTGTAGAAATGCGCTGTAAGTACTTCATTCATGTCAATTTCCAGTATAATAATAGAATTCGTTTCGTAAATGTTACTTTTTAACATTGAAATTGAACTGCAGACAATAATTTTAACATGATAAATGACCACTTGTACGAAATGTGACACATTTTACCGACTTGTTTTGACTTGTAGATCGGATGCCTTGCGCCTGGACGCTTCGCCCGATGATGCGAGTGATCGAAATCGCTACAAACCAAACCAGAGAAGCCACAAATAGCTGCTATCTGCTACACCGCATTGCATTACATAACATTAATTTTGAGAATACACGAATGCGTGATTACATTTCCAACTAAAATATCGCCTATTCCCATCTGTCTATCAACCATTAAAATGACGGGTTTCATTTTCATCAGTGACGTGTGTCACGATCTCTACAGCGTTGCCGTTTCCACGATTCTTGGTCAACTGTAACGCTCTTGAGCTTGTCTAGAGGGTGTGTTAGCCAGAAGTTCGGTGTCTTTTTAGTCCACAGAGACGCTGTGGGTGAATGTTTGCTTACATTGCAGTTACATTACTCATTACATTACATTATTCATTCATTACATACGAATGAGCAACTGTTGGCTAATGGGATTGTAAGCATAGACGGATGCTTAGGGATTGGATATTGCTTGAGATTGTGAAAGTCTATAACGAAACTATTACTCGACGCGTGTGGAACTGTATGCGTGCATGAATTTAGTTGTCTTTATCCAGGGAACCAGATACGTTTTGATGCGCTATCTGTTGGTGCCTTGTGTTTTACAGATGTTGCTTATTATCATCATAATCATCATCATCATCATCAACAACAACAACTTCATCATCATCATTATCATCATCATCATTATCATCATCATCATCATCATCATCATCATCATCAACATAATCATAAGGTATTCTGGTATCCTTAAAAAGCGCCATAGAAAAATCTGGCTGCTTAGCATTGCATTACAAAGGATGGCGTCGAGGGAGATGGCAAAAGTCTGCACTTGCTTTTCACTTCAGCGTTTGGGGTTCAAATCCCGGTGGTTAGTGTGCAATTGACAACTCGATCGTTGTCAACGTCACATAACAATCGCACATTGCATTGTTCAGAGATAGTTAATCCGACTGTCGAATTATCTGACCTTGACAAGCTTCTTAATGATCTGACTTCGAGCTCAACGTCTCCATCGATGGCGATCCTCGGGTCCGTATCAGCCGCCAGGTCGAGGACACGAATTCCGTTTACGACGAGACCTGGAGGCAGATTAAGAAACCAATCTCCTCTAATCTCACTGCCTTAGCCTCTAATTCCCTTATCCCACTGCCCCGTTCAAAAGTTTACAGAGGGACTCTAAGTCAGCAAGATCGTAACCCGTTCAGGAATGGTGTGTATGATCGACGTAAATAGGCCAGTTTGCCCTTTTCAGTTTCGACCTTATGATTTCGTCATTTCAATTTTGCCCTTTTTAATGTCGCCTTTTTGATAGTGAACCATGCGAAATCAGTCGGGAGAAAATGTAATAAAGATATCATCATAACTAAGCCGATCTTTAAAGGCATCCACGGGTATAAATTTCTAACAACTTGAGCGCCTCTGATGAGTCTATCTTGAAGTGGCGCTTTATAAATTTTCCATTTGCATTACATTACATTACAACTTCATTTCCTATGGCCTCGGCCAGTGGCGTCGATCATATGGGTGCCCCTGGGGCCCGAGCCCCGGCAATATTTTGAGCCTGGGGCCCGGCCATTTGTTGGGACCCGGCAATATTTTAGCTGTAAAATCGATACAAGGCAGCTGGGGACTGACAATTTTAGTTGTCAGTCTTCACTATAAGACGTTAGTAAACAATGCCAGTCCATAGTTTCCAATTGTACCTCTTTAGGTATTGCCGTCTCTGCCTACCTTTGCTTAGGTAGACAAACGGACAGATGTTGGGCTTTATGTCTGCCTGCATTAGGCCTACTTCATGAATCCTCCCCCATGCCAGGGGGTAGGCTTCACGTCCCTGGAAACCAATAGGGGCTTCACACCCAGACCCATTATAGGTCCGGGCACCCCCAATGTTTACGACGGATCGACGCCTCTGGCCTCGGAAAAATGAGGCAGGACGGCCTTCCCTCCTTTTTGCCTCAACCTCGCCGTGTGTTCCTTCCTCCCATTCACATTGTGCCCATATTGTACTGATGTTCAGTTGAGTTCGCAAGAGGGAGATAGTGAACCGGAACCCTTGAAACATCCGCTCTTAAAACAAACTATTTGAGTCTGTAACTTTGTGTAACGTTTGTTGTCGTTATAGATAAAGCTTCGCCATGAAGTGATCTTCAAATAGGAAGTCAAGAGCTACATCACGTAGCAAGTCAAGAGCCATATCTAACGATCACTTATCGTCGAAATTAGGTCATTATTTTATCCAAGCAGGTTGCTAATCCAATCCTAGTAATTAATACATAGCATTCTAGACACGTAAAGGCGACTAAGAGTTCTTTAAATCTCTTATTATCTTGCATTCTATTATTTTGTATTATATTCCACTGTACTACATTGTATTGTGCTTGTGAAGATGCAGGCCTACGTTTTCATTACATTACAACATAGTCATTACTTATAGGGAACATATGAGGAAATCAGGCAACCCAGGCCAAGAAGAGCGAGGGAAGTCTCACCTGAAACGGTTCCTTGGAATGCCCTCGTCAGTTGGTTGTTTAAGTCCAGTCGACCGCCGACAAATATCTTCATCTGGTGGTTAAATGTTGTCAGCTGGTTCCCTGCAGAAAATCGAATCCAAGTTAAAGAGAAAGAGTAACTTTAGACGACTAGTTAGAAGGTCCGCTGTCTCCGTCTCTCTAACAGCCTATCTATCTATCTGTCTGTCTGTCTGACTGTATGCCTCTATGTTTGTCTTTCTCTCTACTGCCATGAGAACAGACAGCCAGACTGTATTGCTAGATCTGTCTGTCTGCCTTTTTCTATCTCCAAGTGTCTTCAGTTATTTCTACGGCTGCTTTGGCGCCATACGTTGAAGCTGGCATCTACTTTATCTGTCTCTGATGATCGTATGAAATCGTCTCTGCCTTCGATCGTATTTTATGCCATCCAATCAAGTCTCGTTCGTAATAAATCTGTGCGAGATGAATTCATCTGTTACAAGTAGTTCAAGAGAAGACGTCATAGGGACAGAGAACAAAACAGAGACAGAGACAGTGACAAAGACAGATTGCGCAGGTAGACAGAAGGACACAAAGATGAGCAGAAAACTTATCTTGTGTTTAATAGATCATCTGTCCGTCAGTTAATCAGTCAATCAGTCACTTAGTCAAGCAGTCTGCTTCTGTCTGATTATCTGTCATGTGTCTGTCATTCCTCTCTGCGTGTCTCTGAGACTGTTTCCGTTCCGCCTGTCTATCTGTGCCCCGTTTGTCTCTCTCTATCTGTGTGTCTGTTTCTGTCTGTCTCTACTGTCTGTCTCTATCTGTCTGTCTCTGTCTCTCTCTGTCTGTCTGTTTGGCTCTGTCTGTCACATGTCTGTCTGTGTCCTATCGTGTGTACTCCTCTCAGTTTGTGTTCTTGTCTGTCCGTCTGTCCGTCTGTCTGTCTGTGTTTTGGCTTTAAAGCTGAAGCGCAGAAGGGGAACCTGCTATTGAGAAATGTGTCGGTGAGAACACAGATTGCAATCAATCAGAAACAAATCGTTCATCCGTCCACTGATTCATTCCCTCTCATACAGGACTGTGCCAGTGGTGAGCAGAAGGAGGAGGAGGAGGAGCAGTTGGATGAGGAGGAGTAAGAAGAAGAAGAAGAAGAAGAATTCTGTGGCTCAGCTTCTTCCGCTGCCTTTCATCCAGGAGTCAATCCACTCATAGTCTAATTGTCTCAAAGGTCTGAACTTCTAGTTCATCATTTGTCTTTAACGGCTTTGTTTGGATGGGCATCAATTGTCACGTAGGCTAAAATGGACTGCATGCACAGACTATGGAACCACAGAACATGGGCTATAGAAATGTCATCGACTATAGAAATCTGCCACGAAAATTCTCAATGTCCATTATGGGCGCTACCACATAGGAGCAAGGAGGGCACTAGCCCCCTCCTGAAATAACGCGAAAACATTAAGCCTACATCTGCCGATGACGTCAATGACGGCGTCACAATTCTCATAATCTGCGCCACCTAGCTTAAACTCATAGCCAGATGGGCGCCCATGATGTACAGAAGTAGATGTACACGATTTCCTATAGCGACCGTACGGCCTCGACCCTAATAATTTTTTAATCAGTTGAAGTGAGATCCTTCATCATCGCTATTAGTTTGAATTGGTGCCACGCCTTTAAGGTCCCCATATACGGACAGTGATAGCTCGAGATTAAAATCTCTCAAATATAGCCACTATCGGTATGCGAACCGGCATCCTCACGCAAAGAAGTGCTTTGACGTACGCTGTAACCAATGTAGCACTGTAGCTAACCAGGCAAGAACGTGTAGCCAGCGAGTTAAACGTGACCGTTCTTACCCGTGGCATTCCTAAACTGGACAGGAAGGTTGTCCACTTGTATGGTGGCGTTGGCCCCATCACGCATGAACCTGACCACGTGATACTTTCCATCGCTGACCTTTTCAAACAGGTCACCTACCACGTGATCACTGAGACCCATATTGTAAACGACGAATATATTGCCATCGACCTGGAAGCATCATCATAACAACAGCAACAACAACAATATATTCATCATTATCATAATCAACAATGTCAACAACATTTTACATCGTCAAAGTCATTGTTATCTTAGTCGTCTTCATTTTCGTCATTCTCAGCATAATCAGCATCATCATCATCATCATCACTACAACCATCATTATCATTCTAATCATCGTTGTCTTTGTTGTTTCATCATCACCATTATTGTAGTAGTCGTAATCATCGCAATCTTTGTCGTTGTCGCCATGATTCTTTTCGAGACGTTTACTAGAGTGGTGAAGTATGAAAGACTGCGTTGTCCTACTATTTCCACTTCCATGAAATCGCTGGAGCTTCCGCTGATGATGCGGAACAGGACTGCGTTGCTTTGGGTCGTCATCAGTCCAAAGGCTACGAGGTCAGTCCGAGTGTCCGGCCACTCCCCAGCCGCGAAGGTGAAGGTCACGAGGCCACCACTATGACCGAAAGTGTAAGCAACACTCTCTAGAAAGGACACAGCAGCAGTGTACTGTTATAAGATATTCAGGTGACTTTACCTGAGCAGCTTAGGAGACTCGATAAAACGTCACTTATTTAATTCATTCATTCATAGCATTTATTTAGCGCCCCTTGCTGATATCCCACTCAGAAACTGACACAATCAACCATATTTACATAACTGTAATATCTTCTTCAAGTTCTCTGCCCCTAGGCAGGTTCGAACGTCCAATCGTGCCATTCCTGACGTCGTTGGGTCTCCTCCTTCAGTTTACCGTATCCGTCCACCATCATCCAGTCTATGGTAGCATTTGACTAGGTCTTCCTCTTCTTTTCTTTCCCTCCATTCTTCCCTCTATGATATCTCTCAGAAGAGAATCACTCCTCAGTACGTGTCCAATCCATTTTACTCTGTCTCGTTCTAATTACAAATAGCCATCATTATAATATAGATTTCGCAAATACAGACACATACACACACACCGATATACCTGTCCAGGTACCAACAGAGTCAGCAAACGAGGTTCGATGAGTAGAGCACAGCAGAGCAAAGGTAGAGAGGTGAGAAAAGGCGAGACAAGCAGACCACATGACAGTTTGGGTTCATCTATTACCCTGCTCCTGTCGCCCAGCAATTCGCAGAGACAGAGAAAAAGACGACGCCATTGAATAAACCTTTCAGTCCAGGCTAATTCTCTTCGCAGCGACTAAGCGGAAGGATGAAGGGGAAAGGAGAAATGATAAAGAACAGGATGCAATGGTCCAAGGACGAAGCAGGAGGGAAATAGGCGGTCGTCTTTTCGGAAGGACTGATGGAAGGATGGAAAAATACAGTAACTTTGGACGCCAGCTGTAATTGGCCTTAATAATAACAATAATAATAGTTTTAGTGGTAGTGGTAGTAGTAGTGGTAGTGGTATTATTAGTATTAGTAGTAGTAGTAATAGTAGTAGTAGTAGTGGTAGTGGTAGTAGTGGTAGTGGTGGTAGGCCTAGTAGTAGTAGTAGGCCTAATTTTCCAATATCCTTCAACAGCTCCTGAAGTATGTTTTGTTCCTGAGGGATTATACTTGCCTCGGGTAAAAATAATAATACTAAGACGATTTATAGAGCGCCATAGTTCGGCCAAGGCCGAAAAAACGCGTTGTAAATGATGGAGATATCCTCTACATACAGCTCCCTGTTTAGCTGCTAAAAGGCGAAGGAAGAGAGGCTACACAGAGGAGGATGAAGAGTAGAAAGACAAGAGGGGAAGATTGGAGAAAGAAAATGAACCAATGACAGTCAGTCCATTCCCATCTGTTTCAATCGAGGAACATCATCGGAATACATCCGTCAAAATTAAGGCTCAACGGCTAATGACTGTAGACACATCCATCGATAGACAAGGAATGAGTCTCAGACGGAAGTCGCCTAATAGAGCGAATAAGTCTGATTTAGAAGTCTGAATAAGTCCTACAGTTGGAGTTGCCTTCGAAAGAAGATCGGACGACGACAGTGTCTCGTAGGATATTAACCATTCTAGACGTTATCTTACCCTAATTTACCTTATCTTACTCTAATGTATCTTATATTACCCTAACTTACCTTATCTTACACTAATTTACCTCATATTACCCTAATTTACCTTAACTTACCCTAATTTACCTTAACTTACCCTAATTTACCTTATCTTACAATAATTTACATTATCTTACCCTAATTTACCTTATCTTATCCTACTTTACCTAATCATATCCTAATTTACCTTACCTTACCATAATTTACCCACCCTCCAACTCCCTACATCTTTCCCATCAACCCGCAAATCATCAAAAGACTAAACACATGCTCCTACCATTCCTATCAACCCTCCCGGACTTCCCGCACCCTTTCTACTCACCCTCAACCCATACAAAGACTACATCCTCCTACCATTCCTATCAAACCCCTTTCCCCAACCCCGCACCCTTCCAATCACCCCTCAAACCCTCAACGCCCTTGAATTCCTGCTCAGGAGCGAACAACAGACATCCGTCTTTCGCAAGATTTCGTTTGCACAATGACGTTCGCGTTCCAGTCGATAACAAGCAGACGATAAAGAAAAAGCGCGCGAGAACTAACGAACAAACGAACGAATGAATGACTGGTCTTTTAATCTCATCTATACCCAGATAAATGACAATATTATAGTGTAGTCGAGTGCGTACGCCTCCTGGAAGGCAGCAGACTGCGTCGGTCAGTTATTAAATCTAATTGATTTTATTTCGTTTATTCTATTATCGGTTCGGACATCAATCACGCGATCGCAGTCGGACGTTTCATGCGTAGTTCCATCGGAACGATTCGATGCTTGCCGAATAATGCAGCCTCTTTCAGGTTACATCAGCAGTCGCTAGGGTTGCCACGGCCTTCGGAATTCCCTGCAGCGTTTTGAAGGACGAAACAATTACAACTGACGTGTAATATGCATAATAGAGATTTAGGCATCCACTCTCGCGATAGATATCGCTCCTAGTGACCAGAATAAAAGCAGACTTTGCCTTGCATCTGAAACTTAGAGCTGGATGTAATAAAATATTATTA
This sequence comes from Norana najaformis, assembly GCA_964023275.1. Classification (NCBI taxonomy): domain Eukaryota; kingdom Metazoa; phylum Annelida; class Clitellata; order Crassiclitellata; family Hormogastridae; genus Norana; species Norana najaformis. The sequence goes on along the minus strand of OZ029914.1, from coordinate 30,645,377 downwards.
GTGCAGTTTATGCAACGCCGCTGTGATAGAACGTAATTCACAATAATTATTAAGAAGAAATCGATGAGCGATTAACTTATTAATCGCGACGAATTATGTCTACTTTATAGATCGAAATTGTGATGCTGGCCAAACACCAAAACGAGACTGCTAGCAAGTAGGTAAGTCAGCATAAAATCGCTTTATTGCAACGATTAAAGGATGAACACAGACAGGTTCAGAAAGTGTAGATTCCTGAAATTTAGTAGCCTGCAGTGCAGGTCATCAAACATTAAAGGCTTCGAGATGCATGCGGCTGTGTGCGCTATATAAATCGATTATAGGTTGCCGCTGCGATAACAAGGTGAAGGATTATATGGGTAGAGGGATTTAGAAAAGAATGAATTGAGGGGAAAACAATAAGAAGCTGAATAGCAACATTAACGAGTATTAACAGAAATCATTTGTATAATAAAAACAGAAAAATAACAATAAAGTACAGCTTTAGAACATCCAGAACAGCAACTAGAACACTATAGCCAGACAAAATTTACTACTACTACTACAACTACAACAACAACTACCACTACTACTATTCTTATTATTTATTATTATTAGTAGTAGTAGTAGTAATAGTAGTAGTAGTAGTAGTAGACTAGTAGGAGAATTAGTGGTAGTAGTAGTAGTAGTAGTAGTGGTAGTAGTAGTAGTAGTGGTAGTAACAGTAGCAGTAGTTGTGGTATTGGTATTAGAGTAGTATTAGTAAAAGCAATCTGTTTTCTGTTGCTGCTTCTAAATTTTGGAACTCTCTTCCTGCATCTGCTCGTTCTGATTAGTCTCTTGTGTCATTTTGTTTCAACTTAATTAAGACTTACCCTTCAGTTGGCTTACCTACTACAGGCTACATCGCTGTTTCATTGATTGACTTATGGGTATTGATCTGATTGCTGCTTGATTTTGATGCGCCATCGGTTGATGCCTTGTGCATTAGACATTGGCGCCATAGAAGTTGTTAATTAATTAATAAATAATAATAATAATAATTATATTAATAGTATTAGTATTAAGACGATTACGATGACGACGATGATCGTGATACATTAAACAAACAGATGATCAAAAGAAGCTGTAGTCTTCAGCTGGGTTCGAGACAGACTCTGAAAATGAGCGAAACAAAGAAACTGATTTAGAAAAATCCGATTTCTAATTTCCATAATCCTCTTCGGTCTCTAATAATCAAGGGCGATAACTAAGAAGCAACGAATCCAGTCTTAATGGAACGAGGCATTAATCGCAACGGAATCGTGGCTTCGTGTTAAAGCTGGACAAATGAAAAACACACCTGATACAGTAAGGACCAGGTCCAGTATCGTTGTATTTCAAAACGTGTTCCGATTAAAAATCAGATTTTTCTGAGTGTCCAGTAAACGTCTGGACAGGTAATGTTCTATGATTCGAATAGGATACCAAAATTGTACCTAAAAGCGGCTAGAATAAAAGTGGGAAACTGAATAACGGATCGACACCAAACAATTGCTCGTCAAATTCTTTTAAAACCAAAACAGGTACTGAAGTATGGAGAATTAATTCTAAAATGAATGAAATTCGTCGGTCGTTTTCCGTCCAACTGCGACAGTTATCTTGACCCATCATACAAACTCATCGATGCTCTACCGCTTTGCAATTTCTGCATTGGTCCTTCACTCAAAACTGAAAACATTCCTCTTTCACAGATCCTATCCCGACTCTCCTTCCTCTTATCCCTCTTTCCGCTCCAATTCCAAACATCACCCACCGTAACCGCTATGCTGTCTGTCTGCCTGACTCTTGGATCTTGAGCTGGTACCGAACACTTTTGTCTATCGTTTTTGTTTCGACTGAGCGCCTGTGAATAAGCTGGTCCCCGTGACGTGGCTTTCGTTGGGCGCAGTAGAAATCTCGGGATTACGATTACAATTACCCATTCATAAAAATCTGGAAAGTGAGAAAAAATTAACAAAAAGCCATCAGAAAAATCTGCTGAATCAAGACAGATAGGAAAACGTTGCTGATGACTAAAAATATCGTCAAAAGTTAGACGGCGAAGAGAGCTACGGCCTTACTTATTTACTTGTCCCACACTTTCTGGATGCGCAAGTAAAATTACATTATCTAAAATGTATGCAAAGTTTGCTTTAGCCCAATTTCAAATACTTGTCAGAAATAGCTTTTCCATCATGTTCGTGTCGCATGTACATCTAACTCTGTTGCCCCTTTGAGACCAATAGGTTGGTTCCCCATTCGCGAACGCTTAACGGGAGAGCTCTACTTTCTCCTGCATTTCTCGGCAATCTTTCTGAGTTCCTTTTCCACAGATCCTATCCTGACACCCCTTCTTCCTCTTATCTGCCTCTGCTCTCCAGCCCCAAACATCACCCACCGTAGCTGCCACGCTGTCTCTCTCTGCCTGACTCTTGGATCTTGACCCGGAATCGAACCCTTTTGCCTGTCGATTTTGTTTTGACTGAGCGCCTGTGAATAAGCTGTTCCCCGCGGCGCGGCTTTCGTTGGGCGCTGTAGAAATCTTGGGATTACGATTACGATTACGATTGAGTAATAATTCCACCAAGAATCTTATTCATGAGCACTAACCGGGTCAACCGTCTAGTGACCTCTGGAGAGCATAACCTCACTAACGCCGTTCAGACACCAAATGTGTAAATGTCTAAAGATTAAATCAATACAGGCACATGGTTGTTTTAAAGGATCTATAATAACTTTTTCTATAAAAAAACTCGAGCAGCAGAGACGGCTAACAAACACTGCCCGCCCAACTCACTGAAGCTATCAATCAGTCTCTTCGTCCGTTCGTTCATCCGTCCCTCCATCCGTCCCTCCATCCCTCCGTCCCTCCTTCTGCCTGCCAATCCATCCCTCCGTCTCTTCACCCGTCCGTCCACCCGTCCGTCCTTCCATCCCTCTATCCATCCTTCCCTCCATCCATCCATCCGTCCTTCCGTCCGTCCGTCCGTTCATCCGTCCTTCCATCCATCCATCCCTCCGTCCATCCTTCCGTCCGTCCGTCCGTCCGCTCTTCCATCCATCCCTCCCTCCCTCCTTCCATCCTTCCATCCGTCCGTCCGTCCTTCCATCCGTACTTCCATCCCTCTAGCCATCCATCCATCCATCCATCCTTCCTTCCGTTCGTTGCTCCGTCCCTGGCTTGCTCTCGTAGCTGGATCGAGGACGCGGCGCCAGGCCTTCCTGTCTTGGGGCCACCTCCCTATAAGTAATGCTCAGTTCTAAACCTTGTCCTTCCAGATCAACTCTGGGAGCCTCGGATAGTAATATAGATTTAGTAGATGGATTAGAGCCTAAGACCTCACACGACACTCACTGAGGCTCGGCCACTTGTTCCTCGCTAGATATAGTGGCTAATAATCACAATCCTAAAAACAATGATCAGCCAACAGTCTAGGACACGTAGGCCTACACGAGAACCATAACAATAAGAACTACGATAGGCCTGCAACACCGTAATTCTCACTTAAGCCTTTGAGAGACGCTATATAAATGTCCAGATGCAAACAGCAGAATAGAATATATGGTGCCTCTGATAGTTTGTTTCGTAGGAAGCGCTATATAAACTGACCAGTGCAATGCAAACACAGCCATGCAAAAAGTTTACCAGTGCAAATCAGTCCTCGTTCTTATTATCATTATTCATCCAGGTCGTCTGATCATCTTTTTCTGTTGTGCCAAAAACTAGAACTGTTCTTAGTCGACGAGCTTTTCCGGTCTCTGGACCAAAGTTTTTGAGCTTTCTTCTTGCATCCATGCGTTCTGCTCAGACTCATGTCTTTTCGGTCGCAAATTAAAACCTACCTTTTCAGCTGGCTTATTCCCCCATAGGCTGTCTCTCTGTTTCAGCGGACTGACATTCTGAATATTGTTGACCTGACTGCGGCTTGATTTTGTTGCGTCAACATTTGATACTTTGTATCTTATTAGACTCCGGCGTTATAGAAGTTTCTAGTTACATTAAACCAAGTTTTTGATCTTCTTTATCCTGGATTTAATCGGTAAATGTAAATGTAAATCTTCGAAATTTATCAGCGTAACGCAAAAGCCGCGTCAGGTAGACCGGCTTATAAACCGGCGCTATATGAAATCAAGTCCACCAGAGCCAGGTCGTTGGTCAGTTTCGGTGCCAGGTCAGAATCCAGATGAGGGTCAGCTGGGCAGTCATCATGAGGTGGTACAGGAGCGGAAGCAGGACCGGATAGCTTGAAAATTCCACTAAGTCAAAGTATTCGGGCTGAAGACTTCAGAATGATGATTTTTATTTCAGACTGTTTTCTTAAGGTCGCTCTAGAATAATCAACTCCTCAGCACATACGCACTCGCCGCACCCGGCTTACTATTCCCTGCTGTGCTCTAAATAAGTAGGAAAGTAGGTAGGCAAGTGTTTAGGTAGGTAAGTAGGTATTCAATAGCAGTAAGTAAGCATGTATGTAAGTAAGCAGGCACATTTTCAGTTTAACATAAGACGCACAAGTTTAAATAGCTATGTTCCAGCGGCGCAATACATTTATTCAGAAACGTAAGTAGGTAAGTAACTAAAGTAAGCTAGCAAGTAAGCATGCATACTGCTTCCAGTTAGTCGGTATGAATTATAAATTGACAGATGTCAATCATCTGTTACCGTCTTTGCATGAAGTGCCTGTGAAGGACGTTAGGTCGCAGTCGCACTTGTAGGAACTCCACTGCTGCTCACAGCGACCCTCATTCTCACACACTCGACGCTGGCAATCCGTACTCGGACCTATGCGCACAATAATTATGTAACGTACACATACACGGGTCTCGCAGATACAAAGGACCGGATCTGCGGAGGTCGGTCACGAATCCGAGGAACAGGAGGCCCGCTCAGAGCCTGATAATGTTCGCCAGACTGACCAATTTGAGTAATCTGCGGGGGGTGAATGTGAAGTTACGCTAACAGGTGATGGTAAGCATCCCGATGGATTGGTGAGATTTGGCATAGTGAGATTGTGAAAGTACACGAATGATAGCTGAGCTAAAAGGATGGGTTGGATGCTGGTTTAGTTCTGAAGGGATATCACACAATAGCAGCTTACATCACATCACAGAACCTGCGACACGGTGATCTAATCGGTGGTGGGCCTCTATTGTCATATGACGATCGCTGTCTGTGTAACCGCATAGGCGCTTATTGTTTGTGAAGCTTTGTCTTATCACCAAACAATAGTCCTATAGGAACACAGTCCTGTAGTCCTATAGGCCTAGACTTTGGTATTCGCATCAGATGCACAAAGACAAAATGAAATTCTCGTGATGCCTTCATCACGTGCTCATGACTGCAGTTGAAGGCTGACACAAAAGGTAACACTGGCCAACACATAATTTGTTGCCTCAACTGTTAGAACTGTTTCTGGGTATATTTGACCTGCTGATTCCAGAAAAGGCACCAGTTTTCTCCCAGCAGGTCTAGTTTTCGAGATATAGAACATTATGCCATATACCAGTCCTTGCCTCTGCTCGCCCATAAAACATAAGGCTATAGCTATAATTATGTAGTGCTCAATTTATTATGTGATACACTAAATAAACATAATAATACAAATACTTAAAAGAAAATGGTAGTACCTGAAACTGTACTTATATGATACCAAACAGAACAAGTTTGTTATAAAAATTTCAAGTCATTCGACACCGAAGAAGCTACTTTTGTACGATTTCCGAGTGTGGCATCTGCCGGAACAATCGCGCATAATATTCCAGCAATAGTCTGCCATCATGTGTGCATCCCATCTTCCTTGATATCGATTTTCCATTGTTTTGATGTCTTGGTGAAATCTTTCACCTTGCTCTTCGCTGAAGTCACCAAGATTCTCTGGAAAGCGATCTAAGTGACTGTGGAGATAATGGACTTTAATGCTCATGTTGCAGCCAAGCTTGTTGAAATGAAGAAGCATATCCTCTACTAGTTGTGCATAATTGTCTGCCTTCTTGTTGCCAAGAAAATTTTTAGTTACAAGAACAAAGGAAGACCAGGCACAAGATTCGATTTCATTCATTGATGGTATGAAAAGTGGGTCATTCATAAGTTGCCTGATCTGTGGACCATCGAAGATTCCAGCCTTCAATTTTTCCATTGTAATTCCTGGTAACTTGTGTACTATGTATTCGAAGCATGAACCTACTTTATTCAAAGCCCTGACAAATTGTTTCATCAGGCCTAGCTTTATATGTAGTGGTGGCAGTATGATCCTATCTCGTGCCACCAAAGATTCCTTGATTACATTTTGAGCTCCAACCACCATGTCTTTCCTCGAAGGCCAATCTTTTCTTGTCCAATGTTCATGCTTGGCTCTACTGTCCCAAAGACACAAAAAGCAGGGATACTTTGTGTAGCCACTTTGTTGACCAAGGAGGAAATTTACCATCTTCAAGTCTACACAAATTACCCATTGATGTTCTTTGTATTTTATCTTTTCCAGTACTAAAGAGATGGCATTGTACTCTTCTTTCATCCTGGTGGAGTGACCGATTGGAATAGAACCAAATTTGTTGCCGTTATTTAAAAGCGCACATTTCAGACTACGTTTTGAACTGTCGATAAAAAGACGCCACTCATCTGGGCTGTAATCCGACAGACCAATTTTCTTCAATAAGTTGCTGATGTCATTACAGAATTCTAGGTTGTTGTCTTCGGTAAAGAATGGCAGCAAATCCTTTTCTCTGTTTCTATAAATTGTAATTTTCGTTCCAGGCTGAAGTGCATTCTTTTCCTTTAGTCTGGACGCAAGCAATTCAGAGGACTCTTTGGAAAGATTTAAGTCCCTGATCAGATCACTCAACTCTTTTTGGTCAAAACGTTCACTGTGTGAAGTTGATTGGAAATCACTGTCACTGCCCCCACTTTCTTCACTTTCGTCATCTTGTCCGATATTGGACATGCAAGTGTCATCGTCTGAGAGCTGAGGTAGTTCGCGAAAAGGTGGAACTGGTACAATATCCGAATGCGGAACAGGTCTCCTGGCTGAAGGTATATCAGGGTAAGACAACTTGTGACGATTTTTTCGATTGATGCCTATGATATTAACCATACAAAAGTAACAGTCGTCGAAGTGGTTTATCTGTTCCCTCCAAATCATCGGTACACCAAATTTCAGGCAGCTTCTCTTTCCAATTGTCCAGTGGCGCAATTGTTCAATACAAGTTTTGCATACTGTATGAGGAGCCCATTGCTTATCTTGATCTCCAAGTTTGACACCAAAATAACCTACATATGCTCTTTTTACAAACTCAGAAATCGGTTTCCTGTTTGCTTTTAGTGTGTATTCCCCACAAATGTAGCAGAATATGTCTGGATGGTTAATGCAGCTCCGTCTGGAAGTAGCCATAACCTTAAGGATGTTCGCATCTGAGGAATTAAATGACTAACCTAAAAATAGTAAGAACATGTAGTTATTTAATGCTCACATTCACAGATTGTTCTTGCGACCAACTCTTAATATGCCCTAAGACGACTGCGGCTGCTCTAGCTTTCAGGAGGCGGTTTATATAGGCTATAAATGCTGACTTCAGCATAATCTATTTGCATAGTTCGAAACCATGAAACGCTGTATAAGCACAAATAAATTCTAAATGAGGCCATGAATTCAGTGCTGAGTAAGCTGTAGGCTACGGAATAGTTATTTCGTTGAATCAGCAATATCTCAGCACGCGGCAAGATATGCTGATTTTACATTATAAGGATGTAGGCATTATATGAATCAGCAAGAATTATAATTAGCCATAAATAAAGCTTATTATGACATTTTAGTTTTGCCAAAGACATCGTTTAAAGAGTGGACTGGGTTTTCTTTACAAAATCGACGATATCTCAGAAACTAGACCTGATGCACTCAATCCAATGACATTTTCTGAATCAGCGCCCAAAATTACCCCAAGAACAGGTCTAAAACCGAAGGCAACAAGAAAAAAAAATTTCTCTGTTGGCCAGTGTAATTGGTCACCTTTTCCACCATTTTACACGAGGTACTGCTACTCTGTTGACACTGCAGATAAGACTGGATACGATAACATACAGCCAGAGATTAATAAATTCTCTGACCTTCGCATCCGGCTACGACGTAGAATTGGCCCTCTGCTGATTGGAGGACCAACTGCTCCATGAGATTCCTCGTCTTTCCATTGACGACGACTGACGTCATGCACCCGTGAAACCCGGACGTAGACCTCAGTTGCCTTGGCAACGCCGGAAACACGCTGACCGGAACTCCTCCGATATATACGTCATCGTTAAGGTCGAAGTGAACGGACTTAGCGTCGGGGGGCGTCCGGTCGTAGGCTGACCAGTCGTCCACTATAAGGGTCTGACGACTCAGGTCGGAACGGACGATTCCGACCAGGTGCCAATCACCGTCGTTGATGGCGGAGCTCAGTGTTGATTGGATGACCCTGGCTCCTCCTCCTGTATCGTAGACGTAGCGGATTTGACCGGAAACGAGTTCAACGGCCAGGAAGTCGTTGTCAATGACCCCTGAACTCGTAAAAAGGACCAGACCATCCGACTGATAGGTTCTTATCTGCAACATGCGGCAGATGTACTGCTCAGGATTTATATTTAAAGAAACCATCTGCTCGTAGCAACAGCTGTTCTCGTTTTCCGTCAGGGAAACCACAAACCTTGGCCAGACTTGTCTCCATCGCGTCTACATTACAGGAGGTTTGAATTTCGAAACTATTGACCCATCGACTTTTTTAAATCTAAAGATGAACTGCATTGTTTTCAGAAAACTTTTCGCCATGTATTCACCATTATGCCTATTGTGCTTATTGTGCCTATTGTGCCTATTGTGCCTATTGTGCCTATTGTGCCTATACTGCCGGAACATCATTAAAGTTGCAACCACAGTTATACTGCATGTGTCCCTTCTTCAAAATCTAGGGGATATGTGCCCCGTCATTCCGAAAACCAAAATTGGATATCGGCAATCTGTTTTGAAAATCTAACTGATAGGGTTTCGTATTGCTGGATAGCATAACTCGCGCCTACATCTCGGTCTAAAGATTCTCCAGCTTGTAGCCTGAGGACCACTCTACTTATGACCGCTGTTGTTCAAAGCGTTCTAAGAATGAGCGATTACCTGGGGTTACTCTTCATTGCCTTCCTAATCTCGTCGTTCCCTCGAAGCCTACGCTTCCCTTAGCTTGACCTTTCTTTGTACCATCTCTGCTCCACCCAAGGACTACCTCTGAACCACTCAGATCATCTCCTCGCACTGACTCCGCCCACTCGCGTGATCTCTCATTTCCTTGCACTCAGTCTGCACCAGGCCTCATTCATACTGACACCACTTTGAGCCCACCTCTGCCTCACTTAAGCTCCACCTTAGCTCCACCCTTATTACCCTGTTCTATGTTGACTCCTCCTACTCCCGCTAAACCATTGTGGTAATCAACTGCCAAAACAAGCAACCCTCTTGTGAAATTCCAATTATTAAACAAATTTAACCTGTTTAAAGATTAGTGTAAATCATTTCTGGCAAATTTAATTGTCTTTTCCAAAGTAGCACCTAACCTTAAGAATTTCACGGTTTCACCCTTTGTATTTGAATAATGCACTTAAAAGGGATATATATACCGGTATATATATATATAGACAGAGAGAGAGTGAGAGAGCATTGATTACCTGGAAATATATTGAGAACGTCGAGTAGATCTTCCAACTAATTCGAAGATATGCATCTGCTGACCTAAAGGTCACAGGAAATACAGTTGGATCCTGAATTCGTCGGCCTTGACTTACAACTGAACTCCGATTGACCTCTTGGCTGAAAATGATTGGATCGGAGGCCGATCTTGCTTGACTCGAATTCCTTGCATCATCATCAGGTCGACCAGGACTATAGGTCACGAACTGAGCGGATATGACGTCAGCAATCTCTCTCAGTTTGCGGGACCTTGAAAAGGAATCTACAGAAAAAAGAACTTGTAACATTTACTAGTCAAGCGTGAAATTAAAGTCTTGTAGAAGACAAAATAAGTTAACAATAATAATCAGTGATGTGGAAAATACATCTAAAAGGAATTTGAGTACAAGTATAATACTTGATCATAAAAGTGTCTAAAATACAAGTATAAATACTTTTTAGACAAGCATTTTAAATACAAGTGAAAATACTTGATTTGAAAAAGTATTTTTAAATACTATTGCTTCACTGGAACAGGATAAAGTTCGACTATAAGCAATGTTCAATTGGTAAAAGAATTGTCAACCGGACTTTTTTCCCATGGCACCTTTGGACAACTCTTCTGACTTGACGCAACGCTTGGGAATAAGTTGGTGCCCCACTTGGCTTCAAAGTAGCGTTTTAGAATTTTTTGCTGAAAGCTAGTTTACAAGACTCAGATGGAGCAGTGAAGCTAGAACGAAGTTCGTCGCGCAAAGTGCATTCTTGTGTTTTGTGTGCATTTGATTTACAGTAAGAAGTCGCATTTTAGGATCGTTCAGTAGATGAGAGGGCGTCCTAATAAACTGGGAATAGAGTAAGCCTACTGAGTTACCCGTAAAATCCGTTGTGGAAGTCGGAAATTGTCTGAATCGGGTGCGCCGTACCCTATAACGTGTTCGATGATTCGGTCCAAGAGGTAAGTGAAACAGGTCTGTGTAATAAGGAGTTGCATATATCTATGGAAGCTTATGCTACCCGGAAGGGTGCAAGGATATATACAGTATACACCCACAACAAAAATGGTCCGATTCTGTTGCCGGCTCAACCATACCACCTTTAGAGGTGGCCCACTGCGTTGAGAGAGCAACGAAACGGTAAGAGTCTGGCTATAGGGACAATACAATGGGTTATTGTTCCAAATAGAAGTCTACAGAAACTTGCAGCCATAACCGGAACAGACGCATGGAGAAGGGCAGAGACAGACGGACGGACATAGAAACACATACACGGTCAGAGTTAGGACTCCGGTACTATTATCGAGAACCCAAGTAAGATTACTATGGATCCTTAGTACGATTATATGGAGTCCATACGGTCCACAAAACCCAGCCTCTGTGCGTGGCCCAGCTTCACTGAGCAGGATGCTCTTGATGCGGCTGACTTCATCAGAAAACCACCGACAGCAGGTTGACTTTGTAGTCCATTTGTTCGCAAAGCACATTTAATAGCTGAATGGTCATGAGTCCTACTTTCACCCCTGAGACGGGCATTCAGATCCCACGGCTCTGCGCAAAGCATTCTATCTTAATTAGGACTCGTGCAATCAGTAACGACAGGTTGTCTGGCTGTTCAGTTAGTTGAGTGTTTTGCTATGCAATAGATACATACTAACATACATACATACATACATACATACATACATACATACATACATACATGCATGCATACATACATACATACTAACATACATATATACATACATACATACATACATGCAGACATATATATACACATGCATGCATACATACATGCATACATTCCTAATATTAATTTTGTATGTGTGTATGTGTGTATGTAAGCATACATACATACATATATACATAAAGTAAAGTAAATTAATATTAGGACTACTTGTTTGTATGTATTTATCTATGGAATAATTTATGTATGTATGCGTGCATGCATGTATACATACATGCATACATACAAACAAACACACAAGTAGTCTTAATATTACTTATCCGACCTGACCTTAAGTAAATTACTGATATCGTTGGGCGCCAGTGAACTGCATAAGCCTCTTCAATCCCTATCGACTGCTCAGTTCTCTTCTGCACAGGGCCCTGGTAATAGTAGGAATAGGAGTAGGAATAGAAGTAGGAATACTAGTAGGAATAGGAGTAGAAATAGGAGTAGGAATAGGAGTAGGAATACTAGTAGGAATAGTAGTAGGAATAGTAGTAGGAATAGTAGTAGGAATAGTAGTAGGAATAGTAGTAGGAATAGTAGTAGAAATAGTAGTAGGAATAGGAGTAGGAATAGGAGTAGGAATAGGAGTAGGAATACTAGTATGAATAGTAGTATGAATAGTAGTAGGAATAGTAGTAGAAATAGTAGTAGGAATAGGAGTAGGAATAGGAGTAGGAATAGGATTAGGAATAGGAATAGGAATAGTAGTAGGAATAGTAGTAGGAATAGGAGTAGGAATAGGAGTAGGAATAGGAATAGGAATAGGAGTAGGAATAGGAGTAGGAATAGGAGTAGGAATAGGAGTAGGAATAGGAGTAGGAATAGTAGTAGGAATAGTAGTAGGAATAGGAGTAGGAACAGTAGTAGGAATACTAGTAGGAATAGTAGTAGGAATACCAGAAGGAATACTAGTAGGAATAGTAGTAGGAATAGTAGGAAAGCCGCAAACCTTTTCGTGCCTGTGGAAGTGTAATTGATTAAGCTACAGTCGCCTTAAACGGACGCATTTGGAGTGTCATCGATCGATTCCTATACGATAAGACAAGGTTGTTATTAATTCGGCTCACTCTACATTGACGGTATTTCGAAATGTTGAACACTTTCCCTCATCTTTACCTCACCCAACACCCAAACCCATGTATTCGTCCGTCAAATGAAATTACTGTGGCTCGAAACGGTTGCCATGGAGATACGATTCGGTTATGTAAACTGGGCGGAAACGCTTAATCTTAGGCACATCCAGTGGTCGTCTCTAGAGGCCATTAGTTGCTCTGGCGCTACATAAAAAGTGTCCACTGCATGGGATTTACTCCGCCATGGGTGGAGACGGACAAAAGGACGATCGCACGAATTACAGTCAGATGCATATGGGAAGTTGTGTTATCGGTTACGATGTAATGTAGCAAAGCAATCACACGTTTATAAAACGCCTTTGTAAACTGCTTAGGTCCATATTGAGGTCATGTGAGGTTAAATATATGTAGGAAGTGCTACAGTGTTCCAGATGTTTTGGCTTAAGCACACAGACGTCAGAAGCAAAACCAGCAGCTGGACAACCTTTCGTTGCTGGTGGCTTGATTGAAAATCTGACTCCGCCTGATTCTGAGATTCGAATCCAGGTGGCATCAGTCTCGTATGAATAATGCTTAGGTTACGTGCATGGTCGGCGTTTCTTCAATGCCACCAGTAGGCTATCTATTAAATACTCGTTTCGCACTCGGTGCAACTTAACCGTTTTCTGAACCGCATTTAGCCGCATCAACCAGGTCTCTCTATCGTGTGTGCGTGTGCGTGCGTGCGAGCGTGTGCGTGTGTGTGCGTGTGCGTGCGTGCGTGCGAGCGTGTGCGTGTGTGTGCGTGTGCGTGCGTGCGAGCGTGTGCGTGTGTGTGCGTGTGCGTGCGTGCGAGCGTGTGCGTGTGCGTGCGTGCGAGCGTGTGCGTGTGTGTGCGTGTGCGTGCGTGCGAGCGTGTGCGTGTGTGTGCGTGTGCGTGCGTGCGAGCGTGTGCGTGTGTGGGTGTGTGTGTTAAGCATGTAAAATGTATGCATTGCATCGTAGTGCTCCATTGTCGGAAGTCGTAATTGGTTCATTGCGCCAATTACGAGTCGTGCCCATGCATGGCTGCATGTGTGCATCGGCCCTACGTATGGCGATGCATTTTTTCTCAATGGCTGCAACTGGAAAATTAGTCGACTGTTAGGGTTGACGTAATTAGGAGATGATTTGGCTTCATGCATCAGTTAGGAGCTTCGATTTAGGTAGGCATCAATTAGGAATCGTTCAGAGTTGGCAAGGGCAGTAACAAATGGCAAAAGCACACAAACATTCGGCTCAGCCTCATGTGAAAGAGACGATCTTCCGTGTTCAAGTTCTTGTAAAAGTGAACGAATCCTGCAAACCAATTTACTCGATGTGGCCAATAGCTTCTGTAAACCGCTTAAAATTGCTCCTAAATTCACTGGCTTTTAGCTGATTAGAATTGTTCTTAAAATAATTATAAGATATTTTTCAAAGGATCAAAATCGCCGGCGCTATAGTTGGCTAATTAGCTCATATTTGCCTCTTAAATAAGTAAAGTCCATTCTTTAAATTGCTAGTATTTCCCTGTAAAATGCTCCAAAATTCTGGGTGGCGGAGCTCCGGGCCCCAATGAAAGCTCACAGCTCGAGCTGCTAATAGTCCCCTCTTTGTCTAAGTTAAGAGACAGATGCATCTAATGTAAATTAATAGACAAATATTGTAGGAAATAAGAGTAAAATGTTTGCTTAAATAAGTGAAATAAAAAGTAATTAAAAAATGAATATGTTTTGTTAAAATAAGGCGTCTATGCTATTGCAATGAACTATATCTACCAAATTATTTCAAATTGCCCTGAAAATGAATTTAATTAAAGTCAACAATAATTAATTGAAGTGACCTACAAAGATCGCCAACAATTTGAAAATGTACAAACAATAAGGCCTACATCAAAGGGATAACTCAGCAGGAACAATATGCGAAGATGTCTTACAAGCTATTCAGGCAACGATGCTCATCATATTGAAGGAGCTGCTTGCTTCTTGTGTATATCGGCAGCATCGTAATAGAGGCTGAAGATTTAGAAAGTGCGGCTGCCAATTTACTCTGCTCTCCGACAGCTTTGCCTTTTCCGCAGACAATAGAACATTGTGCTGCATGCGGCGGAAGTCATCAAAGGTCGGCGGACTGCTTTTATCATATCGGTGGGCCATCAGAGAGAGCGTGCAAACGCCGACAAAAGATAACACATATATATCCATCAAAATGACCGGCTAAAATGCTGGCTAAAAATAAAACTCTGGGAAAGGTTCAAAACCATTACAAGGCTTTAACTGTAAGGCAACATTAAAGAGAGCTCAAGAACATGCAGGTCTAATCCAGCTTCATCTAAATCCAACTATTACAAGATACATCTGATAGGTTTAAATTGTAAATACCCAGGGAAGTACAAAGCGACTACTCAGAAAAATACACAGTAAGCTTCAAAACAAACATAAAACACAGCAAAGTAATACTTAAAACCAAAATGAAGGCAACATTAAACCTAAACGTGCACTTAGATGCAATATAAGCCACGGAAAATGCTGTTGGATCCAAAACATAAAAGATGGTTTTAAAAATGTTGCAACATAAAAGTTAAACTACAAAAAAACTGAAACGTACATTATACCAGAACATGCATTAAAACGAAACTATTTCTTAAAGTAAGATGAGCATGCAATTAATTTAAGGAAAACAAATGGACGCAGAACGAAAGCGAATTAAAGGTTTATAAACAACAGCACAAACCAAGTCGCGTTACGGAAAGAACTATTTTGAGAGCAGACGGGAAAGCTGCTAACACTGGAACGTCGCTGTCAACCAAAGCGTCGCCCTTCAGCGCTTTCACCAGCAGCTGCAACTTCACTGATGGAAAGAACACTCAGCAAAATGGCGCCCATCAGAACTACTATTTAGCTTATACATCCAAATATGTCTGAGCATAGATATTAATCACAACGTGATGGTCTCCGCAGGCGCTGTATAACTCTTCAGCCAGAATACACATCGCAACAGTAAAGAGACAGCTAATTTATAAATCTGCAATTTACTTACTTATCTCTGCCAGGCACACAACTTGATGACGAGTAGGGAGCCCATATTATCTGACCAGTTACCGTAAACTATCGGCAACTGCCACTACATGTATATCCACAAATGTCTGTATCGTGGGTTTTAAAATCGTGTGGCTAAAGCTTCTGTAGAGAAAGATTGCCTGGCGACAGAAGATAGTCACGTTTTGACCAACAATCAGACACTTTAGTTTCATGATTAGTAAGTAAACAATTCAGGCCACACTTAATGTATGCAAAGCAGGCAGCTAATTATAGCCAAGCAACTCTTGCATATGAGCATTGTAGTGTCTTCCATTAACAGGCATCAGTTTAGTGCATTTATACTATTCACTTGAATATATATATATATATATATATATGACAAAACTGTATAGGATTGTATATATACACATATACAGCGGTTTGCTTTACATCAAATATATATTTTATACATATAGATATATAGCAAGTGGCTGTAAGTGCATTTGTGGCAAGAACTAATGTATATATGTACAGTGAATGACATAGATTATATATAGTGTATGCGGTTGAATAAAAACTATGGGCCTATATATGTATATATATTTATTATAGATATGCAGTCTATATAGTAGTTGAGGGTTGCAGTGTCTCAAGAGCCCCCTTGTGGCTGCGAATGGACGAAGGTTCTTGAGTGAGTGAGTAAGTGAGTGAGAGTGAGTGAGAGAGAGAGAGAGAGAGAACTCGTAGTAGCGAACGAACTCACACGGAGAATTGTTTCCCGACGGATTGAAGGACTCAGTCGGGTGCTACGTAAACAGTTGGCCGTCGATGCGAAACCTCTGGCCAGCACAAGGGCCATTAGGCCTGGACGAGGAACCGGGGAAGATAGCGGCCGCGATGCCTCGGTTGTCCTCAGAGAACAGTCCTCCCATGGGGAACACCAGACGCAGTTAATTGAGGGTGTGAGGAGCGATGGGAAATGTGGGTGGGGGGGTGGATGGAGGGGTTGCTACATGATGTAACGACAACTGTACAACCGTTTCTTACGAAATTGCACTAATGCAGTGCAATGTAATGCGATGTTATTTGATGTGACATAATCTATTGTGATTTTATGTGAAATAAAACATTTATTTTATTTATACAGAACATTTATATAGCGCCCCTTCAAGAAACTACTCAGAAGCGCTCCCAAACCAACCTCGGCGAAAGAGAACAGTGCACAATTAATGCAATAAAAATAGAACGTGATGCATTATAAATCAATATAATTATTGTAAATCGATGTAGCTCAATGCAAGGCAATGTAATGTAATGTGTTGTGATTTTATATGCATTACAATGCAATGGGATGCGATACAATGCGATGCGATGTGAAGTGATATCCTGTAATGTAATGTAATAAATAATTTATTCAAAAGCGGCAGCGCCAAAACAATTGGCCAGTTTTACGCAAATATGAGACTTGAATAAAACATCGTAAACGTAATGTACACTTTTTCAACAGCGACCGTATGGCCTCGACCCTGCTCATTTTTCATTGAATTGATCGGGTGACATCCTTTACCAGCGCTGCCCGTTTGAATGGGTGCCTCGTGTAAGGACAGGGCTAGCCCGAGATAAAGCCCAGTGACGGGTATATAGGCCTACATCTGGACCTTCAGAGCAGAAGACGCCAATCATTTCGATAAGACGGCGTCGTTAAACAAATGTTATCAAACCTGCAGCCTGCAGAGCAGAACTGAATTCAGACTCCATATCTGAGTCTGGATTTGATCTGACTGTTGCTGTAATCCGAATCAGATGTTCTAAATTTCTGGCATCCAACACATATTCTAACGTACGTCTGATTCCAGTGTATGGATCTGAATTCAGGTTAATCTTCAATCGGAATCAAGATTGACTATACAGACCCTGAATTCACGCAGCTGATTATCTCAGAACCTTGACTATTCCAAAAATTCTCGCATCAGCTTCGCGCAGCCGCCAAAGCAAAATGCAAGGATCCCTGTTGCGAATTGAAATCTTCTTTCCCTCTTTCCATGTTTCCTTGTTTCCATCTCCCTTTCCATATTGATTTCCCGCATCGACTTATTTTATCAAAAAAGCCAACGGACAACAAGCGTCAGGGAGGGATCGGCGGACGAGGACAACGACGCTTGGCTGCATGGGGGGGTGGGCGAGTGGAGGGTGGGTGAGTGGGTGGGTGGGAGGATTGTCCTTCAAGAACCAAATGTAAGTTTTTGCTGCTTGTTGGAACCACCGGGAAAGCAGAAACCTTGTCGAAGGCCGACTGATTAATTCTGATTTCTTGGCGATACTGAAGAGTAGATTTGTCCCGATTAGGTGCCCTACAACCGGGATGCTCGTTAAGTGAGCAGCGACAGAAGGGTGGAAAGAAGGAGGAGAGGGATGGACAGAAGGTTGGAAGAAATGGAGAAAGGAAGGCAGACAGAGGGATAACTTGGAAGAAACTGAGAAAGAAGTGGTGGACGAGGAGAAGGCTGGAAGAAATGGAAAAAGAGAGGGAGGGATAGGGAGAAGGGAAGAAGGGATCGTGGAAAGGTTGGAGGAATCGAAGGAAGGAAGGAAGGCTAGAAGAAGGAAGGGAGGTAAGAAGAAGGAAGGGAGGTTAGAAGAAGGAAGGGAGGAGGAAGAGAGAAGGGAGGTAAGAAGAAGGAAGGGAGGTAAGAATGGATCTAGGGAGAGATGGTGGGGGTAACATAAAATTATAGATTAGTGGACTAGATTAAGACAGCCGTCGCATTATCAATCAGTCAGTCAATCATTCAATCGGTCAGTTGGTCAGTCGGTCGATTTGTCGCTCGGTCATTCAGATGGCCGAACACCATGCGAGTGGGCCAGCCAGCCAGTCAGCCAGCCAGCCAGTCAGTCAGCCAGTCATTCAGCCAGCTAATAACACAAACCTATCCTAGCTGTATGTACATGCATTCGCACAGTTTCCACCGATGGGAAGCAAGTGCATCGAGTACTCGGCGAGTAATATCGAGCTTCAGATCGTCTGTCGTAATTTATGGTAAGCCCCCTGTGTCACGTGGTCGTTACCTCGGGCATTTCCAACTAATCCTTCGATTACCAATGGAAATGTCGGCGATTACTTTTCTGTTCTTGGCACCGTCGAAATAGGGCCAAGAACTCGGTGTCAGTGCTTGGATTGAGGTCGATTCAATGCGAAGGTTCTGGCTGATTGACTGCGCTGCAGACATCGACCTCTCTTCATAAAGACAAGGACAGTCCGACAAGCATGACAAGATACATGTAACTGGCAGGTCTAAGCAAGGTGAAGACGTAGGCCGAGACAGACGGACAGACAGACAGACGGACGGACGGACAGACGGACAGACGGACGGACAAATCATTGATACATTATATATACATCGCCATATAAACCATATAAACACGGAGACAGACGCACAGATTGACATATAGACATACCCACAGACAGACAGACACACAGACAGACAAACAGACAGACACACAGACAGACACACAGACAGACACACAGACAGAATTCTTCCGAAGCATTATCATTACGCTATGCCATTAAGTGAACATCTTGAATTTTTATTCTTGTCCAACATGTGGACACCGATCTCAATTAATCTGTTTGGTTTTAATCTGGTCTTCAAGTTTTTAGCCGGCTACAGGACTCGAGATACTAAAAATTGAGAACTGGTCGTACCCGTGAATACATTAAACTAATACCACATTCGCTTAACTATTGCTCTAAGAAACAAAGCATCACACAATGGCACACCAATTCTATAAGGTCAGTCAAGATATAGTGGGTTGAGAGGAAGAGCGATATGTATACATATATATGTATTTAGAGAGAGAGAGAGAGAGAGAGAGAGAGAGAGAGAGAGAGAGAGAGAGAGAGAGAGAGAGAGAGAGAGACAAAGACAAAGACAAAGACAAAGACAAAGAGAGCGAGCGAGAGAAAGAGGCAGCCTAAGCAGGATAAGCAAACTGAATTTAACAGTTGTGCGTCTGAAGTTGGGTAGAGAAATACCCCAGACAGAGCGCTCCATTTAAGCAAATAAGTTATATTTCTAAAAACAACCAAGTCACCAGAAAAGCTCTGAGATGTCATCGGATCCACAGACTGACCAGAGACTCACTGAGATTAGCCAACAGCTGGAGCCACATTTGAAGACAACTCTCATCGACAGATGCTTAGCCATGAATTGCGTCCCAATGAGTCACATAAGTTTATGCAAATGTCATATATTTATGTAGTAGGCCTATATATTCAGACTCGTAATATATCGCCTTTTATGTATCTCTCAACATATATATATATATATATATATATATATATATATATATATATATATATATATATATATATATATATATATATATATATATATATATATATATATATATATATATATATATATATATATATATATATATATATATATATATATATATATATATATATATATATATATATATATATATATATGCGTATGTATAGAAGTAGACATGAGATTTAACATCGTTAAGGCTAGCGCAGAGACCCTCTGATTAGTTTCCCTTTACTTGGCGCTATACAAATTTCTGATTACAATAACAATGTAGTGCATATATTTACCGTATAAATACGTATTTTGACACACATGCATACATTAAACGAGATATGTATATCGCCACATTACTTATACAATTGCACAGATCTATTTTTGTGTGTTTGTTTCTCGGTAACGCCAATTCTTCAACAGTCGTTAGATGGCTTGGCAGCGCGTACAGATTTCATCTGCAAAATCGTTTTGCTTGCGATTTCGGATGCACTCTATCTGAAGCTTTACAAGAAGCGAGGGGGTGAGTTTGTGGAGATGTGAGAGGGAGAAGAGGAGGAAGCCAATCTAGACTCGATTATCTTCTAACAGGCTTCCAAGATCGAGTTTAGTGAGCCTATGATATTGTTCGGGCATATTTTTACCGTGAGATTGCAGAAAATCGACTTTACCGGATTGGTTGTCTGTGTTTCGATGTCCCCTTCCGGAGTTCACTAGATGTCCGTTAGATGCAATCAGCAAAAGAAGAACAAAGCAGCTCAACATACAGCTGTGGGCTGCCATCGTCATCAGTAGCATCGCATTAACCGATGAATCTTACTTCAGCAGCAGCAGCAGCACCAGCACCAGCAGCAGTAGCAGTCTTCCACAGTTCTTCAAACAGAGAACGCAGAAAATAAGCCTTCTTGTATAGATATCCAAAGTAAAAATAATTCTATATACTATACAGCACTTTTCGGGGTTCATAAAAGGCGCTATAATAATCTCTTTATTCATGCATTTATATACGTACGTACATGCATGCATACATGCATACATACGTACATACATATAAATATACATGCATACATACACACGTACCTACATATACATACACATATACATACACTATTTAGGCGCCAGTAGTCAGTTGCATAGGTCCAAATCAGTACCACTGAATTTGATTGAATGTTTCCAGCTTGTTGATCGAACCTATCCTGTTGGGCCTCTTCAATCTGAACCTTAGTTCAGGCTGAAGAGGTCCAATGATCTAATGCATTGCGATTTCAATCCGAGGCAACTACCGCTGGTCCTCGTACGGTCCACGTTCCCCTACGACTGGCAGAGGAGGCGTAGAAGTGTTAGGACAGGCAACACGATTAAGCTTTCATAAATGTAGGACACGACAATAATCAATGGCAGGCAAATCGATGTTCAAAGAGCAGATTGTAACAAACACAACTGTTCAGTGACTTGGAATAAGCAGTTCTGTGTACAGTAAAATATGAAAATGAATTACCATTAAGTAAATACTGCCAATTGGGTCAGTCAGCCGATTTTCTGAGGCACGGTGATCTCTGACCTTTACATGGCGCTTTGGTCTGTGCTATATGTAGCTCTATCTAGGTATGTTCGCACTGAGATATTTGCATAAGCTAAGCATTATTGTGTGAAATACACCATTTTCATGTATAATACGCCATTTTTATATGTCTTTTTACATATAATACGAACATAGAATGGCGATGAATGCCTGTCCTGCACAGACACAGTGGACCGAGGGATATCCCTATGCTGCGCCCTCTACCATCTACGAGGGAGTGCCGTAGGTGGGGTGAAGTGCAAGGGAGTGAAGTAAACGTGTGGGCTGCGACTTTCATCGGCCGTCGTCGTACCTCATCTGCAAAGCAATACGGTATATGAACTCTGAACAGCCGACAGGCTGTCAGAACTCGTTGGCAATTCTTTTTGTTGGGCTGTGCATGTGTGCGGAAGTTCACCAGCGGTGACTTCTTTAGTGACAGTCTGAGCACTGTTTGTTTACTGATGAACTTTTTGTTCTTAATGACTTTAACATCATTTGAGCTATAGCTATAGGTGACGCCTTTGTGAAGTAATTAAAAGGCGCTATAGTCAGTGTCTAAATCATCACCATCACCATCACCATCATCATCATCATCATCATCATCATCATAAACCATGGGCTCAACGCCTGTAGGTGTCCGATGCTGTTCTCACTATGTTCTTCCACTGTTGTCTTTCCAGTGTGGCGTGGCTCAGCTCCTGGAGTGGTGTTGTACACCATTCGATGAGACATATCTGCCATTTTTTGTGGGGTCATCCTCTCTTGTTTGGTCCATCCATCATTTTGAACACAAATGTCTTGATCTTCCTATCGTTGCTCATCTACATAAGTGACCAAATAATCCCAGTTTCCTCTGAACTACCTTCTGCATCAAGTTCTCTTTGAGATGTATCCGTCTATATAGTTCTGCATTGTTCACCTTTTGTGTTCATCCTATTTTCATAATCTTACTGTAGCATCTTCTCTCGAACCCAAATTACGTTGTCCATCGCACATTGATTAATATCAGATCTATCATATATCTGGATTTGTTATCACAAATAGTGTCTAGATACATTCATACATATACATACATATACAAACATTCATGCATACATACATACATACATACATACATACATATACACATACATGATGTCTAAATAAAGGTAGCCTTTAGCATATTCTTTCCCATATGTATATATCTGTATATTTATTGCCAATTAAGATAGTACGTTCCTGGCGATAGGAACACATTCCTTTACATAGGATACAACTTGTGTTCAAACTACATTTAAATATATATATTTCAATATTATCTGCTTAGCGTGGCTCATTAATTTACTGTGAAACTAAGCGGATGTAATTACTGTCCGCTTGTCCAGTTATTAATAATTTTGACGGCAGGGGTCGCCGCAGATCAATAGTGAGGCTGGTGGTGTGAGATTCCGATGTCTATATTCAGCCAATAGCAGCCGAAAGTGGTCTCGATATTTGATATCTGGCGCACAATAAAGCAACCGTTGGTCGCCGTACGTCCGTTGTCTGCCTAGATGTATGCCTACGAGTACGGCTGAGTTTCGCTGGCCTGATCTATGAATGTGGTTACCATGGCACCGGCGGAGTAGTACGGTTCAGCGTTGGCGTATATA
Source organism: Norana najaformis (assembly GCA_964023275.1). Taxonomy (NCBI): domain Eukaryota; kingdom Metazoa; phylum Annelida; class Clitellata; order Crassiclitellata; family Hormogastridae; genus Norana; species Norana najaformis. Next base: position 30,622,350 of record OZ029914.1, on the reverse strand, counting down.
TATATAACCATACATATATCTCACATCAAAGCTCAAAGATATATATATATATATTATAAGTATTATCTATATATTATGTATATGTATTATATAATATTGTTTATCTGGTGTACACAGACTGTAGGGCTACGTAATCAACTCTTTTATTCCAATACTACAGGAATTGAATGAAAGGTTGATGCAACCGAAATGAGCCCAGATGTCGGATGAATTAGATCTAGGCCTATTTAGGTAGGCCTATTTGGGTAGGCCTATTTAGGTAGGCCTATTTGGGTAGGTCTATTTAGGTAGGCCTAAAGGCCCATCTAATGCATTCCGGTCGCAGGTCATCGAGATTGCGATCAGCCTCACCCGCTGTTTGTTCCTTCCGTTGAAAAGTAGGAATTATTGTTTTCGTGCTTTTCCAGCCACTGCCCGTGGAATTCAATGCCTCCAGCGTTACACCCGACCGACGCTTCCATCATTCTCTCTCTCTCTCTCTCTCTCCTTATTCCCTCTTCTTATTTCGCAGTAACTAGACTCATTTCTTTCTACGTCGGCTTATGGGCCAATTCCGCATTTTCGAGCTGAATTTAATGGTCGAAGCGATGTGCGTTTCTGATTAGTTTACTATAGACCAACTAAAATATTACGATGGTAAAAAAGGCTTACTAGTGGACCTGATGATGACGATGGTGATGATGATGGTGATGATGATGGTGATGGTGATGATGATGGTGATGATGATGACAATTACGGACATTGATAAATAATAAATTAAATAAAAAGAGACAATAATAAAAATAATAATAATAGAAATAATAATAATAACATTCATACACATGCATGCATACATACATACATACGTACATACGATTGCATCAGATTTTATTTATTAAATTCTTATAGTATTTGAATAAATGACTTGATTACGTAGACCTACGGTCTATGTACATATATACGTAAGTACTGTAAGTACTTGAATGCATAATTACATACATTTAAATATATATGCAAATTTAATATAGCGCCTTTCAGTACCTCTCAAAGGTGCTGATCCTGTTAGCTTGTGTGATGCTAAAATTTATTAAGAACACCAAGTTCATTAATAAGCAAATCTACAGGAAAAGTTACCACTGGTGGGCCCTTGCACGCTTGTAGAACCTAACAAACGGAGTGCCAACATCTAGAGTTGGCATCACGTTCAGAGTTCCGTTTTGCTTTGAAATGAGGAATGACGAAAAGAATAGGAAATAAGCGCAACCTTTAAGTTCCACTGTGGGACACGGGACCATTACTTACTTACTTACGGTAACAATTCACCATGCATCTTTTAGCTCACAGCTACAATAAGTGAGGAAACGGTAGACAGAGAGAGAGAGACAGAGACAGAGAGAGAGACAGAGAGAGAGACAGAGACAGAGAGAGAGACAGAGAGACAGAGAGAAATAGAGAACGAGAGAGACAGAGACAGAGAGAGAGAACGAGAGAGAAAGAACGAGAGAGAGAGAGAGGGAGAGAGAGAAAGAGAAAGAGAGCAGTCGTTAAGCTATACCTGCAGAAGTTGTTGTGAAGATCTTTGAACCTTAGCTCAAATGCAATAACTGCTCCATGGCAACTGGACAAGATTTCCTTACGAGATACAAGATCGTAACAAATAAGCAAACAATGTCCTTATACACGCACAGGACGCGTAAATACGCCCACCGTATGTGTATGTGTATGTGTATGTATGGCGATGTGTATGTGTTGGTCTATCTGTATGTGTTTGCGCTCATTCGAAACATAGGCCTCTCTTTGAGCGCAGGCCACTCTTTGAGTGCCATAGCATGCCTTTGATCACTGTTCTTGAAAGTCTTGCAAATAAACCATTACCTTTGATTACCTCTTTATGTCTAATTTGGCAATAGTGTTGGTTACCCAACGCTCACAGACACAAACTGTCTGGTTAAAGTACACGGGTTACACAAGAAGGCACACCGAAACACACCCACAGATACACACGGCATCAAATGACGGCATCAAATGACGCGTGTATTATAATTTATTAAAATCATAATTAGCCTAGGAATGACTGCTCCTGATTTCTTCATCAGCGCTTCATTTGAGAGGTCCCGAAATGGCGCAACATAAATGCTCAGCTTCATACATATGCTGAAATCATTTATTTTTACATACACACAAAATGGTCTTCCTGTTACAGTCAGTTTTAAGAAAGCACTCTTGTAACCTAAGCCTGAATCATACGCGCATTTACCTTACGTTACCTTGATTTATATAGCACCAAATTAAGGAACGCCTCAAACGTCGTATCTCACCGTCTTTTCGAAATGAAAGCGACATCTGTCGCCAACAGCAGACCAACGATTTTGTCAAAATAAATTCGCGACACACGCAGGCAGCATCCAAGCGACTTACTGCATCTGCTGCTGCTGCTGAAGCAGACGCAGGAAGCCTTTTAGCCGAGCTATCTCCATCACTCCGTCGACCGCACCGACCAAGCCAGCCATGAACTGACCACCGATACATGGAACTGCGCACACAGCTGCCGTAATGTCCGTCTGTCCGACGGTCCATCGCTCGGAGTCGCCTGTGTCCGGTCAAGCGAGGCTGAGGGTCAACCGCACTGACCGCCGGAGCCCCCTACCTCTCTGCATCCCTTCCAGACAGAGGTAACAAAAACTAAACAGGGCCCTTTAAGCACCGCCCGAAAGCTCTACTTGCAAGGCTGCCTGACTGATTTAAACAAGTGCGACTTAAGGTAAACAGAAACTGTGTGTGGTGCTGAATCAATTGAAAAGGTACGAACATTTAAAGGAAGATTATTCCAAGAGGAAGTTCCGATGCACGAGAAAGCCCCATGAGCTCGTAATGCTGTGCAGAAGCGAGGGACCTGTAAATCTCCATGGGCAGATGATCGTAGTGACTGGCGTCCAGGTTGACTGATCACTGGAACACAAAGCTGCCTGATGTATGCCGGCACAGTGCCAGCCATCGTGATTCGTCCAGTTAGGAGGATCTTGATTCGAATCCGTTCCACCATAGGAAACCAGTGCAGAATTTCTGGCATATATTCGGATATATGCCACTATATCGGCTGGTTGGTCACTACTCGAGCGGCGCAATCGAGGACTAACTGGATCTAGGGATCTGAACTTTGGCAAGTTATACCAGGATGTAGTTACAGTAGTCAATCCGCGTCAGTATGAATGAATGAACTAAGGCCACAGCAGAATTGAGCGAAGGATTACGCCGAGTGACCCGTATCTAATGCAACTGAGAGAAGTAGTTCTGCAAAGCGAATTGACCGTGGTCAGTCATTGATAATTCACCTTGGTGAGTAGCACACCCAGGTTGCGAACGACGAGCTGCATATTCCAGTCGGGGAATCCCGACGCTAGTGTTTCTTCGTCGACCTTTGATCGAGCCTGGCATGTGCCCAGCCATATGTAATGCATTTTTGGCCTGGTTCAGGCGAAGCCGATTTGACGACAATCTCGCTTACACTTCTGACACGATGGTCGTGTACTCGACAAACAGCCAGTGCAGCGTTTCTCGCATATATTTGGATACATGCGAGTATATCGGCTGGATGGTTAATACTCGAGCGGCGCAGATGAGGACTGACTGCAGCTAGGGATCTGAACTTTGGCAGTCATACTGGGATGGAGTTACAGTAGTCAATCCGCGTCAGTATGAATGAATGAACTGGTCAGATGGATGGCAGGTTGAATAAAGCTAAACATCATTAGCATACCGGCGAAGCCGCGCTCCAAGATCTGTTATGAGCTTCGTCCGAACAGCAGAGTTTATAAGGAAAGGGCCAAAAGACTGAACCCTGTGGCTCGCCAAATTGAACTGGCGCCCAAGCCGAGTGGTCACAGGGCATGGCCACCATCATGATCCGCCGGTCCAGAAAGGAGAGGCGCCAGTCCAAAGGTCAACTACCGAAACCACTAGAGATGTGTAGGCTTGTAAGTAGGATGTCATGGTCCAAATGGAAACGACCTTCCACGTCGGACGCATCAGGGCGACCTCTTATCAAAAATAGTCCGACAGTGCGTGTGTGGTGGTCGTGGCGGTGGTGGAGGTAGTAGCCGTGGTGGCCGTGGTGGTAATGGTGGAGGTCGTGGTCATGGTGGTATGGTAGCGGTGGTAGAGGTAATGGTGGAGGTGGTGACCGTTGTGGTTGAGATGGAGTGGGTTGTCCTGGTGGTGATAGTGGTGGTGTTGGTGGTGGTGGAGGTGAAGGTGGTGATTGAGATGGTGGTTGTGGTCGTCATCGTAGGGGCCTTATGGGATTCCGATGATCGAATATCCAGGAACAAAGGACTGCGGGGGTCTAAGTGTGACATCAAGGAACCTCCACTTCACCCTGCTGCAGTTACCCCTTACCCTAGTGTTCCAATCATTGCTGTAGTCGTCATCAATGCCATATACCAAAGACTAGATTTAGGCGGGTGCAAGCGGTTAGACACAGTCATAGAAGCATCGTTGGTAAATTCTCACAAATACACTGGTCAAATTGCCAAGAACGCCGACCGACCATACCAGACCAAAGCAGACCAGACCACATCAGACCAAAGCAGACCAGACCACATCAGACCATATGAGATGAGGGCAGTCCAAACCAGACCGACCTCTGATGCAGCCTCTACAACGCATTAAACCTTTTTCAGCCTTTAGAAGCCCTAGACATGCAGGCTTATTTCTATGCAAACAAGATCTCCTTTATTCTTCCACATACGACAGGCACATACACAGACATACATAAACAAACATGCAGGCACATAAACAGACATATTATTATTAAATAGCAACTTCTAATGCGCCAGTGTCTAATGCACAAGGCATCAACCGATGGCACATAAACATACATAGACGTATATACACACACGCATGGGCCCATACATCTGCCAAGTTTAATTGGTTTTGCGTACAATCCTTTTTAGAAAATTTCCAGAATTCGGTCAAAAATGACACAAGCGAAAAACAATATCATACTTTCTGTTTTTGTTATCCTTTAATAGAAATTATCCACATTAATGCAATTAGCGCATTAATGAATTTACTCATCAGATGTTGAAATCAACGATATTACGATCCTCGTCTTGTCTGTCTGCCTGTCTTTCTGTCTGTCTGTCTGTTTTTCTGTCTGCACTTGTCTTGATCTGTCTTTGTCTGTCTTTTATCGTCTGTATCGTTCATCTCGGTCTGTCCGACTGTCCGTGTCTCGCTCCGTCTAAGTCTGGCTGTCTCTCGCTTTCTCCCTCCGTCATCTGCTTCCTGCTTTCAACTCATCTCATGACTCGCTTTCCTCCTTTTTACGATATCCTGACTATGGATGATCGACCATTCACATTCAGAGAAAACCAGACATTTGCCTAGAACCAGCCACAAACCTGCTATAGCAGTTTCTCTAGACAACAGCTGTATTCAACTGCATATAGCAAAGCCGGAGGGGAACGACCATCTAGAGAGGCTTAGCTGGTGTCTTCAACCAAGACTCTTTCAAGACCGTTAGCAGCGATACATTGGTTGATCATTTGGAGAACAACCTTCAGTCTCCTTTCGAGGGCTGGGTACCAGGCGCTGTCGAGAACCGGGGCGATGGGGTCCTTACTCAGCGACTCCTGAAGCTTCTTTGACAAAATTCCATCCTGTATTGCCTTTAGCCTTTCGTGAGTCGACTTTCTTAGCCTGTCAATCAAAGCACTTCTTACAGAAATCACACATACCATAACATTTACCATAAAACGTATCATATTACGTACCAAAACAAGTGGGCATGGAAATATATTTATTTAGAAATGTCAAGAAACTGCTCAGAGTCTAAGTAGCCTGTAATCAGATGTCCATTTGAGTAATCTGGCATTGTGAATGAAATGGCATCGAAAACAGAGCTTAACTAGCAGGAGAGATTTGACACGCAGTGAAAATGCTTGCTGATCCAAAATAGGTCTTGGGAGCAACGGGGTAAGGCAGTCTAGTAGACTTAGGCCGAGTTAAAACTACAGATTGGATCCGTTCAGGATTCTACTACCGTTGACCACAATGCAATCTTTTTACTTGTTATCAGTAGGCCTACAACTTTAAAATGGACCGTCTATTCAACAGGGAGCCAATGCAGCAATGCTTTACATGCAATCAGTAAGGCTTGAAAACTGACCGTGTGTTCAACGGGCAGCCAATACAGTGATTGCGTAGGTCTGTGTCACGCACAGGAGTGACTAAGTGGCACTGTGTGCCTGTATTCCTGTATATCGTAATCGTAATCGCAAATTTGTAAAGCGCCGCTTCAAGGTAGCTCCCTTCAGAGGCGCTCCCGGCCCGTCCCAGAACTGGGAAATAATACGGTCTTCAAGCCCTTATGGAAGAGGGAGGGGAGAGGGAGGAGAAGCTCCCGTCGAAGGTCGGCATGTAAGTTTCAATAGCAAATGCATTGCACTTTTGTCTGAGTTTCTGCGTGTAATTGAGTATGTCTTGCGTGTATACGTCCAGCGTATGCTTCTATGTATTTGCTAGTGTACATGTACATGTATATGTGCTTGTATGTGATTTGTAGTCGAATGTCTTTGAAGACTTACGTGCAGCATTGCCTCACAGGCGCTAGAAAAACGTGCTCTTCATCTCTGTCGTGTGCACAGAATCTACATCATAACATAAAAGGTATAAACATCATATGATTTTCTCTCAACTATAGAAACGATATGCACAGCAAAGCTGTCTGATGTGGAAGCTAATGGAAATTTTTACGAAGTATGCCTAAAATTAAATTAAGCTGATTTATTAGATTGAGCTGCTTATTTCTGTAAATTGATGAGGTTAATTGAGTCACCGCTAAGTAAACCACGTGCTGCGGTCGCTATTTTCCGCTCGGTGTCATTCTTCATCTTCAACGCATTTACACCCAGGGACTCTAAATGTACGTCGACTGTCAAACGGGGAGTTGGTCGCCTATTAAGTTTCTGGTCGAGACGGCCAGTGCAGACCTTCCCCAGCCAAACGAACATCAATTCTACACATACGAATTTGTCATTATTTTAGAACTCTAAAATCAGTTAGTCTGGCGTGAAACGCGTTTATGGGGTACTATAAGGGGCTACAAGGAAGTCCTTGAAACAGTAAATCTAAATCTAATTTATCTCACCTTTTATATTAAAGATTTCAATTAAAGTTTCCAGAAGCACTGGTCTAAGCTTCTTATCTTCAATGCACTTTTTCTGTAGCGATAGTCCTACGATATACTTATTAAGATTAGACAAGCTTAGCCATGTGCGGAACGATGGTCTACCCAGTAACGCGCTGGGTCTGTAATCCAACGATTGCCTGTTCGAGCCTTCTTAGCGGACTGCTTGTAACGACCCTGGGCAAGTTTTTAGCGCGCACTTGTCTCGCACATTCGATTCAAATTTACTACTTTTCGCTCGTAACAAGTGCAAGAAATAAATATGAAAGAGACTGCTCACGCCCTGCCGTGGTCTAGACGCACAGTCAATCCTTTTGCTTTGCTGTTGTCGTTGATGGTGTAGTGCTTGCTGTCGTAATGATACATCAGCGTATCAATAACAGCAAAGTCGAACAGGTCGTAATAGTAGTAGTCATTGTCGTACGGTTCTATTGTCTTGCGCACCCTGTCGCAATACTGGCGGTCGTTGAAACCAACCTCACCCCACCTGTAATCGACAGATGAATACAACCACCTGTTACAGTCACGTCACTCTTCAAATGCAATTACAGCAATAATGATTAGCAACTTCTAATGCGCCAGTGTCTAAGGCACAAGGCATCAACCGATGGCACATCGAAACCAAGCCACAATCAGGTCCATATCCAGAAGGGCAGTCCGCACGACAGAGAGGCAGCCTATGGTGGATAAAGCAGAAAGTAGTGTAACTATACAATCAATTTCGTAATTTGTTGAAAATAAAATACGAAACACTGAGATGCGATTATGTTTTTACCGTAGCAAGACAGAAATGGTTGGTTGTTAGCCTGTGACACTTTATCATAAATAGGTTGTGTTTTGACTGCTCGTCAATTTTATTTCATACTTCAGTAAGAAAATCCGCAACAAATACTAAGTTACATTAACTAATGAAATTTTACCTCATGTTAACCCTAACCCTTAGGTTACTGAAACTTAGAATGGCTTATTTGTCTATCTTTGTTCATCTTACTTATGTTTTCTTGCACGGCAATCTTAACCACATTTTCTTTGATATCCTTACTTCTTTCGTTCCTTAACTAGCATTTCTACACTTAATAAACCTTACCTAGTCTAACCTTAAACAGCCTTGACTAACTTTGCCTTACCTTAACCTGAGGAACTTTTACATAACCTTACCTTACCTTGACCTACCTTACCAAAGTCTGACCCATGGATAAATAGGTTACTCACTCGTCCATGCGAGGGGTGGAGAAGGGCATATACTTCGGGGGGTAAGTGTAGAGCTTGAGTCTTCTGGGAATCCAGTAGACAAGCGACACTTCAATGATGCCATCGCGTGGACACATCGTGTGCTTCACCTTACAGAAGTAACACGTTCCCTGTAGACACGTCTCGTTCCCTATCGCAAACAATCGCACATATTTACACGGGCGCTACATAATCGTGTGTTTATATCATTGTAACCGTCGTCATCGTGAGTCGTCACAGCTGCCATCACCAATATCACAGACAGACAAGCACTTTCATAATTGTATGGAAATACAAGCGCGCGCACAATGCCACGCAGACGCGGACAAACATTCACAAACAAGCACATAAGCAGATATACACAAAGCCAAATATACAGCCAAACACATACACACACAAACAAACAAACACAGCCAAATATATATATACACACACAAGACTACATATGAATCCGCCATCTGTTTGATGTTAGGATGATCTACCCTCCCCGCCCATGAAATACATTATTAAACGTTCTGATTCGCTGAGAATTATTTTGAGATTTATCTCTAGTATTTTATCACCCATCCGTTTCACTTGCAGTTACCCCGGAAGATTTCCAGTTTCCAAAAGGTATATCCTTTGTGTCCTGCTGCCATTCTTATACGAAAGGACTGACGTGGTTTGGCTTCTCTTGGGTGGACCATAGATTTAGATGCCTGCTCTATAGAAGTTATTGCCTTCCAGGTATCAAATCACTTCTACATAAAACAAATTATTAATTCCACATATTACACTTAATTACAATGCAACTGCAGATAAGCCTATATAAATATAATTTATGGGTAATTATTGTGTAACGTAGGCCGAACTGTTACGTCTATAGTTTATGATTCGTGTGTTATGAAGATTAAACAGAATTTATAACAGAAGATGAGTGTACTGAGGGTCAGCTGACCGGGTTTGACAATAATGTGTTTGGCTACGGCTGATGTTGCAACTGGCAACACTTCATTCAGGAGGTTCAGCTTTCTTCCGGTCACGAACGGCGTATTGTAGAAACCAAGAATTCTACAATGGAAACAAAACTAAGTCTCATAGGTCTGCGTGTAGGCCTTCACCCACTAATTATGCTCAAGTCCAACCTTAAAAACAAACACAATGTTGCTCAAATGATTATTCTGAATTTATTCGGGTTTATTTTGTATAAAATTAAACTTGACCTTGAATCAATTATGAGTTTATGTGCCGTATTGCATTAACCGCCTGTATATCAATTATGTGAGAAGGTATTCCATACTATAGCGGGACATTTGTCCCTTCTGGCTTGCCCTTTGATGATGCCAGCACTTGTAATATTTTAGGTGAAACTGTTGTAACTGTTTCGATTGTTGGTGATTCAATAAACAAATTCAATTAAATTCAATTTAAAATAAACTCGAATCCATCAACTATTTATGCATTTTGCTTTAAATAAACAAGGCGCTAAAAAAGTCTCAAGATTAGACTAGACTGGATTAGGATTATGATTAGATTAGATTTGTTGTCTAGCACTAAAGCACAGCCAACGTTGCGTATATGTCGCACGCTCTTTCCAGACTGCATGGTTAAACTCACACTGAATATGGACAACAGGCCATACTTAATGTGGGTTACTGCCAGGCAAAATAAGTCTACAAAAGCTGTGACCACAGTAGTGTCCGTCTCACACCTCAATAACTCTACTGAGAAGTCGTTAAATAACTGGCGCTATATACCTATAAATGTTCAGATACATACAAACATGTGCGCGTGTATTTTATGCGAGTTTACCACACATTCTAGAGAAAGCGTGCAACATATAGACAATGTCGGTTGTGCTTCGGTGCTAGACAACGAATCTAATCTAATCCTAATCCTAATCCAGTCTAGTCTAGTCTTGACCTGAAACCAAACTCTTCTTGCCTATCAATTTTGTTTTGACTGAGCACCTATGAATAGGCTGGTTTCTGCGACTTAGTTTTAAATGTAAAAAAGTACACGGTTTTCTATAGCGACCGTATGGCTTCGACCCTGCTCGGGTGAGATCCTTCACCACCGCTGCCCGTCTGAATGGGCGCCACTCCATTTAAGGTCCCCGTGCACGTACCGTGCTGGCCCTCGTTGGGCGCTGTAGAAATCTCGAGTTTACGATTACGATTACGATTAGTCTACATGCGTAATTGTTTGTATGCATATAGCATTTAATCGGCGCAGCGAGAATTTCCCACATAGAAGAAGCGACAGATCGCAGACCAGCTTCTTTTACATCACATAATAATTTTTATAAAGGTTTAACTGGCGTTTTACCGGTGCAGGTGAAAAGCTGCGATCTCAGATGTCGGCATTTCGAATCCGTAATTGCACATTGCACCCCTCTTCATCTGTCCCTTCTCCTCCCTACAAAACAGTTCATCACAGCTAGAACCTAACACACAAACAACTGTGTTTGGTGGATAAAGAAGGAGTAATAGACAAGAGAAGAGTGGTCTCGTTGGATTCCAAGGCCTTCCTGACTATTCTGCGCGCTAGTTCGGTAAAATGTCCCTTCTAAAAATCCCCTTTAGCTCCTCGTTTCATCTTTCCCTCCTTTCCTCATCCACCAAACTGGACTAAATGGACCACCGACCGAGCGATCGTCCCGTGTAACTGTACTAAATGTACCAGAGACCACGGTTACAAGTGTCTTGGCCTCATAGACAATTACAATTACAATATGTTATATAGATTTTACAACGAATTATGTCCAATGGACAAAACAATTACAATATGTTATATAGATTTTACAACGAATTATGTCCAATGGACAAAGCATAGAACAGAGAAGAATATTGTCGTTGGAATCCTGAATCTGCTTTAGGGCAGAACAGCCAGACGAATACTAATTATAATTCATTTAGATTGACCTATAGGCGCTTATCTATAAGACATATATACAGCAAGCGCCTATAGACGCAATTATACATACACACATATGAGTATAATTATGTAAATATTTATATTTATAGCATGATATAAGTAAGTAAAGTAAGTATATTCTTTATTAACCAATAGCTAATCTCACATCGGTTTACAAGTATTTAAGAAAACAAGAAAAACTTAATATGCGTGTTATGCTATGTTTGTGTTCATGCATGTGCATATAATACAGAAATACACATGTCATATGGATATAAACTTCTATACTGACCAGATGACCTTGACCACTGCCTTTTGACCTCCCTCTAAGGTCACGACCCATTTATCAGCCGTTCCGCTCTCGTACTCTCCGATGTCCAGCACATCGACGCTGACGATCCTCGCAGTGGCCAGCGCCTTGACCACTTCGTCCACGTCCTTCGTGTCCGCCCACAGTCGCTTCCTCGTTACCATGCGATCCGCCTTCGCCCAGATTGCGTGGTACTTGGCCGCCCTTGACGCTGGACTTTCTACCGTCACCATCTGATGGTTAAGCCAGCCCTCTTCCGCCTTCGGTTTCTCGGTCCAGGGCCGGAAGAGGTCCTCGCTCAGCGGGGACTTGTAGGACACGATTCGTACCGGATTTCCGCTGTCGATTTCCTGCTCCAGTTCCGCCAGGTCCACTAGGTCGTCCAGTCCATCCAGCGAAGAGGTGGCGTGGTTGTCGAAGAAGACCATGTAAGTGGCCAACGTGAAGATGCACAGCAGGAGGATGTTGGTGCGCCATCGGTGGCCGCTTCCAGAAAGATCACCCAAACCCATTGGACTTCCTTCCTCAGTAATGTAATGCACTGTAATATGTAACGCTAGGTTTCAAATGCACTTAATGCAAACAACTCTGTTAACTGTAATGTATTGAGACACAATGTAATGTAATGAGGCACAATGCGATGCCGTGCGATAGAGTGAAATGTAATTTTAAAATCTGGAATTTTTGCGAGGGCTGGATTTGTGACTCATTGACTTGAACTTTTCAATCAATTAGTTGATTGCGTTTTCACCTAGTCATTGAGCTCCAGAGCCGAGTCCAGCTTATAAGCCTGGCCCTTGGCTCTAGTTCGCATCTTGAGGAAAGTTCTATTGAAAATTTGACTTCTAACTGGTAATTTCTTTATAGTGACTGCAGGTTAAGTTGGGGGAAGGGAGGCTTTAAACCATCATCCCCAGGTGAAACATTTCAATCAAATCTGGTGAGCTTAACTTCGACCTACTATAGTGTGGAACATTCCTAAGACGCCCGTATCATCGTTATCTAAAATGCAAAATGTGAATGTACACTGTTTCATATTGCGACCATATTGCCTCGACCCCGCTTATTTGACAATAAATTGATCGGGCGAGATCCTTGACCAGCGCTGCCCGTTTGAACGCGCCCCACGTCAATTAAGGTTCCCGTGATCAACAGTTACTACTGTCAATAGAATTCGCATCAGTGGGTTTACAGATCATACGGTCGCATCTGCTGCATCGATATAAGGTTTCGACGGATGCTCATATAATCGCACAAAAACCGCGATGAGCAAAAGATCGTCAGAAATCTTGGGGACTTGAGAAAAGGTCTTAAAACCTTTCGGCGGCATGAAGCACAATCTGTTCTTCGTCCAAACCTTTTGGGTCCGCCATTGGTCCCCACCCTCTATCAAAATCGTGCCGATAATAGACCGTGTAGTCTATAATTAAACTCGTTCGTGCCGGGCTCTATGTAAGGAAGCCGACGCAGCCTAAACAGTATGCCCTCATGCACGCAAACTCTTACATAGGATGCCATACTATGTGCCTACATATGCAAGATACTGGGCAAAACTGTTCGTTCTGCCCATTCTCTTATGTCATTTCGGTCTGGACCTTAGCATTAATTTTTCAGCTGGCTTATTCAGCTGGTGGGACGCGGTGGTGTAGTGATATTGGCGTTGCCTCGTAACCGGAAAGTCGCGGGTTCGAATCTGCCTTAAGCCAATGCGTAGCGACCTTGGACAAGTTGCTCACCCGCAATTGTCTGTGAGGACGGCAACGGGAAACCACCTCACTCATCTCATTCCCGGGTGGCATAAAGCCAATGGACTTCGGGCAGAAAACTCATCATCATCATTATCTTATCCTCTGTCAGTTGCCTCTGTCTCAGTGAATTGACTTTCTGGTAGTAACTTAAACACAGCTTGGTTTTGGTGCGCCATAGGTAGATGCCTTGTGCATTAGACACCGGAGCTATAGAAGGTGCTAATTAATGGCAGGTATGATATATAAATTCATATGTGTGAATGCGTCATCACCTGAATATCCAATGGCCTATATGTGCCACGTGGCCTAACGTGCCAGAAATGGTATTTCGTAGTTGTAGTGGTATTTGCATAAGGTCTGCAAGCACAAGGGCCTCTTAATCAACCTGCGTTTTATCTTGCGTGAAGGCTAAAGTCTACACGTATTCTTGCGTGTTACGTGGGCAACTGTGGAGAAGAAAGACGATTAAAATGTAGGCTCACATATTCATACACGCGTGACATGTCTATATATAAAACACAGCATATGTATAATATATACACGACTTGGGCTTGTTTAGGCTAACGTGTGCATAAAAGGTTACGTACACATACATAAGCATACACCTATATAACTTTAAGACTTCGAAGACAGACATGGGCCCACATACATACATACATACATGCATACGTACATACATACATACACACATACATACATACATACATACATACATACACACATGCACAGATATACACTTACACACGTACATACACACACATACATACATACATACATACACACGTACATAGATACATACATACACACATATACACTTACACACATACATACATACATACACACACATACATACATACATACATACACACATACATACATACACACATGCACACATATACACTTACACACATACATACACACATACATAAATACACACAGCATATGCATGCATACATACATACATACACACACACAGGCCTTCATGCATGCATACACACGCATGCATCCATCGATACACACATACATAAACCAATATACATACATTTATACATGTATACGTACATTCATACATCTATACATAGAATTTGATGCGTTGTCGATTTATGCATGGAGAAGGTTACACCGAGTACACACTAACCTATTCAACTAGAGATCTCGAAGTAGACTCCAGTCAACACAGGAATGCTAATTTACGCCAATCAAGAAATCTGTCACTCTGATTCAATCGACCAAGATGATTATTCCGGGTCATTGCAACGCATAGAACTAATCGAATGGCTGGCTATTCCTATGCTTCTCTGATTCCTATGATTCCACGGCTTCTCATCGAATGTCAACGCACGAACCCTATCCCACTAACTCCGTAAAGAAGTGTTTTCGACTCGAAACTTCTACAGCGAACGTGTGAGGCTCATATCGCTTCATGCTTCGGCGAGTCGAATTAGTTGTCACGGTCTGGTGACCACTGAGCTGAAAAACCTGAGGGTAGGTGGGGAATAGCAGAACACAATATGTGCCAACTAGCTCGACCTATATACCTAAGAAGATATACGTATAACCCTTATTTATATGTAGTTCTATTTATGCATATATAGTTATATATAATAAGAGAACTTATGCTCGAGAAACGTGACTGAGAAGGTCACATGACCGATTACAATTCTTCTAGGTCACCCAGTCTGAGTCAGTCTATGATAAGAAATGTGTGAGCGATTGAACCTTGACTGCTATAGCGCCAGGTTTGTTGCTATCTGCGCATTGATTGCGCATCTCGGAGAGAGATCTGTTCATATATAGTACTGATAACACAGTATCTCTGGACAACCCTTCTGACTTGACGCAGCGCTCGTGAATAAGCTGGCGCCCTGCGCTTCAGAAATATTCCAGTGTAGTGTACTACTATTTTACGATTAGACCCTCGAGATACGCTCCTTCATTAGTATATGGCATTCCTCTGCCTGTTCTGTCGTTCACCCACCATCATCTGTCTCAACCCCCCTCACCCCTATTTAGGCATTCCATTCAAAACTGAAGACTCACCTTATCAAGAAATCTTACCTTGATACATCCAATCCGCCGCTTTCCCACTTCTCTCAACCTAAATACAACCAACCGTAACAGCTCCTCCGTCCCCGTCTCTGGTCTCCTGGCAACCGGACTGTGTTCTTCCCATGGCATCTTTGGACAACCCCTCTGACTTGACGCAGCGCTTATGAAGAAGCTGGTCCTCTGCGCTAGTTTTAGATTACCGCTTAAGAAATTCTTGAAATTGCAATTACACCATTTTCTATTGAGCCGAATTCAATGCAGTTGCTATCCGCAGCACATTCTTCGTGCCAGAACTTGACGAGTAGCGGCCGTTCCAGGTGCTTTAACTCTTTTCCAATAAGTAGGCCTATTTTAAATCCCGCGGGACCATAATTATGTAGGCCTACATCGGGACAAATAATAATAATAATCATCCTGCGATCGTAGGCCTACCTCGAGGAAAATAGCAGCAGGCTTCTTACCACCAATATCAATAGTAAGTTTTCTGAACTCTCTTAACCTTAACTTATGGCACACTCTCCTTTCTTTCGGGGCACTCATTTAATTTAAGACAGAGAAGAAACCCGTTTGACATCCACAATCAAAAAGGCGGGTTGAAACCCTCTCGACACCTGGCGTAAGAAAGCGGCCGAACTTCTCTCAGAGCTCTCAAAAGCAGATCAATAAGACTAGGCTCAGAGGTGATGAAGCTGCTGCTGTAGCCGTCTGATCTAAGCTAGAGGATGGGAACATAAGAGCGTCAGTCAGAATTCTTTGCTCAGAAGATGAACCTGTTGAGATCAATTCAAAAAAGCTTGAAGAGCTACGTTTAAAACACCCTGTCCGAAAATGCGCAAAATATAGCTTGCTAAAGCACACCCATCATTTTGTTCCTCTGGCCTTTAAAACACTTGGCCCAATCGAGGAACCAAAGGATGTATAGGATATCCAAATGGAAGGCTGGTTAAACTATACTAGGGAACATAACCCCACTAAAAAAAGAAAACCATACAAAAGTAAACTGTAAAAGTATCTCTTTTTAGGACGCACGCGAGGACAAATAGAATTTGTACAATGCAGTACGGTATCTACATAGCGTTGAGGGTACAGGATATTCAACCAGAGAGTGGCAGGGCATTTCTCACGCACCTTGGGCATTTCCGGTGACTTGAAAGAAACAAGCTATCTCTTACAATGCCTCGCAATGGTAATGCAATGCTTTAATGCAGTCAGTTTTCATGGTACCTTTTCACTGCCAGATACTGACGAGTCTTACCCCCTGCAGATACCTTGTTTGGTATCTGGAGGGGGTATGAATGGTTTTACACAGCCCTTGGGTGCATAACAACTTAGGGCATAAAAATAAACAGCAGCAACAGTAACATCAATATTCATCATCATCGCTGTCGTCATCATAATCAGCCAATCAACCATCACTGATCATGTTTTCATTGTTGACTCTTTTAAAACGTATGAGGGAAAATTTCACTTTTTTCAATGATATGAAGCTGTAGGTGTTCAAAGGAAAGTTCAAATGAAACTGATCAAACATGCCTTCCAGACTGGCCCAAAAACTTAGCTCTTGTAGAAAAGACAGAATCTATTTAACCAGTGATTTATGATTTGGCATTTTCTTATAAAAATAAAATATTAATAGAAGTAAAAATATCAAAAGTAGACAGTGTGCCAAGATGGATAAAGAACATTTCTACCAGTGACATTCAGAATAAGCTTTACCATGATTTAGTTTGGAAAAGGGGTACCCAGAAATGCCTGGAAAGGATTCACTGAGTTATATCTGGAAAAGTTGCACTATAGACAGTTGGCAAAAAATGTTAAACATTTGCACCAAAGACTATCTAACCAGATGTAGTTGGAAAAGTTTAGTTTTATCACTGCTGGTAAAAGGTGTTTGCAATTTGTAGTTGGAAAGTTGTAGGCCTAAGCTATACCTCAACTGGAAATTTATATCACAGTGTACCTGTGAAAGATGGACTTCACACACAGAAGAAAGCCTAATCATTACTACAATCTATACTTGAAGATGTACCATGGTCACAGAAAAATAAACACAACATCAACAAAACAACATTTAAGGCAAGGGTCCATTGTTCATATAAGCACCTTCTCTGTCAGTAACCAGTGTTAATGATAGGGTTTAGTTGGTACACTGAATTTTTGGCTGATATATACCAGACACCCACATTCGTTGGGTCCCAGACGTGGCCTGCAGTGTGCCACTGGTGACAAGACATGCGTCCCAAGTGGATCCACAAACGTGGCTGTCAGAGCAAATACTAAGCTGACATTAGTGAGTTTAACAACTGGTTTCCAGTTATGAACAACTGGCTTCAGCAGTTTTTCAACTGTTTTCAGGCATTTTAAAAACTGCTTTCAGGCAGTTTAACAGCTGGCATCAACTGAATTAACAACTAGCGTCAACAAGTTCAACAATTTGCCTAACTTTGACCAGATTAACTTTAGACAAAGCACTATATAAGACAAGCTTTTCCCTGAATTCAAAATCTCCACAACAAAGCTAAATTTTCTTATATAATCATCTTTAGTGTTTAGAAAATTGGCTTAAATTTTGATGACACAAATTAGAATTCATAGAAAAATTCATAGAAAAGTTTGTCTGAAAATCAACTTCATTAAAGTATTCTGCTTTGTTCATAACTGCTGCAAGCAGACTTGAAGATCGAGCACAGTCAAGGCAGCCCTGCTTGACCAAGCCTTCTGCAGTAAGCTGGCTCTGCCTTTATTCGAAGCTACCTATAGCCTAACACTATACCCATTTGTACATGACTACCAACCAAAACACTCATTATCATCAGAAATAGATTTTTAAAAGTAGAATACAAAATAAATAGCATCATATATCATTTTCTTAGGTCTTTGTGTCCAGACTTCTCGATGCAGAGCAAAATGAATTTGTTACTACAAGCGTACATTTCCGCTTCAAGAAGTTTGTTCCGGATGAGTGAACTTCCGAGAGCCTGCACTGTCCGAGCTCCAGACATCCATCCGTTGCAGTAAGCATTAGTCTGGCGTTCTCCGTTGGCATTTGAGCCATGCCAGACCACTTTTTCAGGCCTGTAAAACAAAAACTAGGTGAAACAATCAAAACTGTTCTCAAAATCAAAATTATTGTTAGAATTTAGCTGCTGTGTGTGGTGGCCTTACAAGCTGACATCACAGGGTTTGAATGTTAGTAAATCCTGGAGAACAGACAAAATGATGTTGCTATTTCAAGCAATTTCTAAGGAAAGGTTGTCTCGTTGTTGGATTCCTGTTGTTTTCTGCTTTCATGATGTGAAACATCAGTTAGCCGTTGGACCTCACCAGTATAAAAACTAGTTTTTTTGATGAACATAGCTTACCTTATACCATATAAATTCAACAATAACTTTATACTACCATTACCACATAAAATAAATAACTCTGCCAGTTGGCAACCAAGTCAAATAAGTTTAAATACAACAAAAATCACAGCAAGCTCAGCGTGGTTTTCCTAACTTCGAAACTTTCCTGAGCACGTCCAATGTGCCAAGTCTGTGAAGGTTCTTAGATCATGGCTAGATACCTCTATGTTTAACAGTACTCTTTTTCTAAACGCTGGTTTGCCTACAAGGAAATGCTCCTCTGAATTTTGATTTACCTCACCAAGGCTGTGGTTTTCCAGTCAATTTCCCTTAGCAGTGACCATCAACTGATGCCCAGTGCATTCATTCTAATATCATTCATTATTACAGTAGCAACACATAAATCATTATATTAGGTTAGATTTGACTACATAGTGCTTTCAAGACAGAATGTTAAGTATCCCAGATGTTCCAGTTTCACCTAAAAATACCCACCAGTGCTGTAGCTTCTGAAAGGGCTAGAGTACATCATATATTAGCACTTCAGAACTCTAAGATAAGACTAGACAAGATGAGATTAGATTCTTCATTGCTCTACTCCAGGTAAGGCGTACAAATCCATCAACCGACTAAATTATTTATGAACAATAAAGATATTTCAGTTCAGTTCAGACTACAAGAAGTTTCAAATTTGTGCATTAAGGGCATATGTTAGGTGTGAATAAGATGATAGCTGACCATGAGGGGTCTGTCAAGACGTTACTTCCATCAAAGGAATAAATGGAGATGTTTCCATCAACCGGAGCTCCATCACTTTCAAATATTTCATTCCACGAGTTGAACAGTAGTTCATCCTGTTCATTAAACAACAAACTTCATAAAAAATATTATATTTAAAAAGTGAAAATTAATAATAATAATACTCAAACCTTGTTTGGCCAAAGATAAATGATCCACCTCATAAAAGACATGTATTAATGCATAAATATTTTTACCAGTTACAGCATTTTTTCTGGTTCACTGGCTTAAGCCGGAAGTCTAGCGTCCCTCCTGTGAAGCTGGAAGATACTAGTGGGACAACCAAGGCACATATGGACCCGGATGGTGGAGGCGGACCTTCACCCACTGAACTTAGGGCTGCACTCAGCCTGGAGATGTGCTACTTAAATATCTATTTACATTACACTAACAACATATGTAATCTTTAAGGCATTTACCATATGCAATTTAATTTCTTACATTGATATTTACGACTGGTAGAGCTCGGTCTTCCTTGCGATGTATGATAGATTTGAGGTCTTGGACTCGCGAAGAGAGAAAGGCTGCATACGTTCCCTTCAGTTCAGCTTCCTTGGCCTCTTGGAAACAAATAAGATCTGCTCCACTAACTCCTTCCATGTTCCCAGTTATTGGTTTGTTTGCAGCCACAAGATGAAGCTAATGAAATTAAAACACTTTTGTAAATTATCACAAACATAATGGTAACGCAATTGTTTACATACATCTATAGAAGTACCTGAAAAGCATTGTTCCAAGGTCAAAAAAGTATTGGCTCAGGTGTAAATATGACCAGTGACCACAGCAACAGCCACGTGGCCAACTTATGCCTCTTTAATTAAAGTCTAAGGTAATGGAAATGATTTATGAAACAGAATACAATCCATAGATAGCTTCTCTTTCTTGGTCTTTGCTGGGATTGGACGATGCACTTGTCTGCACTGGCTTTTCCTGGTTGACGATGTTATGCAATCACTAGAGGTGTAAGTGGTGCATCTGTTGTATTTGTAAGTCTGCTGATCAATTTGCAGTCACTATCTCTGAGTTCAAAGTTCTTCAGTTATTGCTGTCACCTTTTTCCCACCCGGATCGATATTTTCTGTTGATCGGGTATTCTGACGACGTGATTTCAAGGTTGGTTTGGTCACTGAAGGTGGCTAAAAACATGAAAACAACAATCTCAGAAAAGGCCCTAACAATGTTTGAATACAAAGAATATTCATCGTTAGCCTATTAAAATGAATAAAAGTCATCTAAATTCTTCTTTAATTGTGACGTGAAACAAAAAATTAATAAACATAACTAACTTTTCACTTCCCATTTTTTGTTCAGTTTAATAATGTAATAGATAATGCAATAATGTAATAATGCACAGAAACCTTAGCGTGGTTCTCACCAGACACCATAAATTGATAGAGATAAAATGCAGAACTGATTCAATTAGGTAAAAAGTCTGAATTAAGCACAAATTAAAATGCAAAAGAATGCTTTACTTACAGTTGGAAACGCGGGCATTGTAGAGATCACATGAGTGCCAAACTGTAAAAATAATATATGAATTCACCTGTGATTTTGTACTGACCAATTGTAACCAATTTGATTTCAGTATTTAATCCAAATGAAACAATTCATTTCTCTATATTATTGTCTAAAACAGAAACAACTTGTTGATATAATAATCAATTGTACCAATTAAACTGGCAATTCATGTTATATAAGATTTCCCTTGAAACCTTTTGATATACACAAGTCCGTAAATTTACTAGTGTTGATAATTAATTAAATGTAAATGTACACGTTTTTCTATATCAACCATATGGCCTTGACACTGCTCATTTTTCAATGAAACTATCAGGTGAGCTTCTTCACCACTGCTGCCCATTTTAAAGGGTGCCACGTCATTTAAGGTCCCCACGCATGGACGGTGCTAGCCCAAGATTAATTTAAGTTCATCTAAATTATTTTCGGTACAGCAGTTAAGCTATTTAGAAACTGTTATTTGACAACGTCATGTTACATTTAATGCTGACACACTCAAAATCACACTACAAAGTTAATACATTTTAAATACATTCAGTTGCTTTCAGTTTGTTATTCTGCTAGTGAATACGGCATTACAGCGCTGAATGTTCATTGGGGGAAGCAAAATATCTTGCACATTGCGTAAGCAACTATGATTCCAAAGGTCTCACCAAAGCTTCTCTGAATCCATCCTGAACTCGAATATACAGGGCTTCGTTGCTGAGCACAAAGGCCATCACTCCCAAAGGCAAAGTAGGTGCTACTTGCTGCAGGTCATCCACTTGGGAAAAGGTCATGACCTACAGCACAGTGATGCAATCCAATAAAAATACAACAAAATATAACGCAAATGGAATTAAACGATGTCTTCTTTCAACTAATCAGTGGAATCTCATTAGAACAGAATCTGCTTTCATTTTCATGGCAACATATAATAAGGTGAATCAATTCCTCATTCATTACATGCTTTCATTAAATCAGGTGTACAGGGATAATCTCATGGTTAGCATGCTGGATTATCAAGCTGTAGGTCAGTGGTTCAAATCCTGACCAGGACAAATAGATACATCCAGATGTCTGCTTCAGTGTTACTTCCAATCAAACTGAGTAAAATGAGTACATCAATTGTACACTGCCAGTGGGAGGATCATAAGGCGAGTTAGAGTACAGGTCTCCTTCCCTCATATGTTAAGGCTATAAAAAATGAAGTTGCTAACACTTCATAATGACGGCTGCCTCTTGGGTGAGCTTAATTAACTTTAATTAAGATTATTCTTTATCAAATAGCCCTTAGTGGCCCTGACCATGGTTGTAAATATCTCCTTGCTGTAGAGCAATACATAGGCCCCTCTGAGAGGATTGCATAGCTCAACAAATAAACCCAAAATTCCAATATCATTAAAAACCTGACTCTGAACCCAAAATGAAGCATTTAAAGACTAACATATTTTCCCACAGTCAAAATCACTCAAGTGTTGACCGTATTCCATTAATGCTTCTGTTTAATGTTTCCATGGACAATGAGAAAGATGCATACTCCATTTACGAGAGGTTCAGTAGTCTTTAAATAGTCTCCTTCTGTATTCTGTGGCTTTGCTTCAGCATCTGACTGATAGCCCGGTGGCCCTGGAGGTCCTGGTGGTCCAGGAGGACCTCGGAAGAGCTTCTCAAACAGAAGATTTGAAAGATCTGCAGCAGAATATGATCCAGGAGGCCCTGGATTTCCCGGTGGTCCCTAAACAATTTTAAAAACGAATGACGGTAACACTGCTTTCTCTAACTTCATCATCATCATCATCATCAACATCAACATCATCATCATCATCACTACTAATATTATTGCTTTTATTTATATTTAGCTATATTTTAGTAATTGCTGAAACTAATTGTGTTCCAAAAGCACAAGAGGGAATGTCCATCAGCAGATGATTTTAAAGAAAACATTCATTTTTTAGAATCACCAAAGAAATAGAACAGATCAGAGGAACATACCTGAGGACCAGGAAGGCCAGGTGGTCCAGGGGGTCCAAATAGAATGGTCCCCTCAGGAGTAGTTATGATTCCAGGTGGACCCGGTTCGCCCTTCAATCCACGGTCACCTTTATCTCCCTTCATACCAACATCACCCTGTTCACAAAGAAAATGCTCTATATCATTCCTAGAACTTGATAGTAGGATTAAAGGGCAAAACCGAAATGGGCTGCCTGTTAACAAATAAAGATGGCTAACATCAAATTTAAGAAAATTAGAAAAGATTTTAAAGTATTTTGTAGTAGATAAGCAATTCCCACCTTTAGTCCAGGACTCCCAGGAGGCCCTGGCTTCCCAGGAATGCGTTCACCCGTAACACCCCAATGCCCTACACACAAAAGAAAGTCAGATTGGAATTTATTCCTAAAAACAGGAAAGAAAAGAAGGAGACTTAACTTATTCAGAAAAGTAATCTGCCATCTATATATTCTGCTTCAGCATCTTTAGGTCAACATAATATAATGTATTCTTATGTAATTATTATTAATAGTAAGATCAGATATGATATCATCATTAACATGTTATCATCAGAAGCAGCAGCTGAAATAAAAATGAAGAGTGGTGCAGTATTGTTCCACCCAAATAATCTGCTCACCTTTTATTTCTCTTCCTTCATCGTCATACTAAAATTCAACAATAAATAGAACTGTTACCACCACCACGACCACCACCACCATGACCACGACCATGACCACCACGACCACGACCACCACCACCATGACGACGACCACGACCACGACAACGACCACGACAACGACCACCACCACCACCACGACCATGACCACGACGACCACGACCACCACCACCACCACCACCACCACCACCACCACCACCACCATCACCACCACCACCACCACCATCACCACCACCACCACCACCATCCAGTCAATAAATCCATAAGCCCCTTTATAACTTTCTAATCACAACAAGATTTGAATTCTTGACACAGAACTGAAAGGTCAAACTATTACCAGTCAGCCACCAACCACCATAAGAAGCAACAGCACAGTACTCACCGTGACCTCATTTGAAATTGTTGGAGGTCCTGGTGGTCCAGGGGGCCCAGGTGGACCTGGCTCCCCTTTAATTCCAAGTCCTGGTGAACCTATTGGTCCAGGTAAACCACGACCACCTGCACGACCCTGAAACATTGTCACCATAAACACAGGTAGAGTTTGTTGGTGATGGTTCATGCAAAACATAAACAATGACAAAGGACAAATGCTGTCAATTTTTTCAAGTTACTCACAGTCATTAAGTAATTACACTTGTAACAATACAAGTATAGTCAGCATATTTCTTACAAATTAGCACCATAATTTATTGAGTCTGCTATATAAAGAGTACTAATAGTTAAATAATAGTAGTAGTACTAATAATGAAAGCAATAATAATGATCAAAAATAAGTTATTCACACATTCTGTATTATAAATAGCAGATTAAACTAAATTGTTGAATGCATCAAAAACATAGTACAATGGTTAAACTGCTTACTGGTATTCCTGGTAGTCCAATTTCCCCTTCTATTCCTGGGACACCCCGTGGCCCGGGAGCACCAGGGGGACCTTGCTTGCCACGTCGACCGCGTTTGCCTTGCTGGTCAGTGCAAGCTTCACAACCGAGACCCATATCTCCCTTTTCTCCTTTGATTCCCTGATAGTTTTTAAAACAATGGAAAAACCAACTTAGAGGATTTACGCCTATACTCTGGTACAATAGAATGTAAATAAATGAATAAATAAAGTTAGGATGTAATCAAAATGTAAAGCAATCCGATAACACAGTGTAAAGTAGCCATTAAATCTTGTGTCTTGTAATGTGCTGTGACGCAACATGATTTAACGTGATGTAACTTTATGTAAATCAGAACAATCTAATTTAACTTAGTATTTTTACATGTGTAATTTTGCAATCACGTAATTTTAATTTGTGGTATAAGGCATCACAACACAAATGTCTGAAAGGTAGGTCTATTGAAAACCACTGCTGTCACAACTGAATTTAAAAACTGAATGGCAAGACCAGTGTTTTGCAAATACAGGACAATGCAAAGCAAATGTTCAGGTCTAACTTTTTTGGCAGTCTACACTACGAGGTGATATTAAGTGCTTACTTATTGAATTTATAATCTATACATCAGTAAATAAAGGTGTGATGCTTCGGAGTGTAAACATTAAGCATGGCTGTCTTGATGCTAGATCTATCAGAAAGCCATGCTACAGGTTTGTATAAGGTGCTATATAAATGATTTTAAATATTCTGTATAAGAAGTGTTTGTGTAAGATAAATCATACTTAAAAGTAAGATTGTATGGTTGTACAAATAGGACATGGGACAAGGAAGCATTGCCGTTTGTCATTGCAATTTTAATCACAGATTTATATAGCACCTGCAGGGAGATTCATCAGAGGCACTCCTGATCTGAAAATACAAAACCACAATTGGATAAAACGGTCTTCAAGCGCTACAGGATGGAGACAAAGAAAGACTTTGCTAGATGTAGAAGTCAAAGAAAAACGCATCATCACATGCTTATAAGTCAGGTTTTTTACTTCATTCAGTACTTTCGATAAGGACAAAAAAAGTTTAGAAGGCCGATGAGAATCCTGAATGAACCTTAGCTGTTAGTGAGCCAGTTGGGTCCCAAATCACATTGCTTTCTAGATCACCAGTAGAGGATACATTTCCAGGTGACCCTGGAGGACCAGGCAATCCTGGAGGACCCGGATCTCCAGACTCTCCCTAAAACAAACAGTCAAACATATATCACAATTTTACCTTCACTTTTAAGCTTCAATCACTTTCTGTTAAACAGTGTAATTAAATTACTTACAGCCTAAGAGAAAAAACCATTCCTTGCAAGTGGTCACCCCACTGAAACCTAATGTCAAAGGCATCAACCAGTGGTAATCTAATGCACAAGACATCAATGGATGGCATCCTGATGCACAAGGCATAAACTGATGGTAACTTGGTGCACAAGGCATCTACCAGTGGTAACCCAATGCAAAAGGCATCAGTTGATGGTAAGCTAACACATAAAGCATCAACCGACCAGTTATGTAAAATTTAGAAATATAAATATAATTATTAGCTAGATATCTATAAATAACTTAACATTACAATTTCCAACAGAACTGCAGCTAGGTCTAAAATTATAATATATATGCTAAACCTCCGCAATAAGTTACACAAGACATTAACATACTAAGAGGTTCCATAAGCATGTAAAGAGCGGACAATAACCAAAATGAAATTCCGGCTTACCGCTGCTCCTGGTAAACCAGGTGTTCCGGGAATTCCAGCTGGACCAGGTGGTCCAAGTGGTCCTGGAAGACCTTGTGGTCCCAAATCTCCTCTGTCTCCCTTAGCTCCACGTTCACCCTATGAAGATATCAACATTATATATCACAATTTTATGTATCATTTGTTTGTATGAAGACACTCAATATATCACCTTTAATTGACCTCTCAAAAGCACATGGCTATCTAATTGATGTAAACAGAGATGATTTGTACATGATTTTGAGATCAACTATACAATACAATACAACTTATATTTATAATGCACCTTAATAAAACAATGTCTTACTCAAAGGACGCATTACAACATAATAATTAGTTATAGTACTGAGAGAATAAATGAGTCTTAAGTTTTAATTTAACTAGGCATGGTAGCCAGTTGGTTCTCTCAACAACAAAAATCATAGGTTGGGAGAAGTAGCAGGGTGCATGCCAACCACTAGCATTACTTGTACTATTTGGTAAAGATCAGCCAAACATCATGGTCTAGTTAAAAATTTGGCAAAATAACGAAACTAAAATGTGCTAAACAAAATGCCATGCAATACAACAACAGGCAACATCTGAAGTCTGACAATGCTTTAATCAGAACAGCTCAGAGGCCTGCTCAGAAATCCAGAGTGGGATTACATCATCGGTTATGAGATATGGAAGAGATAAGTTTCCAGTTTCATAAAAGGCTGTGACTCAGTCACTGAGTCACGGCAATAATAAGGCAGGAAATAATTTCAAGTGGCTGCATCAACTGCTGTGATTAGGTGCTGGTCAAACAGACAAGTGTACGAAATTCCCAGCAGATCCAGAATTTCAATATATATATATATATATATATATATATATATATATATAATACATAATATAATCTAATCCATATAACCTATCATAAACAAATCAAAAACAAATGAAATGTATTATACCAGATAATCTAATCTAACCAACCTAAAAGATTCGAAGGCACTGTGGCATCTCACCCAGGAGGACTTAGCTGATAAAATATCAAGTTCTAGTAATTACCTACTGTCCATTTAATTCTGTTAAGACAAATGCAGCATACAGTATATGCATAAAACATTTATATTATATTTATAACACTTATAACATTTAACATTATAACATATAACATTTATATTATATGCAATAACAGCACAACATAACATATGGTATACAATAGAATAACAAGTGAATTAATGCATGTTGAAGTTAGAGTAAATAAGGTAAATAAAATGATAAACTTAACAATAATGTAATAGTAAAACTGTAGAGTTGGTACCACTGACCTTCTCACCTGCCGTGGAAAGAAAAGTTTCACCAAGCGCCAAGTCCTCTCCACTGCCACTCCCATCAATGATTGGGATCGATGACATTGGTAAACCAGGAGGTCCAGGTTTACCTGGGGGTCCGGGAAGACCAGGCACTCCGATCACAGAATCTCCTTTTTCACCCTGATGTCAACAAAGAAATTCTTCATAAATAATCACAATACTCTGATTTCAGTCTCTCAAAGTCAAAAACGATTTCAAGGGTATAATTATTAGGCAGGTAAGGTTGTGCAATAATGATTTGGTATTAATGAACCAAAAGACCCCTGTAGTGGTGTAATAAATGTTCAAAACAAAAGCAAGGCGGAAAATGATAAGTTAGACTGGATGATGACTAACGGCAATAGCCATTCAAAGGAAAAGGCTCACCATGATATCTTTGGATGCGTGTCCCCACTTTAGGGCAGGGTACCCAAAGAAGAAGCATGTCTTACATCAGCTACTCCCACCAATTAAAACCCTCAGTTATTCCCTTCGGCCCCACACCCATGATCGTATTATTCCTCCTGCTGACAATCTAACGCGTAAAAGTTTTATTGTTAGGATGTTGTATGAATATTAAGTTTTCTTGTTTTCTTAATTACTTGTAAACCTATGTGCGATTAGCTATTGGTTAATAAAGAATATACTTACTTACTTACTTACTTACTTATAACTATTCAGCTGCATTACTGACTCAAAGCCTACTGTTTATAAGCTTCTATATAGTGCTATTAAATGCCCAGGTAAAAGGTTGAAGCTGGATACTAGACTTAATGTCTTTCTGGTATGGTATTTGTTGGCATACGAGAATTGTGGAGGGAAGCAATAAAACGTGCCATGGACACCTAGGGCTTTCACCTATGGACAGGAATGACATGAAGAAGTGGATGGTCAAGTTGCAATTTGTTTAACCAGAATACCTTGTAACATCCATGCAATATAATGCTATGGGTTCAAAATAAATAAATAATTAACTAATTAACCTAAATACTAGATAAACTATTGCTAATACATCTGTTGCAAATTAACACACTAAAAACGTGTCTACATAAACTTAAGGATGTTCTTAAATCACTTCAGCTAGATGAATGCCTTTTCAGAGATTTTCTTTAGTTAGTGTTGTAAATTATTTACACTGGTAATTGCTCAATTTCAATTACACTTGTGAATACAAAAGTAAAGATATCACACCCGACTTGATAACATTTCTTCAAACCTGCCTTGGTCCCTTTCAATCCTGATAGACCGGGCTGGCCCTGCACTCCAGGTGGACCCATCTCACCATCTTTGCCTGAATCCCCTTTTGGCCCAATTGGACCAGGGAGACCCAAACTGCCCTAAGAGAAACAAATGAGACAAAGGAAAAAATTGAAAGTACACACCAAGGCTCTGTTACTCACCAGCAGAAATACAAGAAGCGGAAAACTCAAACAAATGTTGATAAAAAAGAAATAACTAAAGTTGTGCAATGTGGTGGCCCTTAGCTTAATGCACAGCACCTGGAAGATGAAAATGAAATCAGTAAACAGGCGCACTTCCGAGAAAGATAAGCAATAGTTCCAAAATTCTCTAAAGTCATCAATGGGACGTTCAACTTCCAACTGTATTTGAGCAAAGTCTGTGTATGTAGGTTCAAGAGCTGGATACTAACACCCCTTTTTTCCATAAACAAAACAAATTGGCGGTGTGAGAGGGTGAGATTTTCATCTCTTTAGGGTCACTCTACTGTGCAAACTCTAACACTGATGCTGAATTTTCGCTCTAAAAACCACCCAATGTAACAAGCAACACAATTCTCAAAGAAACTGGCCAAAATACAGATGTGCCCGAAAACTCCCAATCCTGCACTCGGTAGGATATTTCTTGCTGTTTAAGGATTTACTTACTTACTTAGTATGCTATCATCAGTTATATTATGCTATTATGCATAATATGCTAGAACCATGGTGCTATTCAACCAGACATTTATATCCAGACTCTTGTATCCTCTTCCTCTGTTTTTCAGCGCTCTGCCTCAGGCACGTCTAGATATCGAGTGCTGCCATGCTTATCTCTTCTCAGTCTTCACTTCTCTGTAGTCTAGACTGGTTCTTCTGTACATCACCATCTAATCCAGCAGCACTACATTCAGTCTTCTAGTAGTCTTCCTTCTTTCCATTCATCCCCCTGCAGCACTGTCTTCAGAAGTGAGTCATAAAGATACAAGTGCAGGTCAGTTGCCTTTTTACATGGCAGTCTAAACAGCACTAAGCACTTTGTGGAAAAGGAGGCTTACTTACTATATACACTGGATTGGTGTTATAACACTAAGTTTGGCAGCCACACAAACTACAACTTTACAACAATACTGCACTATAACAAAGTCAAATTCGAAAGAAGAATTAAAATTGGTATCTTGTAATGATGTTCATTTATACAGCACAGTCAACAGGTTCTTAGAAGGCGTAATATAAATGCATAGATAACTACATAATAACTACCGAGCTAATGTTAAAGAGGCTCTGCTCTACTCAGTTATACAGAAATATTCAAGTTCAAACAGGAATAAAAGAAGTAAGAGATACTATAGTTAGAATAAATCCTTCACAAATCAAGGTATCTTCTACATTTTGTATGACTTACTTTTTCACCTTTAACACCTGCTGGACCTGAAAGTCCTGGCGAACCCTTCTGACCTTTTGGCCCAACAGGACCAGGAACACCCTTTCTTGTAAGCCGATCGATTTCTCCTGAACCTGATTCATCCAGAGATATTCCTGGGGGCCCAGGTGGACCCATTGGGCCTCGAGGACCCATCGACCCTGACTGACCATCTTGTCCAGGTTCTCCCGGTGGACCTTGAGCTCCAGGTAATCCAGAATCACCCTGGTGGTGGTAAAGCACAGAAAAAACTTTAAAAGATTAGCAAACACATAGTTTGTACCAAACTTACCTTTCCTCTACTTAGAAACATCTACAGTTAAGATATCAATAAAGTTTTGACTATTGACAATCAAATGTCAAGGTCACCATCTTCGTTGTCGTCATGATCATCAGTGGAATAATTAAGTTGTAACTGGAATATTAAAACATTTTCAGCACATCATGAGTAATACTTGTGGTAACATTTCTAAACAACTGCTCTAGATTACACTACATTAATTTTCCTAGTATACTGGATTGAATTGAAGCACAGCTCATGTTGTAAAAACACTAAGATCGGTCGTTGTAAATAAATGTGCCTGACAACTTCGTATTACCACACAGCACAAAGCAACTTACTAAAGGCATGAAGAAGTTTACAAAATGACATACCGTATCACCTTTTTCACCTGGTGCTCCAACAGAACCCGGAATACCGGCAGGACCCTTGAGCAAATTGACATATAGACAACATAAATGACAATGTCCATCTTATTAAGCAACACCAAACAACAGCAGCAGCAGCAACACTATCACCAACAAACACTAACATCATCAGAAGTGTTGTCATCATTGTTCATAATCTTTATCTCCACTGCAATCATCTCCGACTTGTTAAATACCAGGTCAAGGATTTCAACATCAACAATGCTGCTTGCTTTGTTGGTCTTTGACCTTCTGCCTCTTTCCGGCACCTGTCTAATAAATAAACTGATGGTATTGACTGAGATTTCAGTTCAAAGCCACCATCAGTGGATGCATCAAGTGTTCTCAATAAAGACAAAATATAGATTATCCTACATTAGATTAGAGACACCATACAAAGCTACAGGAGATGACAATCCCAATTCATTATTCAATAAGGACGTATATTACAGCTAACCATTCCTTCATCAATCTTTCCTTAGCCACAAATACCTGCTTACTGCTATATTCTGTCCGCAATATAAGTGTTATACATGTTACTATTGAATTTATAAGGTGGTATTATAATGCATAAATTATGCAGCAATCATTAACATATCTACTCTTGGAACTTCCAGCCCAGCCTAAGTCTACATTAAACAATATGGAGAACAAAGCTTACAGCCCATATATTGTATTGTGCAGTGTCAGAAGAACTCAGACCAACAAAGGTCTTTAAAGACCAGACATACAGATTGAAAGGCAAGAGTATATCAGATGATGATACAACCCATTTTTCTATATGGATCAGAATGCAGGACACTGAGAAAGCAATAAGAGAAAATTAAAAATCCCACTGACTTGACCCAGTGCTCGTGAATAAGCTGTTGCCCCGCACTTTACTTTTAAGTAGCACTTTAGAAACTTCAAGTTTACGATTACGATTACGAACAACCCTTACAACAGAAGTGAGCCGGCTACCAAAACTGTAGGAATCTCAAGACTACAAAAATCAGCAATGAAGAAAACCAGCAGTCCTTGGAAATGCAGGCAACTCCACTGGATAAGTCTGATGGTTTAGGTATGTGGAAAATGTGCCAGCCGACTGACTCACACAATACACTACATGCAAGAATTGAGGAAAAGAGAAATGAAGGAAGACCACAACTAAGCTGGATAGACAACACAAACAAAGACATAACAAGACTTGCAATAAACATGAAAAGACCATTAAATCTGACAAATGACTGAAAAGAATGGAGATCGTTTAATCACAAACAATGCCGCCAAATCACTGACATCAGGAACTGACAACGATGATGAAATGTTGATTATTACCTGTGTCGCATGCAGTCACTTGCATTGCAAAATACCACTACTGGAAGTCAAGTCCTTAAGAAGTTTTCTTGAAGTGGCACTACATAAATGCTCACTTACATTATATCACAGCAATTACGTATCACCACATTAAGAAAACAAATTAAATTTTTAGCTAAACTGACCTGGCATCAGATGTTACATGGCAATAATGAAAAAACCTCTTACCTGTGGTCCAGGTGGTCCCTGCTTCCCAGGTGGTCCAGGTGCTCCTGTCACTGATTTTCCAGGTGGCCCTGCAGGTCAAAAGATGCCAAAAAGAACAACACATAACCTTTGTTAGGCTGATATGAAGAGGGAATTATCTAAAGCTTCCTGGGGAGGTGTGTGTCATCATCAAGTGCTGTCTAACACCTCCTCCTCTGGATGGCCCCACTGGGAGTAAAACAAGTAGAAACACGAAAAGTTACTGAAATTTAGAACAAACCTGCATTTAAGAGAAATGTAGTAAGCTCATTGCTATCATTGATTTTCCTCAAAAATAAATAACAAAACTGCTTGAATGAAAATCAACAGAAGATTAAACAGTCAACTGCTACAATTATCCAAAATTAAACTTTTTCCTCATAATGAAAATTTAAGGTGGTAATAAGAACCACTTGCCACCAGCAACTTTACTGCCTTAAACACTGCCCCAAGATTTCACATCTACAAAAATGCATGGCTAAAAATATTCACATTACTTCGTATCAGCAATATTACTTTCACCAAGGAACAATATCACCATTATCATCATCATCAGTATCATCAACAACACTGTCTTCATTATTGTCACCAGCATCATGAATACTTCCATCACCAAAACAACAGCCACCATAATCACAGAAACACCCATGAACAGCGTTATCAACAACTACCACTGTCATCAACAACACAGTGGGCAATAATGCTCAAGCTGCTCTTCCGACACCATCAGTTACCACTGCCACCAGCTCCCACCACCAGTTACCACCATCACCACCAGTTACCTTTGCCACCAGTTACTACCATCAGTTACCATCATCACAACACCATCACCACCACCACCACCACAACAACAACAACAACACAACTACAACAAGAATACTGTTACACACCAGCACTTAAAAATGCACTTGTATCGCACTCAAGTCTCAGCCAAAGACATCTGAAATTTGTATGAATGTCATTTTGAGAAAGTCTGACCTGGTTGCCCTGGAGGACCTTGTGCTCCTGATGGTCCAGTGGGGCCTGGTTCACCCGACGGACCAATAGGACCAAGTAGACTGTCTCCCTTTAAAGAATTATTAAGGAACATAATGGATATAATTTCAGTCCTCAAAGGAGCTTTGCTAAATACTTCACTAAGTCATTTCTAGAACTTTGGACAAGCTTCCTTTAACCACATACCACCCTTTTTCATTTTTCGGATTTAGTACAAGGGTTGCCTTGTGGTACACATGTCATTAGGAAGACCTGAAGAACGGCAGAGGTCATATGCGGCATCTAGCCATAAACCCAGATACCCTTTCATGTTCCTCAGGGTAACTAGCTGACTCAGAAAATTCTTGGAAATAGGAAGTTGCACTCAAATGTGTGTCTTCCCTTTCTCCGGTCAAAGTATCAACTACCTCGGACCACCACAAAGACACACCACCATTTCCAGGGTGGTAGACTTCTTTGGAACAGCTTTGCACTAGAACCCACAGCATCTGGGAGTCTTCAACACCACTTGTAAACTATCTTCACAAGCCTCAGTGTAGATAGTATGATATAGTGCTACATAAATATCATACAGTTTTACATTACATTACATTAACTGCAAAAACCAGACAATCACTAACTTTCAATTTAGCTATGACTCTGGCAAAGTTAAGTGACGTAGGAATTCAAAACATAATGATACATAAATTCCGATTTTGTTGATATTCCAAAAGAACCAAAAAACATTGTGATCAAATAGTTTGGTGACCCACTACAAATGTAGCAGATTCAAATCCAGATGCATCTTATTACTTCATTCTCAAACAAGTGAAAGATAAATTGTGCTATTGTTGAACTGTTGCCATGTTTGCGCTTCAGCTCAAAAACCTAACAACGACGAGACCTCATATCTGGTATGAACAAGGTTTACAATACATGAGTGGTTATGTAACTCTACTTGACCTTTGTACCTAACTGCAAAATTAAAACTGGTAGCAATTCTTTGGAACATCAATGCTGCTAGTACCAGTTCTCAAAAACATCAGTGCTACTAGTAGCAGTTTGTTTAGAACATCAGTGATACCTGTAGTACTTTTTGGGAACATCAGTGTTACTAGCATCAGTTTAGAACAGCAATGCTATTAGTAACAGTTCTTTAGAACAGCAATGCTACTTTATCCGTACTGAATGCAGTTTTAAATTACAGGAAAGCCTAGATAGCAACAATGCATTTACTTGTAGAAGACAGTTTCATTTTTTACCTTGCTGCCTCTGTCACCTTTTCGCCCTGGTAACCCAGGGGGTCCAGGTGGACCCTGTGGTCCTCGTTCACCTTTTGCTGCCACAGGAGACTCAGGTCCTACTGCAGATTCACCAGGCTGTCCCTGAATGCAAGAAAATTTCAGATGCCATAATAATAATTATAATAATAATAAAAAAATAATTCACCAGAACCTCTTTATGATGCTGCCATAATAATGATGATGATGATGATTATAATGATGATGATGAGGAGGAAGATGGTGATAATAATAATAATAAAAATAATAATAAAAATAAAAATAATTATAATAATTTACTATTTATTATTAAATATAATAAAAATAATAATAGTAATAGTGATAATGATGAATATGATGATGATAATAATAATAATAATAAAAATAATAATAATAATTCACCAGAACCTCTTTATGATGCTGTCTTAAGCAAAAGTCATTTATTGCATCATAACAGGGTTGTCTTATGACGAAGGCGATATGTGCTTTAGGTGAATTAAAATTGGGTCGATGTCTTGACCGTTTCATATCAGAATTTGCATTAGAATGAAACATTTTGTGACGATGCTCTGGTCTAATTATTGCTTTTTCATTGCCCTGTTGTATTTCTGCTGCTTTTTATTGTTGATCATCAGTAATGCATTACATCACCATGTGGGACGTGGTGGTGTAATGGTATGTTCGATGCCTCGTAACCGGAGGGTTGCAGGTTCGAATCTACCTCACGCCACTGCGTAGCGACCTTGGACATGTTGCTCACCCATAGTTGTCTGTGAGGAAGGCAGCGGGAAACCACCTCACTCATCTCATCCCAGGGTGGCATAAAGCCAACGGACCTGCCTTCGGGCAGAAAACTCATCATCATCATCAGTAATGAAAGAAAACTTCAAAAGTAAAGCACAAAGTTGACTGTAGCAACGGATTGCAGTTTTTCTCATAATTTTCTCTAAACATGTATTTCTCAGTTTAAAATTATCACTTTTTAAATTACTAGTGCAAATAAACAAACCAAAACCAATCTTCTAGGCAGCAGCTCCCCCTGGGGATGACCCTTTGACAATTATGAAACCCATATTACAGTAGAACAAACTGTTAATGAATTATTTGGTCCTACTAAACTTACCATAGGATCACTTACAAGATCACCTTTAAGCACACTGGTTACTTGCTAAAGGCTACCCTAATGCACTTTTTGCTAAGGAAAATCCCAGAAGGTGCTAAAGACATTATTATTATTAAAATTTCATAGATATTCGAACCCAAGAACAACTTCAAATTATACTCGAATTAAATAATTAAATAAAAAACACTTTGGAAAAACAACTTGTTCTCTGGCAGACGAGTTCATATGAGTCTGACATTGAAAAAGTGTTGCTACTGAAATGAAATACTGCCTACAGGGATAAATTGTGTTTTCACTTACTGGTTCTCCAGGACTTCCTGCTTCACCCTTTTCTCCCTGTGGTCCATCCTTTCCAGGTAACCCTGGTTCTCCCACATCACCTTTTTCACCTAAAAGCAAAGACACAACTTGTGATATTAGCACAACACAAGCCCTTACATTAGAACAGTCACAAGACTCAAGACCAAAATCTTTCCGGTAACATATTGTATTCAAGGTTTTCTATTAAATCAGCCCAACAAGTACAGTCTGAGCCCTTAGTGCTATTTCTATTAAAGAGGCTCTCTCAACCTCACTTCCTGTTTGAATAAGTGCCCTAAAATTTGAGGTCCCAGTCTAGTGGTGGTGAAGGATCTCACCCAAAAATTTCATTGCAGAATGAGCAGAGTCAAGGTCATATGGTTGCTGCATAAAACTAAGTACATTTACATTTATGATATAAGCCACTTGGAGATACAAAGCTCTGAAATATAATCAGGACGGAATCCGACGACCTCACATGTGAGTGAGGTGTGCTACTGACGTAGCTATGCAGGAAAATAAAAGAACTGCGCTTGCTGCCTAAAGCTAGACTGGTTAATTGTCAAAAGCACCATTTTTTACAAATGAAACTATAGAAACTCAAATGAAACTCCAGTGAGCAGCACTTACTCTGAAGGCATGATAGAAATGGCCAGTTACATACATCCATGCATGGATTTATGTAAATGTACGTATATGTACATATGCACGCATGTATACATTTATACATTCATACATACATACATACATTCATGCATACATACATAAACATTCACACTGTTCATGAGATGTAGCAACAGTGGTTATGCTTTCCTAGCAGAAATTTAATATTTATGAGCATTTTTGGTTACATTAATGTCTGCTGTTATCAGACGCTTCTTCATACAACGCATAAAGGTAAGAATTGCATATTTATGAATTATTCTTTTATGAGTGTATCTGTGACTTCATTTGGTCCAACTATAATTCACTAAAAACATACAGACGTCTTAGCATGAAACTACATATTTTAATGTGACTTAATTAGATCCAACATTTGTTTCAAGTAAATTTGACGATAGCTATATTATCTAGAACAAGACCTACCCGGTAATCGTGAACATCTGCTCAGAACAAGAATAAATGAACGTTTCTAGAGTGCATCTTATGAACCTCTCAGAAGCTGCTAAGATGCACTAGACAAACGCCATTGTTCTGTTACAAACACAATTCAATAACTTCTTTTTCTCCAATGAGATTTATTAGAACCAAAACTTTCTTAAATTAAACAACCCTATGTCCAATAGTATAATTAGCTCAGAGATAAAAATTAAAATAAATAGTAATAATAAAAGTCGTCATAGTAGTAGTAGTCGTGGTAGCAGTAGTCACAGTAGTAGTAGTAGACTAATAGGAGTAGTGGAGGTGGTGGTAATAATAATAATAATAATAATAATAATAATAATAATAATAATAATAATAATATAATAATATTTATGATCCCTGAGGCAAGTGCACTTACTCAGAGGAGGGAATTAGGATACAGAAGAGAGATGAAATTAATAAACCCAGGAGTTGCTGAAGTAAAAAAACTTGAGTTGAAATTAAGTTTAATTATAACGAAGACAATTATGTCTGTGCCTCAATCATTATATTCCATGACACAACATCAGCATATAAGATAAAGCAGACATTGGTGAGATGTTGTTGCTGGTGAAGAAGGAAGGGGTGTGGCAGGGGGAGTTGACAGGACAAGCCGGAAGCAGAAACTTGAGGCACCAGAGACAGGAAGGTCAAACGCCTCCACATCCTATATGTGAGTGGATGGGACCCACCACAGCCACACTAGTTCATCTTTCAATTTCCTGTACACTGAAATAAATATTTGTTACCTAAAGTATAATTACAATGAGTCAAACTAACCTGAAAACGTCAATCATTATTCAATAACAGCAGTAATTTTATTTTAAGAATATAATCTAATTGAGTAAAAGTTAAAAAGCATCTACATTTAAATGCACTGTGTTAACACTGAATTAATAATTTAATAATAACACAAAAAGTGTTAGTGAGCCAATTCACTTTAATTAATCCTAATCAACTCAATTTCAATATGATCCAACACCTCGTAGCACAATTATCGATGCCACTATCTGAACAGAATTAAGAAATCAAAATATAAGCGAACGCATTGCTTTAAATTTTGAACGCAAAACTCACTGTTAATGGAGGCTCTTAAAAACCAAAGAGAACATTTGTGAATGCATGAGTGCATGATTGTTTGTAAAAGTGATGTACACTTAGGGACGCATTGTACAACATCTGCTTCCCTCTGGCGATGCTTATCACAGCAGCTGAGCAACACACAGTTCTTAAGAGGGGTGAGTTCAAGCATGGTTGCTGCTAAGTTTGTCTTTTACACAGCTTAACAGTGCAAGCACAAAATATGCTGTTAATCCCTAGGGTCAATAACAGGTTAAACTGTCATACTTCAGGACCACCTGTGCCGGTTGGCTTCAGCCATAAGTTGTTCTCGGCTTTTCACCATACAATAAAGATGGTGATGATGATGATGACGTCATACCTCAAATGCAGACAAAAATTACTCATCTAGACTAGTTCTTATGGAATTAGTGGAATATTAGATCAGGTCTTGTACCCTAGAGTCCATCAGTCATTCAGTCTGCATTTCCTCCAATCAATCCACCAACCAAACAATCACCACACAAACAACTATTAACCAATCAACTACTAATCGATTAATCAATTAAGCAATCACCTTTTCACTTAATTAACTGGTCAGACTGACCAGTTAATTAAGTTAATTAACTGGTCAGGGTGGCTCAATCCAAGTTTCATTATTATTAAAATTAATATTAATTTTTTCCCAAGGTACATATGCACCATCAGGACTTTAAACAATGCTTCAAAGAATCTAAAATCTATGTTTCAGTATTATTAATATTAATATAAAATTTTTCCCCCAAGGTTCATATGATCCATCAGGACTTTTAAAAATGCTTCTAAGAAACTAAAATGTGTGGATAGGCTAAACCCTGTCAAGTTCTGGTTGACATAAAGTGCTGTCAAGGCAACACCAATAAAGCACTAGATTTCAACTGATAGGCACTGGAAAAGAAGGCTTGATTATTAATATTAATACTGATATTATTATTTTCACCATCATCATCGACATCGTCATCATCACCATCTTTATTATTATTATTGTATAGGCATTTTAGTTTCACACTTCCTTACAACCTGGGTTGTCAAGAATTCACTGTCATGTGGATATGCTTGACAGAACATTGCACACATTAGTTTGAGCCTTAATTGTTCAAAGGGTAGCCAGTGGGGTCACAAACATCAGAGGTAGGTTCTTCAAGGCAGAAGGTAGTACTACAGTTGCCAAACTGATTGTAATTGTAACTGTAATTTGAGATTTATTAAGCGCCTCTTAGAGGATAGACTCAACAGAGGTGCTTCCAACCTGAAAAAGTAAAATCACTGTTAAACAGCACAGTCTTCAGGCGCCCGCGGAACACTGCAAGGGGGATGACCATATTGTCTGGTCCTGGTTTATGGCTTGCAATTTATTTTATTAAATTATTTATTAAATCAACAAGAGTCACTGGTCTGAGTACGAGTGGCATCCATAAATAGACTGACATGCCAATTTGGTTGAGACTGACCTGGCCTACGTTTATGCTGCTCAAACACATTTGCAAGCATTTCGAGAAAATCGTCTTTCCATCAAGGAAAGACCAATCTGAAATCCATCTTCACTGACCTCTTCTTCAATCTTAGTCGGGCTAGAACTACAGAAAAACTGCTGAAATGTAAAGAAATGCAGCAGGTATGTATACATCACACTCACCTTTCAAACTTTCAAAGAAATGCGTTGGCAGAGGCGTTGGTGTTTCAATGATCACCTCCCCTGGAGGCCCTGGTTCACCCGGATCTCCCTTGGGCCCAGGAGGCCCACGAGGCCCTGAAAATCTCTCAGGTAGTGTAGTGGAGTTCTGAAACATTAAATGCAGTTCCACGTCAA
Organism: Norana najaformis; assembly: GCA_964023275.1. Classification (NCBI taxonomy): domain Eukaryota; kingdom Metazoa; phylum Annelida; class Clitellata; order Crassiclitellata; family Hormogastridae; genus Norana; species Norana najaformis. The sequence continues at coordinate 30,582,095 of OZ029914.1, read as the reverse complement.
CCTCTTCCAAAAGAATGTAAACACAATACCAAATTCCTGACTACAGAATTCTTAGCCATTGTATATAATTTTCCGAGCAAATCAATGCAGGGATAAACTACACTGCATGACTGATGGTTCATGACTGCATGGTGTAAACTGAGGCTCAGAACCAAAAATCAGACACAAATTTCATAGTGATATTTCATTTCCTGCAGATTGAATTACCTAAACAAGCAGATAGAAATTCTTAGATAATGAAATACAAGACTGAAAACCTTTCAACATGCTTCCTGTTAATATATTATACACACATAAATTATGCGTATTTACATATGATAATTTAACTTCATATATATAAATATGTCATATTTAGTATACAATGTGAAACTTGCTACAAAATACAAGAAAAATACAACAAAAACATTGAAACAAATAAAAATATCAGTGTGGTGCTTGTTATAAGAATGTAAAAGGCACTGTATTAAGTGCCTTGATACACACATATACACAGAACAAGTTCGTAAATAGATAAATAAACAAATAAATATGCAGGGTAGAATAAGATGACAGAGGTGATGGATGACGATAGTGATGGAAAGGTTCTGTATTACCTATATCACAGAATCATTAGAGATGTGATTGTGACTAAATGAAACTCATTTTAGTATGCAAAATTACCAAACATAGCTTGAAAATATGAAACAATTACTAGCAAAAATCTAACACAGACTGAAACAATGCCATTAAGCATCTAGGCACAGACATAAAATAGCCCTAAGGGGCAGTGAGGCAAGGCTGATCCAGAAGGGGCCATGTGGGCTATGCCTCCCTCCCTCCAACTATAGAAAGCCAATGCAAGGGGACAACGAGCAAGGTAGCAAAGGTGAATCAAGGATGGCAATTCTGACCATTCCCTCTACCCATTAGAGGGCTTAAACTGGGAAGAACCAAGGTAGGTGTGGCCTTCCTCTGGTTCTGCCAGTGGACTTAGGTGGATGGATCTAGGTGTAAAACCACCATATGCCACATTATTATTATTATTTCTTTATTTAATAAGCATCACTAGCTAAATGTAAATGTAAATGCACAGGGTTTTATACAGAGACCATATGGTCTCGACCCTGCTCAACTTGCAAAGAATTTATCGGGCAAGATCTTTCACCACCGCTGCCCACCTGAATAGGCGCCACACCATTTAAGGTCTCCATGCACAGACCATGGTAGCCCGAGATTTAAATTTCTGAAATATAGCCACTGTAGGTATGCAAACTGGCATCCTCATGTACAGAGGCGCTTTAACGTGCTTTTTAACCAATCAGCTAACCAGGCCAGCCGCTTAATGACGAAGCATCAACCAATAGCGCTAAGCAAATATGCGCGAAGAACTTGCTCAAGGTTCCTCCACAGTAACCGTCTCATGGGAGGCTTGAACCCACACTCTGCATTGCAAGGCAAAAGCTCAAACCAATCAGCTACCACGTCCTACCAACGTCACACACAGACTTAGTCACCTCAAACAAAAGCACATAATAAAATGTGATGCGCATAAATCATACAGCACTTCTTCAAGACATCTACCCAGAGGCAACCTTCAATGTTTGGGAGATGATGCAGCAGTGCATGTTGAAATTAGAAGGCAGATGTCATATAGAAAATTTCAGACAGATAGTACCAAAATAGAAAAGGTGCAATGTGGCACAATGGAAGCTCCAGACAGATGGTATCAAGATAGAAAAGGTACAGTGTGGCACCGTAGAACTGTGCAAAAAATGAAGTAGCAGTTCGCCCCTAAGAACGAACCATGACACAGAAAAGGCAACACAATTGTTCAGTTAAACTTGACCCAAACACAACTGATATCTCTAGAATCACGTCACAGTCGTGTAATTTGAGTGTTGAAGAAATAAAGAATTCGGAACAAATATCTACACTTTAACTAAATCACGTCAAGACGAACACAAAGAGCCTAGCAAGAAAAAACCAGAAGCAAAGCAATGCTTAGAGGGAGAGTCGGTTCAGTCAGAAGCATGTGCATTTAAAAGCCAAAGTTTATGCACAACTTGGCATGAACAGATCTTGACTCTTGCAGTCCTGCCTGTGAAGAATGTAAAATATTGCATCCTAGAGTGCATCTAACTACACAGGCGTTCTCCAGCACTCAAATAAAGCACAAGAAATGCACTTAGAGTCAGAGGGAAGCACGCAATCCAAATTGAATGCTTTCGTTACTTCTTCCGATATTGCCACTCTAACCAAGAAATCAACTGCAATTTTTTGCTGCAAAAAGTAGAGGTCTGAAAGTCAAGTAAAGACCTCAGGCAAACAAAGCAGTTCTGCCAGAACCTTGGTCTATTCTAATCTAACTACTTCTACATCATCAACTGGTGCTTAACCCAAACGCCATCGTAACCGTAATCGTAATCTCGAGATTTCTACAGCACCCGACGAAGGCCACATCACAGGGACCAGCTTATTCACAGGTGCTAACAAAATCGATAGGCAAGAGTTCGGTTCCCGGTCAAAATCCAAAAGTCAGGCAGAGAGACAGCATGGCAGTTATGGTGGGTGATGTCTGAGACTGGAGCGGAAAGCGAGATAAGAGGAAGAAGGGGATTCAGGATAGGCATGAGTCGTTGGTGCCCCAAAATCCAGAGGTACATAGTCCAACTGATTAAAGAACACTGGAAATTATATTCAGCTAAATGGAGAATTCTCTCAACATAAAAACTCCCGGTCACTCGCAAAGCAGTGGCACCTAAATGTTTGTTTAGTTGAAGGCAATAAATATGTCAGCACCCAACTCAGGACAAGACTGTTTGCCTCAGAATACATACAGTTATCATTCCAGATAAAATTAAAACCCATAAAATGCTATTAAATTGAAACTCTGCTGAATGAATATAGCTTTCTCTGTCTCTCCTCTCAAAAACAAAACCACCACTAACTGAAATTCTGTACTTGGACAACTCAGACAGTTCTCGGTTGCAGGTGCATCAAAGAATCTGACAGCGGTAAATGTGCCTTTCAAGTTAACATAAGTGAACCATTGTGAACTGCATTGCCAAAAGCCCACAGGCTATAGAAATAATCGGCACCTGTGGATTGTACTAAATTTCGGCCTGAATATCTAACTAGAATGTGTTATAACACAGCATAAAGATAGCAAGGCAGAATTTGTTTTTGATATCAAACGCCGCAATCAAGAACAGAAGCAATGCTTAACGCTCAACCTGACATCTTCCATGCCAGGGCCTGACCATTTTGCCCCACTCTAATTCGACAGATAAGTTGATAAGTTGACTGTTGAGGTAGCACACTCGAATTAAGATTTATGCTCTCTGTTCACGGTTAATCTCCAGGGATAATTTATGCAAAGTGCTCAGAAAGAGTTCCTTTCTTCAGAAAGAACTGTCTTTAGTAAAGTGATGGAATGTAGGGTCTCAAGGTCTCTCTGTGGCCCAAGGGGTAAATCACTGCTTCTTCTGTACGTGGTATAAGGTGACCATACAAGAGCATGTAGTAAACATAACATTCCATGAAGCTTTGTTGTGTTACTTTACCGAACTTTCCTTCAATGTTTAGAGGGAACCTATACTCGAACCTGGAAGAGGTCAAATCTTATCTTTCTGAACTCAGTCCAATCTGATCTACTAGCTTCTGTAGTGCAGGCTGCAATAGCATCAGCAGAACACATACCATATTTAAATAATTTAAAGTTACATATTTTAAAATCAGATACCTTCAAAGTTAGACACTTTTAAAGTCAGATACTTTAAAAATTAAGATACCCGACTTCCATCACCTCAGAAATAAAGGTGTCATTAAACAAACAGATGTCGAAGTCTGGGAAAGGTCATTTAATCATCTTTTAATTTTACAGGTTCCTAAATTTTACTAAAGATTTACTACATTCCACTTGCACTATGTGCTTCAGTCAATAACAGCCATTAGGGGCTGTTTTGTTAAACTTGGGCTTAAATTCTTAATGCTCAACCTGATCGTGTATTCTTCTTATTGTAATTGTTATTATAGTAATGTGAACCCAAAAACCACAAACAAAACATTACAACAATGAATACAAATTGCTGAACAAGATATATGAATAAGTGAGGTCAGAAATAGTTCCCATAGACTGTAGTGTAGTTGCCTTTAGACTGCAGAAACTGATGGGTCTCTGAAAATACATAGAACTGTCTATACAGTAAAGTGTACCCTCTGGAAATATCTAATCTCAAGGCCTACCATTAAAACCGGCTCTTGAAGTGAAAGCACAACGCACTGACCCACTTGGAGAACACAGACACTGGTTCCATGTTATTTTGAACACTAAAGCAGGTTCATTCCTATCAGTTCCGGCTCCATTTTTCTCACAAACCAAATAACTTAGAAGGTCTAAACTGGAATCTTTAAGCACACGCCATAAAAACGCTATGCCACCATGAATAAACCAGCCGGAACATGGCTGCTTCCATTAAATGAATTGGAACTTCCCATGATAACTGGCACTATGTATGTTGATTTAGTGGACAAAACTATTGAAAATGTTATCAAAATGGTGTAACTTCAAACCACCCAAGCCATTTATTTAAACAGAAAAGTTTAGAAAAACTATGGAAGAACACTCGTCTTAGAAAAGCCTCATTTTAACAGTGGAGAAACTCATCTAACAACAGGAAGACTTATCTTAACAGTAGGAAGACTATTCTAACAAAAGGAAGACTTATTGTTAAAACATTAGAGCTGAACAGCACACCTCCCTGTAAATTGTGCAAGAATTATAAGATAGGAGAAGTTTGCTGAAAAACTATATATTAACATAAATGCATGTATAATATATTATATATATACGTGATGTGATATAATGTGATATAATGTGATATATTGTAACATAAAATAACACAAATAACAAATCCACAGTACTGAATAAAGCATAACAACACAACAGGACACAATATAACATAACATAATTGTAACTGTAATTACAGAATTATATAGTGACCGTTCAAGAGAGACTCGTAAGAGTGCTCCTGACCTGGCAAAATAAAACAATGACAGAACAAAACAGTTTTCAAGTGCTTACCAAATAGAGGTAAAGACAGACCAAGAATGACGTACAAAGTTGCTAGGAAACTTATTGTTGCCTAGCAATAATAACTTGCCTATGAATGAAGCATAACACAACATGCAATACCATTATGTGTCTGCAGTCTTCAAGCAACTGTGTAGGTAATCGGTCGTTAAAAACTTAGATTAAAAAAATTGGCAGCTCTATTTAACTGTTTGCTAAAATGCGTCATAAGTCATAAGCTCATACCTCAGGCCTTTCACAAAGTGATTCAGCGAAGTCAGGATCCTCGTGCAACGTTAACCACTGGATACCACCCTACAATTAAAGAAGCATCGCAGAAATGCCATGACACAAAGTTACGCAAATGTTATCAATGACCCTGAAACTTTCTTTTTCCAAACACATAAGTAGTATTGTTTCAGTTTAGAAAAAAATCAACAGCACATAAACATTTCTCTCATCTTCTCCAAAATCTAGACTTGGAATAATTGCATATGTAACCACAGAGTTAACTCAGACTTTCATCACTGGTCTGCATATTATTAGTAATACAAATTTAGTTGTAATTATTTCATTACCACATAATTTTCTTATTGTTAATGCTATATAGTAATGTCGTTGCTGCTACATGCCTTGAAGGGGTTCTTAGAAGGTACTATATAAATGTCTAGCTATGTAGATGCATGCATGCATTCACGCATGCATACATACATACACAAACACATGCACATACATAAATACATACAATAACAGTTCTAATATTAATATATGCAATTATTATTATTGTGGAGAAGCCTCTTTTAAATCCTACTGCAATCTCTGTATTCGAGACTGCAACACCCTGTGTGATTGCAAGGGTGCAGAATATGAGTCACTGATAAAAAGCTGCTGACAAAGGCCATATTCCAAGCTGGTGTGGATCAGACCCTGAACTCATATGACCCAAATATTCTCAAGTGTGGATTGTAGGCCACTCAGTGTACAATTGATTTCCACGGTGTCCTTGGCGCAGAAATGTGGAATGCACCCAAACACTATGAAACGTCAGTGACAGCGACACAAGCATCTAACGGTCAAACAAATACTAGTAAGTGGACGGACCAAGTTGTCAGGAATTCCTAAGGAGCTCCACATTGCACAGCTAATGGCATTTCCTAGTCAAGTGGAGTCAACTTGACTACAGCTCAGAACACTGTCCAGGTCAAGTCCATTACACAATTAACTTACTACCGGCCAAGACCTGGAACGAGAGACCTAGAAACGGAAGTCCACCTTCTCAGCTGGTCGCTCTTTCAAAGTCCATTTAATTTATGGACCAGTCAGCTAGTAAATAACTGGAAATAAGACATCCTAGTGAAAGTCTTAAGAGATCTGAAATTAATTGACAGGCTTCAAAGGCGCCTTTATAAGGCCCAGACACATAGACACGGCCCAGGGCAGATAAGACCACCCACAATGAACAGGGCCACACCAAATCTGCCCATTTACACCTCATCCATAAACATGTCCTATCTTCTCTACTGACAATTTGCTAGGTTAGACATTCCAGACACAGTCAGTTTCTCTCTGTCTCTCTCTGTCTCTCTCTCTCTCTCATCACGCTGGTTCTCTCTCATTGTGGTGATGGCAGACATAAGTGTGACCGGAAGACTCTTGCAACATACAGTGTCTGCCAGAGAAGTACACCAAGTGTGGTCTATAGCAACAAGACAGCTTTTATCGTATATAAACTAGTGCATTAATTGTAATATATAAACTCCGCCACTGCTGTACTCGGTTGGGTGCCAGTCCCAAGCCTGGATAAAGGAGGAGGGCAATGCTAATCATCTCTGTTATGACACAGCGTCATTAAACAGCAACTTCAAACCTGGTAATACATGCATAAAGTGGTTTCGATGGTTTACTCTGACTATAAGTCAGAATAAAGTGTTTGGTATAGATGTCTAAAGATGTAGGTTCTGGTCACATCAGTTTCTACTCTTTTCAGACATTAAGACTTACTTTCAAGTGCACATGCATACTGCACATAAACAATGATGAGCACATTGCTAATGCAGATATTTAAGTGCCAAGGTAATACACTTACATAAGTGTGACTGAAGAAGAAAAATGCACGTACAAAGCTAACAATAGAATCCATGCAATACAGCTACTTATGCAGATAAAAAAGTGCAATGTTCAAAGCACACAACTCATAGGCTACGCTAATGCTGAGCTCAGAGTTCATAAGTATACCAGTGTACCAAACAACTGCTCTGGAACTGCAATGGATAAATGCTTAATTCCTATCAGTACTTCTGTGTGCACCATCTTCAATAAATGTGCATTCTTTAAATTCAATCCATGTTCGCTTCTCTTGTGCAAAAGCGAAACATTTCTGATATCCAATCAGCCGTGTGAACTGGCACTTTTGGGAGGTGCTTGAAAGGCACCTTATAACTGTCTGTTACATTAAGTTACATTAAGATACAGTTGTCCAGTCATTCATGTGTTATGTAATCTATGTAATGTAAATTAACTGAAGATTTTCAGAGTGCATTCTGCCTTCTACAGCACATACCTCTTGAAAGTGTCCTTGCTTTTTAAAAAATGGTATTAGATTTCAGTAGGAACAACTAGTTCAACTGTAAGCAAATGATGTTTGAACAGCTGGTAAGTCACCTCCAATGTCTCATAGACACACAAATAGAATCCCAGTGACTTGGGATCAACTCCAGATTAGTTATAAAATCAGATATAAAATCAACACAGATATAAATAACACTAACACAGATATAAATAACACTAACAAATTGAGCAAAACCCTAGGTGGCCATCACCTTGTGTATGCAGGCCTAGTTAAATCCAACATGAAGATGCATGTTCACACTACAGCATACATATTCCACACTAGTTTTCAATAACATACAAGTGTACATGTTAATCTATTATGCATGCTTATGAGCATTAATTAGTCTTCAGACATGTGATCCTGAGGCTGAAAAATCTTAAGAGGCTGAAGCACAACACAAGACACGAACAATCCAAAAACTGGATGACTGTTAATCACTTCTTGATTTGTCCTGTGCACAATGAATTCTCCATTTCTCTTGATGGACTGGAAATGGAATCCTTAGCAAAGTGGGAAAAGGCTGACTTAAGATGTATGTATGTATGTATGTAATGTATGTATGTATGTATGTATGTATGTATGTAATGTATGTATGTATGTATGTATGTATGTATGTATGTATGTATGTATCACTAAACTTGTGCAGTGCCTTTCTAGTAACTCACAAAGGTGCTGCAGCATGGCTACCTAATGGTCTCTAAAGAAGAAGAGTCTTGAGCCAGGCACAAAATGTTTCTTGTACTACTGAACAGGCAAGAGATTGGATGTCTGGTGGAAGAGTGTTCCAGAGAGACGACCCCACAGTGGAGAAGGTGCAGCACGCCCGAGCCGTCGTGCAAGAACGCAGTATGATGAGATGACCATGTGTCGCCGATCGTAGTCTCTGTCGACCAGGTTGATCAGTAACCGGCATGATGAGCTCATTGATATAATCCGGCGCTGAGCCAACGATCGCGGACCTGACCATGAGGAATGTTTTGACCTGTACCCTCTTCTCAACTGGAAGCCAATGTAGGGTGTCACGTAAGTAGGTATAAATATGCAAGAATCTGGATGTACCAGCGACGAGACGAGCAGCACAGTTGAGGATAGATATGGCTGATGACTATAATTTTAATTGTAATCATAAATTTATAAAGAGCTGCTCCAAACTTAACAGACATGCTTTAGAAGTAATTTCATAAAAATCACTGATGCCCAAAAAATACAGTGTAATATAATGTATAGCATACATGCAGCATGATGTAGCATAATATAATATTATAACTAATAGTCCTATAAAGTAAAGACGTAAGTATTAAAACTATGAAAAGAAATTCCCTTAAACTAATTAAACGTTCACTAACCACAAACTTTCTGACAGTTCTGCTTCCAGCCTGTGCCAAATAAGCCTTAGATCCGTCCTCAAATGTCAGTCCTTCCAGTGGTTCTGGTAAAGCAACAGACGACTGGTACACGCAATCTCGGAATAGATCAACTGTGCTGTCCTTGACCTTAAGGGCAAACTTTGTCCACTTGTCAGTCATTGTTGGCCCCGGAAATTCCGCGATCACATAGGACGCCGATTTCCTACGAATGTCCGAATAGTACAGCACGATTTTGGATGTGCTGCTACTTGGACGACTGGAAGAGATTTCCAGTCCAAACCGAACTATTGAGTCTGTTGGATTCATGATTGCGAAAAGGAATCCACCATCATCCCTGTCTGGGTGAACTACAGCAGTGATTGCAAAGGAACTGCCGATCTTCTTGATGACTTCTTCGGCTGGCTTTTGCACTACAGACTGTGGACTGAAATGAAACGCTGGATACCCATCCAGCCCCGTTAGGTAATTTATCGACTTGTCATTGAGAGGCACAGGGACCATGTGAAGAAATTCTACCTTCCCGAAATCACCTGCACATTGAAACTCAGACAATTAATAAATTAACAAACACTCTATACAAAAAAGAATAATAGCTATAACAAAATGATTTAGACTGCTCACATATAAGCACTTGAAATTCTGATAGGCGTCAAGTTTCTCTAAGTGAAAACTGAATGAACATTAGCACAAGGTCAAAAATAACAGAAATCAAAGAGTTCAATTATTGTTCAACTTGGTTACTCAGCAGAGTCAGGAAAACATTCAGACTGTATTATTATAACAGGCATCCTGCCACAGCAATGTTAGAGCTTGGCAAAATCTTTGCCTCACTTCAAATCTGCCAAGTTTAAGAGAACACATGTCCTTAATGGGCTGCCTAACTATGCCTCCGATAAACTTGAATAATCATCGAATGACCGCATACCATAAAACTTTTTGACATTGCCTATTGAGAAGTTACTTAATTCTTTGGTTCAGTGATTGATAGCCAATTGGTCGAGAATATGCCTTGTACTGCAAAATATAATGACTAAGACACCACAGGTGGTCATTGTTAGGAACTTTAAACACATCCTTAACAGAGCATCGCTTGGTGGGTTTGAGTGAGCACTATCAAATGAAGCTTACAAAGTGCTACGCAATTCTGTTACAGCAATGTAGCAGTGTTAATAATTTGATAATGTCCTTAACATTTTTAACCATTTGATGATGTTCTGTAAAATTACGTCGTCTGTTATTAACTGGTTCTGACGCTTGCGCCGCATGTGTCTGCAGTCAGCACTTAACTGTACACGTATAGCGCCCTTTTCTCGACCTCTGTCGTACTACGGTGCTCTGTAAATCGTCTTAATATTTTTGTTGTTAGTCTTATTATTATTATTATTATTATTATTATTATTATTATTATTCCTATTATTATTCCTATTATTATTATTATTATTAGGCCTATTATTAGGCCTATTATTAATGCCTGGGTTAACAGCAGTTACACTAAGTGCCTGAAAAGATATTCACTTCAGGACGCCCGCATGTATGCGCCTGCTTCCTCTGTTTCATTTTAATTGATGAGGGAAACAGTTCAGGCTGCCAGTATGCCAGTACTAAGTTAACCAATAAAAGTTGGCATCAGGAACTTCATTTATCAGAAACCTTCACAGAAGTCAATGTTATGTTCACATTTGCTCCTAAACATAAAAAAGTTTATCAGAACCGCTCAAAAAATCGCTAAACATGCTCCTGTGGACTGTGCTTACACTGTCTGAGAGCAAACCCAAGTAACTCCAGATACCGCATTCAGACGATTAAATATACCGCACGTCGTGCAAAAAGCCGAGTCGTAAAAACGGAAATAAACAAAACACACGTCGTCCTGGTCGTCACAGCCATGTAAGAACCGTGCGCAGCAGCTGCTTCCATTGGTTGCCTGGCCTTCATGGCAGACTATATTCTCCAGATAAGGAAAAGGCGAGCAGCGGCGGCAGCAGCGGCAGCAGCGGCAGCAGCGGCAGCAGCGGCAGCAGCGGCAGCAGCGGCAGCAGCAGCAGCTGTATGTTCGTATATCCGTTTTACTTGGAATCGGTAAGGGATGGAAAGCACTTTCGCGCACCAATAACTCAGCCGATAATATCAAAGACAGACAGTCAGAGAGACAGAGAAACAAAAAGCCAGAGAGACAGACAGACAGACACATTTTATCAGTAAGACAGACGACGACCGCTGAATAACAAGACGACCACGCAGATATATTCATCTGCCACTCCTCGCTCGAACTTCAAGTAGTCTACGATCGGCGACTGGTTTCTTCTGTGCGAGACAGTCGGGCGAGTGCTTCATAGGTTTCTCTGACAATGACGACAACGACTCGTGACGACGACGACCGCCACGGAGCCGTCTAGTGTGGGTGGTGCTGCTGCTGCTGCCACGAATGGTGATAATAATGACGATGATGACGATCATCAGAAAAGCAAAAGGAAGAAGAGAGGTACAAAGACGACGACGCATTGATGATGATGTTGATGATGATGTTGATGATGATGATGAATACTGCAGCGTTTTTGTGGGGTACAGAAATGCACTATACCAAGTGTCTAGATAATCGTAATCTCGAGATTTCTACAACGCCCAACGAAAGCTAAGTCGCGGGAACCAGCTTATTCGCAGGCGCTCAGTCAAAACAAAATCGATAGGCAGATCGAACGATAACTAACTTAACTGCAACGATGATGAAAACGATAAAGTTCACTGCCTGCTCATCCAAGCCAAATCATAATGCCTCTGTCAACAATAGTTCAATCCTCTGATTGAACTATTGTTGACAGAGACATATCTGATTCCTGTGAATGAAGATGATCCGCTGATCTGTTTTCAATCGAGAAACCCTATAGTATAGCATGGCCTCACAAGAATCAATATATGCCTCTGACTGAACTATTGTTGACAGAGGCGTATATGATTCTTGTGAGGCCAGGCTGTAGGGTTTCTTGATTGAAGCGCAAGACAGATCAGCGGATCATCTTCATTTATGTAGCTTACATCGGTCAACACGGAATTGTCATATTCACAAAACATCGGAATTCGGCAGGGTTGAATTTTTTTACCCTTGTGGTCAAAATCTCTGAGCCTCAAGTGCACGAAAGGCCCAACGTTGTCCAGCTTGTAAGTCCGGGGTGTGATTTACGCTTCTCCGGTGGTTTTTAAGAGTAGTCCTACTGTATCTTCGAAATTGAGGGTCCTGAGCTAAAAGAATCCGGCCTTTGCTCAGTCAAATCAAACCTTCCAACGTCAGGCGGGACCATTTTTACTGTCAAGTGAATGTCCAGAGAGACAGTGGATGAGATTGTCTCTTGGGTTCGAGATGGAATACAGGGTCAAAGAATTCGGGGTTCCTTTTTTCATAGAAGCTCAGAAATAACGAGAAAAGAGCCCGTCAGATTTATCAAATATATCCAGTGCAAAGACGTTCTGCTGTTTAGCGCTTGATAACGACTGGGCTGAGAAAGAGATTTAGGTTGAGAACTCCAGAAGACCAACTTGACACAGAGATTCTGGGATCATACGATAAACAACCCATGAAATTCTCTGGTAATTTTAGACCCAGTAAATAACTTTGCATCTTGAAAAACCAACTTTAATGCAGGCAACACCTATTTCTAGAAATGGATTATGGAATAGATATATCTTGAACAACTTCCCAATTTAGGTCTAAGCAAGGCCACCGTATCTCTTCACGCAACACGCAAGTCTGCCGTTCTAATCGACCTGACTTTACACCACAGTAAATCAAGTAAACCAGACAGGCAAATAAAAAAAGACGCCATCAAGCAACACGCCAAACCGTAACAGCAGAGCATAGCATGCACGGCAATGTGAGACATATATATATATATATATATATATATATATATATATATATATATATATATATATTAAAGATACTCACACTAGCATACATAAGGTTAAAAAAGGTGCCGAACACCGTTCCGGAGCGTTCCGTCTGAAAAAAGCACTGGATATATCTCATACATCTAGTGCAATGCTTTAATACATCCCTATATTGGAGGGGCTCCTGTGTAATATTTGTGCATGAATAGCGGTAAAACGACATGCTTATAATTACTAATCTAATAATCCAGACGTGTATATTTATTTGATGATAAATCAACATTTATGAGGTAGAAGTCCTCTAATATTTTCCACCAGTATTCGGCAGATTTCGCCGCATTAGCCATTTGCGGTATATGATCCGCCATCTTTCAGTTGACTTCCTCAACGCTATTGTGCTTGCAGCTGCATTATAAAGACAATATTTATCAGTTCGAGGACGCGTTGGTGACTTTACAGAGTTTTAAAAAGTTCACCAGTATAACATCTCATGGTTGTTTTGCAAGATAAAAGTACTTAGATCCAGCTATAGGCTACCTGAACGTTGAATAACCATTAACCATTATTATTTTTAAATCTTCTGGTTCATATGACATCTTCTGGTTCTACCTAATCTGAGGATCGTTTACTGAGGAAAAAATAAAGCACTTACAAAGCTCCAAACCGGAGGTAGATTTATCTGGAATGCCTTTGGTTTTAGCAGGCCCAACCGGAAAACATGGCCAGGTAAGAGACTTGTGGATAGGGTGAAAAAGGCCTCTATCTGAAAATTAGACACTGGCTGCTCTGGAAGTTAGACAGTGTCTGGAAAAACAAACGGATTAGCCGTGGATAAGAGGACTGTGTTTATACAAATATCCGAGTAACTGCTTATCAAGGTATTCTGCCATTCCGATGTTCCCCTACTGTTAAAACTGAATCAACTCAATTGCCAGTCATTCACGGTCATTTGCCTCTGGGTAATACTTTTCAATATTTTGCTTCATGAAATTTTTATCAATTTGCTTCGATTGCTTTTCTAGATTTCTTCTCCTCGTGTGTGTCCAAAAAGCAACACATTCCTTTCCCAAAACATTGCTCTCTTTTCTCAATATCCTACGAATCCAAACCAATTCACTACATACACTCTTTAGAATATCAACCAATGGCCTCCTCTTCCAGGAGTTCTTCCATCTATGTGCTAATCTTCCACACAGTGGCAACATTACTTATCAATCTCATGCAAAGCAGACGCCATAAGCCCACAATATATACATATGTATATATATATATATATATTAAATACACAGTATATTTATAATTATAGATGATGCATATACATATATATTTTCTCAACTTCATCAGAAGCCGTTAGCCAAGTTTACGCACTGGTGTATAACCAACGTTTTAAGAATACTAAAAGGACTGTTCTTTACCATCTCTTCCGGTACTTATGCTTTCTTATGCACTTAGCCAACAGACTTTCACCTTAGGCAGTGGTTCTTATGCATATGAAAACTCTTCTGAACCACTTAAGTCCATATTATGTCACGTTGCTATGTTTTAGGCTACAGCATACTATATGCTATGAATGTTATGGTATGCCAAGTTATGCTGTGCTGCACTATGCTATGTTATCTTAGGCACTTTTCAAATAGCGTAGAAAGAAAATCACCAGGATCTACTACAAAGAATTCAGGCATATACATGTTGTTAGCATTATCAGTACTCATATATTTGATACATGTACATATGTATGTATAAATATAATATATATACCTTGATAAGTCTGAATATATATAAGAATATATAAGAATAAATAAAACATATATTATCTGTATATATATTGCGTGTATTTGTAATCGTATTCTTTATTTCCAACTTGTTGTATTTTATGTATGCATGTATATATGCGTATATGTAAGTAAGTATGTATATATATATGCATATGTATCCATTTATGTGTATGAATATATGTATGTATGTGTATATTTATGTATTATGTATGCATTATGTTTTATTTATGTATATGTATCCATGTATGTGTGTATAAATATATGTATTTATGTAGGCACGTAGGCCTATGTATGTATGCATGTATGTCTATGAATCTATGCGAGTATCAATCAGGACACTTAATATAGCGCCTTTTAAGTACCTCTGAAAAGCGCTGCACAGATGGCTATCTAGTTGATCTAAACAAGTGCGTTTTAAGGTATGCTGAAAATGTTGTTTGAAGAGAATCGACTAAAGAGTGGCGTACGTAAAAGAAGTCGAAGAGATTGGTGAACATTCGTATTTGTCAGTACAGATAGCTGCTTTCTTTCACGAAACGAGTCCCTGCGCACTCCAGTCAATCTTCCACAGTCGTTCTTTAAACTAGATTTATGTCTGACATAATAATTGAAAAGCTTTCAGGTCCGATGCCTCAAGTCGGCGGGCCACTTGGGCCTTCCTCTGCTGTCCAGATATTCCTTCCCATGCACTGTCATTATCCGCCGTGGGCGTGATGAAGGGCAGATGGCCAATGAACTGGGCATCTGGCATCTGTAGGCTACCCGAGATTTGCACCTCTAGCGGTCCTTTTCCCTATATAGCCGCGCCTCAAGAAGCAAATCTCACTTTTATGTCGACTTAAATGGAAGAAATAAATCAGAAGACAGCGATAAAAGGAGAGCAGCCTCGCTAAAACGTTCACACTATTCAAGTCTACACGAGAACGGGAAACGCTCAGGCTAACTCGGCCGACTGTGGAAAAACTGAAACGCCTAGAAAACAACTATGAACAACCGGAACAACTACTATGCAGAAACGGGAATGCTTAGACTAACTACTGTGGAGAAACTGGAACGCTTAGGCTAACTAGGCCTACTATGGAAAGACGGGAACGTTGAGGCTAACTGCTATGGAAAGACGGGAACGCTATAGGCTAACTGCTATGGAAAGACGGGAACGATTAGGCTAACTGCTGTGGAAAGACGGGAACGATTAGGCTAACTGCTGTGGAAAGACGGGAACGATTAGGCTAACTGCTGTGGAAAGACGGGAACGCTTAGGCTAACTGCTATGGAAAAACGGGAACGCTTAGGCTAACTGATATGGAAAACGGGAAATCTCAGGCAAATAGGCCTACTATGGCTAGGCTTTTAATCATCGGTTTGCTTAATGCGCAGGTTTATTTTTCTCCTGTTTCAATTGTTCTTTTTAAAAGAAAACCTGCGTGTAGTCTATAGAAGTTGATAGTTTATAGCTGTTTAGAATAACTTCGCATTTTAGCTTTAGGCCTAAATCCAGTGGTTTGAATATATAAATTTGGAATACAACAAAAATTCTGTTGGTATCTGCCTCGCCCTGAAGTGGTAGATAAAGGCAGAAAAACAGTATTAGACATCTACAAATACATTTGCTTAAAGTTTGCGGTAGACCAACGATTTATTTTATTGGACGCTGAAGAAATATGGACTTTTACGAGCACTTTTGGAACAGGTCTATTAAACCTACAGGTCTTTGCGCAGAGACCATTGTGTGTCCTTACAGCTGCAGCCTGCTAATTCAAGCCCATGAAAACACACTTAAAGTTAGCTTAAGCAGTCAAGTCTGTTGAAATTTTGTTTCAATTTTGGTCATTAAACCTAAACTCTGCGGCTTCCACAACAGTTATTTAGGCCCAATATGTATATATATATATATCCTAATTACTATCCTAAAAGAAACACATCGTGTAAATGATAGGTGAAAGACACTCAAACAATAAACTGATGAGAGCCGCGAAATCAAAGGAAACGACAACACACTCGACCACCAGGAACTCTGAACTAGTAGTGAGTCGGTTTTAACCGACACCGAACCGATATCGCGATATTCTGAAAAACGGAATTTGTTTTAGGCTACTGGTGTGCTCATGGCATCCACGGTCTGTTTGGTCATTGTTGGTCATTACAGGTTAAGTGGCACACTATAAATATTGCACTGTATTGTAATAGCCTGAAAATTATGTTAATTAAGTAGGCGGCCTAAACTGGACTTGGAACCGCATCTGCCTTTCTCAGTGATTACTGATACAATTTATACATGCATAACTGCTTGCGACGTAGGCTATTATATCATAGACTATCACCTATAGGCCTGTAATATAGACCTACATAATGAGCCTATGCACAAACGTAAGGATCTATACATTTATATAAGCGATATAGGCAAAAGGACTGGTAATCAATATTTCTGCATTTATTAAGCGCCACTACCTAATGACTAAGCATCAGCCGATGGCGCTGAGAATTGTGAGTTAAGGTCTTCCTCAAGATCCCTACTCAACAACCATCTCAGCGGAGGATTGAACCCGTACTTTAGGCGTTACAAGTCGAGCGTTCTAACCATTCAGCTACTGTGCCCAAGTAAGGTAGATCGGTACAAATTTCATCATCCCAGCATGCCAACATGGGACCCATTTGGACCATACTGGTATATGGGACCCATACAGGGCATATATGGGTCCAATCAAATGTTTGTGGACATACTGGCAGGGAGTCCTTGAAATTTAAAAATTGTGGCAACTATGCAATATTAAATGTTTAAATATTAAAATCAAGACCACAAAAGCCTAAGCCACTGCTCTTTAACAAGACCAAGTTCTCTTGTCAGCATGCATGAACAGTGACATCGCCTAAAGTCGTTATGTTGAGATATCATTATCTGGCGATTTTTAGAAGTTCAGATTTAATTTAATTAACTAGATTTAGACAAACGTGAGAAACACGACGAAGAATTTGTCTGGACAAGTTTGATTGGAATACGGAAAACCACATGCGTATAAAACGCCTTTGAGGCGGCCGTGCTTCACATATTTGCTGAAAAAGATCACAGGGAAAAGCCAGAATAACACGATCGCCGACAACTAAAATCAACGAGCTCACCGATAACTGCACGGAAAAGATCATTAGCAACTCAGTCGGAGCAACAAATTACTGACAAGACTGAGTTACAACATCTTGTGACGGATCAAATGTCAAGGTCGTGGTTGCAAGATAAGGAACCTGATTAACTGCGATTATGTAATAAGAGAGCAAAGCCTGGACGGATAGAGTAACAATATAGCCGGCTGAAAAAGCACAGAAAGCAAGTGTAAAACCGTCTAAGGATTGTCAAAGAACAGTGACACATTGCTCCGTCCATGGACTGATCGAATCACTAGTGGGCTGCGCATTTAAGTCCGCAAACGCATGTATGTTTTAAATCAGGGTATCCGAGAGAAAGGCTATCTTACAATTCTGCATGCCGTCGAGATAAGGGCGTTTTAAAACTTCCCCTGGAGAGAAAAATTCGGAAACACTTCACAGAACAAATTCATAAAGACAACAACATGTCGACAGACATCTCCCAGTCACCAAAAAGCATTTACCAGGGACTTAAAGAACATCAGTAACATTAGATTTTCTTAAAGAAAATTATGCAGTATGTTACAATATTGATTTTCACATTTGTCACTTGTTAGTGATATAAAATACTGAAAGTAAATGTAGGCCTATCATTCATATTATAACAACAGAAGTAATATATCTCAGGTATAAGATTGAAACTTTATAGGGAAGAAATTTTGGCTTGGAACGTGTATTTTTCTAATGCTAGAGCTATGTTACTATTGCTATTGCAATAACTATAATTCTTCTGTCACTAATACTTTCTTTATCACTGACTTATCATTATGCATCATCACCAAGACCACTCCTGTCATCATCATCAACAACAACATCATCATTATAAAATTCAATATCATCATCACCTTGATATTCATCATCATAATGATTTTTATATTGTGTGACATATTTTATCGCTTGCTTTTTTAACTTCCTGAAATTTGACAGCAGCTTATCTAGCCTTAAATATCAAAATAAGTCAGCGTGGACGATGTCACCCAAACAGAAATCTATCCCTACATAAAACGTTCCCTACAAGCAACAGCGTGCATCATATTACGGATACCTCATGATATTGCTCTGTCCCTGGTCAACTGAGCCCACGTTTAACTTATTTCAATCTATGGACTAAGGTACTTAAACATTCTCCATTACAGCAGCTGCATTCTCAATTTGCCACCCGGTTTCTCCTTACGATGACAAGGTCACCCCTTGGGCAACTGTAGGAATCGGAGGCGCAAAGTAACTTTGAGTGAGACGGTTTTGTTCCCACGCACTACCGCTAATCTACGAAATCAACATCAGTGCATAAAAATCTGAAAATTTGCACCAACTTTCACAACATCTTGATGTGTTGCAGAATGCCTCAAATGTCAGGAACATTACCATTTATGCTTCCGCTACAGGGAATCAGTTTACTCTGGGAATTAAACGAGAAATATGTGTTCTGACAAAGGCAGCAGAGTAAGAAGTAATAATAGCCAACGGTATGTTATATACAACACCAGAGACCTCGAATCATATCAGACGTTACCAATACCGACGAATAAGCAGATCTCCTACCGCGGTTTTGCGTGGCTCTAAGAAATTTCTAAGATTTACATTCATATTACAGTACATACTAAGATTTTCAAACTAAAAAATTACACAAAAATTAAGTGGCGACAAGCTTCATCTACAAATGGCTTAAATGAAAGTCAAGCAACGATAACAAGCCTACGGTATGATCCTCGTATTCCTGATTTGCTCGTATCTCAATAGCTATAGCCTCCGGCTGCGTTTATAGGGGCCTTCTGAAAGTAGACTGCCTGAGGCTCCGTCGTGGCACATCAAGTTGCTTCCGGCAATCTCTAGGATAACCTTGCCCAAATTGTTGCAGGCAGATTAACTCAAGATCTGAACTACGTGGGAAGGTACTAAAATGCAGATTTGTGTGACACGGGGGCAGTTTGGCTGAGCAGTTGCTTTATAACACAGAGTACGGGGTTTTGAATCGTGCTTGTCTGGGATCGCGATCAGCAGTCGAAACGAAAAAGAAGCAAAATCATTGTTGAGACTTGGACATGGATTATAAAACAGCTTCAAATAGTCATTGCAAACCTGCCCAAGAAAACACCACAGTATGACAAATCGAAGCATGTTGATGCATCCCTCGGTCCCAAAATCCCTTTAATTTTCAATTGCAAGAATAAATGAATACAATGAGACTCTACAACATCCATCGAGGTTTTTGGTTTATCAAATCAGTACAAATCACACGAACCCCAGTCTTCCTCAGGCTACTAAACTACCAAGACATATTAGCCTGACCAATCAAGGCCCTCAGTTTATCAAACAGGAGTCAAGTCAAGCAAGTCAGTAAAATGCCCAGGCCCCAACCAGATATTCCAGCCCATTAGGGCCTCACCGGGGGATCAGCCGCCAGGTCAGAAGTCCAGCTCAGATAACTTAACAGCTGGGTCCAGCACGATAGCTTCCAATCTCTTCATATAAATCTACCTTCTACAAGAAACCTGTGTATACAAACAGACAAGTCGAAATAATAAGGATTCCTTGATAAGACCTGTCACAGTCTCGGATCTCGGAAGGGGATTGAATTTACTGGTCAGATTCGTTGAACTGCGCAGGCTGAAAAGGCTGGACATGGGTGGTCAGCGGGAATAGTGACCAGGTCCACATCATGAACCCATCAGTGAATCAGTGGCCATGACGATTAAGTCATTAATCGCATGACTAGTTGATTAAGTTTAATGGCTGCCCTGGTATTGAGGTCAGATTCCGGGCAATACAAAAGACCGGCTGCGTGACTGTAATGTACTCAGCTTAACCTAAATAGCAAATAGCCTGTATAGCCCTATATAAAGCTATATATATGTATATATATGTACATATATACGTGTGCCTAGACAGAAACACTGAGCTTTAGACTGTACACCACGATATGATGAAGAAACCTCGAAGACTGACAGACAGACGGACGGACGGACGGACGGACGGACGAACAAACAAACAAACCGCTTGGCATAAGCACATACAAGAAAGGAAAAGTGCATAGAAAGTCCAGACACCAGCTCTTAGGGCCTTAACTTCACAAAAACAGATTTATTAAGACACGCACACTGACAGACAAACAAACGAGGTCTTATATATACAATTATTTATACATGTACGTGTAGCTCTATAGTATCCACATATATACATATATGCATGGACTTTTTATATGCAGAGAAAGACAAAAACATCTGCTCCAGAGGTTTCGCAGACTCATCGACTCTGCCAGCATTCAGCCAGAGACACAGAAGCAGACGAACAGAGACACCTGACAAGAGACACTGAGGCTACGGGATACAAAGAAAAGTGCAAGACAGTCAACGAAAGACGACAACCGACGTAGACATCCGTCAGGTTTTTTTTATCTGAAAAAGACTCGTATATCCAGAGGCACAGGAAGTAATAGGCGCAATAGGCGCCACGCTCTGGCGGCTACCCTCGAACAGTTACGTAATTTTATTCAGGAAGAGACTGGCTCTGCAAGTCGCGACCGCATGGACAAGGGAATCAAAAGTGTTTGCAACAGAACGATAACGGAGGCAATAACTGTCTGTCAGGAACGTCACAGAGGGGCCTCCCTTTTCCTTTCGGCGGCTGCGAATACCAGTTGGTCCAAGGTCTGCAAATACAGTTTTCGTATGAGAGTGAGAAAGAGACATACCAACAGAGACAGACATGCAGACAGAGATAAGTTCATGTGTAAGCAAATAAGGCTCAAATTGCTGGCATAGTGTCACCGCTATCGAGCTCTCTCACACACACAGAACCAGAACAGGTTTTGGGTGTGTACAAGAAGGAGTCAATTTCTGTAGTGACTGCAGTTGCTTGGGAGGTATTCAAAATTTGAAGCGTAGGCCTACTAGCCCTAATCCAATGTTGATGTCACTAGGCCTACATTGCCACGATTGTTTTTAGGCCTAATTATTCTGCGTAGACGATAGTTACGAGCTTCTTTACCGCTGGAATCTAATCCCAAAAACTTCGATTAATGGCATCGCTTCATAGTTATCAGTCTGGAAAGAAAATGTTACAAAAAAACTACTGATTTGAGGAACTATCGGCGAATTTTATTCTAAATTTAATTGATTTAGAACGACAGTTAACGAAGACAATAAGTCTCCTTGATAGAAGTCTTCGAGCCCAGAGCCACTAATGGTCCAGATAAGCCACATCAACACGTGCGATGGCGTAAGGGGTCGCATGAAACTAGGTTACGAAGCACACTTTTAAAGTATGAGGTCTGCCAACATTAGACACTAATGCAGATGCAAACTTCATACACAAAATGTCAATATTTATTTTATTTAGTTTATATTTATTATTGTACTTATTACGTGCTCAATGTAAGGAAAAAGCACCGATTCGCAGTTATTCCAAACTCTGTGAGCCGCGTCTAAGATGAACCTTAGAAAGCAATTCAATTTGACATACGTTTCTAGATCCATTTTGCTGAGTTTATACGCGCTGCACCGATTATACCAAGTTTCAAGGTTAGACTGGAACGGATGGAATTGTGTTACAGCGCACTCAAAACCGGTTTTTCTATGCTATATCGTTCAACACCAGGGTGCTTGCGGTCTATGAATGACATTGGCCTTTCCACCGCTGAGTTCGAATCCCAGCACGTCACGTGATTTCTTACAATTTGCTGTTTAGCTCTGTACCCGTAATGTATATCTGCGCTATAGCAAATTGCCATTATAACACTGCTCTACATACTGTGTAGGCTTCGTGTGGATTGACAATTATGGAAAAGCACTTATGCGGTAGGCCTATATACTTAAGCTGCAGCGTAAGCCTAAACAAAGCCTTACTTTAACCTTAATAAGGTATTAGCTTTATCTTACCCTATATTACCGAAGAGTGTGAAAATGGGTTCATTCTTCTGGCGCTGTTATTATCAATTGTCAAGGGACAGTATTCTAAAGTTGCAGGTGCTGTGATCTAGGGTTTAGAGTTAATAAAAAGGATTCTGTCACCAAAGCCCTATATAGCTAGGGCCTTGACCTGGTGAACCTTACGGGTGTGCTGGAAGGCATGATGGGCTGATATAAACGGCGAACGAGGAGGCCGACTGTGTAGAGGGTCTTAACTCAGTCGATGGGTGACAGAGTGAGTTGAGGAAGAATTCGGGGAATTCAAAGGATGTTTTGGATAGGATGAATTGGAGAAGGGAGGCCGTGACTGAAGTGGAGGAACCTGGAGAGGCGGGAAAAGTTTACTTCTCCTAGCCTTTCGTCTTTGTAAAAGTAGACAAACAGATCTATGTATGTATGTATGTATGTATGTATGTATGTATGTATGTATGTATGTATGTATGTATGCAGAATCTGCGTCTTAGTTGTGTGCACGGTTTCGAGTGTTTAGATAATTTCTGTCTCAGTTAAAGCGCGTATTTGTTGCATAGATGTTGCGCGTAGTTGTGTAACTAAGGCACAGTTGACACTGAGACAAAATATACATAAACAGATGGAGGATTTTTGTGCATAGACTTTTGAATAGATCCTACTTAAACCAGTTTTATGTAGCTCAAGTGTTTACATACGTCGGTATATGAACACGTGTTGAACATGGCTTCTGTAAAATTGGGTGGTTTTGCGTCGGTTTGAAGAAGAATGATTTTCTTGGCCATGTCGGCCCATATGTTCACAGCTGCACATATTTTTCGAATTTGCTGTGCACGTATTTCTAGAGCTTTATCGTGTATGTAAATTTAACCCAGTGGATGGGAGATGAACCAGAGTTTGTGGACTGGAGGAAGAGTCTTAGACTTGATTGCAGATGTTGTCGGGATTTGTTTTTTGACCATGGTGGCTTTAGAGACCATTCCAATCCAGTCAAATCCGGTGGAGTGGTTCCTAGCTCTTGGTGAGAAGAGCCAATGGAACTGCAAAAGCGACGGCTATCCGATCTTCCACGATGCCTGTAAAAACTGTGAATGGTGTTTTGTAAGAGGTTTGATTGTTTTTTGTGAGACTGTTGTTAATTTTGACTAAGGTCTACGGTCTTCGTACATAACAACCTGCAAATAGACGTTGTAAATAGGAAGTAAGTCTTTTCATTACTTAGTTGACGAATTCGCTACAGCTTGAACAATTAGGTAATCGTTAGTTCCTCAGGTTAGGGGCGCAAGTCAATTACGCCCTTCTCTTGAACCCGCCATTGTCTTCAAAGGGCCAGCATCACTGCAAGTAACTATATTATGGCGTCAAGAGGCCAAAAAAGCTACGGTACTATTTGTTGCCGGAAGGGAAGCTCGTCCTTAACTCGGTTGAAAGCTGTGTCTTCATTGGGAGGTAAGGCAATAATAAGGCTATATTTAGCTAAAGTAAGGCTACGTGTTATAAGGTTATCATCATCATCATCATCATCATCATCATCATCATCATAACTGATCACTCTCTCCACCACCAGATTCGCTCATGCCTAGAGATCTCCCTAATCGTAAACCGCATTATCGTCATCATCATCGAATGGGTACTAATTCGTTACCTCTTTGGGTTTCGTCGTCGGTAGAAGAGTTTATATAGAGCTCATCACTGTCGATCTCGAGGTAGGCACCGACAGACGACCTTGCTCCTTCGACGCCTCTGCAAAGATTGCTCACAGCTAGAACGACCATGACGGTGGCCCGAGGGAACCACCCAAATGAAGCCCCACTCGGCTTCATCGCTACCCAAATGTAACCTCACTGTCTCCACAAACACGGCTCCCTAAAACGCCAGAAATCTAGCGACGACGCTGTACGACGTTGTCTAACTAAGACCCGCTGATGCTAGTTCCGTGACCGATTCGTGTATTTCCATGTCGACCCGTTAGAGAGACCTGATCGGAACTGTTCTGGCTAGCGCAATTAAAGTACCAGTGACTAGGGCGGCCACAGACGTTTATAGCCCTGATTTCGGTTCTGTGGAGGCCAGTGATTGGGTTTTGGCCTATGGCCTGGCGCCGATAACAGCGATACCCGACCGAGCAAAGACCTCCAGAGCTCGAGACAAACTATTACACACACCGATGCTGCTGCTGCTGCTGCCTGTATGTTTCGACCACCAGGCCTACGCCGTTCAGTGACGTTTATGGAAGTGAAGACTGCTTCCAGGTCCGCTTAGTGGGGTAAGCCTGGTTGGGACGATGGGTGGGTGGGAAGAGGAGGAGGAGGAGGAGGAGGAGGGAAGGCAGCCGTGAAGTACCCCGCGGAGACGGTGACTGCAGAGAGTTCTAG
Organism: Norana najaformis; assembly: GCA_964023275.1. Lineage (NCBI taxonomy): Eukaryota > Metazoa > Annelida > Clitellata > Crassiclitellata > Hormogastridae > Norana > Norana najaformis. The sequence goes on along the minus strand of OZ029914.1, from coordinate 30,557,020 downwards.
AAGGCACTGTCAAAGACTGGGATCCTGAAAGAGTCAAGAAGGCCTGCGATGTCAAATCGCGCATGAGGTATTTGTCTAGTAGATCTTGATTACATAGACCTCCAATTATCCTATAGTTTAGAACGAAATGTCATCATCATCATCAACAACAACATCATCATCATCATTATCGTCGTTGTCGTCATCATCACCTTTAATATAATCAACAGTTGTCATCATCACAATCATTATTGTCATTATCATCATAATTAACCTTTTTGGTTTTACCAGTTGTTATCATTGTCATCGTCATCGTATACGGTTAATATTCGCTTTAGCATCTCGCTAATATAGTACAATGTAATCGAACATGTAGATCACGCCAACCGTGGTTTTAATATTTTTGATCAATATTGTTTATTCTTCAGCTTCAATCAAGTGTTCTATTAAAGTCTCACAGCAGAGAATTTCGTGAATAAACAGCATGGAAGCCACTCTTCCTAATATGAGGTCTTCCTTTAGAAGTCTAGAGAAAAGTAAGCGCTTTGCCAGCTTCCCAAGCAAAGCGTTTCCCTTTGCTTTCTCTGCCAAAATAGAAAAGTATTAGACACTAATGCGGATGCAAACTTCATACACAAAACGTCAATATTTATTTTATTTAGTTTTCATTTATTATTGTACTTAGGCCTATTACGTGCTCAATGTAAGAAAAGCCGACTTTGAGGCGCGAGACAAGTGTGCGCGTGCAAATTGTTCACGCTTTTTACGTGGTTACCGTTCAGCGGGCTCGAATCGCAATCGTTGGATTACAGAAGCAGCGCGTCACTGAACAGACTGTTGTGTCGCATAACAGGAACAATGTTCTTTTGCAATTGGCAATACAAACAGAATTTGTTCACAATGGTAGATGCCAAATCGTCGCGGGTTTCGTCTAAGTAGACGACAGTTGAGAGGTTCAGTTAAATATGGCGTTGTATATTAAACAGGAACAACAATGTGTTATTCCCAAGCCATCGCGTGTAGGCCTAACCTTACCCCTCCAATTTCGTATAAGCATTCCCAAGCCATCACGCGTAGGCCTAACCTTACCCCTCCAATTTCGTATAAGCATTCCCAAGCCATCACGCGTAGGCCTAACCTTACCCCTCCAATTTCGTACAAGCATTCCCAAGCCATCACGCGTAGGCCTAACCTTACCCCTCCAATTTCGTATAAGCATTCCCAAGCCATCACGCGTAGGCCTAACCTTACCCCTCCAATTTCGTATAAGCATTCCCAAGCCATCACGCGTAGGCCTAACCTTACCCCTCCAATTTCGTATAAGCATTCCCAAGCCATCACGCGTAGGCCTAACCTTACCCCTCCAATTTCGTATAAGCATTCCCAAGCCATCACGCGTAGGCCTAACCTTACCCCTCCAATTTCGTACAAGCACTCCTTTCAGAATATCATAACAACTGCGCTCTAAGCTGCTATTAACATCATCAGATGTAGCCAGTCAGTTTAAAGCATGGCAACGATAAAGTATCAGACTGTTGTAAACGAATTAAAATCTTACGGGATACAGTATCGGAGATTTCATATTTCACAGTCATTATCAACCGATCCATCAAACGACTTCACCACAATCTTCTCGTCAGTGAACCATGCAGAAACACCAGTCGGACTTAACATTCTGCGTCTGAGAAAAATTGCCACACCTGTGTCTGCGTTTTCTCAGTAATTTACCGACTTTGATTCGTTTATATTTCAAGATTCCGGGGCCTTCCTCCAACTCGCGGTCAGTACCTATGAGAATGTTTATTCCATCGAGCAGTTTATCAAACAGACTGCAAACAATAGTTCCTTTCCACACAAATTTCGACCAAAGGCACTTAGCGCGACCCCAGTTATTCCCTTAATGAGTCTGTTTTTACCTGTGCCGCAAACCCATACGGGCTCGATAACTCCTTACTAACTAAGCTTCGCAGTAAACCAGGATCTCTAGACAAGACAACTCTATGATATTTGTTATTAAAGGAAAATAGAACACCCATAGAACAAAATGACAAATAACGCTAATCCAACCTTTAATTAAGACAAGAAGACAATACGTTTTGGGGGGGGGGGGTTTCAAACCTCCTAACCAACTCAACGGTTCTGGGAGTTGTTTATTGATTTTCTCCTTGAAGTTCCCGTTTCTGCTTTAATCGAACACAGACCGAAAGAGCGTGACCAATCTCTGCAATTCTTCTTCTATGTAGCTCCGCTGGCAGACAATTTACAAACTGTTCACGTTATAAAGACAGAAAATTAAGGGAAAATCAGAAAGAATTAGACAGACAAGCAATCAGATGCAGGCCAACCAACAGACAGGATGACAGGCTGTCAGACAGCAAATAACCAGACAAGCAGGCATCGAATGATCCATGAAGGTACTTGGTGAGACAAGGTGAGAGAGAACGAGAGAGAGAGAGACACAGACAGACAGACAGACACACAGAGAAAGAGAGAGGGAGAGAGAGATGGTCTGTTAAAATCATTCAAATTTCTTCCCTTTCAACCGCCATAGGAACGGCAACATGAACCGGAATGCAAAATTTGAGTAGGTCTCCAAGCTTCCATTTGTAATTGTTCTACTAAACCACTTTCTATGGTATTCAGGCACTCGGGAGTGCGCAGTCTGCAAAGCAGGCTTCAGTGTGTCATAATCCTTAAACTCATCAATAGACTTTCAAAAAACTTTACCCATTCGATTGTGTGTGCAATACGGCAGTCCATTTCTCTTCCTGAATCCTATGAAGGTGTCCAGAGAATACTTTTAACAATGACTACTGGTTCCTATGTAAGAGCGCGGATTTGAGTGAGTAAGTAATTAGGCTATGTCCATCGATAGATAGCCCTGAGTAGACCCAATGCATTCGAATATGATATAAGAATCATCTCACAGACTCGGGATCTTTGGTTTAACAAGAAAAAAAATTAGCAACTTCTAATACGCCAGTGTCTAATGCACAAGGCATCCACCGATGGCACACCAAAATTTAATGCACAAGGCATCAACCGATGGCACACCAAAACCAAGCCACAATCAGGTCGATATCCAGAAGGTCAGTCCGCACGAGAGAAGGTAGAATTGCGATATGTGCGGCAGACATACTATCTATACTTCATAGAATGGTTCGTCAAATGTAATTCGTTAGCTTTAGTTTGTAATTTTAGCTAAAGAGGGTTGTCAGTCATGTCATTACCCTCGCAAGCAACACTGCTTTAACAGCATACAACACGCAAACATCGTTGTCACAATTCCATAAACATTTTGTCATAAATTAACCAATATCTATTTTGAAAATTTACATTGCGCACAGAACGGAGAACTTCTTAAAGACGCTGTTCAATGGCCTACGCAGTTTATTGTGGCTATAAAGAGCAACCATTACAGAGCTAAATTTTGCAGCTTTAGAAATGATGCGATTCTAGACAGAATGTATAGCACTTTGGGTCCTTTAAACCTGCAATGATTAGATTGATTTTAACACTTGGCAAACATATAAATCGAAAGCCAGCACCAGTTTGTCTCCTTGTGTCAGTATAAACAAAAGAACATCGTCTGCCAAGTTTGTTTATCGGTTGTTAATTGGCGGAGTGTTTAGTATAGGCTGCAACAAACTGTCATTGCTCAGATGATAGCTTTTGACCTGATTAATTCATTGCAAATGGAGCAGGTTCGAAGCCATATGTTCGCTATAGAAAACGCGAACAGTTACAATTTGACATTGTTCGAGGATTGTCATTGGCTGGAGCGTCATCTGACGGCGGGTATGTACAATATCTCGCTGTACCTGGAACCGCCGCCAGTCGACCAGCATCACCAGTGAGGTATACAAGACCTTGACAAAGCTGGATACGTGGCACTGGCACGGACATTTTCCAAGAATCAGCCATTAATAGGCATTGATAAATTCGATTTATGTATTAGCCACCACCAGTCAGCCAATGACATTACTAATGAACGTAGGCGGAAGCAAAGGCGTCGAGTAGTGGGGTACAGAGGAAGCATGCCCCCTCGAAGCTGTTAAAACTAGGTTGAGTAGACATCAAAGGTTATATACTCTCAACATTTCGGAATTTTGCATGCACCATTGCTATCACTTCTCTTGCTTACTTACTTTAATTATTTTATCAAAGCTAAAATAGTTAATTATTTTATAATTAATTGATTACAGTGATATTAGGCCTATGCAATAATAATAATAATAATAATAATAATAATAATAATAATAATAATAAATTAAAACTACTACTATTATCTAATAAGTACGATGATAAGCAGGATGGACAAGTTTTTGACAACTGGTGGATAGTGTTTGTCGGCAAAAATACTTTTTTGCCATATTAAAATTTAAGAACTACTCTTAGTATGACTGCTTTCAACCCCAGGAAGCTCTACATCTATTGAATGCATATCATCTTCTAACTGGGTTTATCACAACAAGATTCGAAATCGATGATGGTCAATGAAACAGCAGCAAAGCTCGTGTTCTGTTACCCGATGTTTCGTGGTTGTTGTGCATTGGATACTGAAGAGAGAATATTGAAGTTACTCAGTGATAAACTGTACAATAATCATCATAATGACGAATTAAAATTGGAAAGTCATATTAGACACATCTGGAAGTCTTCTGACGAAAGCGACAAATTCCACAGCTGCGTTTAATCGCCAGATATTTAGTGAAACTGTTATTCCAATATTCGTATGCAACTAGACTCATTACGAAAATGATTTTAATTTCTGGTTTGAAATATTAAACTAAATTATTATTATTATTAATATTAATATTATTATTAATAATAATAATAATAATAATAATAATAATAATAATATTATTATTATTATTATTATTATTATTATTATTATTATTATTACAGTGTTCATAAAATCTGACAGTGTAGTCCTAAATAGGGAGGGTGAAGAATACGCTCCTGATTGCTGAGAACGGGTAGCCGCCACTGCACGGAATGCCCCTCTTGGCAGTGGCGGATACAGGATTGCTTGCGTGGTGGCAGTGACATTTCGAGAGGGGTGCCACAATCTGGCAGTCCACGATGCATGGGTCAGGTCTGAGGGCGCCGTCATATAACCAAGAGGGGTGGGGAAGCCAACCGCCTCCAAACGCCTATAGCTAAATACCTCACTGCTTCTTCGTCAATCCAAGGCCATCGAATGATGCTCAAGACCTAAGTAATCGAACACGCAATAACGCGGACGTCAAGGGCATAAGTTGTTGCAATACTAATTCGCTAGGTGGCGGCAGTAGTCGAGTAAACGTAATGCAGTGGTCGATAAAAAGCGGAGAACGCAATAGAAGGGAAGCGAGAAATTATGTGGTAATGTAGTCGACGGAGCGGATGATGGTGACGACGACGACGATGATGTTGTTGTTGCTGCTGCTGCTGTAGATGACGATGATGATAATGATGATGAACTAGTTAATATGCCATGGCGTTGTGTTGGGTACAGATGAGATGCTTGATCTGTTCACTATATGGCGGTCGTAGACAATTCTGTGAGAGAAAGGGACGCTATAGGAGTCAAATCATTCAATTGAGTCAGTCCCATAAAGGCCAGGTCAGGCAAGGCCACGCCAGGGGGGGAGGGACGGGACTGTACAATAGGACATGACCGAAGAACGACTTAGTTACCAGGAGATGCCTTCTTCTTCTTCCTTCTGGCTGGAATTAATCCCTCCTAGGAGAGGGGTCAGCCACATGAATCCTTCTTTTCCATTTGTTTCTGTCTTCAGTATCTTCTTTCTTCATTCTGGTGAGCTTTAGGTCTTGCTGAATCATGTCCCCCATCTCTTCCTTTGTCGTCCCAGACTGCGGGTTCCGTAAACCTCGGCTGTCATAATCCTTTTAATGCAGCTTTCCTCCTCTCTCCTCATAACATGACCGTACCATCTCAACCTGACTTCTCGTACCTTGCCAGATATACATGCCACTCCCAATTTCTGTCTGATATAGGCCTACTCAGACAGAAATTGGGAGTGGCCGATCAAGGGAAATCAATATCATTCTTTTCTAAACTCAAGGAAGATTCTTCGATGGGCAAATGGTTCTACTAGGTGGCGGTACAAATGAGGAATGTTCGTTTGAAACGGTTTCGCTTTCGAATAGGAAGGGAGTTAAATGCGGAAGAGCGAAGGGCGGGTGTGATGTGGTCCTCGTAGACTCCAAGACAGCTGTTTGCAGCCGGACGTAGAGAAAACAGTAGAGGAGATGGGAAGATAGGTCAGCACAGAACACTGCGATGTATCCACGTTTCGTTATCTTAGCTTACGGCATTTCTATGTATGCATCCATGCATGCATGTATGCATGTATGTATGTATGTATGTATGTATGTATGTATGTATGTATGTATGTATGTATGTATGTATGTATGTATGTACAGTATGTATGTATGAATGTATGCATAAATGTACAAAAGTATGTATGATCGTATGTATGTATGAATGTATGTATGTATGTAATGTATGTATACGAATGTATGCATGCATGTACGCATATGTAGGCCTATGTATGAAAGTATGTATTGTATGTAAGTATGTATCGGGTTATTTTTGTATAGCGTCTTTTAAGAAGCTCACATAACTATGAGGTCGATTGGTTGGTTAGTTATTGATGTCTTGTGTCTTTCATTAGCTAAGACGGGTAGGGACCCGTGGGGCTCAGTGCCTCGCCTATCTCCAAAGCTCCCTTACGGCCTATCTCCTTACTTCTTTTAATATCCCTTGTGAGACCAGATTGAGTAAGGTAATGTAAGGTAAGGGAGTCGTTTATTACAGTGTTGTAAACTGCCCCACAGGCAACTGTTTTACATTCAGCGCCATCAGAATACGTCAGTTTGCATACAGTAATTAAACAGGTCCAAAAATGTAAGTATGCTTGTATCTGGATTTTATTTAGCGCCTTTACATACGAATCGAGATAACTAAATCATGCAGATGAGGTAACTAAATCCGTATCAACCTCATAGGCAAATATAAACACAGAGCTTACAAACTGAGGATGGCAGTAGGTCGACTGCTGGCTTTCATCTTCCATGCATTTTCATTTTCCAATGTTCCCACAGATGAATTAAACAAGTTATTAGATGATGATTATTATTATTTATTTGTTTATTTATAGCCACCAATTAATAAGATATGAACCTTGGGTTTTTATGCTTGAATTCTTCGCAATGATGGGAATATATATGCATGCGCTTATATGTGAGTAACACGTGGCTGTTACGATTCAGCATCCGAGTTAGTCATGTAGGCATATACGCACTCTATGACTGCGCCCACCTGCTGAAGCTGTTTCCAGGGGCAACGGGTGTGATGCTATCTGTATCGCAGCAGGTGCTGGCTCTCCATGGAGCGAGTTCAATTTTGAGAGAAGCATCAAAATGGTCGACGGTTGCTTCAACGAATTTTAGACAGTTATAGCCAGCGGCGTAGGCGACTTTTTAGTCAGGGGTGTCCAGTATCTGGATGAATATTGAGGGGGTTTGAGACTGCAAGCGCCGAAGACCGGAAGCCCCTAATGAATGGGAGTCTGGCAAGCGTCGTAAGTACCACTGTTCCAGTGCCAAAACAAAGCATAGAAATCCAGTCTTCAGGCTCCAGTGCTTGACAGTGAGTTGGTGTTATTTACAAAGGCATCCCTCTCTGCAACATCGGAAAGCGATATGCAACATTGCGTAAGTCCATTTCATAGTCTTCTCGATGGATATTATTAACTAGCTCCTGCACAGGGACAGAGGCGACTTCTTTAGCAAGGGGTTCAACACATAGTCGAAAATTGAGGAAGTTTGGGACAGCTAACGCCGAAAGTTTATGGAAGTGTCTTAAGCACCTTTCAGCCCGAATGGTCAGCAATGGATAGGCCTACAGCGTGTGCAAATAATGACCCATCCTTGGCCCACGACCTTTTTCTGAGACTGATAAAAGTATTTCCAATAAGGCTTTCCCTCTTGTATACTCTCATTCCAAACCCCGCTCTAAACTTAGATAACCTTGGTTGAGTGACGGTCTACTAAAATTATGCTAAAAGAAGTCATTACAGCAAAAATATTCTAAACACCCCACTGGAAATAACCGAGCTAAGTTTGTGAAAAATCCAAACAAATTTAAGAAAATATGAAAACCTACACTATTGCGACAATAAAATTGCTCGCTGGGGTAACAACTTAAGAAAACTTTGAGCTGTAATACAAATCCTGTTACAGAAAGGAACCAACAACATGATCTCTGATTAATTTTTTCTTAATGGCAAGAAAATAACTGACGAAACTCTTACTGTGAATTATTTTGACGTTTTTGCTAATATTGCTCAAACACTGGCTTCCAATGTACCCAAAAGTAAATCGCCCTTTGATGACTACTTAAGGTCTTCTCATGCTTAGTTCTCTGAAGTTTAATTAATAACTCCTCAGGAAATTATTAGCACAGTTAATCAATGCGGGCTAGACAGAGTTGTGGAGCAGCTGAGGATATTGATCCTCAGATTATATTTATTGATATAATCGCAATGCCCGTTGCGTTAATAGTAATAGCAACGTACCGAGTAGCCTCAAAATTGCTAAGGTAGTTCCATTATTTAAATCCTAGGGAAAGAAATCCATTAATTAGGCCTACTGCAGACCGATATCAATCCTGTCGTACTTGCCAAATAAATTGAAAAGATAATCTATACAAGGTCATTTAAGTTTTTTAATCAGAAAACGTTCTGCCACCAAAACAATTTGGATTTCGCTCTGAACACTCCACTGTCGCGGCACTGCTCGAAATGCAAAATCATGTACCTGAGACCATTGATAATAATGAATTTCTATTGGTGTGTTCTTTATTCTGTTGAAAGCATTCGATATGGTAAACCATGGCATTTTGTTCAGCAGATCACAGCATACGGTACCAAGTGAAGCTATCCTGCAGTGGTTTGAATCCTATCTCGGAAACAGAGCGCAATATGTGTCTTATGATTACAATCCTTCTGAAACAATGGCGATTAGATGTGGAGTGCCACATGGTTCAATCTTAGGTCTACTTTCATTTTTAATATACGTTAATAATCTTTCTCTTGTTTAAGACTTAGTTCGTTTCATTATTTTGCCGATGATAGAAACGCTTTTTGCTTTTTATCGCGCGACTGATGCCTTAACTGAAAAAGTGAATTGTGAATTAAATAATAAGCTGTTCTGTCTGACTGGTTAAAAAGCTAACAAATTGTCACTTAGCCATAATAAGACGTGTTTTATACTGTTCTGTTATAATCGCAAGCCTTCTCGAGAATTCTCTTTAACATCAATTCGACAGTTACTCGAATAACGTATTGTAAGTTTCTAGGAGTGTTCGTTGATTTGCCCTTACCCAGAAAGATCACACTGATTATATAGCTCGAAATACATGTAAAGTATTGGTATATTATCTCGCGTAAAACGTGTTTTGCCGCAAAATATATCTGTAGGTCTGTCCTGTTCGCTAATTTATCCTTACCTGTCCTATTTCAAATTATCTTAGGTCTCAAATTACCAATCTCGCTAAAACATCTGAACGTTTCGCAGAAACGCGCCATCCGAATTATCTGTGGGTACCAATCAGTCAAGCACCAAACCATATTTTCATACTCTCTGTATATTCGCTGTATATTCTCTGTTTATTCTCTGCCATTAACAGACCGGAAAAATTGTTTATCTATGTATCAGTTTAAGCATAATCTACTACCTGTTATATTTGCTTAATGTTTCCACGTTACCTGACAACTGCTTTATCACTTCAACAGATCATCAAGAAAATATAGTACAAGTTTTTCTAGCTCCAAAAATAACAGTTTCAGGTTGTGATAACAGGCCTAAATGTTGCCTGTTCCTACAGCCATCCAGACATCTGTGTACTCGCCATAAATGCTGTGTTATTTTTGTCTCGTTGCAGTCGACTCTGTTGAACACCATGCATTATGTTAGCAGAAACATTTGAGCCATAATCGTCAATATCTACTGTAAACAGACTTTGAAGAGTTTCAAGAAAATGAGAAAATAATTATCCTGAAGAATCTCTTCAGCTACATGACTGTATGACACTTTGCGGTTGGTGGAACATGTGTATTTAGGCGAGGCTTAATTTATTTGGAATCCTCCACAAACGAGGAACATCTTTAGAGTGTGTTAAGAGAGCACACCCGAGAACAAAACACAGACAACCTGACAGAATGACGTAGACACAGAAGCATGTAGATTAGAAAGAAAGACTGGGCGTCAGTCAGGCTGACCGAGAGAAAGAGAGAGAGAGAACAGAGCTAGATGGAGAATGCAGAGTGAGGAAGATGCTGAGAGAATGAGAGAAAGAAGGGGAAGGAGATAGAGGGAAAGAGAGAGACTCTGGGACTGCTAAGCAGAACCAGAAGGCATGCTATGATGTTCTAAATCTAGTTCGGGGTAACCAGGTAACACCGAGTTTCGACGAAGTGGATATCTAAAGGGCTTCAGCGCCGTCCAATCGGGTTCTTTAGTAACTGACTATTAGGTGGAACAAAACTGTTGAGAACATAAATTCAAGAAGACATAGTAGTTAATATAACGCAACATTTACAAGTTTTATGCATACAAACTGTCCATATTAATACAGGGCTATGATCGTGAAAGGATTTTGAAACTTTTTATTTAGAAATAACTCTAAAGCATATTATAGAGCGGCAATTCAAAATCTCCCATTTCATAGATAAAAATAATGCGAGACCCTTTCGTGTTTGTAAGTCCACATCAACACAGCGCCTTTACGAACGTCTCAAAGATTTTACTTTATGCCAGTTGTAATTGTAATTTAAGATTTATACAGTGCCTCTTAGAGAATAAACCCAACAGGGACGCTCCCGACCCGAACAAGTAAAATCACTGTTAAACAGTACAGTCTTCATGCGTCTGCGAAATGAGACAACCAATACGGCTAAGTATCGACTCCATCTAAATCTAGATCCATATTTATTTAGCGTCTTTAAGAACTTGTGAAAGGTGTAACTCTATGCAGAAAAGGCAACCAATGTAGTAATACTTAGAAATGATACACGTATCGTGTGTGGGGCATGATAGCAGATTGGCTAGAACGATCGGTTTGCAACGCGGAGTTACAAGTTTTATACATAGAAACATATGAGCACCTGTGAATAATCTGGTTCCCGCAACTTAGCTTTCGTTGGGCGCTGTAGAAATCTTGAGATTACGATTACGATTACGATTATCAGGGTTCGAGTCTCCCCGAGACGGTTACTGTGCAGAGACCTTGAGCAGATCCTTCACTTACAACTGTTCAGCGCCATCGATTGACGCGTAGACATTAGATAGCGGTGCTTAAGAAATACAGAAATGATAATATATCTAGGCACTTGGTGTAACCGACTATCTGGGCTGTGCCAAGAGGTGGAAGCAGATGGTGCCTTGAGACAAAGACGTATGAAGAGGGCATCGATACACGCACCCTCTGCCCAGTAAATCCTTTCTTCTTATGCATAATCTGAGTCACGTGATCGTCTTTATCCAATCACAACTGAAAATCGACCCCAAACCCCTTCTCACCTCCATGAGATGCTGAGGATGAGGCTGCTGCAGCAGTTGCTGATGATGCTGATGCTTCTACTCCTCAGGAGCCCACTTGATAAACGCGCACGATGATGGCTCGATAATCTAGCGCATAGGTGGCGCCCCAAGATGCTGCACGCAGGACCTTTAGGCCCGTGTGGTCGTTCCTCCTCCTCCTCCTCTTCTTCTTCTTCCTCCTCCTCCTCCTACTCAGTTTTCCCCTCTCTCTACCACTATTCTTCGCGCATGCACGCGTCCTCCAGTTCAGTTTTAGTTGCAGGTGCCCCGACAGATTCACAAAAGCACATGGACTGAAATCTTATGGTAGCCGTCCAGACTTGCATGCTTCTTCTCGGACAGACACTGCCACATGCTGCATGCTAAATTTCTCGTTCAGTTGCTACCACAGGGTCGCCCGTAGCCGACGGAAGTGGAGAGATAGGCTGCTCTAGTCGTTCTGTAACTGGTACAGCAGCTCATGTTGGTCAGAGGAAGAAGAGTTGCAGACAAATTTCCGATCGCTGTGTATTCCAGCTGTTGTACAGCACACCTGGTTCAGATCGAACCGACGTCTTACGAGTTGAATTTCATTGAACTGAGACGAAGTCAAAGTTCAGCAAAGAACGGACACGAGTTCAAGGTAGGGATCTGTTGCTGTTTGCTCTTCGTCCACCTGTAAATGTCATGCTAAGTTTCCCAATAAGTGGCTTTCATTATGGAACAGACTGCCATGCAACCTGCAACATGAACTCCCTGTCCTGTCTCTGCTTCAATTTCGCCAGCGGTTGAAGACCAACAGTATTTGATCGTGGGCTTGTGTTGCCATATCGGGAGCACCTGTTAGGAGTTGTCTTGAAGACGCGAGCTATCAAGTTGAACTTACGACTACGATTTTGAATACAAAGTTAGTTAGTTAGTTAGTTTGTTTATTGCTCCAAAACAGAATAAAACATTGCAAATGTAAATAACACAAAACACTTATCTGGGTGCAAAAGTCCCGCTAATTTAGGGCAGCCTATAACACAATAATATATCGATGGCTAACGACTTATATACGAGCAGCTAATCAATTCTTAACTAAAATGAGAACATCATCTGTCCACAAAGAAAAGAAATAGACTACTACTTTGGCAAAACTAAAATTCAAATAAATTATACAATGTTCAGCGTCTGCCATAAGTACTGTAAGAAGAGCAATTTTCTAAAGCTAACCTATTTTTATTTTTTATTTCTGAATTTATTAAGCGCCACTACCTAATGACTTAGCAACAATCGATGGCTCTGAGCAATAGCGAGTGAAGGATTTGATCATGGTCCCTACACAGTAACCGTCTAAGGGGAAGCTCGAACCCGTACTGCTCGTGTTACAAGCCGAGCTCTGTATCCAGTCGGCTACCGTGCCTCGACAGGCAGCCACATGTGTGAAGTTTAGCGACCTCATTTTTCTTAGCCTCGGCATATAGGGACAGGTGGCCAATCCTCTCCCTCTCCGCCTGAGCTTCCCACCGGCAGTGTACGGCCAATGTACTCATTTTATAGCTGAGTTCGCTATAGGGCGCAAGTGGAGCAGTTATTTCGAAACGCCTTCCTGCCCTGGAGGGGATTTGAACCCAACAGCAGGGTTGAGAGTCACAAGATAATGACAGCGCTCAGACACGTCCACTTTATCAGGGTCAGTCGGGTTCAGTCAAAGTCAGACAGCCGACTGAGTATCGTACACCGATCCGATCCAATCCGATCCAATTCGATCCGATTCGATGAGATCTGATCCGATCCGATTCGATTCGATTCGATGAGATCCGATTCGATTCGATGAGACCCGATCCAATCCGATCGAATTCGATCCGATTTGATGAGATCCGATCCGATTCGATGAGATCCGATCCGATCCGATGAGATCCGATTCGATCGATGAGATCCGATCCGATCCGATTCGATGAAATCCGATCCGATTCGCTCCTACTGGAAGAATTGAGTTGGATGGTTTAAGGCCGGCCTTACATATAGGCCTATGTGTTTTATTCTCAAACCCCAAAAATCAATCTAAGTTATCTAAATCTAAGTTATCTCAATCTAATTTATTGGCCTATGAACTCTCAGCCTGAACTCTGGGTCGCTCTGTGCAGGAGTGGTTGTCTTTTTGATTCGCTTCATTCATAGTCCTCATCTTCTGAAGTAGTATTTCGGATTTTGCATGGTTTACGTAGCCTACAACTATCATACATACAGTATATGTATATTATATGCGTATATGCTGATATACAACTGTTATATGTCATACTTTAGCGAAGTTAAGTCAACTATATATATATATATACATATACTGTAATTGACTTAACTTATAGGCCTATATGTATATCATTGTTGTTCAGTACGGAGGGCGATGTCCTGTAAGTCATGTCAATATTTCCCCAGAGTTCTATGTGACGCCACTCACGACGCTTTTAAGCTTTTCAGGAGACTTCTTTAGAAAGAGTTGGCAATCTGTTCAATAAATCACTGGCCAACACATAATTTGTTGCCTCAAATGTTAGAACTGTTTCTGGGTATATTTGACCTGCTGATTCCAGAAAAGGCACCAGTTTTCTCCCAGCAGGTCTAGTTTTCGAGATATAGAACATTATGCCATATACCAGTCCTTGCCTCTGCTCGCCCATAAAACATAAGGCTATAGCTATAATTATGTAGTGCTCAATTTATTATATGATACACTAAATAAACATAATAATACAAATACTTAAAAGAAAATGGTAGTACCTGAAACTGTACTTATATGATACCAAACAGAACAAGTTTGTTATAAAAATTTCAAGTCATTCGACACCGAAGAAGCTCCTTTTGTACGATTTCCGAGTGTGGCATCTGCCGGAACAATCGCGCATAATATTCCAGCAATAGTCTGCCATCATGTGTGCATCCCATCTTCCTTGATATCGATTTTCCATTGTTTTGATGTCTTGGTGAAATCTTTCACCTTGCTCTTCGCTGAAGTCACCAAGATTCTCTGGAAAGCGATCTAAGTGACTGTGGAGATAATGGACTTTAATGCTCATGTTGCAGCCAAGCTTGTTGAAATGAAGAAGCATATCCTCTACTAGTTGTGCATAATTGTCTGCCTTCTTGTTGCCAAGAAAAGTTTTAGTTACAAGAACAAAGGAAGACCAGGCACAAGATTCGATTTCATTCATTGATGGTATGAAAAGTGGGTCATTCATAAGTTGCCTGATCTGTGGACCATCGAAGATTCCAGCCTTCAATTTTTCCATTGTAATTCCTGGTAACTTGTGTACTATGTATTCGAAGCATGAACCTTCTTTATTCAAAGCCCTGACAAATTGTTTCATCAGGCCTAGCTTTATATGTAGTGGTGGCAGTATGATCGTGCCACCAAAGATTCCTTGATTACATTTTGAGCTCCAACCACCATGTCTTTCCTCGAAGGCCAATCTTTTCTTGTCCAATGTTCATGCTTGGCTCTACTGTCCCAAAGACACAAAAAGCAGGGATACTTTGTGTAGCCACTTTGTTGACCAAGGAGGAAATTTACCATCTTCAAGTCTACACAAATTACCCATTGATGTTCTTTGTATTTTATCTTTTCCAGTACTAAAGAGATGGCATTGTACTCTTCTTTCATCCTGGTGGAGTGACCGATTGGAATAGAACCAAATTTGTTGCCGTTATTTAAAAGCACACATTTCAGACTACGTTTTGAACTGTCGATAAAAAGACGCCACTCATCTGGGCTGTAATCCGACAGACCAATTTTCTTCAATAAGTTGCTGATGTCATTACAGAATACTAGGTTGTTGTCTTCGGTAAAGAATGGCAGCAAATCCTTTTCTCTGTTTCTATAAATTGTAATTTTCGTTCCAGGCTGAAGTGCATTCTTTTCCTTTAGTCTGGACGCAAGCAATTCAGAGGACTCTTTGGAAAGATTTAAGTCCCTGATCAGATCACTCAACTCTTTTTGGTCAAAACGTTCACTGTGTGAAGTTGATTGGAAATCACTGTCACTGCCCCCACTTTCTTCACTTTCGTCATCTTGTCCGATATTGGACATGCAAGTCTCATCGTCTGAGAGCTGAGGTAGTTCGCGAAAAGGTGGAACTGGTACAATATCCGAATGCGGAACAGGTCTCCTGGCTGAAGGTATATCAGGGTAAGACAACTTGTGACGATTATTTCGATTGATGCCTATGATATTAACCATACAAAAGTAACAGTCGTCGAAGTGGTTTATCTGTTCCCTCCAAACCATCGGTACACCAAATTTCAGGCAGCTTCTCTTTCCAGTTGTCCAGTGGCGCAATTGTTCAATACAAGTTTTGCATACTGTATGAGGAGCCCATTGCTTATCTTGATCTCCAAGTTTGACACCAAAATAACCTACATATGCTCTTTTTACAAACTCAGAAATCGGTTTCCTGTTTGCTTTTAGTGTGTATTCCCCACAAATGTAGCAGAATATGTCTGGATGGTTAATGCAGCTCCGTCTGGAAGTAGCCATAACCTTAAGGATGTTCGCATCTGAGGAATTAAGTGACTAACCTAAAAAATAGTAAGAACATGTAGTTATTTAATGTTCACATTCACAGATTGTTCTTGCGACCAACTCTTAATATGCCCTAAGACGACTGCGGCTGCTCTAGCTTTCAGGAGGCGGTTTATATAGGCTATAAATGCTGACTTCAGCATAATCTATTTACATAGTTCGAAACCATGAAACGATGTATAAGCACAAATAAATTCTAAATGAGGCCATGAATTTAGTGCTGAGTAAGCTGTAGGCTACGGAATAGTTATTTCGTTGAATCAGCAATATCTCAGCACGCGGCAAGATATGCTTATTTTACATTATAAGGATGTAGGCATTATATGAATCAGCAAGAATTATAATTAGCCATAAATAAAGCTTATTATGACATTTTAGTTTTGTCAAAGACATCGTTTAAAGAGTGGACTGGGTTTTCTTTACAAAATCGACGATATCTCAGAAACTAGACCTGATGCACTCAATCCAATGACATTTTCTGAATCAGCGCCCAAAATTACCCCAAGAACAGGTCTAAAACCGAAGGCAACAAGAAAAAAAAATTTTTCTGTTGGCCAGTGTAATTAATAGAATTATCTTTGTCTTTGCACCGTTTGCATGCATCCTGCCTGGATACACTATAGCGCACTCGTTGCGCTTGTGCGTAAGAATGCGTAATAATAGGCGTAAATTCTGTATGTACTGTATGTATGTATACATGTACGTATGTATGTATGTATGTATGTATGTATGTATGTATGTATGTATGTATGTATGTATGTTTGTATGCATGTATGCACGTACGAATGCATCTAGACACTTAATATAGAGCCTTTTAGTACCTCACAAAAGAAAACATGGCTTATGCGCCCCTTTAGGCCAGTGCATAAACTCGATGACCAATGGGCATATGAATGCTAAAGCGTTTCATCATCATCATCATCATCATCATCATTTGAGAGTACGCGATTATATACCTCATTTTTTGTGGGTAAAACAGCAAAATCACCAAAAATTCGAATAGAAATTAAATTTTATGAAAGTATATGTTTGCATGAACCAGACTCCTGACTAATGTGCTAAATCCTCTTTGACTTTCTGGATGAGCCCTATCTCTGAATTTCACCAGCGGAAGAAAAACGATTCTGAGTACTGGTAAGGATATTTCTACGCGAAGGAGTAACATTTCATACGTTTATCTGTCCTTGACTCAATTAAAGGCTGTCGGTCGGAAATTTCCCGCCGTAGATTCAGAAACTCAACACCCGCCATCTAGAACAGTCAACCTGTTGACCTTAATGACAACATCTCGCAAGACATTTACGCACACCGACTAAAGATCGATTTTTATCGACCTGTCGTTTTTTGATTGACTGCGCGACCCATCAACGCATGATTGCTAGTTCAGTCAGGGAAATATGGCGTGTTAACATATGTGTTACTTACTTTTTTGCTTAGTTACTTACACACTTAAGATGGCAGGACGAATGGATGGATGGAATGGATGGAATGGATTCATGGATGGATTTATGGATTCGTGTATAGGCCAAAGATGCACTCTGCTCATATATCAGCTGGAGTTCAGATATACGCAGTAATCAAGTTCAGTCAGTTTCAGCTGTTCTTCTCGGTTGCCTTAGTGTATGAATCTGATGAAATACTGAAAATGGAGTGCTTAGACCTATCCTGAATACTATTATCCGTTAGACTAACGACAGACTAGAGTTTGACAGAAATTTAGAGAATTCTCTAAATAATATATAAAATAAAAAAAACGATCCATCCACTTTACAATGCGCACCTCTAAATTAAATAATTGTTTTACATGCACATATATAAATTATACCAATATAGATACACTTGACTGAGATTTTCCAAAGTACGAACTTATCTTTACATATAACATTCAAGGCTCCCTCTAATTTTTTTCATCGTTGGGCAGTAGTGACATTTGAGACACGCGCTATGGTCCGTGTAGGCCTAACAATGCACGTCTGTTGGGCCTAAACTAAAAGGCTATAAACTCGCTTTGTATAAAAGAAAAAGATTATAAGGCCAGGTTAAACTTATATTAAGACTGTCTCTAGTTTGTCCTTGGGATCATCCACAGAGGACATCCGCAAAGGAATACTCTGGACCCCTCCCTTCCTTTGTTTGCAGTTGTCCGCACTTGGTATTACCCTCCTCATCCTCTGCGGACGTCCGCGCTCCAATGGAGCACTAAAGTCGTTGAGCCTCTATAGGGGGTCGTGAATGTTTATGAGAATAGTAAACTGGAGCGTTTACTCATACGTCTCTGAAGCTGTCACCAATGAAATCTCAATAAAAGCTGGTTAACTAAATTAGAGGGAACATCGATAGCTTTGGGTCATTGTATATAATTATATTTACACAAGTTTGAATTTCCTTAGATAAGTAGTACATGTACACTTGTAGTAGTAATAATTGGCAATTTTGCGAGTTTGCAACTTTTCACAAACATCGAGACTCGGGACTTTCCGTCGAGACCTCAAATGGCGATACCGAGGCAAGACCCGAGAGTCCTGCACCGAGACAGAGACGAGACCGAGACGAGACCGAGACAAAACTGAGAGTTTGGCCAATCTGTTCGAGACGAGACTTTAGGTATTGTATTCTCGAGCGTCGATACTGAGGCCACATCCCTGATATAGACTTCATAGCCTAAGGTTGGAAGAAGTGCACGAATACATAGGTCGTTATAGAACGGAATCGTTCTTTAAATGTATCTTTTACAGTTCGACGTAAAAGCCGAATGCACTTGGCAGCCGAGTGTCTTTTTAACGGCTATAACAGCGGCGTCTTCGCTCAAGGGCCGTGGGTGCATCGTAGGCGTTGGATATAGGGTCGGCGGCGTCGCTCTTTTCCGCCCATCTTCATGCTTTTCCAAGTTTAAGTTACGTCGTAAAGCACATCAGTCGATGGATGCTTTAGCTGCTGCTGTTGTGGCACCATTTCCTCGCTATCCTGCTTTCTGCTTCTTCTCTTCTTAACCGTCATGACTGTTCTGCAGCTTGTTTCTTCTTGGCGGTGAAGAACTTATTCTCCTGGGCCACAACAAATGGATAAAAACAACTGGAAAGGGGGTGTCTCAAACGATCCCGCGGGGGCTCATTGCAACTTCGTTTATATATACACTTACTGTGCGTATATAGCTCTTGCAGGAGTTGCAGATGCAAGTATACACATCATGTATGTAGGCCTATCCACGTATAATATGCAACTATACTTTATATACTGTTTATACATATGAACTCGGTGTGCCATTCACTTCGCATTCTGCAACGTCCTATATATGCATATATGTAAATATATACATAGATGCACGCATGCATATATATGCATATATATGACGCAATAAGAATTGAGCTAACAAAAATTCTGTAACCAAAGAGTAATAAACACCTTATGCACTTGCCTGCAACGTCTGTATATACATTCCACAAGTTTCGACGAAGGCTTATTGCAACATCGCATGTATGTGATAGTGGCATCTTATAAAGATATATATATATATATATATAATTATACATAAGGCCACATGTCGTGCCCAGTCTGTGTGGTCTAAGTCCTGACTTTTTATCAGGATCATTATATAGAGAACCTGTATAACAACCCACACGTTACGTATGGGGCCTATATATTTTTCCAATATACACAGATACACACACATACATATATACATACGTACGTGCATATAAATATACATACAAACATGTATATGTATGCATGCATGGCCCCATAGATCATCGCAGTGCTTGTAGTATATGTACATATTGATATAATTATACGGCGGCAGACAGGATGAGATGAGATTCCGGTGGCAGCCGCGTCGCCGACGCCGCTAGTCTTTGTTTTCTCAGTATCACCAGCAGCATCAGCAACTTCAGCACCAGTAGCAGCAGCAGTATCCGAACTGCAGACGGAATTAAAACAGACCTATTGCGCCTCTGCCATCTCGCTGCTAAAGGAAGGGACGGATGTTGCATTGCAAGACAT
The DNA here is from genome assembly GCA_964023275.1 of Norana najaformis. Classification (NCBI taxonomy): domain Eukaryota; kingdom Metazoa; phylum Annelida; class Clitellata; order Crassiclitellata; family Hormogastridae; genus Norana; species Norana najaformis. Next base: position 30,536,895 of record OZ029914.1, on the reverse strand, counting down.
TCAGGACAATGTGTGTGCTTCTTTGATTTCGTGATGTTGTTGTTGTTGATGATGATGATGATGATAATGATGATGATGACGACGATAATAGAGGTGGTGAAGTTGCTAGTGATGGTTATTAATATGATGATCATTACGATGACGAGAACGACGACGACAAAGATCATCATCATCATTATGATCATCAACAATATCATCGTCATTTATTTTATTCATTAACTTCTGTAACGAACTCTACAGAAGCTAATGAATTTGATATTTCTGTGGTAAAAAAATTATAGTTCCGATAATGGTATTCTAAAATAAGGTTTGAATGAAACAGCTTCTGATTCTTTTTAACAGATTCTAGACAGGAATAAGAAACTGGATCCGTGCCAGCGCAGAGAGAAGGGCCATGCTGTGAACTGCGAGTCGGCAGATCAACCCACTTGAAAGCACCAGACCGACAGATAGACGATGTCTTCTTCATCGAAGGGAAGCAAGAAACCCGGGCTCATCTCTCGTCTCTTCAGCACCGGTTCCTCGCGGGATGAAGAGGAGGAGGAGAAGGAGAGAAGCAAGAAGCGTCTCCAGCGCCTCCACTCGGTCGATGTAACGACCTTTCGGGGTAAGAACTCCTTCTTCGACGTCGAACAGAGGACAAAGAAAGACTCCAAGTCTTCTAAGGATGACGCTAGCATCGAAAAGTCGAAGCGGAAGCAGTCGATGCCCGCGACCTCGGTCCTGATGACCTTGAATGAATCGAAGCCTGTTCGTAGTCAGCAGAAGAAGTCCGGCAGTGGCCAGCGAAGGCTGAGACATCGCAAGAAACCGACCAGCAGCGGCATAACCGGGGTCCAGGTCGACACATCGAAGCCGCTCGAGTACCCGGCCACTCCTGAGATGATCTACGAGTACCACAAGCGACGCCCGTTTCTCGACAAGAACGAGGAATGGCTGATCATGGAGCTGAACGAGTACGAATGCCTCGTCGACAGTCTCGAGGTGATCAAGATCATCGCCAAGCACTCCAAGTTCTTCGAGGTCGAACCGGACGAACTGTGGGAAGAATTCTTCGAGTTCATGGAGGAAGTACCCAGCTACGACGAGATCATCAACTACGACGTCTGGCAGGAGTTCAGAGACAACAAGTACCCGTGCTGAGCGCACCAGATGGCGCGAATCTGGGCTAGTTTGACGATGACGTCACTGGAAGAACTGGGTCAACACTGAACGATGATGTCACTCTTAATGAACTGGTTCAACCAACACTGAACGATGACGTCGCAAATATAATTGGGTCAACAATGAATGACGACGTCACAAAAGAATTAGGCAACACAGAATGATGACGTCATGAGCAGACTTGTGTGAACGAAATTATGTTGGACGCAGGCCTATGCAATGACGTCATTCATTAGATAAGGTGCGAACTGACGTCATCTTCAGTTGATTTGGCCCTTTGTCTTCCTATCGTCTAGGACTGAATGACCTTCGACATTTGACAGGTCATTTTGTAGCTGAAGTGCCTTATTTTAAGACCTGGTTCAATTTTGATACCGGCGCTATAGAAGTCGTTATATTAGATTTGATTAGATTACCATAAGACGAATGTGAAATGCACGGCTTTATCCGCAGTGAATTACGGATTACAATGCAAAAATTGTAGAAACTATTGGCTGTATAATGTATTTTATTTGAACTAAAGTCTAATGAAGCATACGCGTTGCTGTGGAGCCAAAGCCGAAATGTAATGATGCTTCCGATGTAACAGAGTGCTTAGTAAAACGTCATGGACGATTAAATCAATCGAACAGTCATCGATCGCATGTGTATTCTTTCACACTGTATGCATTTGCACAAGCAGACTTGCAGATATACATGAAGATACTCGCATACGTCTTTCTCCGAGAACGCAAGTATTTCCGGCATGCAATGAACGTAGCAGTTGAGGTTTGCTACTTATCAGTTGGTTTGCTACTTATCTTAGTCCACGCACTCGAACAGTGCATATAAATGGTAATTATTCATCTAGTGTTTTGTTGACTTGTGGTTTTCCACAGGGTTCTGTGCTTGGTCCTCTTTTGTTTTCACTATACACTTAGGTATCATTAGATAAACTACTAGACAATCATTCACTAGGATATCACTTCTATGTGATGATACTGAACTGTATATTTCTTTTGACAGTTTGTCTTGTCATTCATCTGTGCAGCTGTTATCCACTGCCTTTGAAGAGGTGCAGTCTTGGATCGCGGCTAATAAACTCCTCCCTAACCCACCAAAAACTGAAGTTATGCTCCTGGGCACTCAACAGCAGCTTTCTTAAGCTTGAATGGTTTAAATCTTTAAATTTGGGTGATTCACTTGTGGAGTTGGTTGATGCTGGTCGTAACTTGGGCTTTATTTTCGATTCTACTGTGTCTCTCACCAACTATATAAATGGGATTTGTAAGTCATCGTATATGCATATTCGTGACATACGCAGAATTCGGCGATATGTCCCAATGTCTTCAAGGATATCGCTAGCAAACGCACTGGTCTCCAGTCACCTTGATTACTGTAACTCGCTTCTTACCAGAATCACAAAGTCAAACATGCAGAAACTTCAAAGAATAGAGAACTCTTTGGCCATAGCCATAACTGTTGCATCAAAATGTGAGCATATAACCCCTGTACTTAAATCCTTGCATTGGCTTCCTATTCAACAAAGAATTTCTTTTAATATGGGGCTTACAGTTTACAAAACATTGAACTCTGGACAACCACAATACTTAAAATCAGTCCTTACTCCTCAAACTCATCATTATACAATCAGGTCACCGACCTTTTTCTTGTGGTGCCAGAAACTAGAACTGTTCTTGGTAAGCGAGCTTTTTCGGTTGCTGGACCAAAATTTTGGAATTCTCTTCCTGCATCAGTGCGTTATGCCCAGTCCCTTACGTCATTTCGTTCTCGACTTAAGACTTACCTTTTCAGATGGCTTTTCCGCCATAGGCTGCCTCTCTGTCTTAGTGGACTTCTGGATATTGACCTCAATGCGGCTTAAATTTGATGCGAAATCGGTTGATGCCTTGTGCATTAGACACCGGCGCTATAGAAGTTTCTAATTAATAATAATAATAATTGAGGTAATCTTCCGTGGCTACTAGCACAAATGTGGCAGTGCATGATAAACTCTCGCAAAGTCGGGAAAGTAAATTTGCGAGAAACGCGGTCAGAACGCCACAGCAGTAGGCATAAAATAGGTCAACTGAGTTATTTACTGATGAGATCCTCAAATGCGCTTGAATACGCTGACATTCACTATAATCATAAACAATCACGACATTTAGGCACAACGATTTTAAAGTCGAGTCTTAGCTGTGGTAAACTTTTACCTCGCGAATTCTCAAACGTAGCCGCGAAAACAACTACATCTTCAAAAAATTGTAACTTTACTATTTGTGTTAGATAAATGCAGTTTTCACCTAATTACTCAGCAATTCTAGTACAATCGGGTGCACTATCGAACTCAGCGTTGATTTTTCCGACTTTGTGAAGAGGGTTTTCTCAGAACGATCACAAATTTACCTTGAAGCAAAAGTCTTCTGAATGCAATGCCTAATGCCGTGAAGCCAGACTTACTTACAAGCGGAAGTTTTATTATTTGAAAGACGCTGAAACACAAATGATTTAACACGTGATTATTCGCCTAAGCCTCTGCAGTTGGGGGCGGAGCAACTTAGCTCTAAAAGCACAATGAAATGTAGAAAAATCAAGCACGGCTAGCATTTGGATGAAAATACATCGAGAAAATACATCGAAATACTGACTGATCATAGTATGGAACTCGAAGTCATCTGAGCCAACTCAGTCAGCCATGCAGGCTACGGTTGGTAAGCAAGTAGCAAAAGAGGGCTAATATGTTTGATATCCTAGTGCTGATGTTAATGGGTTCGAGTAGAGAAATGTCGGTAGACATTTTAAGGTGTTGTAATAAACACAATTTCCTGAACGTGTGATTCAATTAAGCTTTTCACGATATCTGTCGAAAATCCTTCACATCAAAACTGTAAACAGAATATCAGAGAGGCGCTATATAAATGTTACAGTTGCAATCAAAACTCATGGAGTTTTATAAACTATGTAGGCCTAAATAACAAAAATAGAACTTTATTATTTCAGTAGGTTTTTGTATATGCGCTCTGTACATCGAAGGCAAGATTTCTATAAATACCACTGCAAGTAACCAGATCCTAAAGTCATTTGCTTAACCGGCCAGGGAGCCTAAGGATCCAAGTCCTCTGTCACCACCCAGGTGTGCCATTTAATTTGCACAATACAAAGAGTTCTACCCGTTTGGAGGTAACAGGCCCCTCTGAGGATTTTGAGGCCTCTTTACGTAGGGGGCAAAGACGTCTTTGGGTCTGGAAAAAGTCACCTACCCAATTTAGAGAAGCTTAGCAATCCATTTCAGATCCACTGAATACTCCACAGATTTGGATCTCTGTGTAAAAGTCTAGCTAGAACCCTGCCCCCAGCGGAGCAAGAGATAATCCTGTATTTTATAACTCCATACGTCGTAATGTTCAGTACCTTCTGGGCGAATGTTCGACTAAGCTGGGGAGTGGCGCTGGCTATAAGTAAGCAGTCCGTGCGGTCTTCCATAGGCCTAGAATTCAGCCTGAGAATGCACCTCCGAGGAGCAGAGAGCACCTGTCAAGAAGGCCATAAATAAGAAAGCCTTTTGTTCTGGTATCGCATGGGTTAGCAAGAAGCGCCAAGAGCATTTTAGGGATGAGACCCTATGCGCTTGCGCAGAGGAGACCAGAAACTCACCCACCCTTCCTTCTTTCCTTTCTCCCTTCCTTCCTCATCCCTTGATTATAGTGCCACTTGGAAGCAGGTAAAATGCACTGTGTGCGGCAAGAATCTGGAAAATATCAACATATCCTAGAAACCTAACTGTAGTCATTAAAGCAACTGTTTTCTCAAAGACAAAACCCTTCTGCCAAACTAGGCACAGAAGTTACACAATTCTCTTTACAACTACAGTCTTGGACTCCAATATCAGGCTTTGATTTTGAATGGATGTGATGATAAGAAAGGTTGCCTGATGTTAAATTGACGAATCTAGGTAATATAAGTAATAATATATTTTCCCGGTTGTTGGACGATTTATAAGGCCCTAGTATTGGATTATACGCTGGCTCCTACTTTCGGATGGTATTACGTTCAAGATCCTCCTGCTGGGACGTGTCTCACTTGTCGGTCACCGCCCCGGCAAACATCAGACAGCCCCATGTTCCAGTCTCGAGTCAGCCGGTTCGGTGATCGTTGCGTGATGCTGCCCTCGCCAATATGCAGATGCTGTGCTTCCGTACTCGAGGTCATCGTGCCTTCTCATGCGGCGGACAGTCGACCTGGAACAGTCTTCTTCCACTGCGTTTACGTACTGCTTCATTTCTTCTGTCCACCTTAAAATTCACTTGTCTAGATCAGTTAGACATCCATGTGGACAGCACGTTTGTGAGATACTTAAAAAGGCGTTCTGTTGCGTATCTTAATACATACATGCTTACATACGTAATATAGTCTTACGACCATTTCGCTGAAGAATATAGCATATTATTAGGAATCTATTCATTTAAGCCTGAAATTAAGGATCTAAGGACTGATGCCAAAAGATGGACATTAACTTGAAGCCAAGCTATGTCTGTGTAGCGATTTCACTCCGATCAAATAACATATTTCTTATTTAAGTAGTTTATTACAGTATTAAAATAAGTAATTTAATTAAAGCGCCTCTGGGTAGTTTGTTCTGTAAGAAGTGCCATATAAGTTACCAAATACAATACAATACAATGAAACAGTGCCTTTAACATAGTGTTTGGACATCTTAGTGATAAAGTGTAGCCTACAGTGTCTTTCAACGAAAGACAATGGAAACAGAGTTAATGACGTAACCGATCATTATAGAAACTAATGACGCCACGATGAATTAACAATCCAGCTTCAACGAGTTTGAAAAAGAAAACGAACGTTACAGATTTGAAAAAATTAGCGGCGAACTATTTTTGTCTAGTCGACTCGACGGACTGATTAGTATTTAAATTCGGCCATCGAGTTTTAAGTATAACTATAGGCCTATTGCGATATAGTTTACGGTGGATGTTTAAAACAATTCACATGATTATTATCATTCGAGTGTATGTTGTCTAGCAGCCGAACTGACGAACTGGGATACTTCGGATTTTGTATCTTCAAAGTTACGTGCAAATGAGCGAATGTACATATGGAATGGCATCAAGGAATAGTTACGAAGGTCTCTGCTATTTTCCAGAAGTTTAATTTCTAACGATCAACCAGTAAACTGGTTATAGGCCGTAATCGAGTCCCTGCGATACCGGGATCCGTCGAGCTGAGAACGCAATATAAAGAATCCAGTTTGGACTAATCCTGCCCAATGCAAGAAACCTTCTCGTAACACAATCTCTTGTGAATGAAAATCGAATTACTGCCTTTCAACAAGAAAAATAACAATATACTTAGTACAATTGGTGCCTAATAGGAAGATTATGTTTACCATTTTATGTATATTTGACCTGGTCAGTAATTGTTTGAACTGCATGGCCTATTTAGAGCAGTGGCGGCTTTAGCTATAGGCGGGGGAGCGGTTCGCCCCGCTTTCTCCTTGGTTATATGCCGGCGCCCCTCAGACCAGACTGCCAGAGTGTGGCGGCCCTCTGGAATAGCCCTTGCCCCCACGCAAGAAATGCTGGATCCGCCACTGATCTAGAGACTGAAGTTATCGAGAATATAATTCCTCTTGATGTAGATTGTACTTTACCTATTTTGATGAAAGATAAGCGCAACGCTAGTCTGATCTTGCATCACAAAGGCTACCTGATGCTATTGTGCATCCCCCATACCTCTGGATGATCCATACAAGAAGACTATATATAAAAACACAGTGCATGGAGGCCTACTTTGGCCCGTACAGTCTATAAATATAGGCCTGTAAATATTATGCGCATAGTCTAGGCCTATGTAGACGTGACGTACATCTGACGATATTCTCTGTTGCGTCGATGCTCTGCGTACTCAGCCACACAAACGGCTTTGCTTGCTAATCCACCTCTCCAGCCTCAAGATATCGGGTTTCGAATCTCTGATATAAAAAGAATCTCCCTGGATTCATCATGCGCAAATGCAGACATATATGCAGGCATACACCCAAACATACATGCAAACAGATATACACGCAAAGCAAGTACACACATGCAGCCATAGACATGTTAAATTTGGCTTCCACACAGAAGCTAGGTTGCTTTTTGACGAAAAAATGTAGCTTATATAGGGCTTACATAGATGCACATAGTATATATATATATATATATATAAAACACGAATATATGCATATAATGAGCGAATATATGCGAAATAAATTGTATTGAACTTCAAGGGCCAATTACAAGTTATTTCGCAGAGCAAACAAGAAATCCTATCGAATAAAGGTTTTCTTCGCAGAAAAAATGAATATGTGGAGATTTATCTAAATGGCAAATTATTGAGTCATCATTCAGATATTAGAATTTTATGCGTATGTGTGCAACATAAGGTTACATACATATGTATAAGCACAGAGATACATAAACAGATCATCAACATGGCGTGCTTCATGTATTTCTTTCACTAGATGTCATTCTAACTGTATAAAGGTCAATAAACGCATCAAAGAGATCTCTAAAACAGGGTAAATATTTACATAGTCCTACTTTGCTTTCGTAGAACATTATTGCCTATACAGACCTGTTTTATATGAAAAATATAAAGAGCAAATTTTTCTTATAAATATACAAAACTAACCACGGTAGTAAAACACATGTTGCGCCATACCTTGAAAATGTTATTATGTATACATGTTATGGATGAAGCCGCGGCCTTCATCTTATGTCATGCCAGATGACGACTTAACGAGGCAGCTGTATGGTTGTCTGTACGCTTGTCTGTCTGTGTAGGTGTCTCTAGTATGCACTTATCGTACATCACTCTGCTACCAAGATCTTCGTCACTCATCGTCTGCGTGCAAAAAACATCTGCTCACGTCACAAACGAACGTCGCAAGACGTAACTCTATGCGTTAGTGAATGACGAAGCCTTGTAACAGCTTCGGGCATTCGCTCCGGGTTATAAAAAACAAAACTGAAAACTGGTTCAGAGGGGCATTTTCTAAAAAAAAACACGAAATGAGGATGAATTTTATGATTTTACGTCATTGTAGGGCATAAGGGCATATGCTGTAAATGTGGTTTCATTTTACCACGCGTGGCACATACAGGAACACGAGTCGGCTTGATTGCTCATGGCTGGATAAGAGTGTCGGTCGAAAGAACTAAAATTTAGCGTGTCCGTAGTTGCCATGTTGTAATGACTCATTACTTCTTAGATTTACATTTAAATTATATTCTTAGATTTACATTTACATCACATTCTTTGATTTCATGTCTTCTGAATTTCTGAAGACCTTTAATTAAATTTTTACTCATCAACATGTTTGCATATCTTTTGTCATCTTTTAAGAACTGACGTCTCGCCAGTGTTGTTGTAGCTGTTTTCATTTTAGGACGGAACTATGTTCACCAATGATTTAAAACATTCCGAAATATAGGGGGGACAATTACATGGATGTTCCTAATTTCCCAATCAAGTATACGGAGATATTCTCCCTGAACCCACATGGATCTACTCCTGTGCTGGAAACTCTGTGAATGGTACCCCGAGCTGAAGGGTATATTTGCGATAGATGTGCGTGATGATAGATCTGCCAGTAGGATTCTTACCTTTATCTTTTACCTGTCGGTAGGTAAGAATCGCCATTGGGATCATTTTATATATGCCTGGTAGGATAGATGTTACTAAGCATGTAGTCGCAGCGGTTCAAATATGCAATGCAGTTCATTTTTGGTGGAACACCAAGAATGCAATTAAACTAGATAGGCCTACTGCCGCATAGACAGAAATACTAGTTATAAGCTCTAGAACTGCCGTTGTTGTTGTTCAAGGTTGTCAAACCTCCACTGGCAAATTGTTATCTGACCCATCATACAGACTTACCTATGCTCCAACGCTTGCGATTTCTGCATTGCCCTTTCACTCAAAACTGAAAACATTCCTCTTTCACTGTTTCTTTCTTGACTCCCCTTCTTCCTCTCATCCATCTTTCCGCTCCAATCCAAAGCATAACCCACCGTAGCTGCCACGCTGTATCTCTGTCTGACTCTTGGATCTTGACCTGGAACCGAACACTCTTACCTATCGATTTTGTTTTGCCAGAGCGCCTGTGAATAAATTGGTCCTCGTGACCTGGTTTTCGTTGGGCTCTGTAGATTGACTTCAGTGAATTCAAAGCTGCAGCCACCTTGCTAGTGCAAAACGGATTCATTGGGCGAGCTGTTATAAGATGACTGTTGTTTTATCTAGCTCTTGCATTCTCCTGATAAACTGGGTCTCTGTCTTCATCATTCTGAGCCACTCTCTTCATCACCCATGCCTTTATTGCTACTTATTAACTCCAATTCTACAGTGCTGGTCAGAACTTCCATCTCCTTCTTCATCTGTCATGGTGTGATCTCTAAAACTTTGTCTGACTGGCTTTCAGTTCCGTTTTCTGTGCCAAAGTTATTATAACACTTATTATAGCGATTGAAAGATTAACATAGTATATTTAAGTCAACATACATTTTATATTTATTAGCAAATGAGTCACACTTTATATTTATCATGAAGAACCAAACAGATGACTGAAAGACGGCAAGACGATAAACTGGGTGAAATTTTCGCTGTCCTGTGCAACCACTAAATATTCTCCAATTTACACCAAATTGCACCCAATTTATTATTTTATATAGAGGACTATATTTGACACCTTCCACTATTCAAAAATTGGAACTTTATTTTGTACTGTACAATTTCATGTGGACACCCTACTGAGGATCACATTTGGCTGTTTACCATCGATGCCACTCTGTAGCACCTGCAACAGGTTCGAGCACGCAGCAGCAGTGGCCAAGCTGCTATTCGTTATGGAATACACGCTAAAGATTCTTCGAAAGGTCAAGTATTCCACTGGGCTGCATTCCATTGGCTTCGCCTGCAGCCATAGATCATAAGAACCTTTTGCACATGCAACTCTGGCCTCCTTATGGCTACGCAAACCAAGCAAACCAATAATCAACATAATGTAACCAAACAATGTACGTTGAACTGAACATATAAATGTCAGTTACTAGTGAATTTTTCTCCTTCATATTTCCTATCGTGTAGCTAAGGGGCCAGTGGTGCTGCCGTCCGGGCGTCATCGTCCAAGGGCCGGCAAAAGGGCGGCAACATGAAATTTTTGAAGACATTGTTTATCATCTGCACCAAAAATTTCAGTGGTAATCATATAAAAGACAAAGAAAGCCTACATCACTGAGATCCATAGATTGTGCCGATAAAATTTTTTAGACTTGATAGGCCTACTGTACATACTGTATACAGGGCCGATGTGCACTGGAGACCTTTCGAGTTTAAACTCTGGAGTTGAACTGACCCAGTCTCTCTCTCTACCTCCTTTTTTCTCTCTCTATCTATCTATCTATCCATCCATCCATTCATCTATCCACCTATCTATCACTCTCTATCTATCCATTCATCCATCCATCCATCAATCTATCCATCTATCCATCTATCTATCTATCTATCTCTGAAAGTCCCCCACTCAGCATCATATATTTAAGAATATCAGTCAAGTATTCCTCTCTCTACTCTCTACCCGACCACTCCACCACCCCGACCACTCTCCCCCCATTCCTCCCCTCCCCTCTCTCTGTCTTGCAGGATGAAATATTGCGTGTATGAGATCAAAACTTCAAAGGAATCTTTGTCAAAAAAAGAAGCGGCAGAAACTATGCGGAGCTCAGTTTAGAAAATTACGAGAGAAAAGAGCAACAGCTGCAGCAGATTCCATGGAGTTTATGGCAGCTTTTTAGAAGCAATAATTCTTCAGCAGTTTCGGATGAGCCAGACAATGAATCTAGCGTGCCACGGCAGGATCATCAGTATGTAACTGGGTGTGAAGAATGCGATGATCCGATGAAGTTAAGCCTAGAAGTACCACAATTTCCTAATATGCAACTGTAAGTTATGGAAATATTAAGTATTTTGGCCACATTTCTTCAGATTTTGTTGAATTGCCAGTCTCAGTAACATCTTGTGAAAGTCCTTTCAGCAAAATTAAGCTTTTCAAATCCTATTTGTGGTCTCCAATGTCACAAGACAGACAAACAATCTTTGCAGTTCTTTCCACTGAGAATGAAAAACCGCTTACATCATTTTCGGGGAATTGTTCAAAATATTTGCAGCTATCAAGGCTATAAAAGTTTTGAGCTTTTGATGTCATAATATTTTCATCGATCAATGTTCAAGACAAGACGTTTCTACAAATTGTTGTCTCATTAAAATTCAATTTACTGTGCCATCATTCGCCCGGGTGCCAAGAGGTCCAGCTGAGTGGAACTCTTTACCTGAATCTATTCGAAGATGCTCTTCAATAGATAATTTTAAATTAAAACTTAAGACTCATTTATTCTCTCAGTACTATAACTAATTATTATGTTGTAACGCGTCCTTTGAGTAAGACATTGTTTTATTAAGGCGCGTTATAAATATAAGTTGTATTGTATTGTATACCTAGCTACGTCACTTCCTATTCCCTCCAAGCCCTTCTCTCAATAGCAAAACCGGTTTTTGCAACACTAAAAGCTGTTCATATGTCGAACACACACCTCGTTTACAGAGTTTATTGAAGGAGCTACAGCTTGGCCCAAAACGTGGCAGTCATAGCACCTAACTAAACTGAGGTGGTCTCAATTCAACCCCAAGCATAATTGCCTTTTATAAGGCATATATATTTGGGGCGCTATATAAATGCTCTAAATGAACGAACGAATGAACGAGCGAATGAACGAAATAACGAATTATCGCATTAATGGATGAATGAAGTTAATGCCTATGCCATAACATGTGTTCATTAAAAGGAGTGCACTGCAAGAGAGAATTACACCTAGTGACATCTTCCGTCTGTACCCTGTGCCCTTAGTGCACCCGAACGTACATTTTAAAACCCATCCGAAGACTCGTCTTTCCCATGTTTACTTGTTTAGCAATGTTCCCTGTAGGTGTTTTGGTGGCGCGTGTGCAAAAATATCAATCCGCATGCAGTAAGTCTATCCTAATGAAATTTTTTTATATCTAGTGCGACCAACTAATTTAGAAAAATAACGCATCTCATAATAGGATAGAAAACGAACGCAATCAACAATTCACTTTTAGAATAAAAAGTATATTGCAAGTTTACTTCGTATCATACATGCAGCAGGCGAGGTACGGACGGGTGAAGGTAGGACGATGAGTTGAGATGGAACTTGGATACATCGGTTGTTATAGTGACGTCCTTCTGGTCGCTGACCGTGTGTTCCGGGAAAAGGTCCTGTCAATAGTTTATTCGTCTACCTGTAGCAGTTTGCTACGCGAGTTTTCCTTAAAACAGCTATATTTTCATTGGAATTCAACCTGGCTTTTCCAACGGTTAACGCATTTTGAAGCGACCATCTTTCGACGCCTTAAACATTATGATAACGGCGCTATAGAAGTCATCAGATTAGATTAGATTGGATTAGATTAGATTAGCTGTCGTCCGCTGTGTGACATTTCTGCATGATTATAAGCTGGTGCTCTGCTCTTAGCTTTAAAGTAGCGCTTTAGAAATTCTCGAGATTTAGACATGCTCGAGATTACCATTACCCTATGCTATGCACACGTTGGCCTAGACGACCAAGGATCTGCTCCAGTAACTGCTGTTCAGTTGAAGGTTTGCGTTTAGACATAGGAATGCTCACGAAAGCCACGGTTTGGTCGGAGTTACTGTAAACATCGTCGCCTTTGTGTACTTGTTCAAAACACGCACGAATGCTTGCGAAAATGACGTCAGTACTTACGTCTGTATTCTTTAGGTTAATATAAACTAAAGCCGCAGTTATGTAGATTAATCTGACCTACACTGATCTGTGCCATGCTGATGACATGTTGATAATTTAATCTTAACTGGTATAATCTAATCGAGTCTCATGCAATCTAACCGCGCCTCAGATTCAGATATACCGACACTGCGCGGTTGACTGCTTTAAATAAATAAAAGTAAATAATCAAATGCAATTTTCACGACACTGGTTCTTTTTCGCATACAAATACGTACACAGTCCTCTAAAACAAAATTATTTATCCGACAAAACAAGAGTAGGAATTTGGCAACAATTTTATAACGAAACAATGCGTACATGACGAGTACGGAAAGCGGAAATACTTCGAATAACAATAACAGACCCAAGTTATATTAATTGCATTTAATGCTCCATACTTCGAGGTAATTTCGTTTAACGGAATCGCATTGGTTAAATTTTGCATCGTGCAGCAAGTAATTTCTTCAGACACTTGTGTAGGATGGATAGCTCCCGTGTGGTTAAACAAGTTCAGTTCCGGATGACTGACTTCAGAGGAGTCGGGTGGAGACATACAGTGAGGCGTACAGTCGACGCCAACGGACCGTGATCTTGTGGACTTACGGAAGGAAGGATACAGGCTACAGAATATTAGTAATTCTCAAACGTAGCCGCGAAAACAACTACATCTTCAAAAAATTGTAACTTTACTATTTGTGTTAGATAAATGCAGTTTTCACCTAGTTACTCAGCAATTCTAGTACAATCGGGTGCACTATCGAACTTAGCGTTGATTTTTCCGACTTTGTGAAGAGGGTTTTCTCAAAACGATCACAAATTTACCTTGACGCAAAAGTCTTCTGAATGCAATGCCTAATGCCGTGAAGCCAGACTTACTTACAAGCGGAAGTTTTATTATTTGAAAGACGCTGAAACACAAATAATTTAACACGTAATTATTCGCCTAAGCCTCTGCAGTTGGGGGCGGAGCAACTTAGCTCTAAAAGCACAATGAAATTTAGAAAATCAAGCACGGCTAGCATTTGGATGAAAATATATCGAGAAAATACATCGAAATACTGACTGATCATAGTATGGAACTCGAAGTCATCTGAGCCAACTCAGTCAGCGATGCAGGCTACGGTTGGTAAGCAAGTAGCAAAAGAGGGCTAATATGTTTGATATCCTAGTGCTGATGTTAATGGGTTCGAGTAGAGAAATGTCGGTAGACATTTTAAGGTGTTGTAATAAACACAATTTCCTGAACGTGTGATTCAATTAAGCTTTTCACGATATCTGTCGAAAATCCTTCACATCAAAACTGTAAACAGAATATCAGAGAGGCGCTATATAAATGTTACAGTTGCAATCAAAACTCATGGAGTTTTATAAACTATGTAGGCCTAAATAACAAAAATAGAACTTTATTATTTCAGTAGGTTTTTGTATATGCGCTCTGTACATCGAAGGCAAGATTTCTATAAATACCACTGCAAGTAACCAGATCCTAAAGTCATTTGCTTAACCGGCCAGGGAGCCTAAGGATCCAAGTCCTCTGTCACCACCCAGGTGTGCCATTTAATTTGCACAATACAAAGAGTTCTACCCGTTTGGAGGTAACAGGCCCCTCTGAGGATTTGAAGACGTAGGGGGCAAAGACGTCTTTGGGTCTGGAAAAAGTCACCTACCCAATTTAGAGAAGCTTAGCAATCTATTTCAGATCCACTGAATACTCCACAGATTTGGATCTCTGTGTAAAAGTCTGGCTAGAACCCTGCCCCCAGCGGAGCAAGAGATAATCCTGTATTTTATAACTCCATACGTCGTAATGTTCAGTACCTTCTGGGCGAATGTTCGACTAAGCTGGGGAGTGGCGCTGGCTATAAGTAAGCAGTCCGTGCGGTCTTCCATATAGGCCTAGAACTCAGCCTGAGAATGCACCTCCGAGGAGCAGAGAGCACCTGTCAAGAAGGTCATAAATAAGAAAGCCTTTTGTTCTGGTATCGCATGGGTTAGCAAGAAGCGCCAAGAGCATTTTAGGGATGAGACCCTATGCGCTTGCGCAGAGGAGACCAGAAACTCACCCACCCTTCCTTCTTTCCTTTCTCCCTTCCTTCCTCATCCCTTGATTATAGTGCCACTTGGAAGCAGGTAAAATGCACTGTGTGCGGCAAGAATCTGGAAAATATCAACATATCCTAGAAACCTAACAGTAGTCATTAAGGCAACTGTTTTCTCAAAGACAAAACCCTTCTGCCAAACTAGGCACAGAGGTTACACAATTCCCATTACAACTACAGTCTTGGACTCCAATATCAGGCTTTGATTTTGAATGGATGTGATGATAAGAAAGGTTGCCTGATGTTAAATTGACGAATCTAGGTAATGTAAATAATAATATTTTTTCCCGGTTGTTGGACGATTTGTAAGGCCCTAGTATTGGATTATTATTCGCTGGCTCCTACTTTCGGATGGTATTACGTTCAAGATCCTCCTGCTGGGATGTGTCTCACTTGTCGGTCACCGCCCCGGCATACATCAGACAGCCGGTTCGGTGATCGTTGCGTGATGCTGCCCTCGCGAATATGCAGATGCTGTGCTTCCGTACTCGAGGTCATCGTGCCTTCTCATGCGGCGGACAGTCGACCTGGAACAGTCTTCTTCCACTGCGTTTACGTACCGCTTCATTTGAATTTGTTCAGCGTAGATTTCTTCTGTCCACCTTAAAACTCACTTGTCTAGATCGGTTAGACATCCATGTGGACAGCACGTTTGTGAGATACTTTAAAAGGCGCTATATTGCGTGTCTTAATACATACATGCTTACACACGTAATATAGTCTTACGACCATTTCGCTGAGGAATATAGCATATTATTAGGAATCTATTCATTTAAGGCTGAAATTAAGGATCTAAGGACTGGTGCCAAGAAACGGACATTAACTTGCAGCCAAGCTATGTCTGTGTAGCGATTTCACTCCGATCAAATAACATATTTCTTTATTTAAGTAGTTTATTACAGTATTAAAATAAGTAATTTAATTAAAGCGCCTCTGGGTAGTTTGTTCTGTAAGAAGTGCCATATAAGTTACCAAATACAATACAATGAAACGGAGCCTTTAACATAGTGTTTGGACACCTTAGTGAAAAAGTGTAAGCCTACAGTGTCCTTCAACGAAAGACAATGGAAACAGAGTTAATGACGTAACCGATCATTATAGAAACTAATGACGCCACGATGAATTAACAATCCAGCTTCAACGAGTTTGAAAAAGAAAACGAACGTTACAGATTTGAAAAAATTAGCGGGGAACTATTTTTGTCTAGTCGACTCGACGGATTGAATAGCATTTAAATTCGGCCATCGAGTTTTAAGTATAACTATAGGCCTATATCGATATAGTTTACGGTGGATGTTTAAAACAATTCACATGATTATTATCATTCGAGTGTATGTTGTCTAGCAGCCGAACTGTCGAACTGGGATACTTCGGATTTTGTATCTTCGAAGTTACGTGCAAATGAGCGAATGTACATATGGAATGGCATCAAGGAATAGTTACGAAGGTCTCTGCTATTTTCCAGAAGTTTAATTTCTAACGATCAACCTGTAAACTATAATTATAGGCCCTAATCGAGTCCCTGCGATATGGGGATCCGTCGAGCTGTGAACGCAATATAAAGAATTCAGTTTGGACTAATCCTGCCCGATGCAAGAAACCTTCTCGTAACACAATCTCTTGTGAATGAAAATCGAATTACTGCCTTTCAACAAGAAAAATAACAATATACTTAGTACAATTGGTGCCTAATAGGAAGATTATGTTTATCATTTTATGTATATTTGACCTGGTCAGTAATTGTTTGAACTGCATGGCCTATTTAGAGCAGTGGCGGCTTTAGCTATAGGCGGGGGAGTGGTTCGCCCCCGCTTTCTCCTTGGTCATATGCCGGCGCCCCTCAGACCAGACCCGCGCGTGGTGGACTGCCAGAGTGTGGCGGCCCTCTGGAATAGCCCTTGCCCCCACGCAAGAAATGCTGGATCCGCCACTGATCTAGAGACTGAAGTTATCGAGAATATAATTCCTCTTGATGTAGATTGTACTTAACCTATTTTGATGAAAGATAAGCGCAACGCTAGTCTGATCTTGCATCACAAAGGCTACCTGATGCTATTGTGCATCCCCCATACCTCTGGATGATCCATACAAGAAGACTATATATAAAAACACAGTGCATGGAGGCCTACTTTGGCCCGTACAGTCTATAAATATAGGCCTGTAAATATTATGCGCATAGTCTAGGCCTATGTAGACGTGACGTACATCTGACGATATTCTCTGTTGCGTCGATGCTCTGCGTACTCAGCCACACAAACGGCTTTGCTTGCTAATCCACCTCTCCAGCCTCAAGATATCGGGTTTCGAATCTCTGATATAAAAAGAATCTCCCTGGATTCATCATGCGCAAATGCAGACATATATGCAGGCATACACCCAAACATACATGCAAACAGATATACACGCAAAGCAAGTACATTATGTACACACATGCAGCCATAGACATGTTAAATTTGGCTTCCACACAGAAGCTAGGTTGCTTTTTGACGAAAAAATGTAGCTTATATAGGGCTTACATAAATGCACATAGTATATATATACAAACACGAATATATGCATATAATGAGCGAATATATGCGAAATAAATTGTATTGAACTTCAAGGGCCAATTACAAGTTATTTCGCAGAGCCAACAAGAAATCCTATCGAATAAAGGTTTTCTTCGCAGAAAAAATGAATATGTGGAGATTTATCTAAATGGCAAATTATTGAGTCATCATCCAGATATTAGAATTTTATGCGTATGTGTGCAACATTAGGTTACATACATATGTATAAGCACAGAGATACATAAACAGATCATCAACATGACGTGCTTCATGTATTTCTTTCACTAGATGTCATTCTAACTGTATAAAGGTCAATAAATGCATCAAAGAGATCTCTAAACCAGTGTAAATATTTACATAGTCCTACTTTGCTTTCGTAGAACATTATTGCCTATACAGACCTGTTTTATATGAAAAATATAAAGAGCAAATTTTTCTTATAAATATACAAAACTAACCACAGTAGTAAAACACATGTTGCGCCATACCTTGAAAATGTTATTATGTATACATGCTATGGATGAAGCCGCGGCCTTCATCTTATGTCATGCCAGATGACGACTTAACGAGGCAGCTGTATGGTTGTCTGTACGCTTGTCTGTCTGTGTAGGTGTCTCTAGTATGCACTTATCGTACATCACTCTGCTACCAAGATCTTCGTCACTCATCGTCTGCGAGCAAAAAACATCTGCTCACGTCACAAACGAACGTCGCAAGACGTAACTCTATGCGTTAGTGAATGACGAAGCCTTGTAACAGCTTCGGGCATTCGCTCCGGGTTATAAAAAACAAAACTGAAAACTGGTTCAGAGGGGCATTTTCTAAAAAAAACACGAAATGAGGATGAATTTTATGATTTACGTCATTGTAGGGCATAAGGGCATATGCTGTAAATGTGGTTTCATTTTACCACGCGTGGCACATACAGGGACACGAGTCGGCTTGAT
Source organism: Norana najaformis (assembly GCA_964023275.1). NCBI lineage: Eukaryota > Metazoa > Annelida > Clitellata > Crassiclitellata > Hormogastridae > Norana > Norana najaformis. The sequence continues at coordinate 30,518,278 of OZ029914.1, read as the reverse complement.
TGCTCATGGCTGGATAAGAGTGTCGGTCGAAAGAACTAAAATTTAGCGTGTCCGTAGTTGCCATGTTGTAACGACTCATTACATTCATAGATTTACATTTAAATTATATTCTTAGATTTGCATTTACATTACATTCTTTGATTTCATGTCTTCTGAATTTCTGAAGACCTTTAATTTTTACTCATCAACATGTTTGCATATTTTTTGACATCTTTTAAGAACTGACGTCTCGCCAGTGTTGTTGCAGCTGCCACGCTGTCTCTCTGTCTGACTCTTGGATCTTGACCTGGAACCGAACACTCTTGCCTATCGATTTTGTTTTGCCAGAGCGCCTGTGAATGAACTGGTCCTCGTGACCTGGTTTTCGTTGGGCTCTGTAGATTGACTTCAGTGAATTCAAAGCTGCAGCCACCTTGCTAGTGCAAAACGGATTCATTGGGTGAGCTGTTATAAGATGACTGTTGTTTTATCTAGCTCTTGCATTCTCCTGATAAACAGGGTCTCTGTCTTCATCATTCTGAGCCACTCTCTTCATCACCCATGCCCTTATTGCTACTTATTAACTCCACTTCTACAGTGCTGGTCAGAACTTCCATCTCCTTCTTCATCTGTCATGGGGTAATCCCTAAAACTTTGTCTGACTGGCTTTCAGTTCCGTTTTCTGCGCCAAAGTTACTATAACACTTATTATAACGATTGAAAGATTAACATAGTATATTTAAGTCAACATAAATTTTATATTTATTAGCAAATGAGTCACATTTTATATTTATCATGAAGAACCAAACAGATGACTGAAAGGCGGCAAGACGATAAACTGGGTGAAATTTTCGCTGTCCTGTGCAACCACTAAATATTCTCCAATTTACACCAAATTGCACCCAATTTATTATTTTATATAGTGGACTATATTTGACACCTTCCACTATTCAAAAATTGGAACTTTATTTTGTGCTGTACAATTGCATGTGGACACCCTACTGAGGATCACATTTGGCTGTTTACCATCGATGCCACTCTGTAACACCTGCAACAGGTTCGAGCACGCAGCAGCAGTGGCCAAGCTGCTATTCGTTATGGAATACACGCTAAAGATTCTTCGAAAGGTCAAGTATTCCACTGGGCTGCATTCCATTGGCTTCGCCTGCAGCCATAGATCATAAGAACCTTTTGCACATGCAACTCTGGCCTCCTTATGGCTACGCAAACCAAGCAAACCAATAATCAACATAATGTAACCAAACAATGTACGTTGAACTGAACATATAAATGTCAGTTACTAGTGAATTTTTCTCCTTCATATTTCCTATCGTGTAGCTAAGGGGCCAGTGGTGCTGCCGTCCGGGCGTCATCGTCCAAGGGCCGGCAAAAGGGCGGCAAATGAAATTTTTGAAGACGTTGTTTATCATCTGCACCAAAAATTTCAATAGTAATCATATAAAAGACAAAGAAAGCCTACATCACTGAGATCCAGAGATTGTGCTGATAAAATTTTTTAGACTTGATAGACCTACTGTACATACTGTATACAGGGCCGATGTGTACTGTAGGCCTTTCGAGTTTAAACTCTGGAGTTGAACTGACCCAGTCTCCCTCTCTACCTCCTTTTTTCTCTCTTTCTCTCTCTCTCTGTCTATCCATCCATCCATCCTTTCATCTACCCATCTCTCTCTCTATCAATCCATCCATCCATCCATCCATCCATCTATATATATATATATCTATCTATCTATCTCTCTCCATCCATCCATCCATCCATCCATCCATCCATCCATCTATCCATCTATCCATCCATCCATCTATCCATCTATCCATCTATCCATCTATCCATCTATCCATCTATCCATCTATCCATCTATCTATCTATCTATCTCTGAAAGTCCCCCACTCAGCATCATATATTTAAGATCATCAGTCAAGTATTCCTCTCTCTACTCTCTACCCGACCAATCCACTACCCCGACCACTCTCTCCCCATTCATCCCCTCCCCCTCCCTGTCTTGCAGGATGAAATATTGCGTGTATTAGATCAAAACTTCAAAGGAATCTTTGTCAAAAACATAAGCGGCAGAAACTATGCGGAGCTCAGTTTAGAAAATTACGAGAGAAAAGAGCAACAGCTGCAGCAGATTCCATGGAGTTTATGGCAGCTTTTAGAAGCAATAATTCTTCAGCAGTTTCGATATGACCCAGACAATGAATCTAGCGTGCCACGGCAGGATCATCAGTATGTAACTGGGTGTGAAGAATGCGATGATCCGATGAAGTTAAGCCTAGAAGTACCACAATTTCCTAATATGCAACTGTAAGTTATGCAAATATTAAGTATTTTGGCCACATTTCTTCTGAATTGCCAGTCTCAGTAACATCCTGTGAAAGTTCTTTCAGCAAAATTAAGCTTTTCAAATCCTATTTGTGGTCTCCAATGTCACAAGACAGACAAACAATCTTCGCAGTTCTTTCCACTGAGAATGAAAAGCCGCTTACATCAATTTCGGTGAATTGTTAACAAAATTGCAGCTATCAAGGCTATAAAAGTTTTGAGCTTTTGATGTCATAATATTTTCATCGATCAATGTTCAAGACAAGACGTTTCTACAAATTGTTGTCTCATTAAAATTCAATTTACTGTGCCATCTTTCGCCCGGGTGCCAAGAGGTCCAGCTGAGTGGAACTCTTTACCTGAATCTATTCGAAGATGCTCTTCAATAGATAATTTTAGATTAAAACTTAAGACTCATTTATTCTCTCAGTACTATAACTAATTATTATGTTGTAACGCGTCCTTTGAGTAAGACATTGTTTTATTAAGGCGCGTTATAAATATAAGTTGTATTGTATTGTATACCTAGCTACGTCACTTCCTATTCCCTCCAAGCCCTTCTCTCAATAGCAAAACCGGTTTTTTGCATCACTAAAAGCTGTTCATATGTCGAACACACACCTCGCTTACAGAGTTTATTGAAGGAGCTACGGCTTGGCCCAAAACGTGGCAGTCATAGCACCTAACTAAACTGAGGTGGTCTCAATTCAACCCCAAGCATAATTGCCTTTTATAAGGCATATATATTTGGGGCGCTATATAAATGCTCTAAATGAACGAACGAATGAACGAGCGAATGAACGAAATAACGAATTATCGCATTAATGGATGAATGAAGTTAATGCCTATGCCATAACATGTGTTCATTAAAAGGAGTGCACTGCAAGAGAGAATTACACCTAGTGACATCTTCCGTCTGTACCCTGTGCCCTTAATGCAGCCGAACGTACATTTTAAAACCCATCCGAAGTCTCGTCTTTCCCATGTTTACTTGTTTAGCAACGTTCCCCGTAGGTGTTTTGGTGGCGTGTGTGCAAAAATATCAATCCGCATGCAGTAAGTCTATCCTAATGAAATTTTTGTTATATCTAGTGCGACCAACTAATTTAGAAAAATAACGCATCTCATAATAGGGTAGAAAACGAACGCAATCAACAATTCACTTTTAGAATAAAAAATATATTGCAAGTTTACTTCGTATCATACATGCAGCAGGCGAGGTACGGACGGGTGAAGGTAGGACGATGCGTTGAGATGGAATTTGGATACATCGGTTGTTATAGTGACGTCCTTCTGGTCGCTGACCGTGTGTTCCGGGAAAAGGTCCTGTCAGTAGTTTATTCGTCTACCTGTAGCAGTTTGCTACGCGAGTTTTCCTTAAAACAGCTATATTTTCATTGGAATTCAACCTGGCTTTTCCAACGGTTAACGCATTTTGAAGCGACCATCTTTCGATGCCTTAAACATTATGATAAGTCATCAGATTAGATTATATTGGATTAGATTAGATTAGCTGGCGTCCGCTGTGTGACATTTCTGCTTGATTATAAGCTGGTGCTCTACGCTTAGCTTTATAGTACCGCTTTAGAAATTCTCGAGATTACGATTACCCTATGCTAAGCACACGTTGGCCTAGACGACCAAGGATCTGCTCCAGTAACTGCTGTTCAGTTGAACGTATGCGTTTAGACATAGGAATGCTCACGAAAGCCACGGTTTGGTCGGAGTTACTGTAAACATCGTCGCCTTTGTGTACTTGTTCAAAACACGCACGAATGCTTGCGAAAATGACGTCAGTACTTACGTCTGTATTCTTTAGGTTAATATAAACTAAAGCCGCACAGTTATGTAGATTAATCTGACCTACACTGATCTGTGCCATGCTGATGACATGTTGATAATTTAATCTTAACTGGTATAATCTAATCGAGTCTCATGCAATCTAACCGCGCCTCAGATTCAGATATACCGACACTGCGCGGTTGACTGCTTTAAATAAATAAAAGTAAATAATCAAATGCAATTTTCACGACACTGGTTCTTTTTCGCATACAAATACATACACAGTCCTCTAAAACAAAATTATTTATTCGACAACACAAGAGTAGGATTTTGACAACAATTTTATAACGAAACAATGCGTACATGGCGTGTACGGAAAGCGGAAATACTTCGAATAACAATAACAGACCCAAGTGATATTAATTGCATTTAATGCTCCATACTTCGAGGTAATTTCGTTTAACGGAATCGCATTGGTTAAATTTTGCATCGTGCAGCAAGTAATTTCTTCAGACACTTGTGTAGGAAGGGTAGCTCCCGTGTGGTTAAACAAGTTCAGTTCCGGATGACTGACTTCAGAGGAGTCGGGTGGAGACACACAGTGAGGCGTACAGTCGACGCCAACGGACCGTGATCTTATGGACTTACGGAAGGAAGGATACAGGCTACAGAATATTAGTACTCTATTAGTAATCCACGAACTGACTACCCAGTGGTCATGGATTCGATTTTTCGCTAGAATCGACAGAAGTCGTACATGCTACTTTTCGTCCGCCCGTCTATCCACCGTAGCCGTCTAACTGCCTGCCTGCCTGACTCTTGGATCTTGACCTGGAACCAAACCCTTCTTGCCTATCGATTTTGTTTTGACTGAGCGCCTGTGAATAAGCTGGTTCCCGCAACTTAGTTTTCTTTGGGCGCAGTAGAAATTTCGAGTTTACGATTACGATTAACCATTCTTTCGTCTTTCCTTTTAGGTCAAGGGTCAGACGAATTCTCTTTCAATAAATCCAAAGTTTGGATGTTGTAATAATAACCGCAAGACACATTACTATAAAGACGACATCTGACTGTCTGTGATCATGTACCGTTTCATTGTCAGCGCTGTAGAAGCTGCGCAGTTGTTTATTTATTAGCATAATACTAAGCGCGTACATACAGACTAGTCGTTATATTTCGAATAATATAATATACATACATACATACACCATACATACATACATACATACAATGTTGGACAATTGCATATGAAAGGGCCTGGTTGGATTCCTGTATCTTTGTCTTGTTAGCTCCCAGTATGGCGAGATAATTGGCCGGCGGATAATTGGCTCGAAGGATTATTGAGTAAAGATGTCGTAGTGTTTCCTCGCCTATTCTTGTCCTTCACCTCTCTTTGTACTGGCTGTAGCAATAGAACGTGTAAACAGCGTTCCTTCCTACATGAATTGGTAACAGTGAAGGGCAAGGGGCTAGTGAGTTAGCCGAGATTGAAGGAGGTAACAGGTAAAGAACTGGTGGCTTCAAAGGCGAAAAATGTTAGACGATGAACTGAGCTGATAGAATGTAAAGGCGAAATGATTAAAAATAGTGAGCTGATGGAAAGGTGAGCGAAATATTCAGGAGCTTAGTAAGAAGACCCCTGAGAGGAATGAATTCCAGCCAGAAGGAGAGAGAAGTGATATGGGGTCAAAGAAATAGTGACGAGTTCTGTCGTAGTGTGATGCGGAATACCCCAGCACATCCTCTAACATGTAATTATACACTTAAATAACGCCATTTTAGGCAACTCTCGGAAACTGTGATTGGCCAATAGCATGAAAGCTGATATTCGACGTCTCTCCATCCATCCGTCCGTCCGTCTCATAGCCTCTTAGAGCCATATGTTTCGGAAAAAACAATTAACTCTCTAAATCAAAACAAGATCGCCTAAGCAATGTTCCTGAATGATTATGATCAATTTACTCGTTCAAATCTTTACGAAAAATATGAGCATAAAAATAAGAAGCAACCGTCGGGGATGGATGCCTTGCGTGTTTCTACAGTACAACGCTGCTATAGATGTCTCCTGAGTAGATTAGATTAGACGTGATTAAATTGGATTAGAGTAGATTATATTAGACGGAATTATATCGAATAAGACTGAATTAAATCCACGCAGAAGTCACCAGCACAAAGAAATGGAGGGTGGTGAATAGAAAGACAGAGAACAGGCAAGAAGATGAATGACTACGGTTGAAAGCCGAGTCTCAGAACTTGCAAAGATTTTGACCAAATGTCTGATTTTCTGTTGAATTCTCTTAGTGGAGACCGCCAGGGAACAAGACTGTCGCTCTCACGAGGAACTGAACGTAACATTTTCTCATCTAAGCTTCGTCACGAGCGTCACTACCTCAGACGCCTCTGCCTGCCTCGATCCCGTTCGGCCTTGGGTAATCCATGCCCAGCCTGGCCAGCAGATCAACCTAACGATTTACGACTTCGCGTTGGCCAACCGCTTCCCTTACCTCTCCTGTTATCGCCAGGTCGGATATGAAGCGGAAACCGTCACCGGAAAGAATAATCGACTGCCTGTCTGTCCGTCCGTCCGTCCGTCCGTCCGTCCGTCCGTCCGTCCGTCCGTCCGTCCGTCCGTCCGTCCGTCCGTCCGTCCGTCCGTCCGTCCGTCCGTCCGTCCGTCCGTCCGTCCGTCCGTCCGTCCGTCCGTCCGTCCGTCCGTCCGTCCGTCCGTCCGTCCGTCCGTCCGTCCGTCCGTCCGTCCGTCCGTCCGTCCGTCCGTCCGTCCGTCCGTCCGTCCGTCCGTCCGTCCGTCCGTCCGTCCGTCCG